>JACAZH010000021.1:0-1200000 GCA_014462675.1 Mycena sanguinolenta
CACAGTGGATTGTTGTGTGGACAGCCACTGAGCTTCTCGACACAGATGGGTAAGTTCATTAAAATCATAGATGGTCAAGCTGAGAAAGTGGGATTCCAAATTGTTTTGATGAAGTTTACAGAGCTGAAAGCTTGAATCTAATCAAGGTGGTGCATATTCTTACAGAAGATGTGTTTCAAGCAGAATCTGTATTCGCAGCTGCTCAACTGACTTTGAATCAACTCGATTTGACCCCACAAGCCACGTCCCAGGCCATGTAAATGGGTTTCGTCTCGAATTCTCTTTCAATCAGTTTGAGCCACTCGTCAATTTGCGTTCGAGTAAATTGGCCAGTCGCTAGGATCGTCTCTACACCACCGCGACTAAATCCCTGCGAGAGAGAAAATATCCCCCATTAGTGGATCGTTCAATACAAAGAGATCACAAACAAGTGCAATGGAGTTGGATACTGTGCCCAGGCCTGGCCGTGCTTCGTCGTCGTTGAGCTGGTGTGTCGGTACGAGGTAGCGTTCCTGGTGCACCAGAGATAGTCCATGATGTTCCTTGATCAGCAAGTCGACTGGACGGAAGTGCTTGTAAGCTGTTTTGAACCAAACGTTCACCCATCCAGCAAACCAGGAGCCATCCGACGGCGTGTCGTTTGGAATATTCATGCCGGGGAAGAGAGGAATCGGGGCTGATTTGTCGCCCCAGAGGGGCTTGCCCGCGTCGGATAGAATCAGCAGCCCACCTAGTCGTAGAAGACGGCTACATATCCATATTCGATCGTGCCGCCGAAATGGTGAACGACGCACCGGGCGCAAGGGCAGCGTATGCAGCTTGAACGAGAGCAGCCGGATCCTTCAGCTGAAATATAAGTGTATTAGTTATTGGTTCCAACAGGCATTTCAAGAGATGAGCACATGGCCAGTGACGACGCGGGCATGTATAATGGCGTATCCCCTGTCTGCTGGAGGGATACCTTCAGTGAAATCAAGTTGTTTGAATCTGCAGCGACAAATTAAATACATCGTGAGAACCCGAATTTACCTACTGAACATTGGAAGGAGCGCGTCTGGAATCCACGTCATTAGTATCCGTGGATGTTGGTTGTTCAATGTTCAACATCGACTCACAAATCGCGATCTATGACGAGGTCGACGCCGAGGATTTGCGCCTGAGGATATAAACTCCCCATTTCAATCGCCCTGAACGACGTGGTTGAGATTTGGGGAAGTACAGAATTCAATAAACAAACAAACCAAGTTCCGGAACCACAACCCACATCGAGCACAGCGGGCGGAGGACCGGTACCATCTCGGATTTCCATGCGCGCATTTATCTCGTTCTTCAACTCCGGCGGATTCAACTCGCCGAACACAATGCTCCACATTTTATGCTGCAAGTCAAGCCTCTGTCAGGGTCGAATGGTTAGTTCAACCTCAAGAATAGCGAGTGTTTGAAAGTAGTACTGTACTTACTTCCCGTTCCTTCTTGTCGGTAGGTAATTGATATATCTGCTGGATTGCCTCACTCCAAGCTCTAGTGTAGAACAGAATCCGAAATTGACCTTTTGGGCCTTGGGCTTCAGGTCGTCCATTCTTTATCCCAAGTTCCTAACGAGACTGAGGACCGAGACAAGATGGGTCTTGTCTGCTTATCTAGGGTCTCGGCTACTGTGCTATTTCGACCAAGTGTTCAGGTGACGGGTTCACGGGCGGTGACGCCCGTGAACTGCACCGTCGGGGCTGACATTGAGGTGACGGATGACAACCGCGAACAATTAGTCGTAATAATACTATGTATGTACAGTACTCCCGATATACTCCAACACCGCCTAGGTCCGCCCGGCGCCGCAGGGTTGACGAGAGAGACATTCCAATCCAGCGAGCAGCGCGAAGCGAGAAGTGGTAGTCTGGGAACCAAGCGCATCCGGCTCCTGGATATATTCGGATTCAGGCAAGTGTTGCTTCCCGTGCAGGACGATACCGAAGCTGGATGTTAGTGTCCACCAATAAATAGTTATTATATATCTGGCGCTGAAGGAAAGAGAGACCAATGAGGACTCGGCGGAACGTCTGGGTGTATACCTCCTGGTCTGGATTCCCTGCTGCGGACACGCCGTTTTGCACGGGTGTCAGGTCGACGCACAGTGAGAGACTCGAAGCCCGATGGAGGCAAAGGGTGACCACCGGCAAATGCCGAGACACAGCCTAGGGCCGGAAGCGTCTTATTTCACCTTTTGGACTTGTGTGCAGATGGCTCCTAAAATGTGGTTACAAGGGTCAGAAAAAAATCAGAATTTTTCAGAGGGTACACGTTGGTGGAACAAGACGCTCGTGGTGATGCGGACGTAATGATGAGTTCAATGCCGTACATCGGCTGTGCGGGCCGGTGATCAAAAGCGGCCAACGTCAATGACAATGACATTGAGTTTTCTCCTTCTCGCTTTCCTCTCGTCATCGCCGCCATCGCTCGCCCAATCGATCTGGGGTTACGTTACGGCGCGCGGCCGACACCGCGGCAAACGAGCACGACACAATGAATCACTCTCGAGCATCACGAATGAAACAAGCTATCTGTCGTCACCTTCCCGTATTCATGTGTTCATGCCGCCGTAGAAACCGTCACAAAACTGCGACCCGCTTTGGGGCCATACAATCTCGAGCAAACCGCCGCCCCTCACAAAAAAATCCGCGAGCTTGACAGGAGAAACGTGCGCTTTTTGAAGCAGAACCTGTCTCCTCGCCGATTCGGGCCATCCAAGATACGCGCGCTGCCCGCGGTGCCGCACCAGTGGGGGCAGTAACAAGAGAAGGAATTTGGATAGGGGAAGGAAGGAGTGCGTGTCGTTCTCTTCTCGCTTTCTGCATCGCCTTTCTTCGAGAATCGTCTGGTCTCTTCGAGAGTCGTGCTCGTCTCGCTTCTCGGACGCGCTTCCCGCACCCGACGCTGCCGCCGCCGCTTCCTACTCTCCGACCTGCTCTGACCTGTGGCCACGGGCATCCGCCCCGACTCGACGCCCCCCGCCTTCAGCGCGCTGCATCGACTCGCCGCTCCGCTTCAAGTCGCGCGAGAGCTTCGAGGGGCGTCACAGTGGTGGGTTTGGAGGTGGGTTAGGGGACGACGACCAGCTTACGCCCGCCTCCGCGCATCCCCACTCTGCGCATGACGACGCGCGCCACGGCGGCACGAACAGGCTCCCGCCGTTCAAGTCCACCGCGCTGGAGCACCACTGACCTGAACGTGTGGTTTCTCCTCGCTGCTCGAGAGTCCTAAACTCCCCTGCGCATCATCCCGCCCGCTTTACGCTCCCGCTCTGCTCGACGCGGTCACGACGCCCCGGCCCGTCTGCAAGCCACGCCGTTGCCCCGGCGTCGTACCCGTACCTGACTCCCTGCCCCAGCGAACATAGGCCCGTAGGCAGCACAATCGCTCGTTGCTACAATCGCCGCACGGCTGTCACGCCGCGCAGCAGTACGTCCCTTCTACCCAATACACGAGTAGCACGCTGAGCGGCGCAAATGATTTGCAAGGAGAGCCGACTTGAGAACGCGATAGCCTGCGTCCACATTCGTCACTCTGCGGCATCCACACCCGCTCCCTCTTCTAAACCCCGCAAAAACCCCTGCCCCGACCCGACACCGACCTCTGCCCTCCGCTACACCTCATAACCGCCCGATACACCCCCCCATAATCGCAAATCTGCCTCGCCCGCTTCCCCGCCCCCGACGAACGCCACGGCCACGGCCATCCCGCTCATACGGCCTTTACCCGGCTCGAACACCAGCCACACGGTACGGGGCGAGAACGACGGCCTGGGGTCAGCCAAGAGCGCCAGTCGCTCGGCAGGAGGGGAGTCGAACGTACCGCCACCAGCGCATCACGGAGAAGAGGAAGGAATCAATGAGGCGCTTGGCATTCCTCGGTAAGTCTATCTTTTACCCGCATATCACCAACTGGCTCATTCTCCGTGCAGACGCTCAGTCCGCAGTGGCGTAATCTAGCATCCATCCAGTAGCTACTCGATCTGGTGACAAGGTGCGCGCACTCTTCTCATTCCAGTCTATCTATCTATATTTAATCGAATCCTCAGGAAGATGCGCGCCGCCTACGCCCACGACCACCAGCCGTGTATGCTGCCAGCCTTGCATAAAATGTATGGTTCGGGTCCACAGCTGAGTACTGAGCGCGCCCGCCCTCGGCTGAGTCCACAGTCGCGCCGGACGTCGCCCAGTCTCCCGGCTGGCGAAAGCCGAGCCCCCCGTGAGCACGTCAATCCTCGTCCGATGTACTTCAAGCTCATCCATTACCTGCAGCGCACTCGTCTCTACCCCCACCCGTGCAGCGTGGAAAGACACCCGCACCCGTGCAGCATCGACGCCATCGACTTGACCAAAGAACCCCCGCCGTCAGTACCATGCCGTAGGTACCACGTCGTAAACTGCGCATTCCTGATCCCCGAATCCCGGCTCACGCACTCTTCTTCAGCTGATCCAAGACGAGACGACGGCGGCGTGGCGCGGGGAGGTCGACGTCGCCATACATGTAACCATCGCTCCTCCCCGGACCCGTCCCCGCATGCAGGACGACCCGCCGACGGTCTATCCGCGATGCGTGCGCCTCGGCAGGATCAAGTGCGGCTGGGCGTTCTCGCGGGTGGGCTACACGTTCTCGTGGTGTGGGCCACACGCTCGACGTGCGCCACGCGCCCACACGCGTGCGCATGTGCGGATTGCGGGCGGGAACGCTGGGGAGGTGCGCGACGACTGCAGGCGCTACGCGCGCCATGGCAGGACTAGATGCCCCCGTTCTCGTGGAGCTGACTGCGCGGCACGTCTACCCACACCGCGTACGCCCCTTCATGGCGTAGCAGTCGCCTGCTCTTGAGCAGTGTACGCGCTGATACCACCGCTCCGCCCGCACTTGGTGCGGTCGTTCTCGCATACCCGACGCAGCGGTCGTCCAGGACCCGACGTACGGGCCGTAGGCCTGTAAACCAGCGCATCAAGAACGTCCGTGCCTTCGTGCTCCTTGCGGCAGCCTACACGCACAATCGCGCCAGTCGAGTCGAGCGGATTGCAGCATAGATGTGCTGGGGTGGGGTAAGCGGCTCGAGTCGCGGCGAGGCTGGTGCGAATGGCGACGTGAGCACGGCACAGCCATACTGCAGCCTTCGGTCCACGATGCGCAGACGCGCGCGCGTCGTGTCGCGTCGCGAGTAGATTTTGAATGTAGCTTTTAAAATTTGCATCAGCACTGCAGGAGCTCGTCGACTGAGACACACCTTGTACAGATCGATGAATCCGATCCCAAACAGCGCACCCGCACCACTTGTCTGAGAATGCCGGTGTGCCTGTAATTCGGTGCGCTGATGTCTGTAATTACCTTATTAATTCGGAAGCATATGACAGTCCGAGGAATGCTTCTTCGCCTGGACTCCAAATTTCCTCATCTTCGCTGACAGTAAAGCTCTATTTGCTGCGATTCAGGGCGACACACTCCGAGTCATTGCAGGGCGGAGGATAGCCCGGTTTCAAGTCGAGTAGAATGATCGACGAAGGCGGCCCAGACAAAATCTGTACAACTCCTGGAGTGGGGCGAAGCAACTTCAAGCAGTTATCATCAAAATGGTCGAGTTGAGAAAGTGGGATTCATTCTGAACCTAAAAACTACCTGAGTGGCCGCGGAGCTATCAGGCTCATCTATATGCAGCATTATCGCCATTTTCCCTTTTGTCTCAAGGTTGTCCTTTCAAACTGTTTCGATGAAGTTTACAGAGCTGAAAACCTGAATATAATCAAGGTGGTGCATATTCATACAAAAGTTGTATTTCAAGCAGAATCTGTATTCGCAATTGCTCAACTGGCTTCGAATCAACTCGATTTGACCCCACAAGCAACGTCCCAAGCCGTGTAAATGCGTTTCGGTTCAAATTCTCTTTCAATCAACTTGATCCACTCGTCAATTTGCGGTTGTGTGAACTGGCCAGTCGCCCGGAAAGTGTCTACCATACCGCGGCAAGCTCCCTATAGGAGATATGCCACATTAGCGGATCCTCCAACACAAAGAGATCACGAACAAGTGTAATTGAATTCGATACCGCACCCAGGCCCGGCCGTGCTTCATCATCGTTGAACTGATGTGTCGGTACGAGATAGCGTTCCTGGTGTACCAGAGATAGTTCATGGTGTTCCTTGATCAGTGAGTCGACGGGACGGAAGTGCTTGCTGGCTGTCTTGCGCCAAACGTTCATCCATCCAGCCCACCAGGAGCCGGTCGACGGGGCGTCGTTTGAAACATGCATATGAATACCGGGGATCAGAGGAATGGGCACTGATTTATCGTCCCAGAGAGGCTTGTACACGTCGCATAGAATCAGCAGCCCACCTAGTGCCAATGGGACAAATTCATCTTCAACCGCAACCAGAATGGTAAGCGACGCACCGGGTGCAAGCGCAGCGTATGCGGCTTGAATGAAGGCAGTCGGATCCTGCAGCTAAAACAATTATAATCAGGTGTTGGCTGTAACGGGCATCCACAGAGGTAAGTACATGGCCTGTGACGAAACGGGCGTGTATAATGGTGTATCCCCTGTCTGCGGGAGGAATACCTCCAGTGATGTCAAGTTGTTTGAACCTGAAGTCACACATTAAATACATAGTGAGGAATCTTAGGTTTACCTACTGAACATTGGGAGGGGCATGCCTGGGATTCAGGTTATCAGTATTCGTGGATGTGATGTTCAACACCGACTTACAAATCGCGATCTATGACGAGGTCTACGCCGAGAATTTGCGCCTGAGGATATAAACTGCCCATCTCAATCGCCCTGAAATGTGGTTGAGATTTTGGCCAAGTGCAACAAACAAACAAACCAGCGTCCGGAACCACAACCCACGTCGAGAACAGCGGGCGGAGGACCGGTACCATCTCGGATTTCCATGTGCGCGTTTATCTCGTTCTTCAACTCAGGCGGATTCAACCCGCCGAACATGATGCTCCAAATGTGATGCTGTAGGTCAAGCCTCTGTCACGAACATCACCAAAAGTGGGAGAAATATGCGAGGCCATATAAGGCCTCGCAAACGTCCACATTCCAATATAATTCCATATCTGCTTCGTAAAGTGACGTCCTTACGACGGAACAATTTTTTCTGCAAAGACGCCAAAAAGCTTTGCAGATCCTTTGACTGCTATTCGTATCTACATATGCTGTTTGCACTTCTGACAGCAATTCCTTGGATTACAAACTCGCTGGCAAGGTGCCAGAACTCAAGAATCACTTCGAAGTTCTATAAGGGCTTACATCGCAACAATTTTTATGTAGAGCCTTCCAAGTTTGATAAACTTTACATCGCTCTTACCAATCCTAATCCGCTTAGCAGCGGACGGCAGACGATACGACACTTCACACAGCCATGAAAAATATGATACAAAAAAAAAATTCATTGTGGATAAGAATACATATTACGATGCAGACGACTGGGAAGCAGCTAAGCGTGCACGCTTGGCTGCACGCTGAGCAGCAATGAGGTCAAATCCAGAAAGAGCAGCAGGGAGCGCGGTCGACTCGACGACAGAAGATGATGCCGTACCGAAGACATGGCTGTGTGTAAATGAGTACACAAAGGCTGTAAAGATCAATAAGAACTTACTAGTTGAAGTTGTCGATGATATCTTGCCCCTTGCCGCCATTGAAGAGCTCAGCGATAGCCCAATAGAAATCGATGTAGCTGAAATTCCCGTCGCGTGCGGACCAGTTACTCAGACTGGAGAGGCTGCAATACAACTGTCCAATGGTTAGATCAAGTGGTGATACCAGTGAATCGCATCTCACCTGCGTGCATATATAGGCGATGTCGCGAGCCCCGAGGGCGGCTTGGCCGTTGCGCGCCGCGTTCCCGGCTCTCCCACGATGATACCCGGGAGCTTGCAGCGCTGCAGATGGACCCTGATAAATTTGTTTTGCGGCCTGAAAACATGGTTAGAAAAGAACAATATGAACAGAGGTTTACTCATGGCAATTGGCAAAGGACCTTCAAGCAGCTTCTCCTCGATGTCGGCCTCATTGTAGATGTGATCTTTAGGGTAGAGGAATGCGGGGATCTTGCCGTTTGTGGAAAATTCTTTGTCGCTGGCCTTAATTTTCTCATACGTCCTGTAAATGTCAATCAGACGTAACGTCACATCAAACAAAGAAGGCCGTGTACTCCGTTGTCGCTGGGTATTCCATCGGGCGCAACACTAGGGCTGTGCGCCGTTACCGTCGCGCCGGTTGTAACGGATTCCGGCACCGGCTACCCGTTGTAACGGATTCCGGCACCGGGTAGCCGACCCGTTCCGTCGAGGCTTCGAAAGCTTTGCCGACGGGACGGTAACGGGACGGCTTGCGAGGGCGACGGCCGTCGGAATGACGGCCGTGACGGACATGACAGGTGAGCAAAATTATATACTCATATTGCTTCCTTCTTGCTCCCCAGTTTCGTCGTTTTTATTATGCGGAAAGATTGACCGGCGATCACGGCGTCTATGTGGCTTTTCCCTTCATGCCCGACCCTGCCTGACGCACCAGCCATGCATCAACGTGTCGTATGCTACGGAACTGGCAGCATTCGGGCCATCAAGTTGTCAGCGGCATAGCAAAGCTTACTGCTATCACTGATTGATGGGAGATGCACAACCAAACAACTCATTTATGTTCACGCGTTTTGCACCATTTGACGCGACTGCTGCAGCTGAAAGAGTTCAAAATCTGTTTTTAAACATGTTGCTGTTTCCATCTCTCTCCGCAGGGTCAGTTTATAGCCCGAAACCATCAAGACTTTGATGATGGTGAGGCAGCTTCTTTGCCTCCCTCGCAATGCGGTCAAGGAGGTTGTGGGAAATGATTAGAACTAGTGCTGGCCAAGAATACAATACGAAAAATTTAATTTTGAATATATCTAGATATGCATGGATACGATACAGCTTTGAGCTGCCCAACTGAATATAATTATGCCGCAATAAAATACAATACGATATGGATATAATACATTATAGGCTTGAGCATATTCAGATATATTTCGATATGGATGCAACTGACTGGGCCGCTTGGCAATCAAATTTCTCAGACAATTTCACCGGCAACATTGCTTGTATTTGCTCTTCTAATCAGCGGATCAAGTTGGTGCATGCCGGGGGACATACAAGTGCCCCTGGCACGCACCGCATCAACATCAATTGTGGCGGCGTGATCCGGAAGACCATATGTCTCTCACTCCTATATTGGGAATTCCCTCTCACTTCAGGTGTTAAAGCATCAGGTCGTTTTTTATTTTCTGGACCACTTATTGATTCCCTTCGCTGCACTTGCTAAGGGCAGCAATTGTTACTGAAATTCTCAGTGCCCAGTGCATGTCCATCCGTTGCCATCCAATACCCTCTCCCACCTTGATAGTTATGCTTGGCTACTCATAACAGCAAGAACTGAGTCGGTGAACACCATGGAATGTTGTCAAAGTCATGGCTTGCATTGGGTTTCCAGAAAGGTGAATTACACAGATTCTATACAAAACCCATGAGAGGCAAAATATATTTGAATATATTCATATTGTATTCATATTCAATGCCTCGATATGAATACAATACACTACAGATACGATATGGGGTCCTCATGGTAGATACAATATGGATATGAATATGATATGGATTTTTTGTATCCATATCATATTTTGGCCAGCACTAATTAGAACACTAACTAGTATCGCACATCGTGTTCGCAAGGCTCTGGCATTGTTTTCCTGTTAGAATTTAGCCATTAAAAAATTCTGCTTCCCGTTCCGTTGTCCGTGACGGCCGTCCCGTCGTCCGTCCCGTTCCGTCGGGGTTTCTCGAACTCTCATGACGGGACGGTGACGGGACGGTTCGGGAGAGTGACGGCCGTCGAAATGGCGGCCGTGCCCGTCACGGTGACGGCGCACAGCCCTACGCAACACCTCAGCGGTGAGGGGATTGTCGAATCCACGGCCGGCTTTCTTGTGGCGTTCAGGGATATCTGCTACTGGGACTGGAACTGTGGGGTCCTGCATTTTCATCAGCCAGTCAATTGCAGAGGACTTCATCTTGCTTGTGTCGTCTCCACGTGCAGCGTCGACGCCAGCCTGGATCTTGAAGAAACCGGTCATCAGCAGATGGGCTACAACGAAAACAGGCTCACCTCTTGGCACACCTTCCTCCGGAGCTTTCGGTTCCCACCCAGGTCGATCATGTCTTCACGAAAGCCAGGAATGGTATCAGTTATGATGCGCCAGCTCCGATTAAGACGATCAAATAGCTTCTGGTCCCTGGGCTATGTTAAAAGGTGGCCATCAAAGACAACAAACTTACTTCGAGTTGGGCTGAGGCTGCTCCTCATCTTCGTCGCGAAGCGCCTCGCGAACCCCGTGCTCCACGATGGCCAGGATGCGCTCAAATGGCCCACAGGTACGTGCCAGATAGCGGCCATATGATTTGTAGGTCTCTTCGTTCTCGGGGCTGGCGCTGGAACCCTCGTCATCGTCCGTGTTGTTTCTACGAGAAAAGGACGCGTCAGGTTGGTCCAAGCTGGGATCGGGTACGTACTTGCGCTTCTTCGTAGCCTTGGTGAGTAGTGAGTAGGTGAGTTTCTCTCTCTTTATAAAATTATCCGTGTCTGTCCAAAGCTTTTTTAAAGTCCGCTTTTGAGAGATCAGGCCCAAGGCTTTGGAAGCGCTGGGTCCAGCCCTTTGGAAGCGCTCAATAAACGGCGCTTCCTCGGGGCTTTTGGCCCCATGATCAGCTTTAAGCGCGCACGCCTATAAAAGTGTACATAAACTCAAACTCCGCTTCCCGCACACTGTTGAAGTCCCCGGGCCTTGAATTAGCGCCAAACTAGGAAAAGGTGACTTGAATTTACTTGCAATTTCATCAATTCTGCCCTTGCTTTAAAGCAAGTTACATTTTGGAACTAACTTCGTGCAGGTTGAAATTTGGCTAAACTCCGTGTGTTTAGAGAGAGACGAGTGTCTGTCTGAAGCTTTTTCAGCCCCAACACTTTATTTGACGCCATCTCGACATTTCATCCACTCCCGGCCCGGACGACAGATCCATTCCTTACGGAATCCTTAGCGCCGAGCCTCCCGGCCGTATTGAGATGCGTGTCGCCGTTTCCTTCAATCACCTACATCACTTCTCTGCCAAAGACACTCACTATTCTCCATGAATTCTCCAGAATGCTCCCAGTTGCGTAAGAAAATCAACTGGACTCGATTCAACTCAACTCAGTCAAAAAATTCAAGCCCTCTCAGATTGACAAGTAAAACCCAAATATTTCGCATTATCAAAAGGGGATGGGAGGCCGCGAAGCGGCCGACCAGCCTCTTGTGCGAGTTACAGATTGCACAACAGCGTCATTCTCAGGAGTGTCAGGCACGTCGGAGGAAGGAGCGGTCGAGGAACTCATTGCGGGTGGGGGGAAGATGGGTGTTGGGAAGCAAAGGTAAGCTGTCGCGATATGTTATTTATAAGCGTGCCAACCAACCTCCTGAATCAGTTGTCACATGTGCGTGCCAACTCGTTCCTCATCGTCTGATACGACAAATTTGAAATACAGATACAGGGCAATTTCACCGAAGCCTGCAATGTGGCCTGCACGGTTTTACATGGACGGTATCGATGCGGCGGAATATTGCAAGTCATTTCCAAATTGAATGAGCTCAAGAGCTGTAGAACTCGCTGAGTCCCTTCTATTCTGCGCTTTATTGAATACTCCGTGGCTCGCACTGATGCCAGCCGCCATCGTCTCCTTCTGCATATTACCATGGTCCCGCCAGTGAAAAGAACGCTATTCGCACAGGACTACAATGAGGACGAACTCATTCGGCCAGTGTACAATGTGGTGGTTTTTTCTTTACCCTCGCAAGAATACCGACACTCATCACTCTTCAGAATAATGACCGGAAGGCTTTCCGTGACCTGCAGCGAACACCCCCCGAAAGCCCTCTTGCAAAATTCAATCATCCTGCTGATGTGGTTTCGGTTTGTGATTAAATGTGCACTGGTATACTTTCATTGACCCCCTGCAAGCCTAGCACCAGATCCGAGTCGTCTCATGAGCAATCCTCGACAGACAGCACCCCAGAGCCCGATAGTCCTGTCCTGACTCTTCCCTCACGCTGGGAGCGATTCTCGATGATTCCAGACGGACTTGGAATGAAGAGGGCGCTTATACGTGCATTGAATACAGATCAAGCGATGGAGATAACGTGTACCTTTAATCCAGTCTGTTCTGATTCTTTTTGTTCCGTGCTTGACTGATGTCTACTAGGCAAAGCTAGTTTATATGCAGCATGTCCGCTTCGCTCTCGGGGGAGCACATCAATTTCCTTCAGAGTGGGAAGACAGCCCAAAATCCATTCAAGCTGCCTGGGGAACTCACATGTCGACGCCGGAACAACCAGGGCTTCCGGACTGGGCGGCACTGAATCTCCCTATCGCACCTACCTACCGGTTTGAATTGAAAGTGGTAACTCTTGAATACACTGTCAGACGTATCGCTCGACTGGCTTTTTCTTCATGGAATGCGATTTTGGTGAGTGTTCAATAGCTGTACTTATGCTGAACTGCACCCTAATTTTTCTATTCGGCAGGCTAAGGAATTATTGCTGTGGGCTGAAAGGGTGCGTATCTTTTATTTGAAGTGTGCCCGCTCTCATCTTCTCATAGATTAACCCATTGGCGAGACGGCTGGATCACCCTTTCTTGCCGCCGATCTCCGGGCCTCCGACTCCGACAGGGCACTTGCGCTACTCAATTCCAGAATTGGAATCTGACGAAGAATAAATTCTATTTTTGTGTATGCCCAATCGAATATATCTTTGCTCCACTCCATATTAGGGGTTTGGTCTAGGAACGGGTGTGATCGGTCCGTTGCGTATAAAAGTTTCCTCAAAGCGCTGACTTCTCCCTCCCCTCTCTCATTCATGAGACTCTTTCTTTTCTGGCTTTTACTTCTGCTTATGACCTACTCTTGTGTACCTCCATGCATGGCAAAATACGACACCCAGAGCTCCCTCTCCAAGCATCAGGCAAAGTGTAAACATGTTACCGCTGCTGACCCGAGCTTGGATGATGCTCTCGCGAAACGCCATGCTCGAAAACGTCGGAAAACCGAGACCCAGCACATTACTGTTGGATTGTCCTCGGCCGTTACAGCCCAGTCATCGGTATGCGCCTAACATTGTCACCTTGAATTCAGTGGTTTGACCTGGAATTCAGACGAATATTACCCAAGCATCTGACGACTTCGACATGTCTGATGCCCCACCAATTTCAGAACCCGACATGATTCCATCCGAGGTATGCGTGATAACTACATGGGTCGCAGTTTAACCTTAGAATTAGCCCGATGTCAACAACTCCGACGCGCCCGAATCAGCCCCAGTTCCAGGAGTGCTTCCCCAGATATTAGCAACTGGTCGTCCACCTCGTACTCGCCGTCCAACCTGGAAGCTACTACAGCGGCAACCAGAGATGCCTGCAGAACCCGTACTACCTCCCATCGCAGAGGACGACACAGATCGCACCCCCCCTCCCACCATTTCTGCGTATGTGTGGAAGGCTGTGAAAACAGTTCAGAATTCATTTGGGTTATCTCGCGAGTATCCATCTGTACCCACACACGATCCAGATAAGCTTTTAAATCCTCCCATCCTCTCGAATATTCCACCACCCGCAGGACAGGCGGATGCTGTAGATTCCCGTCTTGCACCACCCACCACTGTCGATACGGTCGCTGTTGCCGCTAGATCTTGGGATTCGTTGCTTGGGCCGTTCAAAAATTCCACCATCTTTGGACTCATGAACTGGATGTGGACTGGATCTCCAATGAAGTCCATACAAGAGATGGTGAAACTGGTATCTTTCCTGAAATCCAATCAGTTCAACAAGGCCAACCTCGAAGGATTCGACATCGCAGCAGAGACAAGCAAATTTGATGCACTCTTGGAAGGGAGCGGGGAAAAATCCGATGGGTCTCGACGTAAGCATTTCACAGTCTACTTCACCTGGGATTAATTTCTGACAAGAATTGCCAGACGTCGCCTGTCAAAGATGGCTGGCGAGAAGTGTCCATCGACATACAAGTCCCAGATGGCAAGACGCATTTGTCCTATGATGACGTTCCTGTGTTCTCCGTCCCTGGACTGCATCTGCGTAATCTCACTGAAGTTATCAAAGTTGCGGTGCAAGATCGGAGTTCTCGCTTCTTCCACTATACTCCATTCAAACAGTTCTGGAAAGAGAATACCACCAACGAAGGCCAGCGTGTCTACGACGAGATCTACACTGCAGACGCATTTATCACTGCTCACGAAAAGCTCCAGCGGCAACCTCCAGAGCCCGGCTGCACCCTCGAACACATCATTTTAGCCCTCATGTTCTGGTCTGACTCAACTCACCTGGCAAACTTTGGGACTGCCTCGCTGTGGCCGCTCTATCTCTTCTTCGGAAATCAGTCAAAGTGGGTCCACGGCAAGCCTCGCGCCGGTGCTTGTCATCATGTTGCCTACATGCCGAAGGTATCTGTTTCCTTTGAGTATTTGCCTTTATCGCACTCACAGTGATCCCAGTTACCGGATGATTTCAATGATTGATACCGAACTCTTGTTGGAGAAGCACCCTCTGCTGAGCTATTAACCCATTGTTGCTGGGAACTCATGCATGCTATTTGGCGTGCTCTCTTGGACGAACAATTCATGGACGCTTGTGAACATGGTGTGGTTATCGAGTGCCCAGACGGTATTTCTCGGCGCTTTTACTTCCGAGTTTTCACATATGCCGCGGACTATCCAGAAAAGTTCATTCCATTTTTCTTGTTGTTCTGAGTCGACACGCTCACAATTTCTAGGGTCCTTCTCTCGACGATTCGAAACTTGGGCGGTTGTCCTTGTCCTCGATGCCTTGTCCAGAAAGCGCAACTTGCCGAGATGGGAACTGTCAATGATCAGAAACGGCGGGTCACTGAGGCGCGCGTCGATGACAAACCGACTAGATTTTCGGTAACCGCTGCACGGGACTGGGTCTACCACAGAGCTTATGGCATCAAGAGCACGATGGTAGAAAAGGTTCTCGCAGCTAAATCTATGGTTCCAACACTGGCAAGTAAATTCATTGACGACTAGCTTGAACTGACTATTGTATCCAGAACGCCTTCTCACCTCTGACTGTGTTCGGGCTCAGCATATACAATGCTTGTGGTCGATTTTATGCATGAGTTTGAGTTGGGGGTCTGGAAGAGTGTGTTTGTACATCTCATCCGGATTCTGGTTGCACACGGTGGCGACGCAATTCAACAACTAAATCAGAGGTGAAGTCAATCATCAAATACAAATCAGCTAACTGATTGGAAGCAACAGATACCGCATGGTTCCAACATTCGGGCGCTCCACTATCCGTCGATTCACGAACAACGCCTCCGCCATGAAGAAGCTCGCTGCACGGAATTTTGAGGACCTGTTACAAGTAAGAGGAAAATTCACGTCGCAGAATTGGACAGTCACTCACAATGCTCAGTGCGCGATGCCGGTGTTTGAAGGTCTACTAGACGAACCCCACAACAAGGTCGTCCTCGATATGCTCTTCCTTCTCGCCTATTGGCATGCGCTGGCGAAACTCCGAATGCATACAACGTTCACATTGGACCGCTTGGACGAGGTTACCACCGGTTTGGGCCGTCAACTCCGGTACTTTGCAAAGCATACCTGCAGCAAGTTCGCGACCAAAGAGCTTCCATCTGAGGTGGCCGCCCGAGGCCGCCGCCAAGCTAAAAAAGGCTGCAGCGGCGGGCCGTACTGGAGCCACTGCTGGTTCCAAGCGAGTGGAAAACAAAAAACTATTCAATTTATTCACGTACAAATTCCATGCTCTCGGGGATTACGTCCGGACGATTCGGCTGTTCAGGACAACAGACTCATATTCCACCCAGCCGGTATGATGTTTCCTTCTCTCAGACCACTTCTAATTGATCTGTCGATTAGGGTGAGCTGGAGCATCGTCGAGTTAAGCGATTTTATGCACAGACCAACAAGAACAACGCCGTGATGCAAATGACACGACTTCAACGTCGAGAACAGGCATTGCTTCGAATTGTTCGAAGACAAGCTGCGGCAGCTGTCATTCCGCCGATTGCTGCAGTCCCTGATGAGTCGCTGAAGAAGGGAAAGGGTCGGCGCAAAAAGGGACTACGGCCTGCCCTTGATTTTGCCGAATCTGAATCGCTTCCCTTACACCTCCCCTGAACTTCATCATCACATCTCACCTTCGCGAAACCATCACTTTCACCTCTCGTCATGGCTTGCTGATAATGCTGAAGACCCCGCACTAAAAGTAAGCAGATTATCGCCAAAAATGCGGTACTAACGACTTGTTCCAGGATTTTTTTCCAAAACTGCAGGACCATCTCTTGTCGCGCCTTGAAAACCCCAACTTGGCTGCAGATAATCGGGAATTCACCCCCGAGGAGCGCAGACGATTGTTGATTCGAAATGATCGGGTATACCGCCACAAAGTAAGTCGCAATAAACAATGTGCTTGCATAGCTTGATCTGAAACAGGTCTTCCGAGTGAATTACACCACTTACGATGTGCGTACGGACCAAGACTCGATGAACCCCCGCAACCACGCGGACATCATGATGCTCGCACCAGACTCCGAGGACGAGGGGGGTCACCCTTTCGTATATGCCCGAATGCTGGGTATCTACCATGCAGATGTCGTCCACAATGTCCCGGGTGCGGCCGCAGCACCAATCCCGATTGAATTCCTGTGGGTGCGATGGTTTCGTCTTGACAGTAAACACGTCGGTGGATTCAAGCGCAAGCGCCTGCACCGGGTGGAGTTTGTTCCGGATTCGGAGCCAGGGGCTTATGGGTTCGTCAATCCGGACGATGTTATTCGGGGTGCGCACCTGATTCCTGCTTTTCATTATGGAGCTACGGAAGATGCCCCCAGCCCATCATTTGCACGGCCTGAAGGAGAGCTCGACGACTGGGTTTACCACCACGTCAATTTGTGAATGTCCTAAGGCTAGTAATTCTTTGATATTAATCGCCGACTTTAGTTTCATTGACCGTGATATGTTGATGAGATACCTCGGAGGCGGCGTTGGCCATTACAAGGTGTCTGTACCTGATGCCGAGGATGATCAGCCTGCGCTGCCAGATGAAGAGGTTACTCCAGATAGACCTGAGAGGTCGACGGCCAATGATTCTGATGGAGGCTCGGATAGCGAGTCGGACGATGATGACGAGAGCGAAGAAGGCGACGACGAAGAACCGGAGTTGAACGATGCTGAGGTTGAAGATGGTCTGGGCCCAGAGGATGGAGAGGACGGGATGGAAGATTTGATAGACAATTATGGATATGCCGCATTGTAGTTTTGGAGAATGCATTGCCAACGAGAACTAACCTTGTCGATTTGCATCATTCGGTCCCCGGGCCGGGCCTGATCGTCAACCCACAGCCACTATTGCCCATCAAATGGCATGTGACCGTGTTTGGCCAATATCTTGACCTGCGCGCGGTTTAATGAATTGGATGTCTATATCCACAAAAAAATATCGATTATGTGCTAATGTATATACAGAAGCAGCTTGACGTATCGAATCACGAATTTAGCCTCTCAAGAACTCATGATCCATGTATTTTCAATTTGGCCAGTGCAAAAAAGTTTCCCGATCTGATCTAGAGGTACACTTGATAGGACGCCATAGATTTTTACCTGGTTATTAAAAAGGCTTCAAATGTGTGAACTGTACCGTTATACCGATGAATTTCTGAGTCTGAAAGGGTCAATAAAAATATTTTGATCAAGATCATTCGAACATGCCAAGCGGGACCCAAAAAACTTGGGAAGAATGGCAAAGGCAAATGATACGTGTCAGCTTGAAGTGTAACACCCAAGAGAGCATAACAAGTGCCACCGGTCAATTACTTTCAGTGTAACACTTAATTTTCACTGCTGGTGCCCAAAAGTACACCAGATAACACGAAAAAGAGCGGTGTAAGCACAACTCTCTCACAACGGGTGTCTGCCTCCGAGTTTCAGTGTAGCACGTAGTTCTCTAGAGGGGATCCTCAATCAGTTTGAGTGACAGCGTACTGTTTCACCGAAGGAGAATAGGGCTCTCTCGACGTCGAGCGGGCCTTATATAGGTTTCTTGGAATGCCACCAGGAGCCCTTGCTGATTGGAGTATAATGGAAAGCGGCTGTTGTGCGCTTGTGGCCCGGAAAAAATAGCCCATTGTCTACAAACCGCTTTGTCGTGGACTTCAATGGTCTTGGTTGGATGACAGCTGCCACCGACGTTGATCAAAAGTTCTGTTGCTGCGCCGCTTTGTTTGCGCCACGACACGGTTTAAGTGCAGTCTTTATCGTCTAATTCTGTCTATCCTTGTCGTGTTGTTGTGGCATGATGCTGAGTGCATCAAGGAGTACAAAAAGAAGTTTGAGACTGTGCAATTCAAACGGCAGATATCTAAATGTCTGCAGAGACACAGAAAGTCGGTGAGCAGTGTGTAAAGGCTTCAAATACACCGCAGCCACTTCGTAAAAAGTGCAAATAGCTGCTGTGCAGAACGTAAACCAATACAAAGCAGCCGAACAGGTGATGCAAGGATTGCAAAGACTTCACAAAGCATGCCAAAGAATATAATGCCAGAAAAACCTTTTGTTGCGTCGTACACTTGTTAGAACCCTGCCAGCCACAATGTATACCATTTCGGGCCTTTGCGTACCCTTGCAGATGACCATCAAGCAGACGTAGTTCACATAGGCTTACGAAGAACTCCCACTTTTTGGTGATGAACGCATGATTCGTTCAGCCTCTGTTGCATTCAAGAAAAGTGAGTGTTTGAAAGTAGTACTCTACTTACTTCCCGTTCCTTCTTGTTGGTAGGTAATTGATATATCTGCTGGACTGCCTCACTCCAAGCTCTAGTGTAGAACAAAATCCGAAATTGACCTTTTGGGCCTTGGGCTTCAGGTCGTCCATTCTTTATCCGAAGTTTCCTAACGAGACTGAGGACCGAGACAAGATGGGTTTTGTCTGCTTATTCAGGGTCTCGGCTACTGTACTATTTCGACTAAGTGTTCAGGTGACGGGTGACGCGGGAACTGCGACACTGCGATTTTCTGAATTTAAGAACTTTTGAGGTGACAGGTGACAACCGTGAATAATTAGTCGTAATAGTGACGCGCCAGATACTGAACGGAGTTTGAAACTGTTTTGACAGATCACGTTTGCTTTGGAGGAGGAGGAGGCTTTGGTGCTCACGCGCCAAGGGCATCCGGCATTCAAAAAACCTAGATATAGTTCCCACGCACCATGTCAAGCACATATGCCCTTGATTACATTCGCCTTTGCGCAATAATGTCAACTTACTCGGCACTAGGGCTTGCACCCGCCCGTATTACGGCTTACACCCGTAACTTGACCGTAATTGGTTATATCTCTGTCAGATTTGCCACATTTGCCATAGTTTTTGGCTCAAACAATGCGGCGGCCCGATACCCATCGTTTGATACATGATTTGGACCCAGACTCATCCCGGAAAGGCTCAAATCTAATGAATTTTGATCAACAGATGAAACCGTAACTGAATTACGGGTGCAAAACATTACGGCGATGATTGTGTCCCAAGTTAATCTTCAATCCCCAATCCCTCTGGCACGAACGAAGAAGAGACAACAGGCTAACATCTCTGCATTTTTCTGGGCACTTATCAGTCAAACTGGGGTTATAAAAGCTGCCATCAAATTGTCGCCATAAAAACGGGTGCAAGCCCTACTCGGCACCATAGATTCAAACCAGCCAGACAGTACAATATATGGGCTCCAAGTTGCACACACTTTCCTCACCAGTAAAGCACAAGTTTTAGTTGTTCCGACTCATTTGAACAAGGATTCTGGTTGAATAGAGCATTGTATCACATTGCATTCAAGGCAGTATAGCGAAACGAGCCATAAGCAATTGATAACATTCTCATACTCCATTTCCATCTTTAAATTTACAATCTTATTCTGATTTTGCATGCACAATGTCTGGCTTTCAGAATGAAACACCTTCCATTTTGCAGGCCGAAAATTGGGATCTGTGACCCCACCAGGCTACTTGGGTTCCTTGCTGTTCCTTGAAGGCCATTTCAGGGCTGTCTGTAATGATGAAACAGTGAAAATATCAATTCTCTGATCAATATTTGACTATCTCAAGCTGATGAGACATGGAAAAGCTGTACACAAAGCTTGCATAAAGATTCAGCCTCAAGGAAACATAATCTTGGTTGCCAAAGGTTATTAGACACGACGCGATGCGACTGCGACAGTGGACACGCGACGTGAAGCTGTGCACGTGTGACACGTAATAGCGGATTGTCCGGACCGTATTCAAACTCCGATCAGTATCAGTATCAGTATCTGTGACAGGCCTATGTGGCACTTTGTCTCTCGGGAGAGACGAAAGCTGATACATCCTGGACTCTCAACTTGATGTATCACTTGAGAGACCCTTCCTTTTCGGGTTGCCGGCCGCTCCCGCCATGCGCTCGCTGTTACGCGCCGCGCCTGTACGCACGCGCGTGCTCTTCGCAATTGATGGCGCACCACAGGCGCGTTCCAAATGGGTCGGACTGTTTATCTTTGTTACATTCGCAGGACTTCCCATCATTCTTCTTTCCTCGTCCCCGCCACCCGCTCCCGGCCGCTCTGCGCCTGCTGCAGGCTCCCTTTCCTTGCTGGGCCATCAATAATATAGCTCTAAATCACAGTCTCGCTGCCTTCAAACGCTCTCGGGCCACGCCAACGCTGCAGGATCGGTGCCAAATCAGCACACAACACCGGGCTCAATTTTCCATAAACATCGCTGCCGGCCTCTAGGCCCTCTGATATTCTGCCTCAAGACTCTTCCACCTGCATGCTTAATTCCTCCCATCTCCTGTCTGATCAAATCTATTCCTTGGCTCGCAATTGATCTCCCTAGTCACATTCCTCCAGCCCGCTTTATGGCCGCGCCGAGCCCGCTTTTGGCCGTGAAGTTCGTACCATGATCATACCTCAATCTTATACTTCAATTCTATTTTCTGCTGGTGCTCCCTGTGGCGCCGCTAGTGACCTGTTGCATGCGCACACAGGCAGGGCTGCACCTAATATTTCCCCACTTGCTCGGGGTTCATAGATGTTACTGTCATAGCTTCAGTTCCCTCCGTCGATTGACATGTCGGTTTAGCTCCTGTTCCCACGCGCTGACCCGATTCCCCGTGGCGCAATGCGTCGGCGCATGCCCCGCGGGAAAGGCTGCGGCCGCACCCTACGCATTTGTGCTCGGCTATACTTTCTGTCTTGCCTGTTTCCCTGCACCAGTCCTTTCATGTCTCTGGCTTGCTTGAAGTCCACGGCACTTGCTTGCTTGATGGCCATTGCGCTCGTTCGCCATTGCTATTGCGCTTGTTTGCCGCTGTCAGGCTCGATCACACTCGGCGCTGTCGTGTTCAATTTCACTTGTATACCATGCTTTTGCTGCCCACTTCCCTCTACTCCTGCACAAACCCAGCGCCCCGACTCACAGTGCTGTACCTTCCAATTGGGTAGACGTGCTCGCCTCGCCTCGCACCAACGCCACGTTGCGTGCCTACCCCTCACAATCACGCCATCTCTTTCCTGGTGGGATTTCCGCCAATTTTTTTCGGTGTTGGATGCGGCGCTAGTCCGCATCTTTCACTCTGGTGCAAGCACATGTTGAGAGCCTCAGTTTTTCGGCACTTGAATTACCTGCACTGTTTGTACAATAGCAATATTATCCCCTTTGCCTCTTGTATCATTATCGAAGCGTAAAAAAATTCAGGACCTTCAAAACGAGTAAAAACGCAGGACGACAACGCCGTCGGATAGCCGTGCCGAAGTAATCGGACACAAGTCCGATGAGCGCTTGGTGGGCGCTTAGTGGCCGGACCTCATCTTACCTCCCCAAATCCCGCTCCAAGACACCAGGATGCATGGACCTCGGTCTTCGGCTAGGTCCCTTCAGTGGCTGGAGTCATGGTTCGACCCATATATGGGCTTAAGAACAAGTGTTCAGTTGTGATTTTTGGTTTTCTCATCCACCGAATGCAAATCTTGAGGCTGCGATGCAATTTCCTGGGGGCACCGGCACTGGGGTGTACCATAACACTGTTTTGGATGAAACTGAATGAAAATAAACAATGGATGTCAGCTGCAAAAAATTAGCGAATTGTATATTTCATTGATCCCTACTGCATTTCAGTTACTATTTTGGGGACGTGGTTGTGATCTTGTCCGGCAGCGAAAAAAATCCGTTTGTTCGACACAGGGCCGTTGGTGGTCCCATTCTTTTTTCAAAATTTCTAACACGATTCCTCAGACCCAACCACCATTTCGGCTAGGCTAAAATGCTACGATATGGGCCTTATTCAGCAAAATCACGCCACGGTATTCTTTGCACACCAGATACCACATACTGCACCAATTGCCAAGTGAAGTACCTCATATTATTTGGTTTAGCACTCTCCACCTCCGACAAACAAATTTGGAGTCAAACGGAAGCAAGAACACTCCAGTTTACCTCGGTTTTTCCGATTCTCATCCTTCTCTTTTGAATCTCATCTTTGGGGGCCGGGAATTCGTAGTTCACTCTGATATCTCAGAGGAAGCGTCATACTGACAATGTTGAAGGGTATTCCCAGTCGCAGAAGTGCTCTGTGGTGATATTTAATCAAATCAACCATTATTCTTTCGAGGCTCACACACCTATGGTTTATGGAAGAATTGACGTTATAGGTAGCTCGGATGATTTGACTTTAGTATCCCAGCAACCTCAGGATGAATTTCAAGCCACCTGTTCACCTTCAACCTGACTTCGAGCAGGGTTTATGCAATTCTCATGCTCCGAGGGCCTTTTTTGTTCAGGGCTCAGGAAGCTGGGTCTTCTTGTGGTCGAAATAAATTGGTTCACCATCCTTGCCATGAAACAGAAAGACCTCGCCATTGTCGTGTCCGCACAGCTGCGATTTGCGTCAATCTCCAGATTTCTCATCAGATCTGGTTGCCTAAGTCAGCTGGAGGCCGCAACAAAAAATCAGAAGAATGCTTGGCTGATAGTTATGAGACAGTATACGTACTTTGCGTTTGAAAAGAGCGTGAATATTGGGATTCAAGGATGAAATTGCTGTTAGTGATCAATTCGGACGTACTTCCGAGGCCGTGACCCGGCGTGACTAACGTGACGATTCCCTAGCTCGCGCCACGACCACCTTTCGCAGAACGCGTCTGCTGCACCCTCTCGTTGCGGAGACGGCTATAAAACTTAATCTAAAAGTCTTTCGCCTTTTCTACCTGCTTTTCTGGAGCTTTTTGCTCGACCAGCATTCCGCTGTGGGCATTTCGCCGTCGTCGACATCTGTGGCTGCCGCCTCACCCTATGCCGTCCAGGTTGCCTAAATTTTTATCCTCTAGCACGCAGAAACCTGGGAACAGGTTGAGTGCTCTGTTTTGGCTCTTTTGCAGCTGTGAAATCCCAAATGTCCGCATTTTCGGTGGAGTGGTGGTATTTGCCAAGATTTAAGCACAATTGGCGATGAGACTGGGATTTATTTTTGACTCCTCGTGCGTGTTCATGCCGCTATTTTTGGTTTCAGATCGCTAGTCGCCGGCTCTGGCCTGGATTTGCGACGCCCGAGCATTCTTTTGCTGGCACGTCACCCGCGTTCTCCAGGCGCCTCACCTCGGCCGACACATGTAGTATATGCCTCGCAGAAGCTCGACATGGCGTTTTATGCGACACATTCAACGACACGTTGCCCTGATTCCATCGTACGGGGCAGCACATCCGTTACGGTATGCATTGTCCTAGCACCCGCTCAACATGACGCTGATAATGGGCACCAGGGCACAGCCTGCTGCTCGAACACATGGCAATCGAAGGGATCGAGGGGAACGACGTACACGACCCTGCGCTTGTGGTTATCGACGACTGTCAACTGCGGGGCCAGCAATGGGACAGCCTCGACCCGAGCGAGGGTGTGGGTGAATGGTGTCATCGCTCGTAAGTTCCCCACTTCGCATGCTGTTCCGCAAGGCACGTTCATGCTTCCGTGCTGCCTGCCCGATGTACTGCCCACGGAGGCGCAACGCGTATTTACCGCACTTTGTGGGCCCTGTCGATGCCCTACAGCATACCGCACCGGCGCCTTCGAGTCACTTTCCCATGTCCTGCGTCGTTTCCACTCCAGAGGCGAACAGGATGTGCGATTTGAGCGAGCGCTTTTGATAAAGAGATGTCCATTTGCGCCGTAATTCCGGGGCGAATTGACTTATTAGTTTTTGCCTTACATTGTATCTATTTGTGCTATACATTGGAATTTTTCTGTGATTTTTGAAGCAGATTCTTTCGTCGCTGGTGGCGACGACGCCGACGACTTTTGATGGCATTTGATCGCGACGTCGAGAAGACTTGATCGACGGCGCCCAAATTTAGCACACTCGGATAGTTCACACACAATGACGGGCACGGTCGTTGCCATGGCGGTGACAGTGCATGCTCACTATGCACCAGTAAGCGAGAGTCTCTCGTCCGATACATCACACCCATCTCTCGCGAGAGTCCTGGGATGTATCACACTTTGTCTCTCGGGAGAGATGGTGATGTATCATCCCGCCATCTAGCGGTGATACGGCATACGGGACGGATGAAACCGTAACCGTATAACACCACCCCGGAATCCATACCGTACGGTTACGGGCACTCCGTATACCCGTACCGTATTACGACCTTCTACGGATACGGTGGGGATCCCTAGCGCTGATATAACCGCTCCCGCGGTCCGCTCGCACCGAGTACTGCCGTCTCGCATTGCAGACTGCGCGCGACGTGGCGGTGGTGGTTCATTCCAGTGTTGGAATTAACCCTTAGATGTTAACTTGACTTAAGGGTTAACTTGGGGTTGACTTTAACCCTTAGCTTCAGCCCGCATTCATCTTAATGGTTAAATAAAAGTTAATGATGGCCTTACGTCATATTTTCAAGCAGGTCATGGGTGCTTGGGAGGCTGGTTGTGAGTAGATTGGCCTGGCAGTCAAGTGGAGTGTCTTTCACTTGCTTTCAACTTTCCAAAGCTTTTTTGAGACATGTTTCTCCACCAGTTGATCATTGCATCAAGGTCCGAAGTCCATCGCATCATTGGCCAAAGTCTGATTGCCAGTCGCAGCGACTTGCTGATAGAGCTCTGGACAGCAGAGCACTGTAGCTGAGGGAGAACTGACAGATAGCCAAACTGATCAGTATTTTTGCACTGGCTGGAAAATTATTTTCAACCCTTAACTTCAACCTTAACTTGCACTGTTAATTAAGGGTTAATTAACATTTAACCCTCAACTCCAAATTTCACCGTTAATAACCCCTTAAGTTCCAACACTGGTTCATTCCGGGACGTGACGTACAGGCTGCACACCAGCGCCAGCCTACCGAGAACGTCCGTGCCTTCGTGCACTGCGCGGCAGCCGGCGGGCACAATCCCTGCATTTGCGCCAGTTGGGTCGAGCGTGCGGATGTGCCGTGATGGGGTACGCGGTGGGGTACGTGGCTCGAATCGCGGCGAGACTCGTGCGAATGGCGATACACGAGCCGTGGTCGCAGGGTCGCACTGCAGCCTTCACAGTGTGCGGTCCGCGCGTAATTTACGTTGTGTCGCCTCGCGAGTAGATTTTGAATTTAAAATTGCATCAGCACTCCAGCCCGCGGAATGAGACTGAGACGCACCTTGTATAGATGGATGGATCCGATACGAAACTGCGGCGCTTTCTTTGTCTGAGAATGCTCGCGTGAGTGTAATTTAGTGCGCGTAGATGCTCGATGCACCTACAATTGCCTTCCCAATTCAGAGGTGGATCACAGCGGCCCGCGATCACATCAGCCTGAGCACCCTTGTCCTTGCTCACCCGTTTTCACAGATCTAGGCAAGGTGTAAAGCTGAGGCATATTTGGTCCCTATCTGCTGAGATTCAGCGCGACACGGTCAATGCAGGATGACCCGAAGACGGTACTACTGTTTGATTGATGGTGAAAAAATTCAGTATGACTCAGGTATGACTTGCGAAATAGGGCGAAAGCAAGACGAACGACAACATACGTCTGGGAACGTTCTGCAACCCTCGGGCCAGCGAAAATTTACGTCTCGGGGCAAAGGACTAGTACTGACAATCGTCTCAATCAGGAATTAGACATTCAGGGGAAACGCATTCTAATTTATCGTCGTGAATGAGTTCTCTTTGTAAAACATCGATTTGCTGGTCCTCTCCCCGTTTAAAATTCGACGACATTCAATCTGATACTGAATCCAAATTGGGATTCGGAGATTACTCCTCTGCTGCGGCACTAAACTTTGGCTACACTTGACACCGCTCACGCGACGGAAGCATCATGAAAATGCTCATATGTGGTGAATTGAGCTTATAGCATTTATAGTGCGCCTCCCATATTTCTATTCTGGCATACGTATCTGTGCTGACCCGAGAATCCACAGCAAAACTTGGCTGAAAAGGGTGTCCATGCTCTGAAAAATTCTTGACCCGCTCTTTGTTCCACCACAGCTCGAATCAAGAATCGCCGCCGGTAATTCTGTTTCCCCCCAGTCTGCCTTGTTCTCCTTGGCAGCGCCGGTCGTTTGATGGGCTTCGGGTTTCAATTAAATTCCTATGTGCGACGCCAGACACACTGTGCAATATAGCTCGCAATGTCTTTATATATCTCGTTCCCAGTTCGTCTCAGCCGCGGTCTTGGTCAAGCTCGTCTCGGCGTTGGCTTCGTGTAGTTCGCATTCGTTCGACCATACACATCGACTTCTCGGGGCATATTTATATATCTATAAGTATATATCCATCTACATATACCTCACTCCAACCCCAACCGACTGAACGAACACCTCCCGAATTTCAATTTTTGCAATCGGTCCATCCTACCTCCAGAAGAGAAGCCTTTTGTTCGACTTATTCGTTTACCCGCAGGCAGCAATAGCACTCAAACTCGGATTTAGCAGTTGTGAACCGACTTTTCTCTGGTTCTCAAGCCCCCCATTGTTAGAGTCTCAAATTCATGTTGACTGTGAGTTCCCTTTGGCAGTGTCCATGGGCACTAAGCAACAATCCAGTCTTCATCCTGATCTGAGTGTAAGTTCGAGTCAATGCAATACCGTTCAATTCAGGCCACAGTCCGAGTCCACCGTAGCCGAAAGTACCAAGGGCTCGCCGTTCCACAAGCACATACAATCCTGACAGTCTTCTCAGAACTCGGGTGACAAATGTGTCTGCAGCGAGCAGTAGTGCCTTTCCAATGTTGGTTCCATACGCATAGAGATATTGATTGATTGAGTCTGGATTCTTCCGGATACAACTCTGCATCTGTTCTGTGACCACAAATCTGTCCGATCATCGTCGTTGTTAGCGTAGATGTCATAAAGGTGCTAAGTGAAGTAAACGGGAGATAGCAAGGTCTTGAATTGGTATAATGACTACTCAGTGCTTCTGTATGAATGCCGAATGCCATGATGGACAGCCTGAACAACTTATATGAAGACCCAAACTTAGGGTTGACCAAACCAGCCTCACCACAATGCCTCGCCATGCGACTGTTACCGAAATTCATCTTGAGAACCTCACAGCTTGTTTGACCTCTGCAGTCACACTTCTGAATGAGCTCAATGATGCATTTGCTCCCTCATTTGTTCAACCCATTTCAAACACTGTTGTGTCCTTGCTCAAGCTAGTTCAGGTACTGAGAGCTCCAATGGGGAATGTTTGTGACTCACTAAATATCCTAGAATGTGAAGCAGAATAAAAAGGAATGTGCTGAACTGTTAGAGGATATACACCAAGTGCTGTTTGCAATTATCGACCTTCATATCAGGTCTGAAGGTGGAGGGCTCCTTTCACTTGCAATGACAGAACATGTTGGAAGCTTCATAAAGTATATGAGGTTTAATCAATTATGATTTCGTTTGATGAGCTCCTCTACAGAACTCTCCACAAGATATATGTATACATCGAGGCACAGCAAGATAGGAACAAGTTGAAACGACTTTTTCGCAACATAGAACTGAACAATCTGGTAAAAGACTGTCATGCAGAACTGGATGAAGCAAAGAAAATCTTCCATGTAAGACCTACCATTCCTCATCTTTGCCAAGAGATTGAGCACATAATTTCAGGTTGGCACTGGTGGTAGAGTCTTCAAGGACATTGAAGAGATGAAAAAAGCAGCTGAAGCCAAGCACAAGGAATTATTTGAATTGATCTCGACTATGTCTGAAACCAATACAACAACAGATGTCTCATCAGTATGTGAACAATCAACTTCCTATATATTTGATCAATGATGTATAGGTCCACTTGGGTGCAAATGAATTGAAAAACAGGTAAAATGCAGTCAGATGATCAATGACTTGACTTATGGTTTATCAAGCTCAAATTCATTGTCATTGTTGCCCTCAAAACCCAAGATCTTCCATGGTCGTGAAACTGAGGTGGAGATTATTATGAAGCTGCTTGGTCATCAGTCACCCAGGATAGCGATACTTGGAGGAGGTGGAATGGGAAAGACAAGCCTTGCCCAAGCAGTTCTGCACAATCCAGGGACTAAAGCCAGGTTTGAAGAACAATACTTTGTTAGTGCAGAGGCAGCAACCACAAGTATTGAACTTGCTGCACTTATTGGGCTACATATTGGATTGAATCCTGGAAAGGATCTAACAAAGCCTGTTATCCGGTATTTCTCAAGAAGGTCATCTTGTGTGTTGATTCTAGACAATCTGGAGACAGTATGGGAACCTATTCAGTCTCGAAGCAAGGTTGAAGAGTTTCTTTCCCTTCTTACAGAGATCAAACATCTTGGGTTGATAGTAGGTGCAGTGCTAATCTCAATTTGCCTTGCTGACATACACAACAGATTACAATGCGAGGAGCAGAACGACCAGCCAAAGTCCAATGGACTCATCCCTTTTTACCACCCCTCCAACCTCTGTCTGATGCTGCTGCACAGCAAACCTTTCTGGATATTACAGATAATGCCTATGCAATTGGGGACTTGGCCCAACTCCTCAGCTTCACAGACAATATGCCTTTGGCTGTGGATCTCATTTCCCATTTAGTTGATTATGAGGGGCTGGAAAATGTCTTGGCTCGATGGCAAACAGAGAGAACAGCAATACTCTCTGTAGGCTATGATAGAAAATCAAATCTAAATGCATCAATTGACCTCTCACTCTCAAGTCCCCGACTCTCATCTGAAAGCAAGGAATTATTGAGCCTCCTCTCAATTCTCCCCAATGGGCTCTCAGATGCTGAACTTTTGCACAGTAAACTCCCAATTCCCAACATTCTAAGCTGCAAAGCAACATTGCTGGCAGCCTCCTTGGCATATCAGAATAGCAACAAACGACTTCTAGTATTAGTGCCTGTCAGAGAGTATATCCAGCAGTCTATACCTCCATCTCCTCTCCTCATTCATACCCTTTGCAAACACTTCCAGGAACTTGTGAAACTGATTAAGACACATACTGGAGAGCCACAGCATCATGTGGTCAACCAAATCACTTTGAATCTTGGAAATTTGCAAGAAGTATTGCAACGAGGATTATGGATGGCTGGCAGTGATTCACATCTTGATGACACCATCCACTGTATATTATCCCTGAACTTCTTCTACCGACTCACTGATCGTGGTGTAACTTCCCTGATGGATCAAATTCAGCATGTCTTGGCTAAGACTTCAGATCTCGAGCTGAGGACACATTTTCTGACTGAAGTTCTGCAATCAGAGCACTATCATCACCAAACATGCTGGATAGAAGACTTGATAGTTCAAGGAATATCTCACTTCAAGCAAGTCACAGCCCTTGTTGCTGAGTGTAAGTACCCTGTTTCTCTGGACTACCATTTGTCTCATTGTGATGGTATCAGGTGAATTCTATACTGGAGCCTCAGGGTTTGCTATTTATCAAGGAGATTTTCCTCGTGCTCTGCAATTTATCTGTAGGGCTCAAGAATTGGCTAAATCATCTGGAGACTATCAGCGGCAGTGCTATATTTTGATACATATGGCTCGTTACAACCTTCTCATTGGTAATTATTCTACTGCCCAAAAATTTGCCATAGAGGCAGAACAGGTTGCAGGAATGACAGTGGACTTGTATTCCAGTGCTGTAGCATCTCAAAGCCATGCTGACTGTGCCATAAATCGTGGGAATTACCCAGAGAGTGTGATTTGTCTGCATAGAGCCAGAAAGATGCTTGAGATTTGTGGCTTGTCTGGGGGCCATACAGGTCATTTCATTGCATTAAACCTCGCTGAGGTTCATTTTTTAAAATCAGAGTATTCTCAAGCTCAAAGTATCTTCATAGATATAGCTAACACAAGATACCTTGACAAACATGGTCAAGCATACATAACTGCTCTTCTGAGTATGGCATACATTGACATTCAAGTAAATAAGCCTGCAGACATTGTCTGGGAAAAATTGAACAGAGCTGGTGAAATTTCCAGCACTTTTGGTTCCCCTACTGCTATTGTTTGGGCCAAAGTCGTGAAGGCAAGTCTGGATCTTAGAGAGCACAAATTTGACTTGGCAAGAATGGACCTTCAAGACTGCCTTGGACAAAATGCTTTGATTAAATCCATTTGCTTGGAATGCCTTGCCAACATCAAGGCCTGGCCAGCCACAGAACTACAATCCAGGTGGCCTGTGGTATATCTGAGCTTTTCATTTAGTTGCAAAGAGAAATTAGCTCTTCACAAGGCCCTGCTCTTTCTCGGAGACATATTTGTCAGTGACAATGATGAAGAGACTGCATTCTCTTTGTATACAGTGGCACTGGAAGGATTCACCTATATGGATGTCCATCGAAGCCGAGCAGAGTGCATGCTACGCCTGGGAGATCTTGCACGCAACCATGGAAATACTGCTGAAGCTGTCGTTCACTGGAAGACAGCCAGACCACTATTTGAACAATCAGCACAAGCTGAAGATGTCATCAGAATTGACTCTAGACTTGCTGCTTTAGAAAAAGCTCATGAGGAAGCCTTGGATAAACTCGCAATTTTGGAGGCACCTACTCAGCTGTTTGATGAGGTTTTGATTTCTGAAAAGGATTCTCCCAAGGCCATTCTTGTGTAATGTTTGGATATCATATTTGCTTCCAGTTCTGTGTTGAAATACTATTTATATATTTATTCCCATTATTGAGAGCAGTTAGATCAGGGGCAAACAGAGAGAAGGAAAGAACAAAAATTGGAACCTCGGTATGTGAATTCAGTTGAAGAGATAGTGTGAAGCAGAATATCCTGTCACCAACTCCCAGTGGCTCAAGCCAAACGTGTGTTTACAGTTGTTAAACACCAGCCGCCATGAAGAGGTTGGGGCACTGAAGTTGGGAAGTATTAGTGTTGGCAATCAATATTTCATCATTGTGTATTACAACTATATATTCACTATGTGTGTCCCTCTGTCTTCCCCCAACCTCGGAACATGTGGCTGGGTAGGAGTCTGGGAGAAAGAGAGATCTGCCACTTTGTTTGGTGTTTGGTTGAGTCTTGACACAATGTGTCAAAGCATTGAAAGCCTGATCAATTGATTTGCTGTCTCTTCCCCTCCCACCATTTTCTTCTCATCTTTGAGTCACTATGCCTCAGATCACAAGCACCTGGCATATATTTCTTGTCCAGTTCTTCAGTAAGGAAGTTAGCAAGTTCTTGTTTGCTTCACAACTTGACTCCAGGTCTCTTCCAAGTTCCGGTGCCACATCCATACTGCATTACTGAACTCTCAGCTGCAAGGTCATCATTCCCCACTTGTCTATATATGGTAGGCATCAAATCCAAGACTACATTTGTCCAGTAAATTTAACCCAGTAAATTTAACCTGGTAAATTAGGCAACTTGAATCCAATTTGAATTGGCCTTGTAGTCCACCCAAATTGAGACAGCATGCAATTTGAACCACTCAGCCTGTTCAATCCACTTACAAGCTTAATCTGGCTTGATTCCTGACCATAGCACATGTGAAGTGGCAGGCTTACACTCACACTGAAAATAGAAAAATTTATTAATATACTGAAAGTGAAGCTGAAAAAGGCAATATCAGATCCAAATTCAGGTTTGGAAGAAAATACCATTTTTGGAATACCTGAAAGATGAACTGAAAGAGGTCATTTCAGAGTCACTTTCATGTTGCCTGAAAAATGCACTTTCAGTGCTGTGTCATTTTTGGCATTGGTTTGGCATTTCCCGGACCAATGGCAAAAATAGCACAACAATGAAAATGGTGCTTTCAGATTGTTTTAAAGGGACCTGAAAGTAGGTCTTTCAGTGCATCTTTCAGGCATTCCAAAAATGGTATTTTCTTCCAAACCTGGATTTGGATCTGATATTGCCTTTTTCAGCTTCACTTTCAGTACTCGTGCTCGACAAAAGTCTTGGCATATGGTGGTTCTCCATATTGCAGCTAGCAAATGGTCCCAAACAACTTGTGGACTGAAAATATGAAGAAATTGAACCTGTTTTCACTTGTTACCTGATTACCATATAAGGCAATTCCATAGTTATAACACATTTTTGGCCAGGATTTAAAATCGACTTTTTCCAGGGGCATCGTGGGAAAAAATGACCCATATAGGCAAAAAGTATTCATTGAGTAGTGTAGGATAGCACTTTAAACCATGTCAATATTCCATGAATTGACCTCACAATGGTACCCAGAAGATGGTGACTTTTGCCATATTTTGTCATATTTTGGCCAATTTCACATGAAAATGGCCATTTTGTACCCCTGCTTGCAGGCTCAAATCATGGAATATTTATATGGTTCAAAGTGCTATCTTGCACTACTGAGCAAGTACTTTTTGCCTATGTTGGTCATTTTTTCCCACAATGCCCAGGGAAAAAGTCGATTTTAAATCCTGGCCAAAAATGTGTTATAACTGTGGAATTGCCTTATATGGTAATCAGGTAACTAGTGGGAACAGGTTCAATTTCTTCATATTTCTGGTCCACAAGTTGTTTGAGGCTATTTGCTAGCTGCAATATGGAGAACCACCATATGCCAAGACTTTTGTTGAGCATGAGTACATTAATAAATTTTTCCATTTTCAGTGTGACTGCTCAATTCGCTTGAACTCGCTTAACTGTGGCTTGGGCTTAATTTGCTTAATCGGCTTAATATATTTATTTTGGCTTGAGCCAATGGGAGCTGATCTTCTGAATATTGTCAGGGTTGATCAACAATCAGCAGTGGGTTGTAGTAGTTTGTCTCCTCTTTTATGCCTTTTGTAAACACCTTCTCTCATTTAGTCAAACAAAAATCCTGCATATGAGCCTGAGATCTACACCCTCCTAATTCAAGCTCACAGTAGAACAAATCTCAACATCTAGTAAAGTTGTTTGACTTCAAAAACCACTTCCACCTCAGTTAAACAATTAAAACTGACCTGGTGATTATTTCCACTTGGGCATGCATGAAGCTCATAAAGCAAAGCTAAGGCTGGCTAAGAATATGATTACAATAGATTATAATCAATTATAATTCCAAAATTACAATTACGGCTAATGTCAGAACTGAAGGCACAGATCAGAGTATTTCAAGCATTTATCACCACATTACAGTGTTGTATTAGGCCAGAAAATGCCCTTGAAATCCATAAAAGATGTAGAACATTGGCCCTGTGAAGTTAGATCCACCTTATAAAGCCAATATAATGCATTACATCCTGGGAAAATACCGCACTTTGAATACATTATCTCTGGGTAACCATACATGGTAATAAATCATGTGCCCTGTCTAACTCTGAGGAGAAATAAATTGAAATAAAGGAGTGTCAATGGTGGGAGTTGAACCTAAAAACACTTGCATGATGCCATCAAAACAGCACCTAGAACATCTAATCTGTTGTCCCAACTAGACTATATTGAACCTGCAAATTAATTAAGGTATACTATAGAAGGGGAACCAAGGAATAAGCCTAATGCATCCCATTGGTTAGAAGGTTAGGGTGGCTAGGGGGTTTGGGTTGGTTAGGGGTTAGGGGTCAGGTGGTTAGAATCCAGGTATATTTCTTTGTTTGGTTAGGGGTTTGGGTTGGTTAGTGGTTAGAGGGTTAGTGTTTGATAACAAAAAAAAAATGAACAATAAGCAATATCAAACAATTTTTGAAGGCCCAGGGCAGCTTGCCTGCTCTGGGTCTGGGTCTTATCAGTCCCAGGTAGGGTAAGGCTAGCCTTACCCTACCTGGGGAACAAATAGAGACGTATATAGCCACTTTAGTCTAATAGTTATGTGTCCCAGCTTCTGCTGTCAATATCTGATGCTAAGGGTGCTGGTTCAAACCAGGCTTTTGACTATTTTTCTCCCTTTATTTTTAGCAATATTTAATTTAATTCTTGTGACTTTGTTACCCCATGGATGCCAATGTGGCTATGTGGGGAGTTACCAAAGATCATGCATTACAACCCTGGGGTTTCCCTAGAACATAATGTGTTATCCTGACTATATGAGCTGACACCCCAGCTGAAGGTCCATCTTCACAGCCATATGACACTCAATGCACAACCCCTTCATGATACAGCACTGCACCTGCAGGGGCCCTCTTCACGGTACAACAATGATGAATATGACACTCCAGCAGCACATCCACCTTTGCGGTATAGTGCTCCACCTGCAAGACACCCTTCCCAATCTGACTATGCTCTACCTGCTGCACCCTCGCAATATGCCGATGCTCTACCTGTGCCCCCCATTGTTGTGATACAGCCCCATGCACCCACTGTCACAGTACAGTGTGGAAGTATGGGCTGTCCTGCTCATTGATGCGCCCCTTTCTGCCTCTGCATACATACCTTATGACTGATCACCTCAGCAATGGTATATTTACACTGTATATAAATACAAGCAAGAATTCCCTTCTTGACCCTGAACTACAAGCATCTCTGCAACCAGTGTATCGAGTACTCCACCAAGAGTATGCCACCTGAAGACATTCCGTTTGAGCATTGACTTTCCAACATTCCGAGCTACATTCTTACTCCACACCCACACAGCCTATGTGCTATAATCCTCTCAAATTCTAATTTACACCTACACAACATTCCGAGACCTTTGAGCTGACCTCCTCATTCACCCATACTCTCCATATCTGGATGACTGACCCTCATTGTCTGTCCACAACACTTGAACTTGCTACTGCAACAACAGCCCTCCCCCCTCCTGCACAGGCTTCAGGTTATGACATACATCCACCCACCATGCCATCCACAGCAGAACACTCCACCCATGCAGCCATTATCTTCACAGCATGTGCCAGGCTCAGAAACACAGGTGGAGCTGGTTCCCTTGTGTGGATTTCGCAGAGATGGCATGCCTCAATGAGCTGGCGGCTCATATGGGAGGCAGGAGGAGAAAGGCTTTGGATGATGCAGAGGTGTCAAACAGGGATAAAAAACACACTTGCAATAAAACCCTGCCCCCAGAGCTGGAATTAAAGCTCATCAAACTGCGCACCATGGTTGGTGACAAAAGCAGGTGGATTTTCTATGTGACCAGTCCACATCAGGTCAAGGTGTCCACCTGCCACAAGGCGAATGAACACATGTACAGGGGGAATAGCAGGAAAGACAAGTGGCTGTGCCTGAGGGCAAACATTATCCCTGTCTTTGCCTCAGACAAGGACAAAGACCTGTTCAAGAGAAATGTCAAGGACTTCATGTTGGATGCTGCCTGCTTTTTGTTGATTACATTGAGTTAAGTTGGTTCAGTGGCCCATGGGCTATATTGTGCTATGGTTGGCAGAACGTTTCTGTGCACAGTTGCCCAAACGAGCAACAGTCACGGTGATGGAAGGTCTGGTTGTGTTGCCAAAAACTGTTTGATATATTATGGTGTGAAGGTCAGTTGCCTACATACACAGGTGTACAGTATGCCCAGCGGAACACAAAGTTATCACTTGCTTGCTCTAGTGACTTCCAATTATGAGCTCTGGATGCACCCAGAGACATAGGTTGGATACATCCACCCACACCATATAGACACATCCACTCAATATCGATGTTTCCAGGCCCACATTACTGGATGTACATAAATGTCAGGGGTGTGGTGGCAACAGTGAGCATGAGGGTCTGGGTTTAGGCCTCGCAGACCACTGCTGGCACTGCCAAGTGCAATAGTTATTGAAAATACATCTACACTACCCCTACATCACCCAAATACCTGAATTACTGAAGTTATTGAAGAGTTATACACAGAATTATTGCAGTGAGCAGTAAACTACTGTATTGTGCTATGGTTAATGGGGGAATTATGCCATGCTCTCCACACTAGTTAGTGGGCAATTGTGGGTAATATAGGTAAAAGAGTTCTACAAGGGAGGGAAGGTGTAAGGAATAAACCCCCTTTATGGTGATTCAACTCATCATTGTACTGCCATTAGTTTGATATTTCTTACACATGTACTCTCAATTCTCTATCTGGTAGCAGATAAATATTAGATCACTATATACATGTGAATAATCAATCTTTTCTTACTGTTTCACCACCACATTGTCTTATCTCCAGACACATTCCAGCTCTCCAAGGGACCTGATAGAAGTGTGAAGACTCTATATCCTTTAACTTTTGCGAAAGATTACTTCTCATTCTTTGCTGAAGGTCAGCGAAGGATTTAGTACTGCTTGAATACAAAGTTCAGGACATCTGGCTTTGAAGCATACCTTCAGAGATTTGACCAGTTATAAACCACTAGTAGACTACTGCTCAGATTCAAGAACAATATCTGCTAGCCTTATTGTTTAGGACCAACCGAGGAGTACTGAATCCTCAGAGAAAGCTCCTAGCGCCAACCACCAATCGTAGACGGTCCACTGTGATATTCTGCTTGAACACTCTGCTATTTCAACTAAACTCAATTACTGGGATTGCATTTTTTTTTTTTTTTCTTTCTTTCCTTTTGCTCCAACTGTCCTCAATAATGGAAATAATAAATAATATAGTAGTTCAACATGGAGAGCTGGAAGTGAACAATCTATATCAAGCTAGAATTGTTTTCAAACATCACACAACAATGGCCTTGACAAATCCTTTTCAGAAATCAAAAGCTCATCAAACAACTGAGTAGGTGCCTCCAACATTGCAAGTTTATCCAAGACTTCCTCATGAGCTTTTTCCATATCAGCAAGCCTGGACTCAATTTGGATGACATCATTGGCTTGTGATGATCGTTCAAATAGTGGTCTGGCTGATTTCCAGTGAGCAACAGCTTCGGCAGTATTTCCATGTTTGCATGCAAGATCTCCAAGACGAAGCATGCACTGTGCTCGGCTTTGATGCACATCCATACAAGTAAATCCTTCCAGTGCTACTGTATACAAAGCAAATGCAGTCTCTTCATCATTGTTGGTGATGAATGTGTCTCCAAGAAAGAGCAGAGCTTTGTGAAGAGCCAATTTATCTTTGGATCTGGATGAGAAACTCAGATAGACCACTGGCCACCTAGCTTGTAGTCCTATCACTGGCCATGCAGTGATGTTGGCAAGATGTTCTAAGCAAGAAGATTCAGTAGGAGCATCTACCCCATGAGCAAAATGCAGGCATTCTTGAAAGTTCATCTCTGCCAGGTCAAATTTGTGCTCTCTATGCTCCAGAATTGCCCTTATTATTTTACACCAAACACACTCACTTAGGAAACCAAATGTGCTGCAAATTTCAGTGACTCTATTCAATTCTCTCTGCACATTTTCTGCAGGTATATTGACTTGAATATCAATGTAGATGATATTTAGAAGGGCATTTGTATATAAGATAACATTATCATCCAGAGATGTCAAGTTGGCTACATCTCTGAACATACTTTGGGCTTGCAAATATTCTGATTTTGAAAGATGGACCTTAGCCTGGCTAAATGTGATGTTGTGATCTGTATGCCCCCTTGGAAATCCACAAATCTCAAGCATCTTCCTGGCACCATGCAGATACATCACACTTGACAAGTAATTCCCAAGATATCTAGCACAGTCAGCCTGGATTTCAAATGCTAAAGCAATTTGATGCAAATGCATTGCTACTTCTGCAGCCTTCTGTGCCTCCGAGGCAAGTAGTTGAGCAGTAGAATAATCCCCAACAGAAACCTTGCATTGAGACATGGATAGGAAAACAGCAACCTGTAGCTCACTGTCCCCCGATGATTGAGCCAATTCTTGGGCCCTATAAATAAATTGCAGAGCACGAGGTAAATTTAATTCATAAAGGGAAAATGAGGAAGCCCCAAGATAAAATTTGCCTGGTACCACTATATTGAGACAAATTGTGGCTCAAGACAGAAGGGTACTCACACTCAAGAACTGGGTCAGTGACTTGTTTGAAATGAGATATTCCCCTGACTATCAACTCTTCTATCCATGATTTCCGGTGATAATATCCCAGTGACATTAGAACTTCGCTCAGAAAAAGTGTCTTCACCTGAGGATCTGAAGTCTTGGCAAAGATGTTTGCAATTTGATCCATCAGAGAAGTTGTACCACGATCAGTGACCCGGTAAAAACCATTCAGGGATACTACACATCGGACAGTGGCTTCGACATTTGAATTACTGGTCATCCATAATCCCCGTTGCAATACCTCGTGTAGATTCCCTAGATTCATGGTGATTTGGCTGACAATATTACCTAGTTGCTGTCCATTGTGTTTGTATTTCTGATATAGCTCCAAAAGTGCATGGAAGTGCTTGCAGAGAGAATGAATCAGAAGAGGAGGTGGAGGTAGAAACTTTTGGACATGCTCTCTGAGAGGCACTAGTACCAAAAGTCGTTTGTTGCTGTTCTGATATGCCAAGGAAGTTGCCAGCAATGCTGCTTTGCAGCTTAGAATATTGGGAATAGGAACTTTGCTTTGCACAAGTTCAGCATCTGAAAGTCCATTGGGGAGAATTGAGAGAAGGCTTAATAATTCCTTGGTTTCAGATGAGAGTCGTGGACTTGAGAGGGAGAGGCTAATTGATGCATCTAAATTTGATTTTCGATCATATCCCATGGAAAGCATAGATGTTCTCTCTGCTTGCCAACGGCTTAAGACATTTTCTAGCCCATCATAGTCAACCAAATGGGAAATAAGATCCACAGCCAAAGGCATGTTGTCTGTGAAGCTGAGGAGTTGCTTCAGATCCTCCCCTGCATAGGCATTATCTGTAATTTCCAGGAAGGTTTGTTGTGCAGCTGCATCAGACAGAGGTTGGAGAGGTGGTAAAAAGGGGTGAGTCCATTGAACTTTAGCGGGTCGCTCGGCTCCTCGCATTGTAATCTATTATATTTTAGAAATGCAAACTGAAATTCACACCCTACTTACTATCAGTCCAAGATGTTTGACCTCTGTAAGTAAGGAAAGAAAATCCTCCACTTCACTCCGAGACTGAATAGGTTCCCACAAGGGCTCCAGATTGTCTAAAATCAATAGGCAAGATGGCTTCCTTGAGAAGTACTGGATAACAGCTTTTGTTAGATCTTTTCCAGGATCCAATCCAATATGTAGCCCAATAAGTGCAGCAAGTTCAATGCTTGTGGTTGCTGCCTCTGCACTAACAAAGTATCTTTCCTTATATTTGGCTGAAGTCTCTGGAGTGTGCAAGACTGCTCGTGCAAGGCTTGTCTTGCCCATTCCACCTCCTCCAAGGATTGCTATTCTGGGTGACTGTTGACCAAGCATCTTCATCATGATCTCCACCTCGGTTTCACGGCCATGGAAAATCTTGGGTTTTGAGGGCAACAATGAAAATGAATTTGAGCTTGACAAAACATGAGTAAAGTCATCAATGATAAGACTGCTTTCTACCTGTTTTTCAATTCATTGGCACCCAAGTGGACCTATGCAGAATTGGTTGGACATATGGGACATTAATTCTTTGCCTACCAATGAGCTATCTGTTGCATTGGTTTCAGACATAATTGAGATTAGCTCAAGTAATTCCTGATGCTTGGTTTCAGCTGCCTTTGTCATCTCTTCAATGTTCTTGAAAATTGCACCACCAATGCTGACCTGAAATTATGTGTTCAATATCATGACAAGTCAAAGAATGATGGATTCTACTTTAAACAGTCTTTTTGCTTCCTCCAGTTCTGCATAGCAGGTTTTCATCAAGTTATTCATTCCAATGTTATGAAAAAAGCTGCTTCAACTTGTTCCTATCTTGCTGTGCCTCAATGTAGATGTATATCTTGTGAAGAGTTCTGCAGAAGAATTTGTCAAAGCAGATGATCATCACATAAGCCTCACGTACTTCATGAATTTCCCAACATGATCTGTCATTGCAGGTGATAGGGACCCTGCAGTTTCACCCTTTATATGAAGGTCAATAATCGCAAACAGCACTTGGTGGATATTCTCCAACAGTTCAGCACACTCCTTTTTATTTTGCTTCACATTCTGGATACCCAGTGAGTCACAAACATTTTTTACTGAAACCCTCAGTACCTGAACCAGTTTGAGCAAGGATGCAACAGTGTTTGAAATTGGTTGAACAAATGAGGGAGCAAATGCATCATTGAGCTCATTCAGAAGTGTGACTGCAGGGGTCAAACAGGCTGTGAGGTTCTCCAGACGAATTTCGGTGACAGTGGGTTGTCGGGGCATTGTGGTGGTCCTGGTTGTGTTAAGCTGAGGTCTGGGTGTTCATATAAGCCCTCAGCCTATATATTATGGCATTCGGCATTCATAGAGAAGCGCTGAGTAGTAATTGTGCTAATTGAGGACTGTGGCCAGCTTGCTATCTCCTGTTTCATGCACTTAGCACCATTATGGTATCATATTATTATTACTTGTATCTTTAGCAGACGTCCTGATTTCGTAAGTATATGTTTTGATGCTTCCCATTTTGTCCCATCAGCCCACCATCTCTGCCCCACTCCACTCCACTGCCCTGGCCAACTCAACACTTCTCAACAGACATTTTAACTTTCGGGGAGTCATGCCGCAGCACCATTCCATTTTCGATGCAACACATGCCTGGGAATTGACCGCACAACGACCACTCAAAAGGAGCTGTCTCGCATCACTTCTTGGCCACTTCCCCCATCATCAATTTGCCCTCTGGAATCTCTCTGCTGTTGCTTTCGAGACAACAAATTCCCAACACTCTCTGCACGATTTGGTGCATGTCAAGTGAGGTAGTGGGCATACATGTACGGTTGCCTCATGTGATGTACCAAAATGGGTGACTCTCAGCTTTCAAGAGTGAAATACAGAATCCAGCCCAAGAGGATTGTGTGGATGTATTTGAATAGTGTTCCCAAATATTTTCAGAGATTTATGTTGAGAAATGGAGTACTGGTTCCCAAATTGATGGGAGCCTACAATACCATTAATTTGGGATCATTGAGGAACTAGTCCTACAGTTCTCCACATTTATTCAAGCTTTGACCACAAGTGTGTACAGATTTTCCATCCCAGGCCGAGAAACGGTTAATTTGAACGAATCCTCTGAATGAGGCGAAATCACGTGGTGTAGCTGTATATTTATGACCGCTACCTTAACAGCTCAAGAGCTCGCCGCAATAAATGAACCTCAAACGTGCTTTTGCTGAACCTCTTCCTCATGAACAGTTTCTTCGGTTCAAGCGTGCTCGACTACAAGCTTCAAGCCGAATTCAGTATTGATCAAGCATCATTTGGGGCAGCTTGTCGTCATTATTTTACTGAACAAGATGGATTCAGTGTTTCAAGATGGCAAGAGTCTCTTTCAACATATGAGCATCAGCCTGTGATCCTAGGCGGTCGCTGACAGTTTCAAGACAGCAAGAATGGTTCTTTCGACTGTTCCATCAGCTCGAAATCTTTTAAATCAGTCTCGCAACTTCTCGGTCTCTCTCAGCCATAACCGCAGTCAAGCACGGCGCAATTTCTCAACTTTTTTTCGATCCAAAACAGAGCTCTATGATGATCTCAATGCCTGGTTCAGCATCTTTCATTACTGCAATGTTTTCGCACACTATTGTTCCGCAGAGACTCCTGCGCTATAACACAACTAATTCTAGGATTTCACTCAGCTCGGACCGTGATTAAACTCTGTTTTCGTTCGTTCATCGCCATCGAAGCGGCAGCCATCGTATTCATTTCTGAGTTTGTCACCCTTGCATTTTATCCCCGGCTGATAAGTATGCCGACACTCTCGATTTTTTATTTCAGCTCGGTATCCGCTGGGAACAGATACTGAACAAAATATTCCGAGCTAACAAATGGGTTTGTTATTTTTTTTTGTTGGCCAAAATTGTCTGAACTGTATTGGTGTACTATTTGTAGTCGGTAAGTGCAACTGCGAGATGTGAACGGACTGAGACATTCTGAATAGCAGCACGTCCATCCGACACATTGCTCGCATTGCCGACTCGATCCATCAGGTTCGATGACAATTTTACTGCATTCCGACTCGCCCCATTTGATTCTTCCAACAAATAGAGAATCTGCTTGTCGGAGGGCAACAAAGACTGGTTGTGTAACCATAAGTAAACACGTAGCCGAGCCGTATTGTCATCAGCAGAGAGATAGAGAATTCCAGAATCCCAACAACAACGGAAATAGATAGAATAAAAGGTTTCATTCGGGTTGATAAGATAGAATCAGATCCAGGGGGTCGGTGTATTTGGATGATGCTGAAGCTTGTGCCACAGGGATTTGTTGGCGCCCGGGGAAATATGTATAGATGGATACAACAATAGACACCTGCATATATGCCAGAGAGATGCGACGGACCAGCCGAAAGGATGTGAACTAGACGTCGAGTCAAGGTTGTTCAGCTAGTACTGGCAATCGAGTACAAGACCAAGACCGCGGCCGAGGCAAACTCCAGTTAGCATATGTAGAGACATTACGTATTGTATTGCACTATGTTCGATCCGATGTCAAGCAAGTGTCGGGCGTCGCGCATAGGAATTCACATGAAACCCGAGACCAATCAATTTGACCAGCAACGGCCAGGAAAATGAGACAGACCGTGGGGAAATGGAAGTGCAAGCAAAGTGCGAGTTGCAGGTGAAAAAAAGAGTGGCCCTGGAATTTTTGAAAGCATGGACATTTGTTCCAACCAACTTACTGTAGATTCTCGGGTCAGCACCGGTACACATAGAATCCGGAATAGAATTGTCAGACATGGACATGCATGATAAATGCTAAAGCCTGAGCCATGTATGAGTATTTTCGAACATAGATCGAGCCCAGCCCCACGCGCAAGCAGTTGTCGTTGCCTTATACGTCTCGGGGGCGTTCCGTGCCATTCATGGCCGAGCATAGCGCCGCAGGAAAAAGAGAATTACAGCTGTTCCGGAAAATAATGAGACTGATTGATTTTTCGCGCAATCATGCCTAAAATGGCGACCTTCCACTTTTGAGTGAATTTTGCACTGGGGCCGACCAAGGGTTGGGGAAGATGGGCGTTTTGGGTGTAATTCCACCCAGCTGGTTGTAGCTGCTTGTCGACACTTGGAACGACTCGCGGTGCGCCGATGATTTTTGATCGCTTGCGTTTTGGACTCAAGGCCTTGATCGGCGATCGAGCCGATTATGTCCGATCTCATTCAAACACGACTCTCCCACTTGTCCAGTGGACCTGGAATGTCCGAGTAATGTTTCTCAGTCTCGAGGAGTATACATTCTTTATATATTATCCAGACTCAGGTGTCACTGGAGCCAGTAAAGGGCAGAATAGTAAGTTGCTTCCATTTTGGGAACGATGGGAACAAAAAACTGATCAATGTCATCATTTTGCGGAACAGTTGTAATTTGGGTTTCCAATTCAAACTTGGATACAGCCGTGTAGTCAAGCTTGAGGTTGAACAAGGGCGACGAGGATGGACTCGGATTCAAAGAACAAATCGGGCGGAATCGGATCCAATCTAAAAGGCTTTCCCAATAAGGATGGGTCTCAAGTGAACGTGTGATTTAGGGCATTGAGCAAGCATCGATTGATTTGGGTGTCCAAGTGAGCAGGCTTGACCGAAGGTTCACGGATACAAGTTTTATTTGTCTTGCTTTTTTGGCCACACAAATTGTTTCGCTGCTAAAATTTGCAGCTGTCATCATAATCATTAGAATTCTGTCTTCCATTCATGCATTGACTGTGACCACAGGTACCTGAATTGCGACGAACGGAGACCGGACGTTACAACTTGTGCGTACCTGTGGGCAAAGATGAGGACAGGTAAACAGGCGAAGGACTTCTCAGGCCTGTCAAGGCTGTCATCCGCTTCCGAACTGGGAAGGCAATTGTGTCGTTCGAGACGTCTGCGCGTGCGAAAATTGCACTCGCACGGGCATTCTCAGACAAGTACAACACTTCTGAAATTTTTCACTTTGTTGCAACTTCGTTAGATGCTTGAATCAAACAAAGACTTCAATAGTTCTTTTGATTCATAATTATGGTGGTGCAAAGCTGCAATGCAAGTCTTTGAATCCAAGCCCTTGAAAATTCAGGCACAAAGTGCAAATTAAAGATAAGACACACACAGCGATACACCAACATGGTGTTTAGATCAGGACCTTTTGCCCAATGCGATGGTTGATTAAAAACATCTGCTGTCATGCATGCCATCTCTCGACTTATTTTTCGGTCACTAAAAGCAACAGCTACAGCTCCAATGTGATCCCGAGTACATGAGGGTTGGGGACAGGAGGAGCGGTAGGCTAGAATGCATGGAGAATAAAATGAGGAAAATGGTGGATATAAGATGAAGGTACTGTAGGTTGGTTTTGGTTTAAACCATTACATTGCCAATGTGAAAGGCGGTTTAAACCATGATGGTTTGCACCATTGCATTGTCAGTGTGAAAGGTGGTTCAAACCAGCTTAAACTGTGATGGTTTGAACCAGTTTAAACCAGCATAAGCCATGATGGTCCAAACCGGTTTAAACCAGCTTAAACCATCATGGTTCAAACCTGTGTGCACATTGATTTTGAACCAAGTTGTTTCACTGACCTTGTTTGATGCAAAATCTCTCACAGTGTCAAGTCTTCTGCAATAATACTTCAATTGAGAAAGGTTGAGCCTATTTACCATACCATTTTGCCCATAGATTCAGTCGCAGGTCACAACTGACTTTACTGACTTGAAGTCAGTACAACATTGACTTGATTGAATTCAAGTCAGTGCAATGTTGACTTCATTGACTGGATTGAATTCAAGCTAGTGCAAGGTTCACTTTATTGACTTCAAGTCAGTACAATATTGACTTCATTGACTTCAAGACTTCAAATCAATGCAATGTTGACTTAATTGACTTCAAGTAAGTGTATTTGAGTTAGCATTGGTTCTGTTAACTCCACTCAATATTGTATGGTGTTCATGTCAATTTATTGGGTTCATATTGCCTTGAGTCACTACCATAATCAGTTATATGGAGTTTTATACATTGACTGATTGTGAATTCAGATTGACTTCCACAAAGCATGTGCACCACATGCACCACTTGCTGTCTCGAATCTGACCACAGTATGGCGCTCGGCAGCGTGCACGTGCCACATGCCGCGTTTCTCGTCCGCTGCTCACAAATTGGTGAGCATGTAGAATTTGTTTGGAGAGACAGCTCATGACCAGTCGAACACGCAGAGCAGAAACTCTGCCCACAGATGTCCCCACATGCACGCAGTTGTCCAGACACACTTAACAGGACTAGTGATTATTCCTTTGGTGGTTAGATACCTAGTTCAGACAAATTTTGAGTTCTGGCTCACTAATGTCACAGGCAAGTACAGACAGAACCTTCGTCCGGTGGACAAAGGTCAGATCTGAAGTTCGGACACCTGAGCATCCAGCCAGCGGTTGGAGACTGGGTTCGGACAATGGAGGAAATACATACACTAACTCAACAAAAGAAATGTCACATAGGTTTTCGGTCAGTTCTGGGTCGAATCACTCCAAATAAAATGTTGGCATGAACTTCTATCAATTTTATGATGATATGCACAATTTAACCCATAACATCATCGCTTCATTCTCTCGGAATAAAGTATTTGGGCATTTTCTGAAAAATTGAGTCTGTGGGATTATCTTGTATGTATGAGTGGTGTATATAGTCTCAAAGTACTTGAAAAATGAACCCCACTCATGCTTTTGTTTGCCTGGATTCATAGGGTTTTGAGCTAACAGTGAGCTATTCAAGTTGGCAATTTTTAGCATTTTTGCTGGAAAATGGCCAAAAATGCTAAAAATTGCCAACTTGAATAGCTCACTGTTAGCTCAAAACCCTATGAATCCAGGCAAACAAAAGCATGAGTGGGGTTCATTTTTCAAGTACTTTGAGACTATATACACCACTCATACATACAAGATAATCCCACAGACTCAATTTTTCAGAAAATGCCCAAATACTTTATTCCGAGAGAATGAAGCGATGATGTTATGGGTTAAATTGTGCATATCATCATAAAATTGATAGAAGTTCATGCCAACATTTTATTTGGAGTGATTCGACCCAGAACTGACCGAAAACCTATGTGACATTTCTTTTGTTGAGTTAGTGTAACAATGCATTGTTCAATTACCCTCCCCCGGTTTCCTTTGTACGGAAAATGGTACTGAAGCCACAGAAGGCCAAATTAAACAATGATTTTGAAACTGGCTCCGATGTGCTTTGAATATTAACAGTGGCACGAGACATTGTGCGGACAAGGATGGAACTGTTTCCTGGACATGTTCACACCGGGGGCATAACTCAATAACCAATGCCCGAATATGTAAAGAATATGCTGAACATACTTACAGTTCCTTTTGCATGTCTTTGGCTTCAAACATGGAGAAGGTATTCAAAAGACATTCTGAACTAAAGGATATCTTTTGAATACCCTCTTTATTCTTTGAGCCACAAACTTGCTCAAGCTATTGTAAATATTTTCTGCATTTCTTTTCGATGTTCTAGGCTTGATTATTTGGTTATGCTCCCTGTGTGATCAGACTTTTTCCCAGAAAGAATTGGATTTTTCCGTATTTTTTCGCGATTTTCAAGGGCTTTTGGGAAATTTTGAGGTCAGATCCAAAGTTCGGACAATGTCTTGACTCACCTTAAGTTGGATCCAGAATTCGGACCAGATTTAGTCCATGGGCAATCCAAAAAGTTCGGACAAATTTTTCTTGGCAGCCCATTTCAGCATCTAACCTCCAAAGGAATAATCATCGGTCCTCACATACAGTGGTGGCAAAAAGTAATGAGCGGGGTCGTTTGGGCTCGATTCTCCATCGAATTGGCTCAAATAAAATTCCATGGCAAATCTGCCATGATTTCAAGCTCGTCTGCAACGTTCAATCTCTTCCTTACCTGTACTGTTGGCCAAGAATTAAATAAATTGTGGTGTCTGAAAAAAATCGATTTTTCAAGATCAACTTTTATTAAGAAATGATGACCACAGCATGAAAGTACTTGCAAATGGGACCCCAATGATATGTTGGTTCACCCAAATTCGATAGGTGGTTGTCCCACAAAGTGCTTTGCAAAGTGGTTGTTTTCAGCATTTTTTGCCAATAAATTGGCAAAATTGCGAAAAATGGTCAACTTGTAACAAGGATTCCGAGCCCATGCCTCGATGTATTTGGGTGAACCAACATATCATTGGGGTCCTATTTGCAAGTACTTTCATGCTGTGTCCATCATTTCTTGATAAAAGTTGATCTTGAAAAATCGATTTTTTCAAACACCACAATTTATTTAATTCTCGATCAACAGTACAGGTAAGGAAGGGGTTAAACGTTTCAAACGAGCTTGAAATCATGACAGATTTGCCATGGAATTTTATTTGAGCCAATTTGATGGAGAACTGAGCCCAAACGACCCCGCTCATTACTTTTTGCCACCACTGTAACTGACCCCACACATGCACGTGCAACATGTCCACGTTCTCGGCGACGACCAGCATTACATCGACAGTGAGTAATGCGTTGGTGTGCATGCACAGCTCGAGATGTGCGCGTGTGCACACATGTACGTAAGACCACTTGTGGGGCGGGCAGTTTGGGTTTCATCTACAAGCCACAATGTGAGTCTGCTAAATTCTCGTGCAGGTAGAAACTTACTCATTTGCGGCATCCCCCTCTGAATCGTACATGAGAGTGAAGCGCCCGAAAGCGGCAGGTGGGAAGGCAGCAACTTGTGTAATTGCGACCTGCAGAGTGTGTGACGGCAGTGATGATGGTGCGCACAACGCGACATAGAGACGGCATGAGAGTCATCGGGCAGCGATTCTGGCAACGTACATGTGGCGGTGCTACATGTGGCAGTGCATGTATGTACCACAGAGACAGTAGTGCCTTCCTTAGTCTTCCGCTCTTTCAGGACACTTCCACACTACTGTTTGCTGGCCTCGCTCCCATCAACATTGTGTGTCGCTGATGTGCAGGAAATAAGACCATACCTAAACACCGCAGATTTTGTGTTTTAGGTCTTATTTCTCAGCACTATCTCTTACTTCTGTCAATGTATAGTCTCTGTGCATTTGGCTGGGCAATGATCACAGAGTAACAGGTACAATAAGTAGGAAACTACTTAGCAGACTGGCAGGTGCTCGCTCTGAAACATGTAGGGGATGTGTAGCCCATAAATACTCAAAGAGGGACTATTTCGTACTTGTGCCTCTCAGAGGAATAAGCGCGGAGTATCTATTTCCACGTGTGGGATTGTTGGGTCTTGTTTCTAGCAACAGTGCGACCGTGTCTAGAGCATGTGGTGTGCCAAGAAGGCCCAGAACCTTCTTTCCGACGGTGATCTGGGTTACCATGAAGGGAACAGTCATCCTTGATGGGATTGATCATCAACCGGTGAAAAGGTTTGCTCGGAGTCTACGACAAAAGTACTACACTACAATCCAAAGGTCCCGACAAGAATAGCAGCGCACGAGAATAAGATCCTCAATCACACTACAATCCCACTATTCCTCACTGATCCTCTTTGAACTGGTCTAGACAAGCCGCCGAGCTCGGATCGTGTTAATCTTTAAGAAGATTAAGGACACAAATAAAGCTGAGTGGTTGTGCCGACGCTGTTCTCAAGCAAGAGCAAGATTAAGCAACGGTTGCACAGATGTAAAGCTTCTCAGCTATTGCCCCAGGTTCCCAATAGTGCTTTGTTAAGCGTTTTGCCCCCAATTCTCAAAGTGCTGTTCAGCGTTTCCTTCCCCTAAATGCCTCTCTCTCAGGCCTGTACCGTCCGTTCCAATGCTATTCTCGTCCAAGTCCAGGTCCCGTCCAATTCTCGTCCAAGTCCAAGTCCCGTCCAATGTCCTATTCTCGTCCCAAAACCTTATTCTTCACACAAACGTAGCGCCAATAACTTGATTGATAAAACTTGTACAAACGAACGAGACTCCGAAGAGAATGCTACAGACGACAAGTCCCAAACCACTGCCTTGCCTGAAGCGTACCATGTTACGGGTAGTGCTCTAGCTGGGTCACCGAGTTCAGTGTCGAACGCCTGAAAACATCCCTCCTTATATACTGTACAGAAACCGCTTACTACTACGAGATTAGACTCTTTATTTGGTACGCAGATCGTGTTTGTATCTGTCTTTGTGTTCACGTGTCTGTCAAAATATGTAGGATCGCCCACCCTAGACCCTGGGTATCTGCGTGGCCGGATTAACTGTCTCCCTCGATCGCTGTTTCGTCTCGACGTCGACCCACTAATCTTGAACCACTCATGTCCCCCAAACAGGACCTTCAGATTCAGAAAGTGCTTAATCTCAGCATTCAGCTGATACCAAGAACTTCGTCCTCCACTAAATGTGTCCGAGCTTAAGCCCAAGATCACTTTTGACTGGGTTAGAAACCCGATCGGGCTGGCAACAATGATCGGATAGTTGATTGCCACGAGTCGCCGGGCAACCGGTTCCTCTCCGACATTTGACAGTTCCGGATCACTGAGATTAGGCCGTCCGCTCAGCAGCTGGTTTCCCATCCCTCGAGATTAAGCACCAGATTGTCCTTCCTTGCAGCCCCGCCTTCAGAGTAGGTTCCGTGCGTTTCTTCTGATCACTCCCTTGTATTTATGGGCCCTACATCTGACGCAGCGTCGCCGATAAGGCTTATTCTCGCGCCGACCCTTAATGTTGGGCGCCATGTAGTACGGTATTCTACACGGTCTCCCCCAGGCGAGCTTGCTTAAGGCTCTCATGCAGGATAGTGCCCTGACCAACCATTCGGGACTCATGTCGATCCTCTGGAGACGGTGCTTCTTACTAATGGATAAAATTCGCAAATTTCTTGCATATTTCACCCATGTTCAGAACCACTGCTTATCACCGGAATAGTATTGCCTTATGGAAGAAGGAAGCTGCTTGGAGAAGGATGAAGTGTTGGGTATCGTTGGAAAGCTACGGACATCAGGAGTATATTTCAATGGTCCAGAAGGACAGGAAAGAGAGTGTAGAGGGAGATATACCAGGAGGGACAAGACATCTGTTTTGATCGGACAGGATTTCAAATTCTTGGGTTGTGGGTTGACCAGAGAACCGGTTCTTCCCGATGGAACAGCCAATCACATTACTTGTGCGGATACCTTTCCAACAGATAAACGGCTCAGGGCTAGGGCAGAGGGCTTGGGCGTCTTGTTTCTAGCGGAGGACATTCTTTCATATGATTGTTTCTTATTTACATGTGATTGTGGACACTGTATAAATACTTAGAGGAGTTCGTCAGTACGGTACAGAATCATCCCTGTATTAGTAGGCATAACGCTTGCAACCTGGGTTTTATTTCTGGGGTTGGCACTTTGAGCACAGTCAGTTATTGGACTTGTCATTGTGAAACCTTCTGGTTGGAGTTGGAATAAGAAGTTTTGGTTTTTGGAAACGTCTTGAACGTGATTGAGTGAACATTGCTGCACGGATTGTACGGGAACTGCATGGATTGTACGGATTGCACGTTATTGCACGTTATTGCATGAGTCTTTGGACTATTGTTGGATTGGATATCAACGGAGGAACGCCTCGCACACACAACTTGCTCGGGAACAGCTTATTTCCCAACACTATCGCTCTTGCCTCTTTGGCTACAAACTATCCATCGTTTGGATACTACTTGGAACGTTCTTTCCGGTAGTTCTGAGCGGTGAAGGTCACTTTCTCTCTGAGGAGTACCTTAACCTTTCCCTTCAACCTACATCTAGGCCCTGACCAAGGGACTGACACTCGTCTGGTCTTGTACTTTCTCGGCTACTTGCACTCTTTCTACGTCTTTGGCTTATTTCCAGTAGCTTATCGCTATTTCTGGGAGCCTTTGATTGTTGTTTTGAGTGTTTAGTTGGTTGTTTTGGTATAGGTTCGGAGCACATCGATCATCGCTGTATGTAGTGAACAAAAATGCGGTGCTTTTTTCCATCCTCACGCCTCCCTCTACACCTACATCCATGAATAAATGGCTAAAGACACATCAAAATCCGTGAAAAAAAAATGTGTGGTTAGTTAGGTGTGTCTGCAGTTTCTGTCAATTATTTCGCTATTTATATTCTCTTGACATTGAATATCAATCCTGACTTATTTTCTTGCAGTGGCAGTCCCCTTCGCCACAGAGCCCTATATGGCCATGCAGACATGATACCCCACCTCTAGACTGCATTCACCCTGTCAACACCCTCCATTGCCCACTCCTTCACACATGATGCTTGTTTGCCATCCTCTGCACTCTCTCCACCATGCGTGCATGCCACATCCACTGCATCAAAGCCACCAGCATTGTCCCTGCACACTCTGCCAGCCATAGCACTGGGGTCTGCACTCAACTTATCCCCAGCCACACGTGGTCTATGGGCCGCCTCCCAACCGAGCGCAAGCCTCAAGAGTGGGGACCGTTCTCGAGAGTCCTGCCTCCTATTGCATAACTGACGGCCAGGCACTTATCAAGCAGATGCCCACCGCTGATGCGCCCATTTCCGAACACCTACACTGTGCATACACACTCCCACTCCCAAGCAAGCGGGAGATGGAGAAGGAACTGGCAAAGTGTTTCCTGAGTCTCAGTGCCGTGCACTCCGTGCTCGATATCTTTGAGTGGCTCAAGATGTGGGAGGAGGTCATCAAATGCTGGCAGGCAATGGAAAGGCACAACATGGGTGTTGGGATTGTCCAGGATCTGCTCGAGGGACACAAAGCCGAGGCAGATGTTGTCATTGCACAAAGGATGGCAGGGAGGATGCCTGACGAGCAAACATGGATTTGGCACATTAGGCCAAGTTGTGGTGTCTTCTCAGCAATCTAGAGCCAGAGAACGCTGCAGACCACTATCAGCACACATAGATGGTCTCAGGACCACTTGACAACAATGCAGCAGCTGTTCATGCGCGTACCTGGTGACCCCACCCTTCCCTCTGGCGACCCCACCCTTCCCTCGGCGGTTCCCGCCCCCCTTCCCAACCTCAAGCACCTGTGCCTCCATGGGCACTGTGTCCACCCGCACCTGGAGCACCACACCTAGCCAGTGTGAACAAATGCTGTAAGTATGGATGTAAGTAGAGTATAATGTATACATTAGCATAAATTTTGAATACATACTATTTTCAAAGCAAGTCAGAATTTGGGTCACCAAATTGAGGAATGGGACCTACCATTTAAAGTAATAAATTATTGCCTTGTAAGGCAACAACTTATTGCCTTTTGAGGCAAGCAAAGAAGCAAATCAAATTTGCAGGGCCTGCAAATGCTGCACAAATACTGTGCAAATAATGCGCAAATTCTAAATTTGCAGGAGACCGCTACTTTTTGCCCCATGCACGTGATTCCCAAAGGGGAAATCGGCGTGTCTTATTTGCTTCATGTCTAAATCCAGTAATCTTCGAGACGAACGGCTCATTTTGAGGCCACTGGCTCGACTGTGCAGCTGAGCCATTGTTCCTGGTGGCATTGATCTCATGGAGAAGGCGGGGCATTTTTCAGAGGTGTGATTGAAAGGCTACACTCAAAATTCAATAGAGCTGAATAAATTTGTATTGAACGGTTTCCGAGAAATATGTGGGGTGATAGAACTCAAAGAATAATCGTAAGTTGCTCATACAGTTGCTCATACGGTACATATTCAACCGGATATATGGGTGGCAGGACCTGGTTTGCCACCAGATGCGGTTGTGTCAAGTTCCCGAAGCTGCGCCAGAGGAATGCGTAGGCCCAGGTGAGCACGACTGGCGGGACCGTGCATATACCAAGTACATGAGGGGAATCCACACATGGCATCGCCAACAGCCGGGATGGCAAGAACACCACGGAACGGGGCAGGTCAGAAGTGTAGTCAGGAAGGATTGGTAACAACAAATTGGGAGAAGACACATACGACAGTGGATATCCTCCTTATCAGCCGCTGACAACACATGCTCATTGTTCGCATCGATTGACATGCCGCAGACATGACACGACGCGTGATGATGGCGCAACAGCGCTGGGGGAGCGTGAGGAGCAAAAAAATTGCAGCAGAGATGTCAAGGGTGATGGGAGAGGGAAACAGAGCTATAGTGGCAGAGGACAAATGGCGCACAACAAACGAACCGAACTGGTGGTTGCTGTTTGAGGAAGTAGAACAAATATGATATGCGGACTTCCCCTTGTGGAGTCACGTGCATGGGGCGAAAAGTCAAAGACTATTTGCAGGCCACACAAATGATGTGCAAAATAGTGCACAAATAATGCATAAATAGTGCGTGAATTCAATATTTGCAGACCCTGCAAATAAGGTATTGCACCCAGTGTCAACCACAAGTATGCTTGTCTTTTGGAGGCAGAGCCAACTAGGGATTGTTATTATGTGGACTCTCCTTTCTATTCTTCCAGCAATCTTTCAGCTAAATTCACATATTCACATACTGGGGTGTTTTTGGTTTACTTCTCTCTTTTTGGTCTAATTGCTTTCAATGATGAAAATCAATATATAAATAGTACTTCAACATGGAGAGGTGGGAGGTTAACAAGATATATCAAACTATCACTTTTATTTCAAATATCACACAATAATAACTGCAACAGAATCCTCTGCAGAAATTGAAACCTTGCCAAACGACTCAGTAGGTGCTTCCAAGATTGTAAGTTTATCCAAGTCATCCTTATGTGCTTTTTCCAAAGCAGCAAGCCTGGAGTCAATTCCGATAACATCCTTGGCTTGCAATGATTGTTCAAATAGTGGTCTGGCTGTATTCCAGTGAGCAACAGCTTCAGCAGTGTTTCCATGTTTGCATGCAAGATCCCCAAGCCAAAGCATGCACTGTGCTCTGCTTTGATGTATGTCCATACAGGTGAATCCTTCCAGTGCTATTGTGTATAAAGAAAATGCAGTGTTTTCATCATTTTCAGTGAGAAATATGTCTCCAAGAAAGAGCAGGGCTTTGTGAAGAGCCAATTTATTTTTGGATCTGGATGAAAAGCTCAGGTAGATTACTGGCCATCTGGGCTGTGATCTCACAGCTGGCCACAACTTGATATTGGAAAGACATTCCAAGCAAATGAATTCAATTTCAGAACTGACCCCTTGAGCAAAATGGAGGCATTCTTGAAAGTGCATATCTGCCAAGTCAAATTTCTGTTTTCTGAGCTCTAGAGTTGCCCTGACTGCTTTGCATCGAATAATATCATCTGGGAAACCATGAATGCTGTAAATTTCAGTGACTGTGTTCAATTCTCTCCACACATCTTCTGCAGGTATATTAACTTGAATGTCAATGTGTGTGATATTCAGAAGGGCATTTATATATGTCATAGCATTGTGGTGAAGAGATGTCATGTTGGTTATATCTCTGAACATCCTCTGGGCTTGAGAATATTCCGATTTTAAAAGATAGATCACAGCTTCCAATCTTGTGATGAGGTGATCAGTACTTCCCCCAGACAAGCCACAAATTTCAAGCATTTTTCTAGCACTATGCAGGTTTGTCACACATTCTTGGTGATTTCCCAAAGAGCTAGCACAGAGAGCCTGGACATAAAACACTCTGGCGCTCAGATGCAAATTCATTGCTATCTTTGCAACTTGTTGTGCCTCTGTGGCAAATATTTGGGCAGCATAGCAATCACCTGCAAAGAGCTTGTATTGAGCCATATGTATCAAAACACTGCACTGCAGCTCATAGTCTCCAGATAATTTAGCTAATTCTTGGGCCTGACATATAAATTGCAGAGCACGGGGTAAATCCGATTGACAATAGGAAAATGTTGAAGCTCCTATATAGAATTTGCCTGGCACCACTATAATGAGACAGACTACAGCTCAAAAAAGGAGGCACTTACACTCAGGAACAGGGTCAACAACTTGCTTGAAGTGAGATATTCCTTGAATTATCAGTGCTTCTATGCACAATGTACGATGATAATATTCTGTTGAGTGTAGAACTTCACTCAAAAAATGTGTTGTTAGCTGGGGGTCTGGAGTTCTGGCCAGAGTATGCTGAATTTCATCCATCAGAGAAGTCACCCCACGGTCAGTGTTCCGGTAGAAAGAGTTCAAGAATATCACACAGTGAATGGTATCTTCAAGATTTGAATTACTGGTCATCTGTAATTGTTGTTGCAATACTTCTTGCAGATTTCCAAGATTCATAGTGATTTGGCTGACAACATTATGCCGTTGCTCTCCCTTGTACTTCTGGTACAACTTCAAAAGTGCATAGAAGTGCTTGAACAGAGAATCAGTCAAGTGAGAGGGTGGAGGTAGAAACCGTTGAATGTGCTCTCTGACAGGCACCAGCACTAGAAGTCGTTTGTTGCTGTTCTGATATGCCAGGGAAGTTGCTAGTAATACTGCTTTGCAGGTTAGGATATCAGGAATAGGAACCTTGCTTTGCATAAGTTCAGCATCTGAGAGACCATTGGGCAGGATTGAGAGGAGAGTCAACAGCTGTTTGCTGTCAGATGAGAGTCAGGGACTTGACAGGGAGAGACTAATAGATACATCCAAATTTGACTTTCGGTCATATCCCACAGAAAGCATAGATGTTTTGTCAGTCTCCCATCTACCCAAGACATTTTCCAGTCCCTCATAGTCAACCAAATGGGAAATAAGATCTACAGCCAAAGGCATATTGTCTGTGAAGCTAAGGAGTTGGTCCAAGTCCCCAGCTGTATAGGCATTATCTGTAATATCCATGAACATTTGGTGTGCAGCAGCATCAGACAGAGGTTGTAGGGGCAACAAGAAGGGATGAGTCCATTGGACTTTAGCAGGTCTCTCAGCACCTCTCATTGTAATCTGTGATATGTCAAGACCATAAACTGAAATTAGGACCATACTTACTATCAGTCCAAGATGTTTGACCTCTGTAAGAAGGGAAAGAAACTCTTCAATTTCATCCTGAGACTGAATGGGTTCCCACACTGTCTCCAGATTGTCTAGAATCAACAGACAAGTGGCTCTCCTTGAGAAGTACTGGATAACAGGTGTTGTTAGATCCTTTCCAGGATCCAATCCAATATGTAGCCCAATAATGTGCAGCCAGTTGAATGCTTGTGGTTGCTGCCTCTGCACTAACAAAGTAACTTTCTTCAAATTTGGCTGAAGTCTGTGGATTGTGCAAGACCGCTCGTGCAAGGCTTGTCTTGCCCATTCCACCTCCTCCCAGAATTGCTATTCTGGGTGACTGTTGGCCAAGCATTTTCATAATAACCTCCACCTCTGTTTCACGACCATGAAAGATCTTGGGTTTTGAGGGTAACAATGAAAATGAGTTTGAGCTTGATAAAGCATGAGTGAAGCCATTGATAATGAAACTGTGTTTTACCTGTTTTTCAATTCATTGGCACCCAAGTGGACCTATATACAATTGGTTTGGGTTTCACAAACCCAGTTATTCACTCACTGATGAGTCATGTGTTGTATTGGTTTCAGACATAGTTGAGATTAACTCAAGTAATTCTTTGTGCCTTGCTTCAGCTGCTTTTTTCATCTCTTCAATGTCCTTCAAGATAGCACCACTAGCATCAACCTGAAACCATGTGTTCAATCTCTTGGCAAGGATAAGAAAAGGTGGGTCTTACATTGAAGATTTTTTTTGCTTCACTCAATTCCACATGACAGTCTTTCTTATTCATTTCAGTGTTACGAAAAAGCTGCTTCAGCTTGTTCTTGTCCTGCTGTGCTTCAATGTATATGTATATCTTGTGAAGAGTTCTGTAGGGGGATTTGTGAAAGCAAATCATGATTGGGTAAACCTCACATACTTCATGAATCTCCCAACATGGTCTGTCATTGCAGGTGACAGGGACCCTGCAGCTTCAGACTTGATATGAAGGTCAATAATTGCAAATAGCACCTGGTGGATATTCTCCAACAGTTCAACACATTCCTTTTTATTTTGCTTCACATTCTGATATATTTGATCAGTCATACAACATTGTTTATTGGAAGTCTCAGTACCTCAACAAGCTTGAGCAAAGATGCAACAGTGTTTGAAATTGGTTGAACAAATGAGGGAGCAAATGCATCATTTAGCTCATTCAGAAGTGTTACTGCAGGGATCAAACAGGCTGTAAGGTTCTGGAGACGAATTTCGGTGACAGTGGGTTCGCGAGGCATGGTGAAGCATGGGATCCACCACAGTGTCTCAGATTATAAGTCTTCTGTGGTTTTCTCATCCATGAGAATCTGGCATAGCTTACTTTCCCGTACTCGGACCTTATTTTCAGCAGTTTTTGCATCCGAAACTGGAAAGTCGAGATTTGGCAACTCCGGCAGTGAATAATAATATACCCAACTTTGTAAGAATTCCTTAAATCCAGCAACAAATCGCATCCTCGACACATCTGTGGTACGAAATTGCAATGCAGACACACTGGACTGACTTCATGCAAATATAAGCACCAACAAGCGTTCACAGTGATTGCTGCCGTATCATGGGTGTATTTCGATTACGAGAGTTGACTAGAGCTTCTAATTTATCCGTCCCGTATTTTGACGAGCCGATGGGCCGTACCGTCTGGCTATTTCATTCCAAAAAATATGCCTGTTTTGGATACGGGTTTTGTACGGGTTAGGTGTAGCGACCGAGAGGACAATTTTGGGGTCTATGGGAGGCCAAAAGGATGAGTTTTGAGACTGAATAGAACACTCCCATTCTTCCTGATTGCGCAGAAAAGTTGAATACTCCCGTGACGGGCGGTTACGGGTCCATATCACCCGTCCCGTTTCTCACATTTTTCCTTACGAATACGGCCGCATCTTTTATGCCCGCGGCCGTAATACTAATACAGACGGGTTGATGCGCTAAAGTTGACCGCCAGGCAGTGTCGCAACCAAATACAGAATCCAAGCAAGGATTTGGCTGGCCAAGCCAAAGCCTTCCTGGATGAGAAGTCGAAACAAGGCTAAAGTGGATAGACTCTACCGTAAAACCACAGAAAGAACGCCACTTGACCTAACGACGCCGTGTAAATAGGAGCGTCGCGTTGTTTTTATGTTATGTATATCTTCCAATTGAGCAAGTTGACCGCCTATATCAACTGACTCAGCAACTGGATATAGACCAGGCACTGCTGGGCTTCGTGTTGAACAGATTGGTACTGTTGTATTAATCAGTGGCCACCCGCCTTACGACGCAGCGGAAGACGGAAGCAAATTGAAAGGCGAGTCGCCGTCGACCGACGTCGGCGCCCAGGCGTGCTAAGCCAGCGAGCGGACAGCATTCACCTCGGTCCTCGGCCATTGACTCGGCGCTTCCGCTGCGTTGAGCAGGGAGTGCGGAGAGCAGCGGAGAAATTGCGGCCAATGAAATTTATTTTATCTGTACCATACTTTGATATCCGATTTCGAGTCGGATGGAAATATTTTGGTATGAAGCGTGGGCAACCGAGGACTGGGCGAATAGCTAGCGAGCGGATCGGGAGGATCGGACCAGAGGCATGTAAGATGAGGGCGGAGACAAGATGAGGGAGGGATGAGGGAGTATAGCAAAGACAGAGCAGCGGAGTGTGAGGTAGCGGAACATAGACGTAGCGTAAAGTAACATTGGATAGGTGGAACGCGACGGTAGCAGGCGGGGCGAGCCGGGAGGGGCGAGCCAAGACGCACCCATCGATGGTCGCACCCACACGCACCCCTCTCCTACTCATAGCCCAAGATGCGCCTACGGCCTACTCGCTCTCACCATACGACCGTCTATCGTGCTGGTTATTGCTGCGCCCAGAGTTCTGCAGGGCTGTGAGCTTGAACGGCGGGAGTGTATAATGCCGGTTCGCGCCGCCGTGGCCGTGGCCGTGGGACTCGGGGTGTGCAGATACCAGTGTCAACTGATCGCGTCTCCTACCCCGCCGCCCTCTCGCGCCTCGAAGCTCTCGTGGGACTCGAAGCGCGGGGGCGAGTCGGGCGGGTACAGCGAGCCAGGGCCGGGGCGTCGAGTGAATGAGTCGAGTGCGGGTGGTGACCGTGCGGAGGCGGGAGCGGCGGATGCGCGCGCCCGTGCGCGGGGTGGGTGTGCGTGGATATGGGCGGCAGGAGCGTCGGGAGCGGCGGTAACAGCGTCGGATGGCTCGGGTGAGGCGGTGGCAGCGAAGGAGGCGTGTACGACGGCCCGGCGTTCGGGCCCGTCAGCGGCGGCGTGTGTGGGTCGTGCGAGTGCGCGAAGGCGGGGCGGGACTGTGCATTCGGCCCGAGTCCACAATCAGGCGCTGCAGCTCGTCGTTCCGCTTCAACATTCTCGCATTCTCCTGCTCGAGTTCGCGGATTTTGGCGAGGGGCGGCGGTGCGCTCGAGGTTGTATTGCCCGAGCGCGGATTGCAGTTTGTGACGAGCTGTGGATGTGGCGTAAGTAGCATGTAAGTGTAGAAGAATGAAGCGAGGGACGGGGAAGGACCGTAACTTCTCAATATAAGTCTCCCTCTTGGCGTGGTGGGGTGGTGTCTTTGTCGTCGTTCTCAGACGCGATGCGGCTCGGCGTCGTCGACGACTTGACGTCTTGTACAGGTTCAGAAACGAAGCGCGATTGGTGTGCCACCACTCGAGAAGATCAGTTGTTTCGAACCGTAGCGGAGGGGAAGTCAGCTGGAAGTAATGCTCAAGCTCATCTTGAGGGCTAAAAGCAAGCGCTGCGGCTTGCACACGGCTGAAGAAGCTTTTTTTCGGCGAGTCTTCTACCGAGGGTGTTGTACTCTGAGTGCTTGACTCGGCAGACTGAGGTGCTGCAGTGGGGGCATTCGCTTTTGGAATGTATGAAGCTGCAAACTCTTCTCCGAGCGGTTTTTTGGCTTCTTTCAAGTCATAAAGAAGACCAGGGTCATCCTTGAATATAGCGGTGAGTATGGTGTAGCCTATACATGGATCCAGCACTACTTTGTTCAGCTTGCCATATAAATGCAGTCAAGATGTTCGACTTACGATGCCCAAAGATAATAAGGGGATGCGTCAAATGTGAAATAATAATTGCTTAACTTTTTGTGCGCATCTGCCAATCCTTGTTTGAGCTCAGGTGCGACGTCATGGGGCAGGTTGGTTAGATATTCCTTGAGGGTGGATTGGAGCTCGCAGAAGACCAGATGTGTCTGTGAAAGCATCGGCTGACTTGTGGTAGACATATCCATCGTGGCTCGGCGGAAGTCACTGAGCCACTTGCGCACCAGACGCAGAGCATCCCAGTCTGCATCGGAAAGCCAATACTCAAAGAGTTCGGACGCATCACGGACATATCTATTGATCGCGTCCTTGAGCATTACTTCCAGCTGACTTCCCCTCCGCTACGGTTCGAAACAACTGATCTTCTCGAGTGGTGGCACACCAATCGCGCTTCGTTTCTGAACCTGTACAAGACGTCAAGGGATATCCATTGTATCCCTGGTACGTGTTCTTGATATAATTTTTCCTCTTCTTCACAGCTCATACACAACCAGGTTCTGCAGTTGCCATGGAACATGTCTTCTCCAGTGGCCGTGACACCGTAGCCCTTCGTCGAGCCTCCTTGCAGCCCAGCACGATCAGAACCTTGATGCTGCTCAAGGCACATCTCCGAGTCGTACGCAAAGAGGTTCTGGATATGTTGGATGAGGCGGATGCTGTTGGTCTCAATGCTCGGGGATAATTTCTGGTTTTTAACCGTACGTATCACGTATTACGGCCGTACGTAACCCGTACCGTACCGTGGCTAGCTCAAGAACAATATATTTACGTCGTACGTACCCCTGATCTTGTCCGTAAACCCGTATTTGAACACGTTCCGTATACGGTACGTACGGTGCGGAGCCCTAGTGGTGCGTCTCCATTCACCCGTTGAACGATTAGCGCTCTGAACGGCGAAACAAGATCAGAAAGGACTTATCCTAGCCGAGGGTACGCCTACACGATAAGACTGCGTGGGAGAGGGGTCGCACGCACCCAATGCGTTCCCCGAGCTGCGCGAGTTCGCGGTCCGTGAGTTGGACGCGCAGAGTCGGCGTCCGGCGCGTTGTACAGAGTTGGTTGACTCGCAGTGTATGGTCTGGTACGTCGCCACCGAGTCACAGTGATTTATGACTGACAAGAAATAAAGGATTTGCTCAAATATCTCGCTTGCGTACCCATTCCCTGCGCGCGCCTCATCCGAACGCGTTCGGGGAGGCTGCACGCTCTGCTGGTGGGATACGCAGCGCCGACGTCCGATGCATTTTATGGGCTCGGGTGGAATCGCTGCATGTGGTCTGGTACGTCGCCGTCGATGCCAAAACGATGTCAGCTGACAAGAGACAAGTCGTTTTGCGTACTTGGGCTCCCGGACGATCTGCTCGATGCCTTTACACCCCACATCTCGCGTCTGCTCAGCCAACGCGTACCATGTCCGTACCCCAACGCGTCCTTTGTGTCCGTGCCCCAATGCGTATCTTGTACTCCAAGCCCTGCGCGCCGCACGCGAGTCGGCGCAGTCCCGCCGAATGTCTAGCCACACAACGAAAAGGACGTATGTACGCCTTTACGGTGACTCTGAGTGTCTGCAGCCGTGCTGACTCCTGCGCAGGTCGCGCGTTATAACGGCGTCTTCCGCGCCCATCTCCGCGCTCCCGAGCAGTTGTGGCGGTGTCCCCCTTCCCGCACACGAGCACCCCGAACGCGAGCACGCAAACGAGCTGCACACAAGCACAGGAATGAGCTGCCTCGCGTGAACGCCCACCAGGCGAGCTCGACGGGTACCCGGAGTCGCGGTCGGGCGCACGGATGATGAATATAGAACACTGTCATTGTGCCGCCCCAACGCGCATCTGGGGAGCACCGGTCCCCGGTACGTCTCGTCTCCTCGTCGTTTCAGTGATTATACAGCTGATGAAAACTTTTAGGCTTGTGATTCTTGCCCCGCCGCGTGCAGGCGCGGTGGTGGCGCGAGTCGCGTGGTCGGTGCAGGTCCGCATGCGCGCTGACGAACTCTATCTCCACGGGTTCCTGCATCGCGCGCGCGCACGACGGTACGTACCCATCTATCCTGATTAGGGAGGGAGCTCAAAGAAAGTTTGCAGATAGATTTATGAGTCACTTTTGGAGACGAGGAGTGGGGCGCACATCGCGTGAACCGTGCATCGCGTACGGCCCCTCGGCGTGAGCACCAGCTGAGTAGACAGGAGCAGCGCGCGCGGTCCGTGTGGGGTCAGGCCCGCGCATCCGGGCTTCACGAGCGTCGCTTCGCTTCGCGGAGAACGCGTTCGCCGTGCACAGGTGCAGACGTGGAGCAGTCGTCATCGCACGGCGAGCTCCGTGCGTCTTCCCGCCCGCTGAGCAGCACGGTTCGGTCGCGGCCTGCGCGCAGACCGCGTCCCACCGCTCCACGAAGGATGTGCTCGCGGTGCGCAGACGTGGAGCGGCGCGAGGTCGACTGGCGCGCGGTCAGGGGCGCGAGGCAAGGCGGCAAGGCACCGGTGCCACAAGCTACATGAGTCGCGGCCTGCGTGCAGACGAACGTCGCAGCTTCGCCCCGCGAAGAGTGCGTTCACCGGGCGCAGGCCCAGACATGGAACGGCGCGAGTTCGACTGGAGCGTGCGAGGGACCTGTGTCTGTAAGTAGAAAGATGTGTGTATTAGCTAAGTAGCATGCTGAATAAACTGGTTTTAAAGCATGCATCTTGGAGTTGAGCCATACCGAGACGTATCCCGTCTTGTTGTCCGGGTCGTGCTTTGTCCGGTATTCCTTTGCCTAGTACGACGCTAGCGGGGCCCGCGCAGTGTTTCTCTTTGCAACTCGCCTAGTGCTTGCGATGTTGCGAAACGAAGCTGCGGCTGGCGCTGGGAGCCGCTGATTCACCAGACGAAGACGAAGGGGGCCGTGAGAGGCAGGTCTGCACATGATGTCGCCTGATCAGCCGATGATGCCCTGCTTGCTACATTCGTCTGGTGGATCCGATTCCATCCCTTTTGTCTCAAACTCGACTACACAGCTGAATGTAAGTCCGAGTTGGGAACCCAAATTCGCTTCGCAGCGTTACACACGCCTCCTTCCGTCACGGCACTATAGCCAGATGCTCACGAGCCACGAGTCGATGACTACTCGCGCGGTGGTCTGGGCTCGGTTTGTGAAAATACTCATACGCGGCGAATTGGGCCGTTGTGGTGCACCTCCTTTCGCACTGCTTGTACCCCTCCTCACCCGAGAATTTAGATTAAAACTCAGTAGCGTCCTGCTTGAGAATTTTCTTTGCCCCCTTGCTTTTCGCTTCCTCTCTTTTTCATCTCAAGTTAGACTCCAACTCCTGACTGGCTTTTTCCCTCGAGTTCACAGTTCGACATTATCGGCTTCCATCAGCCTGCCCTCTGCGACTGCAGACTGTGTCTAAATCTGCCTCCGCCTCGTCGTTCGGCGTTTCATCTCTATCCGTGTGCCACCGGCTAAAAGGCAGGGCTTTGTGGATGTCTAGATTGGCTCGTCGACTTGGCGGCGCCGAGTTACCGCCTCATCCGCCTCTAAGTCGCCCGCAATCCGATACCTGTGGCGCTTTCGGGTTCGGCTGTACATGCACTTCTGCCAGCAATCCGCTCTGGGGAACACAAGCCTAACTGGGCGCCCGCGCCCCATCATACGATTCTGCTACATACTCGCATTTGACAAGCACCTGGTGGGCTCCATCCCAACTTTCCACAAGGAGCAGTATTGCCTAGAGATTACCCATTTATGTCGTCGCTTCCATACCAGGTTTGACTCGGTTGCGCTGCTTCTGCCATGTCGGGTGAGCTGATTTGGCGTACGCAAACAGAGATTGATTGAATGAATTCGGAGGCGCACTTCCAATTCGGACCCCTTGGAATTCGTCTGCGGCTTTCTCATCAACTTGAACTTGGTAGTTCTGCCAAGCACTGGGGCCGGATCGTCGAGTTATCTGCGTCTGACAAAAAAATGAACACCGGAACAGGGAAGGGACACATTATGATCAATAGCAAACTGATTTCAATGAAACTTTGTAACCCAAGAACAGTTACATGCACGTTCTGCATCCGCTCTGTCCTATACGTGGCGGGGTGGGTTAGCAGTTAGGTGTGTGCATGTGGACTGGCTTCTATTCAAAGCCACACACAATTCAACCTGTACTGACCTGAGAACTCAATGTGTTGAACCCAGTGTACATACATCCATTGATTGAAATGCAAAAGTTCTCAGCGTACACTGCTCTACCATCTTTATCTTTCCATTCTACCCGATGACAAGTGTGGAGGGAACCATAAAGGTGATAAGTGCATGAAACGGAAGATAGCAAGTTGGCCACGGTCTTCAATTGGTATAATTACTAGATGAATACCGAATGCCATAACAGACGGCCTGAACAGCTTATATGACCACCCAGACGTCAGGGTAACCCAACCAGCCACCACAATGCCTCGCCAACCCACTGTTACAGAAATTCGCCTCGAATCTATTGCAGCATGCTTGACCCCTACAGTCACACTTCTGAATGAGCTTAATGATGCATTTGCTCCCTCATTTGTCCAACCAATTTCAAACACTGTTGTATCCTTGCTCAAGCTGGTTCAGGTACTGAGGATTCCAATGAGAAATGTTTGTGACTAACCAAATGTGCCAGAATGTGAAGCAAAATAAAAAAGAATGTGCTACACTGTTGGAGAATATCCACACAGTGCTGTATGCAATTGTCAGCCTTCATATCAAGTCTGAAGTTGTGGGGTGCCTATCACCTGCAATGACAGAACATGTTGGGACATTCATGAAGTATGCGAGGTTTATCTAATGATGATCTACTTTGACAAAGCCTTCTGTAGAACTCTGCACAAGATATACATATACATTGAGGCACAGCAAGATAGGAACAAGTTGACGCAGCTGTTCCGTAACCTTGAAATGAAGAACCTAATAAAAGACTGTCATGCAGAACTGGATGAAGCAAGGACAATGTTTGAAGTGGGGCTTACCCTCCTTTGTTCTTATCAAGAGGTACAATTGAACGCATAATTTAGGTTGGTGCTGGTGGTTCAATCTTCAAGGACATCAAAGAGATGAAAAATGCTACTGACACCAAGCACAAGGAATTGCTTGAGTTAATCTCAACTTTGTCTGAAACCAATACATACACAGATGGCTCATCAGTATGTGAACCAGAAACTTCCTACATATCCAACCAACTGTGTATAGGTCCACTTGGGTGCTAATGAATTGAGAAACAGGTACATAACAGTTTTATCATCACTGGATTTACTGAGACTTTATCAAGCTCAAATTCATTTTCATTGTTGCCCTCGAAACCCAAGATCTTTCATGGTCGTGAAAATGAGGTAGAGATTATTATGAAGATGCTTGGTCAGCAGTCACCCAGAGTAGCAATACTTGGAGGAGGTGGAATGGGCAAGACAACCCTTGCACAAGCAGTCCTGCACAATCCAGAGACTTCAGCCAGATTTGAAGACAGATACTTTGTCAGTGCAGAGGAAGCAACCACAATCATTGAACTGGCTGCACTTATTGGGCTACATATAGGACTGAATCCTCAAAAGGATCTAACAAAGCCTGTTATCCAGTATTTCTCAACGAGGTCTTCTTGTCTGTTGATTCTAGACAATCTGGAGACAGTACGGGAACCTATTCAGTCTCGGGGTGAAGTTGAAGAGTTTCTTTCCCTTCTTACAGATATCAAACAACTTGGACTGATGGTGTGTATGGTGTTAAGTTCAGTTTGCATTTCTAATATATGATAGATTACAATGCGAGGAGCAGTGCGACCAGCCAAAGCAGTGATTTCAGTCAATATAATCATTCCCTTAGACTAATAGTCATATTTCAAAGTTAATTTTCATTGCTTAGTCTATGACTATTTTACAGTGTTTCTGGGCTACTTTGACAACATTTGTACATAGTGACCCAAGACAGTAGTGCAGCGAAAGTGAAAGTGAAAATCAATGGCGCAGAAGGCCAACAAAAAATCGAGCAAAAAATTGAAGTGTCGGAATGAAAGTGAAAATGGAAAAGGAATGAAAGTAAAAGTGCAAAGTAGTAGGTGGAAGGACGAGCAAAAATAGAAGTTGAAGTGCCGGAATGAAAATGAAATGAAAGTGAAAGTGCAAAATAGACGGGAGAACGAGTTGAAGTGCTGGAAAGATGAAAGATAAGAAAGAAGGAATTTCAGTCAGCCAGTGCATATATCGGAAATGCAGAGCACACTTACCCTTGTATGTACATTGAGAACAACGGCAGCAAATTCCAAAGAGGGCTTAGCACGAGTAGAAAAGGCAGTCAGGTCTAAGAATGGACATTGCGTGGGGGGGAAATGAAAAGAAGCAGAGTGAGACTGAAAGGGAAACTGAAAGTGAAACTGAAAGTGGAAGTGAAAGTGAAAGTTACAGTAAAAATGAAGGTGAAAGTGAAAAAGCAAACCAGAACGAAAGCAGAAAAAGTGAAGGTAAGAAATAAAAAAGTCGCCGTAAAATGAGGGCGAGAGTGAAAATCAAAATAAAGAGGTGACATAGTGTAAAACAACCACAAGAATACGTGTCACACAGACATTCAAGTGCGACTTGAAACGACATGCGCACCACTCCTCCATGCCATACATGATGACAATGAAAGAAGAAACAGTACTATGCACCTATTGCCACCGGAACGGCGATGGCCACCGCAGCGAGTAGCTACTCGTGTGCCAAAGCTAACTGGACGCAAAGTCGAGTTTTGTTTGAGTCAAGTTGTCAAGTCCGCCCAACGTCAAGCCCCAGGTTGACGGCAGGCATGGAGGGGCCGACGCAAAGTCGAGGCCTGACTGGATGCACAGTCCGAGCCACTCGAGGGACATGGCGGTAGAAGGCAAAGAAGAGAATAAGTGGGTCTTTGATTGTGATTTTGCTTTGACCTATGGTCACGTGACCTCGGCACTGCTTCAAACAAAAAAATATTGAGGCGCTTTGTGTCGGAATGCTTTGTTCTGGGTTAAAAGTCGCAGAACGACCATTGAGAGAATCAATATCTGATCCCATTCCATTGTTGTTATTGGAGGAGGATGTGGCATTCATAAGCGTCATTATTCGGAGACATCACAGATAAAGAGAACAGTAATAAATGTTAACGAAGTCAGGCAACCTTATCGAAAAGAGGCCCTTTGCACTCCATTATCTCTACCTCTGACAAGTCATCAACATCCGACCCAGATTCTTCAGAGACATATATGTGCGTGAGTTTCTGCTTCTTTGGGACTGGAGACTTACGGCCATTTCCATGGCAATGCGAGTCCTTGGCCGCTCCGCGACAATAAATATTGATATCGGAACACGCGGACATAATCAGATGTGCCGGAAGTCACGTACGCAGCAGTGGAAACGGCATCGATCGGCAGTGGCCGGCATCGGCTACCACTGGCTCCCAAGCGAAGTTCCAGTGGAATCCAGCGGGGCCCAACATGGTTCCCTGAATTCTAACGGAAAGTGAATAATCCCGCGCCAAAGCTTTGAGTCTTACTCTAATACTGTTGTTCGCCCTCCAAATCCGCTATAATTCAGCAAGTTTCAGCACATTCCAATGGACTCCACCAATTTCTGGATCGCATTCATCAATGTGCATCGTAATGACTCAAGTAATTCTGGTCAGAGAAACTTCTGTATTCAGCTTCCGAGCCAAATTTTCAGGCAATCCCTTACCCACCTATCGGTTCTGAATTGCTTCAGCATCACTTTACTCTCTTTATAAAATTACGTGTCTGTCTGTCCGTCCGAAGCCTTTTCAAACTCCGCTATCAGCGCTCTGACCCCGCGCCTCTCTTTATTTAGGGCCTAACAATACTTGCATCAGTTCAGTTTCTTCAACCGAAGTGGTGGGCCGCGGAGTTGTAAATTATCAGGAAATGTATGAAAAACGGGTAATCTCAAATGGACCCGTCCAAATCTTCGCTAAGGGTTACGAGTAAGTCTCGTGTTGCACGCCCTTATCTTCCTTTGCAAGCACATGCACCCATCAAACAGGTTTAACTGCATAATTAAGATGGCCACTGACCTACAGTTAACTTCAGCGATAACCAGTGGATAATGACGGAGGTTGGAGCACGAAATTCAACGCAAGCCGATGGAGATTGCCGGAATTCGGGATCTTTTCCTGGCGGCCGGTGGGAAATATTGTCGACTAACAGTTCATATTAACCTTCAGGTGCTTATATCCACTGTATTGGGCTTTGTTAGACCATGAACATCTGCTGCGATGTCGAACCTAGCTAACGCAACGGCAACCGCAAACTTTTGGGCCATCGAGACAGTAGACTTGGTGCTTGGAAAGCCGGAGTGAGTCTCGTTTACCTGCATAATGCAAAAGTGAGGTTGAAGCGAGCCAAATCAACGGCCAGCTCGGTTACCTTGTTGGTACCAACGATAGATTCAGGGAATTATGCAGAGGAGACAACGAAGAGAAAATTGGACACGAAAGCGAGCAGCTTTAAATTTTGGTACAGTGGAAGGAAAAGAAAAAAGAGAAAACACTCGTCATGCACGATGGAAATATATGACTTGCGCAAGCGCCGAACCGGCCATCGCTGAGACTGCTCGGTCCGGATTCGGTCAGCGTCGATCAGCCCTGTGGATGAGCCAGAACGGGGTAGAGTCTGATGGGCAAAGAAATCTTGTGTCACAAATAAAGTTTCGCTCTTGGATCGGTCACTCGCTTCCACTGAATATGGCAGGGAGCTCTTGTTAAATTGAAAAACATCATTGACCTGAGCCATTCAAGTTCACAATGGAAGGAACGCGAACAGAGGTACACGTTTCCAACAACCACATGAGTCTTTCACATATCCTCCCTCCCAGAATCTTCGTGACAGCTCCACTTTATCATACATCACCATGGAATCTGACACAGATGCTTCATTCTCCACTGCGGTCAGAGGTCAAGTTGGGATCGACACGGAATTTCCTCCCTGCACGGCAGCACCGGAAATATGCATTGCTTGAATGGCAAACCATTGAACTGTCTATTCGTCGGGAATTTCTTGTAGCATGAGACCACGCCGGTCCTTGCCTCGTTCAGATCACTAACACGATAAGGCTTTTGTTCTTCACATGGAAAAAGAAATAGAGGTATGCAAATCGCGTTTTGTCTGTTGAACTTTAAATATCATGCTCGGAATCTTAATAATGCGCTTGGCAGGTGAGAACGGTACGTATGGTAAGTACTTCTGGTCTGTCATCCCCTTGGTCTTCGACTTCTTGCTCTGGCTCGTGGATTGCAACTTCCCGTGTAGTTCTCGAACAGGTCTTGAATTCCCATTTGGAAAATACTCAACCTGCATTGACCTATGCCCTACTTATTTTTGATCGTTCAGTGTGAAGTATTGTGGAATACAATTTGCGTGGTCGAACGCCGCAAACACTGAACCGTGGGAGCATCAATTGATTGGATCTGCCGACCTGCCGGCCGGTGCCGAAAATGGGCTCGCAATTCAAACATAATGATGTTCGTTAGCCTCGATGGTAACTTCCTGCCTTCTGCCGGCTCTGAACCCCATGACGTACTCGGTCACAATTCCAGAGTTACTCATGTGAAGTGCTCAATGGTCATAGTTCCAGGTTGTAGGCAAGATGAACGTGAAGTCAATCGGGGAGCAGATCTGAGTTGCGTATCTGGACTTGCCACAACAGAAACTGCAGCCTACGTGAGTGTGAAGGTAAAAGACATCCAAACTCCCTAGGCCTGAAACTCGTGGACCTGTCGTCATTTACAGAAATTCTATGGGAATATTTGGGATAGACCGCTTTGGCCCTGGAACTTCATTGTTCACTTATCGGAGAAATCTTGATCGACATTACAGGGGCTGCATTCCAATCAATATGCATAATTCTTCGGTGATGCCGACATCGGCCTCGCTGTGGGGGGAGAAGACGGCGGAAGAGGCGAAGAAAGTTGGGAGGGAGGGAAATTTTCGGTGGCTAGATTGAACGTTAGCTATGGTTTCATTGATGTGGCGCGAGCCGGCAGTTGTAAGGGATGAAAATGGAAGGAAAATAGAAGAACAGACTTACATTTTAGCTATGATGCGCGCTTGTGCCAGAGTTCTTTTCAAAGAGGAATGGCACAAAGCTTGGATTGAGGTAACAGAGATCACCAGAGACGAACACGCGAGAGAAGGAGCGGATAGCGTCGAAAAGTAGAGTGAGTGTGGTGTCCAAAAGTAGCACAAACTGAATAGGCCAGAGATAGGCGTGGAGGACGTGCTCAGAACGCAGCTGAGCGCCAGCGTCAGACGTGTGGATGATGCCGAAGGGTGAGGAAACAACAATCAGGAAGAAATGGGTCGCGGTCGCAGGTACGCGGTTAAGCGCCCATCGTGGGAGATTCCACGATATCAATATTGCGGAATTTCGAGATTTGAGGCTCTTTCTGTTCCACTGGACAGCAAATTTGCTCTGAGGAAGCATTTCGAAAGACGCCGACTCTGTACACGGGCCCTATCATTCGAATGTATGGTAAATCTTTTCAAAAATCTTTGATTCTTCTTGGATTTCCGTATTTTTGTGTGATTAAATTTTCTATTATCATCATCCCTGATCAGCCACTACAGAGTTCACTACCACACGCGCCAGCTGTATGTTTTTTAGGCGGAGTGTAAAGCCCCCACAGCGTGGTACGTCTCAGTATTGCAGCACATCGATATGGCGCGTCAACGCCACGTACATGCACTAACACCACCGCCCACCCACTGGCGACCACAGTCCCGAGCACACGGTCGTGGTGTCGTCCTCGCGAACCACTACTGCTTACTAAGTGATAAACTCAGGTCACGGCACAAAGGTGAGTCGCAGGGAATAGTATTCGGGGCGCAGGAACACGAGCGCAGGGGATACGAAGACGACAGATAGGGGGGTAGCCGGGGTGACGCGCGCGAGCGGCACATCGCGATCCCCATTTCCAACACTAAGCTGCTTAGCACTGCAAACTCAGGCCCGAGGGCATGTGACCGGACCGCGCTCCCGCTGTCATGGTCAATGTCAAAGCGCAAATCCCAATCACTGATCTATCGGCTCTTTCTTCATTCCCACCACCACCACGCCCTCGAGTGGCTCGGACTGTGCATCCAGCTAGGTTTCGACTTTGTGTTGACCAGAGTCTCGTTCGTCAACCGTCTATGAGCTCGACTCCCCTGGCTTGCATTCTGTTAGTAGGCGGTTACTGGCACAAGATGGCACGAGGCGCGTGTATACTGCTCTCGGCGCCGGGTGTGAGCCGGAGGTTGTTGAGCTGAATTGCACAAGGTAGGTCAAGAAACTGTTCGCAATGGATGCGACATACTCATGATTTCTTTTTTCCAAAGTCATGACCTGCCACCATGCACAGTGACATTTGCTATCTCCTAGTAGCATAGATTGTTGTCATATAGCTCAATGCAATGAATACCCTGGTTCCCCGTCAATCATTTGACGTATCTCTATGTTGCTGCAGGACCCACTTCAAAATCAACGACTTCAACACAGGGTTTCCATCTTCACTTTCGGTTTCATTTTAAATTCGGTCTCATTTTCGGTTTCATTTTGACTTTCATTCTGGTTTTCACTCCAGACCGTCCAGCTAGGCTCGAATCCAGCCTGTCTATCGAGACTATGTAGGTGAGCTGTGTCGATAGACAGGCTGGTCGATCTGAGTTTGAAATGCCGATACGCGCGAGATTCCTTTTATGGCTTATTTGTAAGCAAGGTTTTGGCGGAGCGACGTTATCGACTTGTGGTGTAAACAATAGTAATGTCAGCCGAAAAATATTCTCTCATCTCCACTAGCTTGGATAAAAATGTTATAAAAGCTTAAGTAGTACCAAAGATCACCCTTCAGTCTGCCTAGAATGTTTCAAGAACTCATTTGCCGCTCATAGGCTAGAACAGCGCTTGCTTACAAATAAGCCAAAAGGGGAATCTCGCGTGTATCGAGAATTCAAACTCAGATCGACCGGTCTGTCTATCGACACATCCTCACCTCACAGTTTCAATAGACAGACGGTCACCGGTCTACCGTCCAGCAAAGAATCAGGCCGGAACGCACAAGGTGAATTTTCATTTCCATTTTCACTCTGCATGTAGGCACTCAGTGAGGGTTGGAGCACGGTATAATGGCCATAGAATAGCCGATGAAAAGAAATTTTGAATTATGCCTAATAGTCAGTTAGAAATAATTATATTAGGTGAGAATGTTGGCCAAAGTTCAATGGACTCATCCCTTTTTACCCCCCCTCCAACCTCTATCTGATGCTGCGGCACAACAAACCTTCCTGGACATTACAGATTATGCCTATGCAGCTGAGGACTTGAACCAACTCCTCAGCTTTACAGACAATATGCCTTTGGCTGTGGATCTTATTTCCCATTTGGTTGACTATGAGGGGCTGGAAAATGTCTTGAGCCGATGGGAAATAGAAAAGACATCCATTCTTTCTGTAGGCTACGACCAAAAGTCAAATTTGGATGCATCAATTGGCCTCTCTCTTTCAAGTCCCCAACTCACATCTGAGAGCAAGCAACTGTTGAGTCTCCTCTCAATTCTACCCGATGGACTCTTGGATGCAGAACTTGTGCAAAGCAAACTTCCTATTCCTAATATTCTAAGCTGTAAAGCAGCATTACTAGCAACTTGCTTGGCATATCAGAACAGCAACAAACGACTGTTAGTACTGGTGCCTGTCAGAGAGCATATCCAACAGTTCCTACCTCCACCCTCTCTCCTGATTGATTTTCTCTGCAAGCACTTCTATGCACTCTTCAAGCTATATCGGAAATATAGTGAAGAGCAACTCCATCCTGTGGCCAGTCAAATCATTATGAATGTTGGAAATATGCAAGAAATATTACAACGAGGGTTATCTATGACGAGTAATTCAAACCTTGAAGACACTATTCACTGTGTACTATCCCTGAACTCTTTTTATCGATTCACTAATCGTGGTGTAACTCCTCTGATGGATCAAATTCAACACAGTTTGGCCACATTGTCAGATACCCAGCTGAAGACACATTTTCTGAGTGAAGTTTTGAACTCAGTTGGATATCATCCACAGACACAGTGGATCGAAGAGTTGATAATCCAAGGGATATCCCACTTCAAACAAGTCACTGACCCTATACCTGAGTGTAAGTACCCTGCTGTTTTGAGCCACAGTTTGTCTCATTATGTGGTCCAGGCAAATTCTATATTGGAGCTTCAAACTTTTGGACATATCAATCATATTTGCCTTGTGCTCTGCAATTTCTCTGTAGGGCCCAAGAATTGGCTAAATCATCTGGAGATGATGAGCTGCAGTGCAGTGTTTTGATGTATATGGCTCAACTCAAGGTTCTCACAGGGGATTACTTCCCTGCCCAAATATTTGCCACAGAGGCACAACAAGTTGCAAAAGTGGCAATGAATTTACACCGCAGTGCCAGAGCATTCTATACCCAGGCTCTCTGTGCTAGCAATTTGGGGAATTACCAGGAGTGTGTGACACATCTGTGTAGCGGTAGAAAAATGCTTGAGATTTGCGGTATGTCTCGGGGAAGTATTGATAACCTCATCACATTACACCAGGCCGAGGTCCATCTTCTAAAATCAGAGTATTCTCAAGCTCAAAGTATCTTCAGGGATTTTGCTAACATAATGTCCCTAAGCCAACATGGTCAATTATATGCACATGCTCTTTTGAATCTCACAATCATTGACATTCTAGTCAATATTGGTGCAGAAATTGTGGAGACAGGGTTGAACAAGGTTGTTGAAATCTCTAGCAATCTGGGTTACCCTGAATATATTGTTATGTGCAAAGCCGCCAGGGCAGATCTAGAGCTCAGAGAGCAGAACTTTGACTTTGCAGATATGAACTTTCAAGAATGCCTTCATTCTGCATATGGGCTCCGTGTTGATATTGAATCTTTTTGCTTAGAACACCTTGCCAACATCAGGGCCTGGCCAGCCACAGAATCACAATCCAGGTGGACTGTGGTATACTTGAGCTTTGCATCCAAATATAAAGAGAAATTGGCTCTTCACAAAGCTCTGGTCTTTCTTGGGGACATATTTATTACTGACAATGATGAAGACACTGCATTCACTCTCTATACCTTAGCACTGGAAGGATTTACCTATATGGATATACATCAAAGCCGTGCACAGTGCATGCTACACCTGGGAGATCTTGCACATAAACATGGTAATACTGCTGCAGCTGTTGTTCATTGGAACACAGCCAGACCATTATTTGAACGATCATCACAAACTAAGGATGTTATTGGAATTGACTCCAGGCTTGCTACTGTCAAAAAAACTCGTGAGGAAGCCTTGGATAAACTTGCAATCTTGGAGGCATCTACTCAGTTGTTCAGTGAGGTTTCAATTTCTGAAGAGGATTCTGTCAAGGCCATTGTTGTGTAATGCTCAAAATCATTCTAGTCCTGTTTACTTCTACATCTCCATGTTAGAGTACTATTTATATATCCATTTTATTATTGAGGACAGTTGGAACAAAAAGAAAGAAAAGAACAATAATTGGACCCCAGTGTGTGAGTTGAAAGAGAAGAGTGTTCAAGCAGGTATCAGAGTGAACAATCAGTGAATGATAGTGGGTGCTGGTAGCTTTTCTTCCCTTTTATGGACCTCTGCACTCAATATCTCACTCTTACCCATATGCGATGCCCTGACCATAGCAGAATATCTCGCATGGGGACTGCTGCTCCACCCACAGACCTGTATCCTTGCACTCCCAGATTGCTGCTTGGGGTTGAGGGTGGAAGATTATGATTCTTGAGAATTGATGTAAGAGTGTCCATGGTCAGTACAGATGCAGGTAATACGCAGTTCACAAGTGTGTCCTTCTCTTGGGGCATTGGTAGTCCACAATCCAGGTTCCTCTTGTGCAACCATGGTATGGCATCTCTGATCCATCAGGCTCAGCAATCTGAGCCCTGGCATGCATCCTTCCACATCCAGGTTTGGCTTGCAGCCTTGAAATCTTCATCAACCATATTGCTGACTTTTCCATCATCCTCTAGCCTTTTCTACAGCCAAGGGTTGCATGGCCCATGCCTCACAATTTGCCTCTGTCTGTCTGAGTGCAATGCACCCTGGTTCTCTTGGCTTTCCCACACCACAGCAACACACAGTGTGGATGAGCCTGCACTTGAGGCACAGGGATCTTAAAAGATATCAAGCAGGGCAAGAAAGCTGGAGATGATAAATCCTCAAGTCAAACATTCCAAATAAAAATTTCAACTCCAACTCAAATACAATATGAGGATGAGTCCAGGGTACTAGGGTACATATCACCCTTGAAGAAGGGTGTAGAAAGGTAGATTTCTGGGTGTGCAATGAAACGAGACATCTGAGATTGAGTTGCTTAAGCAGGGACTGCTGACCACTACAGTGTCAAAGGTTCAATAGTGCACTCTGCCCTATTCTAGAACTGTTTGTGATTGTGAAGAACCAGACTTCCACAACTAGCCAACTGAAGTCAGAAAAACCAGGCAGACTGTCAATGGACAAGGATTCTACGTGGCACATCCAGTTGAAAAGGTATGGCAGAACCAGACACATTGATCTTACCTGAGTGGCAGTGTAGGCAAGGCACAGTGGCTCTTATACATGGTTGTCTGAAATTCTGTTTTGCACTCTTCCTTGTAATTCTCTGGCCAGGGTGATACTATCCATACACCTTGAATTCAGAATACCACTGGAATTCGGATCCATATCTATCAATCATGTGCTAACCTTCTCGAGCTCTCGAAGCATTATCATGATGGTCTTGGATTTGAATTTGGGCTGATTCCGAGTCCTGTTTGACACCCTGACAAAGACTAAGCATTTATCTTTATCCTACTCAGTCAATTTGACCCGTGGCCTGCATGCCTCCTAGCCTCGAGTGCCAACCCAACCCAATTCAACGCAGCTTACAAACACAAGAAATCTCCATTCAAAGTCTGTATGTTGGCCCCAATGTGCTCAACATGTCATGCTTCTATGTAGATCTAGATAGATGGCTGGTCGCTGGCAGGTGCAGTGTCGCTTTCTCCAATTACAGCTCTTTGCAGTACAAAGGGCATGGACTTTTTTTTGTTTTCAAATTTGTGACTTTTTGACTAGAACAGCTGCCCTGACCTTGTTTCTCAACCCTTTCCCCTAAGAATAGGCTCATTCGATTCACATTAAAGATCTGCAGCCAATGGAGTATCGGCATTTTTGATCCACTTACATAATAAAATTCTTCCTGAAAAATTTGGTTTTGAGTAGGACACCTGTACCACTTGGAATACTGCCCTCATGGACCTAGTTTTTTGGATATGCTATACATATGATGCCATTAGCTGCAGATTTTCAATGCGAATTGAATGAGACTACTTCTTAGAGGAAACGGTTGTGAAACAAGGTCAGGGCAGTTGTTCTAGTCAAAAAAGCCACAAATTTGAAAAAAGAACAGTCCGTGCCTTTTGTACTGCAAAGAGCTGTAACTTATCACTCATTTACATATTGCAATTGCATTCAAGATGAACTATTTGGGATGCAGAATCCGAAAGGACAACTATCCTGAGCCCATGCTCACCAGCGGTGATCTATCATTCCAGTGGGAACAATAGCTATTTCAATATAAAGAGGCACAAGTTGATACTTATATGTTGAAGCGTCTGTCTAGGAGGCTTGAGTTGAATGGTGATCAAATGACATGCACCTCGCATACCGGGTGTTTTCACCTCAAGTTTAGCGGCTGAATTGCATCTATTTTGAACATTGACGATTCAACATTGGCAAAAAAGCAGGGGTTGTCTCTGTTTGAACTCGGAGTTGACTGTCTCACTCGTACTCAGCAACAGGCTGGTTTGAGTTTAAAACACAACGTTGCCAACGATAAGGATGGTTTAAACCATGGTTTAAACTGTGGTTCAAACCGGTTTAAACCATAATGGCAGCAACCACAGCTATAGTCTCCCTGGGTGGTTTAAACCATTGATGGTTCAAACCAGTGGTTTAAACTGTGGTTCAAACTGGTTCAAACCGTTGATGGTTCAAACCAGTGATGGTTCAAACCGCTGATGGTTCAAACCAGTGATGGTTCAAACCGTTGATGGTTCAAACCGTTGATGGTTCAAACCAGTGATGGTTCAAACCGTTGATGGATTGGAGTATGCCGTATGTCCCATAAACCAAGGGCATGATGGAATTAACATTACGAGGCAGGTATCCGATGTGATTGGCACCAGAGGAACGTACCGGTTGGGCTGGACGAGACGAACTGAGCCATCAAAAAGAGTTTGAGTCAAACTTGGTTCCATTGATCGACCGAGTCATGGTGTACAAACAGCATGGTGGCTGCACAAATACATGAATAATGAGGAACGATAGCCGAGGGTGTGCCAAGGACTGTTGCGCCCACTCGGGAGGCTATAATTAGCTACCGGGGCTTGGCTTCCGAAGTTCCATAACTCAAGCGAGAGTCGTATCATATATTGATGTCAGCTAGTGGATTAGTGACGTCAAAGGTCATTAACTTATTTGCAAGTCCAAATAGACTTGTGCAGTGCAGCAGGAAAGCATGCTGATTATAGATTTTCTCTCTTACTCATCAGTTGTTCTATTTATTAAGCAGTCAGGAAGTTATTTATGTTCTGTCATCTATTTGTACAATATTCTGTTTATAGAAATCGTCGTAGCGTATATAAAGCCTGTATTAGCTCTAGAGACACCAGTGGATCAGACCCCTCTTGTTGCTGCAGTTAAGTTTCGCTGGAAACTTCTGTGGTAATCTGATTGTGTCAGGCCATTCGGAGAAACCTCTAGAAGCTATAAAGTTTCTGTTGTTTTTCTTGCAATACATTGTTTGGATTGTGATCAGATCTCTTTTACGTGTGAACAAGTTAAACGAATACGGTTTCGGAGTGCGTGAATTGGATTTGGATACGAGAGAACTTGGTTCTAGCGAGATTTGAAGTCTTTTGACTTTTCGCGAAAGCCTATTGTGAGAGAAATACTGCGAACTCAAATGCTTTGCACGGAGTTACCTTCTCCAAACCACCTATACAATCGATAAAACTTTTAAAACAACTTCCCTTTGTTTCTGGAATGCGTAAGTGCCTAGAAGTGATCAGAAGTCATTTGTCTGTCTTGTAGAGTTGAAAAGGACTTTGCTCTGGGGAGTTTAGCTAAATTGCAGCAGTCTATACTGGACTGGAACCCCGAACTCAACCAAACGAGTGTGTTGTGTGTTGTGTGTGTAGTGTAGTGTAGTGTGTGTGTTGTGTTCCGAATACCTTTCGCGAATACTTCATTTCACATATATATTCCACCCTAGACGCAGAGCAAGCGTTTCACTGTTGATGGTTCAAACCAGTGATGGTTCAAACCGTTGATGGTTCAAACCAGTGGTTCAAACCGTTGATGGTTCAAACTGGTTTAAACCATAATGGCTTCAACCACAGCTATAGTCTCCCTTGGTGGTTTAAACCAGCAGTTTAAACCATTGATGGTTCAAACCAGTGATGGTTCAAACCTTTGATGGTTTAAACTAAGAAATGCTTCCCACAGTTGTTGTCTTTGTGGCTTGGATGAATTTCAGTGTAAACCAGCTCAAACCACTGATGGTTCAAGCTGTTGATGGTTTAAACCAGTTCAAACCACCGAGTTTAAACTGTTGATGGTCAAAATCAGTGCACATTGAGTCTGAACAAATTTATTCAACAAACTTGGTTGATTCAAAATCTCTGATCTGTTGAGCAGTGTCAAGTTTCTTTCAATAATGCTTCAATTGGGAGAGTTTTATCATATGTCATTGGTCTCTATTATAACAGCTCCCTAATCAATTTTTGAATCTGGGTGTTCTGATTGGATATGTTGGGCAAGACTGACTCCATCCTTGGGACAAATACCCCCCCACCTTTGCAAACTGTTGCTATCCATCATTCTCCATCTGCTGATACATGCTTGCCACCTTTGATGCATAAGCGCTTTTTCCTGGCTCATTTTCTGGTCATTGACCAAAGAAGTCCAAACAACCCCTGTTTTGTTGAATCCTTGAACAATGAATAGTACAACAGAACTCTTGTTCCAGAATTTCAACTTTTTCCTGCCATTGCTCCATATCTGCATGAACTCAGTGCCACTGAACTTTCGCTGCTGCAAAGTAATGGGATTCAAAACAATCTACCAGATACATTAACTTATAGAGCAAGACATAATTTGGCTCTTCTGCAGCAGTCAAGTTGCTGTGATATTCCTGTCACCAAATCCAGCCTTCAACTTTCCCTCTATCACCATAATTGTGTGGTTCATTCACATTCTTTGTGTAAAGATTCTCATCTCTCAGCTCAGGAAATCTGGGGTTTGGATCTTCTGGGTTGCATCCAAGAGCAATTGTTGCAGCATGAGCATGGCAATACTTCTCAACAAATTCTGGATCCTGGTTTGAACATCCCTGATCTTTTGTACAGCCTGTGTTCTTTGCCTGACCACAAACAGCATTGTTATGAGAATTCTTGTGTTGTCTGAAGGCCTGACTGCATCGGATATGTTCACACAAGTGTCACGTCCGGTGATGGCGTCTGCAGACTCCTCTGGCAGAGTACTGCCGGGGTTTAGCTTCCCAATCTCGGCCTCATGATTGGTTGTTATTGTTCTACCCGACAAATCGTCATGTGGGTTTCACTTATTGTTCAAGTCTCTTCTTCTTCCCTGTATGTTAAACAAATAGCTTATTGTCTTTATTGTTCTACATCGAACAATTCTTGGAGTTCTTATAGTATATAAACTCCACATGTATTCTAGATACTCAGTTCGAATATTGACTTAGTTGGACCCTATCTCTGTCCATTCAACCGTCTCTTTCTAGTCTGTCACTTCCCTTGGAAATTGGGCTCCAGGCATAGCGAAGGGCGCAGCACACGAGCTGAAGCCAAGCCTGCACAAGTAGAGCCGGACTCCTGCAGACTCCACCAGACTCCTTTGGTAGTCTGTCCAGCTTATCCAGGATCCAGTACTTGACAACAAGCTACATGGAGCATTGGCTTCACCTTTCCATCATTTGAGTTTTTCTGCTCCTGAAGACTCTACCATTTCTTGTTATCTGTGCCTACGCAGCTCCATTCAACTGCATTGTCTTGTGTCACGTCACCTTCAGTTTTTGTATTTGTAGAGCATGTCTGATCCATTCATTGATTAGTCTGAATCTGGTCCGAAAATAAGCAGCTGCCATTGTTGGTGGAGGGCACTGGATATAGATGGTGGTGACACATGCATCTGGATTCCATGCAGAGGGGTGGAGGCAGAAGAAGAGGTAGGTCTGTTTTCACTTAGAGTATGAGGTAAGGAGACAGACAGAAAAGCAGCGCAAGAGGAGTGCAATATGAACACATTGCTTATATTTCTTACATTTGCAGTTGTCCTCCAGGAGAGACTTCTGGTCTGTGAGTATCTGTCTATTTTATTCTCACATCCCACTTCATTGTCACTATGTTGCATTATTTATCATGTACTTTCTCTTAGACATCCTGTACAACAGTACCCAAAATAATAACATGTCCTGTTGTGCTTTTAAGCCTGAATATCAAACTTCAAGTATCTCTGTTTTGAGGGCCTGAAGGCAGTGAAATTCATCCAAGACACAAAGACAACAACTGTGGGATGCACTTTTTGGTTTAAACCATCAGTGGTTTGAACCATCAACAGTTTAAACCATCAACAGTTTAAACCATCACTGGGTTGAACCATCAGTGGTTTGAACCATCAGTGGTTTAAACCACCCAGGGAGACTATAGCTGTGGTTGAAGCCATTATGGTTTAAACCGGTTTGAACCACCAGTTTGAACCACGGTTTAAACCACGGTTTGAACTACTGGTTTAAACCACCCAGGGAGACTATAGCTGTGGTTGAAGCCATTATAGTTTAAACTGGTTTGAACCATGGTTTGAACCACCGGTTTGAACCACTGGTTTAAACCACCCAGGGAGACTATAGCTGTGGTTGAAGCCATTATGGTTTAAACCGTCCCTATCGCTGGCAACGTTGTGGTTTAAACCAAAACCAGCCTACGGTACGCCGTTAAATCTGAACTCGAGGCGCCGGCTTTTCCGTGAGCCGCGGAGTTGTTTCTTCGTTCAGAAAATTCGACGCCTTGAGCTGCTTGGCTCTTGGGCCCGACTCAGACTCAGCGGTTTCCGTGGATGCATGCAATTTACTCGTACTCGTACTCACTCACCATTACTCACGTTGCATTTTCGGTGAAGCCGTGCCTCGGGAGTTCCACTCCCTGGCCCTGTTCCTTGTGATTCAAATTCCACAGTCCAACGTTGACTCCGACTTTCACCTCGCCCTCGCCCTCGCCCTCGCCCGAGTTCGACTTCTGACTTATGAAACTAGAATTCAATTTCGTTGGTGTCTGTGGAAGGGATGCCACGAGGGGGTCGTTCATCGACGACAACGTTGATTCCAAGACGATTTCGGGCAGTTATTCCCTCACCCAGAACTCGGATGCGAACTCAGAATGGAAAGAACGCTTGCTATTGCGGTATATATATCGTAACGCACGGAGCACGCTGCTTTGACTCATACTCGGACTGAGCGCTATTCTTGGTTCTCGACTCCTCAAACCAGCTCATGATCACGACCACCCGACCTGCGTTGGACAGTCATTTTCAAGTTCTTCTGACCTTGCCACTGCTAATGCTACGGCCACAGCCGCGGCCATGCGTTCACACCTCGGTCTAGCTGTAGCTTTCACCCCTGTCCAGCGCTATGCAGCTTGAACGGATTCGGCTCTGCACTGGCCTGGATGGATTCAACTTTGCAGCTTGAAGGGATTCGAATTTGCCGTGCCGCTGCGAAGTCTCTGTGGTCTATCTATATTGATATCTTTCCCTCTTGATCTAGACATACATACCTAAATTGGTCCCAATTTCGAATCGGAATACTTCGAGCTGTATCCCACTCAAAGAGACAAAACAGATCTATTTTTGCCTCGATACAACATTTTGATTTCAACAACAACAATTCTTTTGGGTCGGAACTGATTCACTTTCTTGCTTGTTTAAATAATGTTGTCTGTCTTGTGGCCAAAACGCTCTGACTATTGCACTACTCAAGATCGAATAAATGCATATATTATCACTGTAGCGCATCTGAGGACTGCTGCTTCGTTCGTGCTATGTACTGGTTGAACGATACTCTTGCTATAAACCAGTAAAAAGATCTCTCATCCTCCGTTTAAGTCGCTCAGGTCCTTTGCTTGGGTGGAGACAACCAAATGCATAAAAAGATGCAGCAACTTTTTGTTCACGGGGCTAGAAAGATATTCAAATTACCTCGCGATCGATTCCTCGATAGTAAGGAATTCCTGCAGAATTCTGTGAGTCTGAGATTGTGCCAGAAATGTCCCGACCGGAAAGCGGTTGCAACATGAATGTATGATTTCTCACCCGTCTCACCAAATTCAGCTATGGGCACATCCGCTACTACAGATGTGCTTGTCTTTCGGAGGCAGAGCCAGCTAGGCAGGTCCCTTGCAACGGGAATTACAGATGACCAGCAATTCAAACCTTGAAGACACCATCCTCTGTGTGATGTTCCTGAGCTTCTTTTGTGAAAGACAAAATCACGATTGCAGTTTTTTAACTTCTCTGATGGATCAAGTTCAGCATATTTCAGCTAAGACTCCAGATCCTCAGGTGAAAACACATTTCCTGAGTGAAGTTCTGTATCACCAAGGATATTATCACCGGACAGAGTGGATGAAGGAGCTAATACTTCAAGGAATATCTCACTTCAAACAGGTCCTTGACCCTGTTCCCGAGTGTAAGTACCTTTCTCTTTGGGGCCACAGTTTGACTCATTCTGGTCCATAATGATACCAGGCAAATTCTATATTGGTGCTTCGACATTTTTCACTTATAAAGCAGATTTGCCTCGTGCTCTGCAATATCTCTGTAGAGCCCAAGAATTGTCAAAATCATCTGGACATATCGGGCTTCAGTGCACTGTTTTGATGCATATGGCTGAATACAAGCTTACCATTGGTGAATACTCCACTGCCCAACTACTTGCCATGGAAGCAAAACAAATTGCCGAAGGGACAACAAATTTATTTCAGAGTGCTCTGGCATCTCATACCCAGTCTATCTGTGCCAGATCTTTGGGAAATTACCAGGAGAGTGTAATACCTTTGCAGAATGCTAGAGAGATGCTCAAGATTTGTGGGATGTTGAAGGGGTATAAAAATCATGTCATGACAGTGAACCAGGCTGAGATCCATCTTTTGAAATCAGAATATTCTCAAGCTCAAAGTATCTTCGGAGATGTGGCCAATATGACATCTCTCAACCAAAATAGTCTACCATATGCGATTTCACTCCTAAGTATTACATACATTGACATCCAAGTCAATAAACCTGCAGAAATTGTGTGGAGAGGATTGAACAGAGCTGCTGAAATCTTTAGGGTCCGTACGGCAACCGGGCACACCTGTGCTGATGGGCACACATTTCCTTATTCAGAAGGAGGTGTGCCCAGCTCGCTTATTGGCGTGACACGGACGTTACATTGCGCCGACGCGTAAAACGCGATGCCTTCTGCTACTGAGCTCGCGGCTGAGGAGGCAGCCCGCCAACACAAATTGCTAATGGCTGCATTCACATTTATGCACATGGTCAATCTTGCTGTTATTCTCTACGCGTCTCCGTTGTATTGGAAACAACCGTACCATACTTCTGCCTTGACTGGTGAAGCTTGGGTAAAGGAACTCGTACTGGGCCATCCAAACCGAATAAAGAATGAGCTGGGCATGAGCCTTCATGTCTTCCTAGCATTTGTTTCCCAACTCCGCATTCTTGGCGGCCTAACCGACTCGCGATATGTCACTCTGCGAGAACAAGCTGCCATTTTTTTGTATACATGTAAAACTGCAATGGCCCTCGTACATGTTGGAGAGCGCTTCCAACGCTCCACTGATACCATTTCAAAGTAGCCCTTCTTCACATTCCGAAATTTACAGCACTAAATTCTGCAAAACAGATATTTTCGTCGCATTTTGATAACCGTGTCCTCTGTCCCATTCTACACGTACTATGTTCACCTTCCAACTATTTCTGATCCAATTCCTCCCTCCATCCAAAACAATCCCAAATGGTTCCCGTTTTTCGAGGATGCACTCGGCTCCATGGACGGGACACACATCAATTGTTGTCCAAGCGCTGCTGATCGAGCTTGATCGCGCAATCGGAAGGGAGGAATAACCATGAATTGTCTTGCATGCTGCTCCCAGGAGATGACCTTTCTGTACATCCTGAGTGGGTGGGAAGGTTCTGCCGCAGATGCTGCAGTTTACCTTGATGCACGACTCTCTGATCTTCACGTACCAGAGGGCAAGTATTATTTGGCAGACGCTGGCTTTGGGAGCTGCGATGCTTCTCTGGTACCTTATCGTGGAATTCGCTACCATCTTGCGGAGTGGGGAAGAGCTGCTGTACGGTTAGTTGCATGATTGTCAGGTTCACCGTGATTTCTGACTTGTCTTAGACCTGCAAACAAGGAGGAGTTATTTAATCTTCGCCACTCGTCTGCACGCAATGTTGTAGAGCGCATTTTTGGAGTGGTCAAGAAACGATGGAAAATTTTAACTTGTCCACCAGAATTCGACATGGCAATTCAGGCCCGGATCCTCCCCGCACTTGCTGCACTCCACAACCTAATCCTGAAATATGATCCGACAGACCTCAATGACTTCAAGGATGTTCACGACCCCAAACCCGGTTACTTTGAAGGCTCTTCTGGAACACTTGCAGATGGACCCACAAACAGGGCAGAGAAGGCGAGGGCAGATGATCGGCGGGATCACATTGCACAAGCTATGTGGGAGAGCTACCAAAACTACTTATCGGAGCATCCAGAGGAATCGGGATTGGAGTAGCTAGAATTACAGAAATACTACTCACTAATCCTAACTTTCCGCTTCACCCATTGAATACGCAAGTCTCCGTCATCTTGGCTTCGTCCGGGAGGGTCCAATGTGCCGCGCCTTTCTGGGTTTAGAAGCTGATGCGGCCGCGGTGGTTTGGACAGCCGCATCTTCGACAAGTAAGGCCGGGTCGATTGGGATGCCGTTGACAGCATCCATGGTGTCGGAGGCAGCAGACGCGACGTGTATGCAAAAAGACGCGAAGAGTCACACAAGAGTCACCAAAGTCACAGAGTTGTCACCGAGCACACCTCCTTCTGAATAAGGAAATGTGTGCCCATCAGCACAGGTGTGCCCGGTTGCCGTACGGACCCTTAGTACTCTTGATCGTCCTAGTGATATTGCTCGGTGCAAAGCAGTCAGGGCAGATATGGAGCTCAGAGAGCATAACATTGACCTAGCAGACATGCACTCCAAAGAAGCCCTCCAGTTTTCTCAGAGACGCTATGTTGGGGTTGAATCATTCTGCTTGGAACGTCTTGCCAACATCAGGGTCTGGCCAGCTACAGGTTTACAATCCAGATGGCCAATGGTCTATCTGAGTTTTTCATACAGAACCAAAGACAGATTGGCTCTTCACAACGCTCTGCTCTTTCTTGGAGACATATTCATTATAGACAACAATAAAAACACTGCATTCACTCTGTACACAATAGCACTAGAAGGATTTACCTATATGGATGTGCATCAAAGCCGAGCCCAGTGCATGCTTCGCCTTGGAGATCTTGCACACAAACATGGGAATACTGCTGAGGCTATTGCTCACTGGAACACAGCCAGACCACTGTTTGAACAGTCATCACAAGCCAAAGATGTTATTCAAATTGATTCTAGGCTTGCTGCTGTGTAAAAAGCTCATGAGGAAGCCTCAGATAAACTTGCAATCTTGGAGGCACCTACTCAGTTATTCGGGGAGGTTTCAATTTCTGCAGAGGATTCTGGCAAGGCCATTCTTGTGTGATATTTGAAAACAATTGTAGTTTGATATGTCTTGTTTATTTCGAGTCCTCTGTGTCAGAATACTATTTATATATTTATTTTCATAATTGAGGAAAGTTAGACCGGGAAGAAAAAGAAAGAAAGAGAAAAGATTGGACCCATAGTATGTCAATCTAGTTGAAAAATTGCTGAAAGAATAATAAAGAGAGTACTGGAAGTGCAGAAGCAGTACTAGAAGTAAAATTGATACGGTAACATAGACACAGGCATCGATTCAACCCGATTTAGCTCGAGGGCATGCATGGTTGGGAGCTTCCAGGTGTAGCATGAGTGTGCTTCTGATGAACAATATTCCAGTCAAGGGCATCGAGGTCCACAATGAACAGCTTGGATTCATTGGCAAAACTTAGAGAACCATTGCGATCAATGCTAATATTTCAAATGCAAAGATATCCAGTCAAGAAAATAATCCAGCTGTACCCATGGGCTGTGGCCACTCGGCGACTGTGAGTGGAAGGAGGGGCAGTGTTGACTCCTCGTGAGTTGGACTCGGAGGAGTGATTGATATTGGGCAAGGTGAAAATTGAACATTGACCTTAAGGACAGGAACAAGAACTAAAATTAAGGACAAGAACACTGAAATCGATATTAACATCTGAAAGGTTGGAAAGTAAACCACGCACAGGCGCGAATGGACGGACAGAGGCAGTTCAACACCGGCACCTTTGTTCAACCGATGCTAATGCATAGGGCGGCGCAAAGGCCGGTACCATGGCCAAGGGAATCAAACTTGTGGTGAGCAATTGAGCAGCCTGAAAGGAGAACCACAGAGACCGCCGAGTCCGACTTTGAGTGACAAGCAAGAGCTAAATATATCGACAGTTCCTCAGCACAAGACGTCGCTGAAGAAGCTCCGAACCTTGTGGTAAGCCCAAGCCCAGATCCGGCTGCAATTCGGCCACGGGAAAACATTGGCTGCAGACGTCGGAAGCGGATTGGGATTGTCAGGGCACCGTTGTCGTTTCATCAAAGCTTGATGCTTCGATCCCGTAGTCCCGGCCATGAGCGAAGTGACTTACTTGGGCGTGCATTGATGGACACACAAGCCATTGAAATTGTCGAGACTCGGCACGAGAGCATTACTTATGAGATGAGAATGATTAGATTTCGAAGTCAAATTCAGGATTTCGCCCGTGGTCGGCACTATTGCATTCCAGGTTCGAGATACGTTAAACAATTCTGAATTATTGATTGAGGAAATACCCAGATTCGGAGTTGGAGGCGGAGGCAGATTCACCAGCCAAAGGCGGATGTTCGATGAGAATCAATAATCCCAGCTGTTTCCAATCACATGAGCGCATGAGAAGATCTCGAAAAAAATATGAAAGAAAGCGCGCCCACCTTGGTGCGACTACAGAAGTGAATAGATACTTGAACAAGTTTAAGAGAGACAAAGACAACGACAACAAGACAGGGACATCGATGCTGATTCGACTGGGAGGAGCACGATGGATAGCCGCTATTTCAGCTGCGAAGTATTGGCCTCGCTCGAGTTCAGCCGGCATCAAGTCTCAAGTCCATACGTGTCAATCGCGAAGATGAACGTCCAGCTGTTCCTTGCCGAAAAGCCTCGTTACCAATGTAAGCAAGATTAGCAAATTCAGCCCAGATTCAGCCGCAGGTGCCCGCGTCGGCGGAGCGCAAATGTTGCGCACACGTACGCCACCCCTTCTCCGATGAATCGTCTCCTTATACGACGCGCTCCTTTTCCGACGTCGGACTCGTCTTCGTAATGTCAAGGCATTTCGAAGCTCGCTCGCCTCGCATTGGTGCGTAACGTCGACAACGCTAACGAGTGGCAGCGGCGTAAATCCTCCGTAAGGGAGCTTGAAGGTGTATGATGGGAGCGTAAAGGTTATTGTCTGTTGTTGTGGGTCAGAACTTGCCGCGACAGTGTCACGTGCCAGGTGAGTCCCCAAGCGGCCCGGCAAAGTTTCTCTTTTCGTCATCGCCATCGCTTGATCTAGGGTTACGTTCCGCGCGCGCCGTCGACATCGCGACGAACGACTCTCGAGCATCACGAAGAACGAACAAAGTCAAAGCATGCAGGCTAAAACGAGCTAACGGCGAAGGAAGGAACTCATTTAGGCGAGAGCAAAGAAGACAGAAAGGCGAAGGATGTCCGAGACGACGATCAGCCGCGCGGGGCCGGAGAATGACTGAGCAGAGCGAGAACACAAAAGCACAGGCTACGGTAGGCGAGACGGTCAAGCTTCAATTTCAGTTGTCGAAATCCAAATTGCTGTTCTTGATGGTCGCGCTTCCCGATTTGGAAGCAGTATCTCATGGAGCGATCACATCAGTGTAGCTTCTATTCCCACCTCACGCCTTCCTTTCTTTAAATAAAGCATAGCTCTCCTTGACCATTAAGTGTGTTGATGTATTTCAAGCAATCAAATTAGAAATCTAAGTATGGGATGAGTTGCAAGTTGTTGGTAGACACTAGTATATCTATGAAATGAACATTCTACAGCCTATCCAGCTCCTATTGCTCTTCATCGGGTGATCCATGACATCCTTCCGAGCTGGATTTGTCTGTATCATCTGGGCCTGGCAAATTCTCTGGGAGCTGCAGTGGATAGGTCTGATCAAACCGGAGCTCAGTGCAAAGCTGATTGCACTCATGGGTATTTATGAATGTTTCAATGCCCTCAATACCAAGATCCCCAAGCCCAGAACCTCTAAGGAAATATTTAGTCCTCTGTATTAATCACAATAACATATTCCACATACCCTGCCATAGTGTGAGTCATTGGGTCGAAAAGAACAAGACCATCATTCCCTCGGACAGGAGTTGGAGTGCCTTGAAGGTCAGCAAACACAAGTTCACCACTACTATACCCAAAGATATAGTGAGCAAGGGCATGAACTGTTTCACTCTGTATGTCCTCCAATCTGTGAGCTTTGTGATCCAAGGTGGAAGTGAATGAAATCACAACTGATGCACGCTTGCTTTCCACAAGCCAAGTCATTCCTCCAGCTTCCTCGTCAAAGAGTTCAAGGCCAGAGGCTACACTTGGACACCTGGTGACACCGACAGGCATCTCAGCAAGGAGATAGGCATGTGCAAATTTGATGTCTATGCCAAGAGTCAATTTGTTAGCTGTCATAACACCGAGTAGAATGGCATTGCATACACTGAAAGACTGATACACCCTTCTCTCGACACAGCAAATAGAAATCTACCAAAAATTTTTCACCCAGCACAAGCACTGCATTTAAGGCCTCTGTAGATTTGGGTATTGGCGAAGCGTCTAGATGATGTATAGCCGGCCATTGCGATCTTGCCGAGTTTAGCTGGCTAGACACATGTATGTCTAGGCTTGCCTTTACGTCTAGCTGAGGGGGCTGTCGAGACCCACTTGCCTGCCAAGCTGCTAGGTGTGTAGTCGGTCAAGGCAGCGCATGAGTGGGCCTCGACAGCGCTATGTCTAGGAACCAAGAATTAGCCCCTTGGTGAGATATTTCTTCACCCAAGATGTCAATTATTGCTCAATTGTCTCAATTGGTAACACTGCAGGGACCTCATCTGGAAAATTATGCTGGATAAATTTCCAGATGGGTTTGACAATTGGTTCCCTGGGAAGAAGGGAAAGCAGGTCACCCGTGTGCCACTTCATGCTCTTGGTCCATACCATGAAGTGAGCAGTGATGGCCATGAGAAAATAGCACCATTTGCACTGCACATGGGTGGAATTGGTTTCTCAATATATGGCTTCAAGGACAAGTTTTCGGACTACCTTCTCTTCCTCAAAATTTATCCAGATGTTCGTTCCCGAGGGGCTGGTAGACATATTTTTCTTGATTTTGTGCAAGAAACAGGATGTAGGTTTACTTTATCTTCGAAGTTGAATATTCATCTGATATTTCTACTAGATATTCCCATCCAGTTGACTACAGATAAAGGATCAGAAGTTGGATGGCTCTATGCATTCATGTCCACACTGCGGTACACTTTTCTTTTGTATTCAACACTTCACCATCTCACAATCTTACAGAGAGATTTATGCAGCAGATATTGACAGAGAGCTATACCTGTTTCATGTCCTTATTAAAAGCATCCACAACACAGTCATTGAAGGCTTTTGGCGCCAGCTAAAAGAGAAGCTTGGGCTGAACCTAAAGGACTTCCTCCTCCGTGGGAAGGTTGAGCATCTATTTAATTTTCATAACCCTTGGCATGAGTGAGATCATTAGATCTCATTAAAATTTCAATCCTGATGAAATTTTCAGACCTCTATTTTATTATTTTATTGGATTTTTGCACCACTTATACAGATTGAGCTGGACAACTTCAAGCTGTGGTGGAACCATCACCGTGTTTGCCACCAGCATGAGAAAATCTTGCCATCTGGACATGTCCCAGCCCATGCACTGGAGTTCCCGGAGCTGTTTGGGGCACTGGACTGTCGCATTGCAAATCCACAGGAAGCAATCAATGATCTCCGAGAGCAACTGACAGAAGAAGAAGGCCCAAGAGAGGACTATCAGACTTGGCCTGGCCTTACTCCAGAGTTTAACATTTATGCTACGGATGTATATAGCCGGATCGGTGAGCCTGAACTCACATTAGCCAGCAGATGGGATGTATTTGTAGAGATGGCACGTGAGATGGCTGTAGATTCTTAGTTATGGGAATTATATGATGCCAATGCTCCCCTAGTGCTTCAGCCCAAAGACAAAACATGTTATGATACATTACTTTGGGGAAAATTCATTCATTTTAAAACAAAGAAGGCGCGAGGTGGGAATGGAAGCTACATTCAGGTGATCACACGATGAGGTAATGGTTCCAAATCGGGAAGCGCGACCATCAACAGCCGCAATTTGGATTTCGACAACTGAAATTGAAGCTTGACCGTCTCGCCTACCGTACACAGGCGCACCGTCGCGCGAGGAGAAAGGCATACATCGAGGAGGTACTGTAGCATTTTGTATCGGTGAAACGTAACGCGTCACGCTGGGGTGGTTTCGTTTCATCTGTAACGCGTAACTCAGCTGTGGTTTCTGAAAAAAATCTGTCACACCTACAATTTCCCCCCAAAATGACCAGGAAACTGAGCTAAAATACCCAGGCCGTTTCAGGTGTCACGCATAACGCTGGGCCTGTTTCTGGTTTCAACCTCGCGGTTTCAGTCACGCTCGAAATTTGGTTTCACCGATACAAAATGCTACAGTACGTTACGGCCCCACTTCGCCTTTCCTCGCCTCATCGCTTTCCTAGCTTGCGCATTCCTTCATCTCTCGTCACTTCGCGTATTCATGTACTCACGCCGGCGCAGCTCAAGGAAACGGTCACCAAACTACAATCCGCTTTGGGAAAATACAATCTCGAGCACTCCGCCGCCAATCGCAAGAATCCGCGAGCTACGCGTACCTTTTGAAGCAGAACGACTGACTGCAGCGTTCGGACCATCAAAGATGCCGCACCAGTGGGGCAGTAACAAGAGAAGGAAGATGGACGGCGGGAGGAGGGGGTGTACGTGGTGCGCGTCGTTTCTCGTTCTATTCACCGCGTTTCTGCTCTTGTCGTATCTCGACTTTGATTTCGTGCTGGTTTTGTCTAGTCTTGCTATGCGCGTATCTGACGAACGCACAGTCCCGCCCCGGCTCCGCCCCTTGGCACTCGCACGACTCACCCGCGCCGCCGCTCACGGGCCCGGCGTACCACAAGCCCGGGCCCTCCGCTGCCGCATGGTGCGCATCCGACGCTCCCGCCGCCCATACCCACCCCACCCATGGGCATCCTACTCTGCCACCTACTCTGGCCCGTGGCGACGGGTCCGCACCCACTCGACGCCCCCGGCCCCGTCGCTCTTCATTTACCTGATTCGCCGCCGCGCTTCGAGGCGCGCGACGGTGGTGGCTTAGGAGGTGGGGTAGGGGACGACGACCAGCTCACGCCCGTCTCCGCGCACCCAACTCCGTCCTCGCCGACTCCCACTCGCCCGCTCCCCCACCGCCAACGTACGCCATGGCTATGGCCATCTCTCTCACACAAATCGTCATTACCCGGCTCGGACGCCAGCCACCCGGGGCCAGAACGACGGCTTGAGGAACAAAGAGCGCCAGTCACGGTTGGCAGCGCCGACGGGAATGTGGGGCTGTGTGTCGACGTCGTACCCACGAGTCGCTCAGCAATAATAAAGAAGTGGCACAGAGAAACAAGAGGAAGAAGGCGCTGAAGCGCTGGTCATCGTCGGTAAGTCTATCTTTGTACCCGCATACCACCGCCGACTCACTGTCCCTGTAGACGTCGAGCCGAGCTCATGAAGCCGTAAGTACCACCATGCGTTACTTACCCCCGAATCCGACTCACGCACTCGTTTTCGGTACAGATCAAGCAAGACAAGACGAAGTCGATGCTGTGCGGGATGTCGACGTCGACATGTATGAGGACGGGGGCGGGATATCGAGACACGGATCTATCCGAAAGATGGGAGAAGTCGCCGATGAAGGACGTAGCTGCGCCGTCGTCCACCTACACTTACACCCAGACCACTGAATTGATGATATTGCTGCAGCCCGGCCCGGCCTCGGCTCTTCATCGACCGATCCACCGCGCATCGACTACGACATGACACGCCGCTCGCGACGTGACGCCGCCGATGAACGAGAAGAGGACGCAGGTAGGTGCGCCGTCGTTCACCGAGTATACACCTCCGATTTGCTGACATTCGTGCGGTTCCAGGGACCAGCCCTCTCCGCGCAGCCCCACCCGTACCTGCATCGACTACCCGCGCCGCTGTGGCACTACACTGCGACCCTCGCCGACGGAGGAAGACGCCTGATCCCGAGCTGGAGATACAAGACGCCAACCCCGATCGCTCGAAGTCACTGCGAAGTCCGTATATAGGGTAACGGTATCGTATCTGGTGAGCCTTCGTATATACTTCCTCCTTCGTCGTTGCTCCCTGGCCCTGTCGCCGCCTCCTGCGTGCACCGACGGCGTATGGCCGCGCACTCGCCTCGGCAGCACCACCGTTCTTGCGGTATGGGCGACACGCACGACGAACACTTCACGCGCAAACGGCTGTTATCGCAGCACTTGCGGACTGCGACTGCGGGCGGGAACGCGAGGCCCGGGGAGATGTGCAACGACCGCACGCTGCTTGCACTGGGGCTGGGGAGCACGAGCTGCCGGCGTTCTTGTGGAGCGGACCACGCGCTACATCTGCCCGCACCGTGCACCTGCACCGCGCGCGCCGCTTCACGGCGTCGCAGTGACGGGCTTGTGGGCGGTGTGCGACCCCTCTCGCGGTACGGCTCGCCGAGTCTGGGCTGTTTTCGCATTGCGCGACGCAGCGGCCGTTCAGGACACGAGGGTTGTACATCAGCGTAGGTTTGGGTACCGTGGGGCAGCCTACGGATAATCGCTGCATTCGCGCGAGTCCAGTCGAGCGGATCGCAGCTGCGGTGGGGTACGGCAGTGGGTACACGGCTTGAATCGCAGCGAGGTTGTTGCGAATGGCGAATGGCGATGCGCGAGCCGCGAGCTGCGGTCGCACGGCAGCCTTCACGGCCTGTGGTCCGCGATGCGAAGACGCGCGTAGGAGTAGATTCTGAATATAGCTTTTGAATTTGCATCTCGGCGCAGAATGAGACTAAGACGCACGTCGTATGGATGGATCGATTCGAAACAGCGGGCCTTGTCCGAGAATGCGCGCGAGTGCAATTCGGTATGCACAGATGTCTAGGGTTCCCAATTCGGAAGCGACATCTATCTCATCTGCTTTCTCCAATTGCCCGTCTCTCCTCAGCCCTTCTTCACCTTTTCTCGTCTTTGCTCACAGGTGTAAAGCTCTATCTGCTGAGATACAGCGCGACACAGCCAATCCAGGGCGAATGATGGTGCATGATTTGAAGGCGGCATGATCGACGGATAGCAAAAAATCTGTGCGGCGAAAAGCAAGATGAAGGAAAACGTGCGTCTGGGAACATTTGACCGAGTTCGTGAATCTACCTAGATCTAAATAACTATGCTGGCCTCAGAATCCCCTCAATCACGCACCGCACACCGCACACGGAGATACATCCTTGCCGTGAAAGCGAGCCCCTTTTGGATTCGATTGTCTCAATCCTGCTTTGTGAACCATCCAGTCTAGCAGTGCTTTCTTGTCTCAAAAACGACGACATCGACATTCCAGATTCTCCAATCCTGATCCTACACAACTGAATCTGAATTGGATTCGGGAACCAAATATCTCTTTCTGCCGTGGCGTTGTACTTGGGCCTCACTTGGTAATGGACAGCGATGCCTCTAACCGCTCACACGACAGGCAACAAGTACTGCTCGCGCGGTGGTCTAGGCTCGGTCTACGTTCGAAAATACGCGTACGTGGCGGGTTGATTTTAGCATTTATGGTGTGCCTCCTATAAATCTATTTTGGATTCTGTGCGTACCGATGCTGAGACTCGTCTCCAGCGTAGCAGTTGTTATGTATCGTGGCTCTGCTCATTACAGGCTCATGATACATCATACCGCCACTACAAGGTGTTATATAGATGGAGACTCAATGATGTCGGCCGTTGGTCATCGAACACGCATAAAATTGGACCATCCTGAATCCCTCAACCCAGTTGTTCAACATGGAATGGAAGGAAGAGGTGGGCGGCTGAAAGAGCCGAGATATCATGGATCGCTCCGTGCAGTGCCACTGGGTCGGTTCGATCTCCTATGGATTTCTTGAAGTGGTTCCAACTTAGTTTCACTGTAGCTCCCTCATTTCTTGGCGGATTGTTAAGCGGCAAAGGCATACACCCCGTAAATATACCCTCTGAATAAGACTATGAGTTTGAGTGGAAGAGTTACAGCGTCAAGGCCTTGCCGTGGAGTTGCTCGGCATGTAGAGCCGGGAGGTCGTGACTTAGTACCCCACATTTCTCAAATGATCTGTGTATAACCTTTGAAATGCAGTACTTTACATCAGCTCCGGAGCGCAGGTTAATTGCATCGAAGGGAGTGAGGTCGTTGCAGAGCACAAACAAATTAACAAAAGAACTTTATTTCCAATGTTCTATTCGCCGGCTTTCAATGCCTCCCACATCTCTTTCGCAGAAGTGTCTGTAGTTGTAAATAATCAGTGTTAGTCCAATAAAGAGATGTAACACGCGCATCCATGAACTTTGGTGATGAAAGCGCCGTAATCAAACCTGCTGAACTTGTCACGAAAACATCAATGCAATGGAACTTCATGCTTACTGCCCAATCTTCTTACGCTCTTCCTCACTGAGTAATCCACCTATGTGGCGACTAGCAAGTTGAACCATATGTGCGCGTGGTATATGGATGGTCTCGAAGTTGGCAAGTGCGGCAGGTACCTGTGCTGCAGATGTAATGTCCCAGAGGAAGTAACCCAGTGCTTCTCCATCTTCGAAAGCAATATTAAATCCATGACCAGAATCTACAGCGAAATAAAAGATAAACTCCATCAGAAAGACAGGGGTACAAACTCACGAGGGGTGACAGCATGTGCAGCGTCGCCGATTAAGATGGCCTTGCCGGAGTGCCACACCGGGAGTTGATCCAGATCCCGTATGCGCCATACATCAAGGGCTGTCGCATTAGCGAGCATTTTCTGCACGCTGGGATGAAAATCAAGAAAGTCCTCGACAGCACGCTCTGCCGGCACATCCTTGATAATGCTACTTCTGCTCTGCATGAACTGCTCAACCCACCGGTCCTCAGGATGATACGCCACGATCTGGAAGTTCTCCGAGTCCGCAGGGACAACGAGAACACGCTTCCGAGGATGGGTGCCGAGGAAAGCGGCCATGCCCGACTTCTCGCCCGTCTGGAAGGCGAGCACAGGATCATCGCACAACATAGCTTTCGGGATGGTACACAAGTACGCAGCAAGTCCGCTGGGCACTGCCGCAACTCCACCCGCAACATCAACGGAGCCCGAATGCGTAGATAATACAGCAGCGCGTATGACGGAATTGATGCCATCGGCCCCCTGGTGCCGCATCAGAATAAAAGGATGCTTTGGAGTGAGTGCAAGGACCGCGTACGGACAATGATTAGATCTCCAGAGTAGGTGTCGCCGCCTTCAGTCGTAATTCACTGCGTTCCGACCCCAAGTAGACGGACCCCCGTCTATGTTTATCTACGTTTATCTACGTTTACCTACGTTCATCTACATCCGTGTACATGCGTCTACACCCCAATATAGATGGATGCTCCAGCTACCTTTATCTACGTTTATCTACGTTTACCTACGTTTGGCTATGAGGCGTAGAGGCAGTGCGGCTAGCTCCGTCTACCTCCGCGCGTATCAGTAGACGTACATCATGTACCTCCCAGCCTTTTCAAGCACGCCAAGTGTTCTCCCCTCAGTCATATCATGTTAAAGAGCCACTAATTTGCGACCCAGACTGGTGCAAACAAATGAAAAATGGGTTGAAGCGCCTGCAATTGAAGTATGGAGCGTTTGCCTGTGCCGTAAAGCTGAAACACGCCCGCAATGAGACTTCACATAGCCGATCATTGATGATCGCTGAGAAGCTTACTGCCGAAATGCCAAGGCTGGTCGACTGGGCCATGAACAAACAAAAATTGGACTGGAAACTTGCTGGAAGCATAGATTCATCAAGGTCATCTGCATGATCCATCTACATTGCTACAGATCCGTCTACCTCTGTCTACATTGAGTACAGACGTAGATGCACGTGGGGGCATGCGCCCAGCCGTAGACGGACTGCGTCTACGTGACGTAGACATAGGTAGACCGAGGGGTCTGTCTACCTTCCGTCTACATGTGTAGACGGACCCTCCGTCTACTTGGGGTCGGAACGCAGTGATTATACCCTGGACCACGTCAACTGCAGTGATTTTGGCCTCTTCTATGACGTGCGCTGGCTTCCTTGGGCGGCGATCCCCCGTGGCTAGGCTATGGAGTTCAGCATGTAGCCTGGACTGACGTGTGAATATTGTCGTTGCGCCACTGAATGTTCTAGATCAGTCGCTCTGGACTGCAATGAAAATAAAATGAGCAGACAAGCGCGCAAGACTCTCGGAAAGGGTCTCGCGGATCAATTTTCCTTCTGCATTGCAAGCCCATATCTGAAACCAATATACAGCTTAAGCCAAGCGAACAAGCCTGCGATGACCGAGAGAAACATACATAGGTCAGATCGGTGGCTTTCAGGTGGGAGTCCTCGATCCCTTGTTCCAGCAACAGGCGATGTGTCTGGAGAGACAGTTATTTGAAGAGGACATGTAACTGCAGGGATGCACATTAGGAGCCACACCAATTACATAGTCGTTTCTTGAAAAGTCTAGGTTGGAGCGCTCGAGGACCTAGGCCGAGATACAGTCACCGGGAGTCGCGGGCGTTGCTGCTCGCCTCACTGTAACCTCGTTCTGCTCCCGGAGGAATGAGGCTGCGGCCAATCCAGCCAGTCCGCCGCCGACAATCAGTATCTGAAGCCCAGCAGAATCAGAGGTCATGAACGTCGAAGTGGGAGAAGGTAAAGCCAAAGGGGGCAAAGAGCGGACTTGTAGAGTTGCTTCGCATGTTCGGCTTCTCGGCACAGTGCTGGCTACCTTTTTCTGCATTATCCTATTTCCATACGTATGTACAGCCACAATTTCGTCCTAACTATACCTTCCTGAGATCAATTAGTATTTCATTCAGGTTCTACCTGAGCCCGCAAGAGGCTCTACAAGAAGATTTTCTCGATGGAACAGTTTGGGCATGCTGCTTGTAATATCATTTTACTTACACTTCATTGACGTTCATTTAGACGGTGCGCATCTCGTATAGTCGTCTGGAGTCTCCTTATCCGACGAATCGTCTTCGTATCGTTAAGGTATTTCGAAGCCCGTGTCGCCTCGCGCAGATGCCTATCCTTGACGACGAGGGCAAGACGGCGGCGTAATCGTCCATCAGGTGAAGGAGTTTGAAGGGAGCGGGGGTTGCCGTACTAAGTCTATTCGGGACTTGCCGCGGCTGCGCGGCACGAGCGGCCCGGTCGTTCCCGCTTTGCTTCCTCACGTCATTCGCATCAAATTCGCATTGAGAGTTACGTTACGCGTGCGCGCCGCCGTCGACATCGCAACACACGAGCACGACACAATGAACAACTTGATGGCGTGCTACTGCGTGAAAGGGAAGCCTTTGTTCTCTATCATCCGACTTTCATCCTTGCACAATTCCTCCCTTCACTCTCGCCCACCTCCCTCCGCTGATGCTCGCACATGCAGCACGAAAAAACTGTCCCAAAATGCAATCCATGCTCCAGCAGCTCAACTTCGAGCATCATGACCGTCCTCCCCCACCCATCGTAAAATCCGCAAACTCGAGCATTGAAGCAGAACGACGAGCTGCAGCGCCTCCTCGCGGACTCGGGCCATCGAGAGTACCCGAGAAAGCCGTGTTGCAGCACTTGGCCAGGCAGAGGAAGCAATGAGAGGGTGGAGGGAGCAGGGGGTGTATATCGTGCGTGTTGTTCGACTCGTTCCTATCTCGCTCTCTTAGACTCTTCTTGGATCTCTGCGAGTCTTTTCGAGTCTCCCTTCTCATTCTTTCTGTGCCCGATGAAGTGTGTATACTGACCAACACACAATCCCGCCCTGGTGCCCATTCGCATGACCCACACACGACACCGCTGACAGGCCCGACATACCACGACCCCGGGTTCTCGTGCTCGCTGCCGCCGCCGCACGCTGCACCTCATAATCGCCCACAAGTCCTTAGAATAGGAGATGTAGCCCGTCTCCGTGCACCCGCTTGATGCCGCGGCCCCAGTGCGTTCCCTCCCTGACTCGCCACGCGGCGTCGTGAGTGCAGGGGACCATGACCAGCTTTCACCTGTCTCCGTGTGCCCCGATGCTAGCGCTGTGTAAGAATCGTTTTGGGACCCGTGAGTAATGTGAGGATGAAAGTGCCCTCTTGTGATATAACAATGGCCTGTAAATTACGAGGTTTCTAACATGACGTCACGCATGGAAAATTTTTGGGTTTCTAACATGTAATTTACGTGTTAAAATCGAAAATAACGCGTTAGATATGTGAGAAACTACATAAGAAAGTCATCCAGATCCCAGTCATCCGGACGGCCCATAGGTGTAGTGTCTGCTGCCATCGCCGACGCCTTCGGGGCCTCGGAATCCTTCGCTGGTTGCATCAACTCGGCCAAGGCGGGGCTGTCCAGTTCGATGTACTCCGAGATTGCGAAAACTGCGGTGGAACGGGTTACGGTCGGCTCAAAATCGAGACGGTCACATTCATCGAGATCGTAGGGGTCGCAGTGGGTGAACAAGAGCTCTTCAAGAGCGTCCCTGTCCACTGTAGATGGGGAAATATTCTCCTCAGTGAGGAGATCCATCAACGAAGGCGTCGACTTGACTTGTGTCGTGTGAGAAGGATTAATCACCTCATCGAGAGCAACGCGGGCCTCGTGGGAGTAATTCCCCTCGCCAATGCCGTTGGTATAGTAGTCGTAGAGCCGGCAGCAGTCCACGAGGTTCTCTGGAAGAATGGAACTCCGGCGGGCAGCATTAAACCAACCGAGACGAGATGCAGTGCGCTCGTCACAGATCTCAGAGGGCATGATTGAGAATATTTTGACCGCGATCCTCTAATCAAAAAAAGGTTCAGTCCATTGAAGTGAGAATAGAATGGAGGAATTTACACCAAGCTGTGTTGCATTTGAATCTTTCGACAACCTGGTCCAGTAGTGAAGTGGCTTTGTTGACGAGTCCCAGTACTGGCCATCGAACGGAGTTTGATTGTATGCATACCGAAGAAATTCCTTCTGTAGCTGGATAACCTGCTCTTTCCCACCGCAATCGAGACGTTGTTGCTCCCCCTTCAATATCTGCATAGCCGAAGTGAACAGTGTGACGAGGAGCGGTGGATACTGAGATAGCGTAAGAGTTTCGGCATTTCGATTGGCAGGCATTGTCAATTGGAGACCACCAAATTTGCGGTGATGTGCAGGAAATAAGACTATACCTAAACACCGCACATTTTGCGCGTTTTAGTCTTATTTCCATGCGTATTGCCTTCTTTCCAGAGTCAGTGTATAGTCTCAGTACACTCGGCTGGGCAATGATCACAGAGTAATGGGTACAATGGGTAGGAAACTACTCAGCGGACTGGCAGGTGCTCGCTCTGAAACACGTAGGGGGATGTGTAGCCCATAAATAGCAAAAGGGGACTATTGCGTACTTGGGCCTTACTAAGGAACAAGCGCGGAATAATTGAAATCCGCATGTGGGTTTGCTAGGTCTTATTTCTGACCTTGACGCGTTCGCGTCTGGAGCACGTGATGGCACAGGAAGGTCTAGAGCCTTCTTTCCGAGCTGTTCCGGGTTACTATGAAGGGAGTGGTCATCCTTGATGGGATTGATCGCTGATCGGACTAGTATTACCCTACGGAAATAAGGGACCACTGTAGGAAAGAGTCTAGTGTGGGGTACCATTCGAAAGCTAGAGAGCTCAGGAACTTATTCCGACGACTCAGTAAGAAGGGACAGGACTTAGAGGGAGGATATACCACGGAAGAAACAAGGCATCAGTTTCGATCGGACAGGATTTCCAATTCTTGGGTTATGGGTTGGCCGGCTTAGGGCTTACCCATTGATCGGGCCAATGGCATTACTCGCGCTAGTAACCCTTAGACGGATAAACGGCTTTAGGGCAAGGGCAGAGGGCTTTGGAGTCTTATTTCGGAAGGAGTTTCTTATTTCCATGTGATTGCGGACACTGTATAAGTAGTTAGAGTTCTTTCTTTGTATGACACAGAATCATCCCTGTATTAGTAGGCGTAATGCTTGCGACTTGGGTTTTATTTCTGGGGTTGGTGCTTTGAGCACAGTCAGTTATTGGACTTGTCATTGTGAAACCTTCTGATTGGAGTTGGAATAAGAAGTTTTGGTTGTCGGAAACATCTTGAACGTGATTGAGTGAACACTGCTGCACGGATTGTACGGGAACTGCACAGATTGTATGGATTGCACGTTATTGCATGAGTCTTTGGACTATTGTTGGATTGCCTACCTTCTGAGGAACAGCCTCGCTCGCATACAACACTTGGGAATCGCTATTTCCCGATTTGCTTGCTCTTTCTGGTGTCTAGTTTCTGGACATTGGACATCCATCGTTTGGATATCGCTTGGAGTGTTCTTTCCAGCGGTTCTACTCGGTGAAGGTCGATTCTCTCGTAGAGGACCTTAACCTTTCCTTTCAACCTACGTCTAGGCCCTGATCAAGGGACTGACACTCGCCTGGTCTTGTACTTTGGCAGCTGCGTTCGCTCTTTCTCAGTCCTTGGCTTATTTCCAGTAGCGTTTCGCTATTTCTGGGAGTCTTGGATTTGTGTTTTGAGTGTTTGTTGGTTGTTTTGGTATAGGTTCGGAGCACATCGATCAGCGGAACGCTAAATCTCGTGAGAATTATTCCGGTCAATTTAAAGTTACTGTAGAACTCACTCGGATGTAGAAAATATGCCAAAAGAAATACATGAGACGAAGATTCAGTCATCATTTGTTCGAAGCGCTCATTGTAAGCTTGGATGACTTTAGTGCGATGGGTGCCTGCAGTGCTTGCCGGATTGGCGAGGACCCTCTCTAGCTGCCATGCGATGGACACCCAGACATAGAAGACGTCAGCGCACGTCGTATTTTGACCTTCAAGTGTAAGAATTCCGTTGGCAGGTGCAGCCATCAATTGAATCATGGTCGTGAGATTGACCATAAATGCATAATGTGCTGGTGTCTCGCCAAGGTAGCCCTGAAGAAACTTGGTCTGTTCGAGCAGAAATCAATATCATGCACGAATAAGAAAATCAAGTGCGTACTGCTTTGGTATCAAACCGAAGAACCTTGTCCCGGTATAGGACATTGATCGCAGGCATGCAAGTGCGGACCGCAAATGCCTGAATGTAGGTGGTCGAAAACCGGGTATCGGAGGCTGATTTCATCCCCTCGCCGATGTTCATTTTCTTTCTTTGCTCGGTCAGGTGGAATGTACCGTACTGTATCTTTCCCTTCAATTCGGTAGTCACGCGTCACGCACCCCTGTGTCGATCACGAACTTCGGTCCAGGTCACGCGTCACCCGGGCCTCTGTCGAACCACCAAACCGTCACGCAGTCCACAAAATCCCCCCCAAAAATGCCAAAAAGGCAAAACTTTCGAAATTTTTCGTGGCCGAACACCGAAATTTTCGAAGTGTCACGCAAAATTTTTGCTGTTACCGAAATGTCGAATCGCCCAACTGTGTCACGCGTCAAACCCCCTATCGAATTGAAGGAAAAGATACAGTAATTCGACTGCCCAAAGTAGTTTGACAACCCGCTGACGACAACCAGGTCCTTTATGAAACAACTAAGTCAGTATAACAGGATGCCGCAGCCTCAATAGAATCAAAATACCCGTTTGAAAAGCTTCCCTAGGTCCTTCATGAAGAGATTGAGGTTGTGACATGGATCATATATATTTAAAATCCAAGGAAATATCCGAACGAGGAGCTTGGCCGCGCGAACATTCGGTCCACCGTCTCCGGCAAGTGCACTAAATTTTCGAGGATCAAACATCCTGAGAATCTACGAAAGAGATTGAGTACAGCGAAACATGAATAAGAAAAATCTTACTCCTTGCAAGACCTCACAGATTCTCTCGCCGGTTACTGAGACACCTTTAAAAATATGGCCGTCCACAAAAAAACGACCGTCGGCTCGGAATCGTCGCATGGAATGTATAGATCTCGTCTTTTGCCCGAGAGCTCCACCCATCCAGCGAAAGCGTCATGTGAACTTTTGTACCCAAAAACTCCTTGAGTTTGTTCCCGACCGCAGCGACTTCGGAAGTGATATGCCGTGCAAAGAATGATGTGCGCTCTTGAATTTTATAGTTGGGTGCGAGCTCGCGAACAAATTCGATGAAAAATGGGTTTCCGAGGAGCGCGAAGGGGAGGGCAGTGCAGATGACGAGCTTGAATAACAACAGATCAATCGCCGCCTGCCGCTGTGGCGTAATCTTGACCGACGAGAAAAAGGTGGGGAGAGACCCAGTGTTGCTCTCGGCACCCGAACCCGAAGCCGTAGTGTTTGGCGCAGCAGGTGTACGAACTGGGGGTAAGGCGCTGGTATTCCCCTCCTGCAAAGCCGTCGAGATGGAGGCCTCTCCTCTCTCCTTGTTTGCCAAAGCCCACAAATCCTTCCATTCCGATTGTACTGTCTGCATAGAATATCATGAGACGGGATATCAATAAAGATTATTTCCTCACCTCGCAATGAAAAGCGTGATTTTTAATGCGTGTAGGATCATGTCCCGCCGCTCTCTTGTCGCACCCAATACACCAGGTACAGTCTCCTTCCTCCGTTGTCCCATCCTTCTTGGACACGGGACCCTTCCCGCGAATGACGCATTCATCTGCCAGGAAATCCCGTTTACGGCCACCCTTGCCTCTGGTGGCTTGGTTTTTGCTCAATCCGCCGGGCAAAGATAGACTTCTCCGTGCGAATTGGTCCCACGTTGCCTTCCGCCGGCGAAGCCCCCGACTGGTCTAATTTACGGCGCAATCTCTCGGCATCCCTTTGGGTCCTGCCATCGAGCTGATCCAGTGCATTCGCGGCTTCCGAGGAGAACGGTGGCTGGATTCAATTGAGTTAACTTGACAAGTTGCCGAGCAAGCCGAGTAAGAAGACGCACCTCCGGCCATTCACCAGGCAGCCCTTCCTTTACGATAGTCTGCCATGCCTCGTTGACGGCATTGGCGTGGTCGGTCCATTTCCTCCACTCGACAGCTGACTGGTCCGTCAAGACGGCATTAATCCCGTCTTGGAGTTGGTTTAGCCCGAAATTAGACTCATTGATGAACCTCTGGCGAAGCTCAAGTAGAGCATTTTGCTTTTGCTTGTCCATCGGCCGCGCACCGTTAGCCACTGGCAAATTTTCAAGCAGAGTGACGAGTCACATCGGCCATTCGGGGTGTCACTTTCGGCGATATCGGCTCGGCGCCTAAACGCGCTTAATTCAACGTTTTTGTGGGCTCATTAATAATGACGGGAGAGTATGATGTCCCTTTTGGGACATCATACAGTGATCCGACTTATCCGACTTGATCCAGCTGATCGCAGTTTGCTAATAGCTGATCCGCACACGGTGTCTCTTTCGTGTTCTGAGCTTCAATAAAATCTGAGAATATTTGAGAGTGTGGTGTCTGCTATTAGGATCCTGTATGTGGGAGGAAATGGATAGCTAGGCTCTGCCTGTTGACGAAATCGCTGGGTGGGAGCGTCGAGTGTGACATTATGATCATGTCACACTTAGCACTCTCGCAGCGGGTGCGGTAAATTGTGGGCTCAGCGGGCAGTCTCTGGCACCAAAAAAATTTCCTGGAGAACCTATTGACTGCTTCTCAAGATACAAGCACTCCCCACATCAAGAGTTAATCTTTCCATTCATCAAATCCGCATTTTTTGAAAAAAGGTTCAATCTGCTGAAACTAGAACTTGGTGGATGCTGAAGGAATTTTCAACACAAGATAGAAGTTTTATGTCGTACTGTATTATGTTGAGCCATTTTTTCCATTTTTCATGTCTCTCTACAGCACTGGAAGATTGAAACATCACTTGAGCTAATAAAATTCACTTGTTGTGGTGCTTCCAGCTCTCAGATGACTTCAGTTTAAAGTTTTACAGCCATTTCTGAGTAGATTTATGTACCCGAATGCACCAATAGTGTTTAAAAGCATCAGTGTTGCCTGATGTGAACTTTCAACCTTGAACTTGAACTCACTGAACAATTAATTGGAGTCCGTGACACTTTCCATTCTTGCTCTGCATTCTCATGTGCATAACTCAAAAAGTCGACTCTTCCCAGCAGTACAAAGACAATTTTCGAGGTTTTTTGAAATTTCCTTGACCTTTCCTTCTATCGGCGATTTTCCCTTTTCGGCAACCCAGTAAAATGGTCGGAAGGCTCTTGGAAAAGCTTCCAGCACTCCTGAGATGCATAAATTCATTTTCCTCCCCAAATTTCAGTATCATTTTGATATTCTAGACCTCCAGAGTAAGATTTCCAAAAAAATGAGCTGGTATATATTAGTGCTCAAACAGAGCCATTTTAAAGCAGTTTCTGGAGCGGAAAAAATGGTGGGACCAGCCCAGACATATTTAGTACAAAGTGCCAAAAATTCCAGGCAAAGTAACAAGATTTGAGGTCAAGAGCAAGGAATCGGTATGTCACTCGTTTGACAGACTCTGTGCCCGGCTCTCCCGGACCGCTCCGGAACGGGCGTTTGGTGGAAATCTGGAACGAGTTATTAATATCTTGGTTTTGATTGGCTTGTATGATGTCCAGTTCAGGATTTACCTCCGACGGGACATCATACTTGCCGCCATTTCGCCGTTTCTGAGATCAGACAGTCGGCACTTGGCCGCAAAACATGGTACAACATGAGCCACTTTTCTTAGAGGTCTCATTGCTCGGTAAGATGGCGTGTTGGGCGATTGATATTCTCCTGAGTTTCCCTCTCTTTTCTCTCTTTTTTCCCTCTTTTTGCAACTTGATTTTCGCATTTTCTCTCCTGACATAGTACATGAGCCTTTTTGTGTGTTCTTTTGAAGCCATTTAATCCACCATTGTGCTTTGTGACGCAGTTCGGCCCTTTGGGAGTTTCTCACATATAAATTACATCCCTCTGGGGCCCTCCGATGTGAGAAATGTAAATTACGCGTTAATAACAGTGTGAGAATGGTCATGTTATCTAACATGATGTTGCTTACACAGCGCTACCCGACGCGCACCACGGCAGCTCGAACGGGCACTACGCTCCCGCCATTCCAAGTGACCCCTTTACTTCCGGCAGGTTCAAACGCGGCACATTGATGGAAATATGCCGCTTTTATTTCGCATGTGCGGGGTTTTACGATGTTCCTGCACTACGGGTTTTGTATACAGTAAGTATCCCCACTCGGACGCCAGCGCGCCAGCTGCCGGGGGCGTGAACGACAGCTGCTAAGGAGCAAGACCTTGGTGCTGCCGGACGCGATTGTGGGGTGGGTGGCAGTGAGGAGCATCCCGTCGATCAGCATGGAGGCAGTCAATCATGCGCGCAGTGCAAAGTGGCTCAGAGAAAGAGGAGGAAGAAGTCGTCATCATCAGCAAGTCTGACAGTCGTTGAAGCGCTCGTCATGGTCGGCAAGTCTAACTTTTACCCGCATACCACCGACTCACCGACTCGCTGTCCCTGCGGATGCAGAGCCGACCCCATAGGGGCACAATCCAGTGTCTGCTTATCTACTCCATGTGGTGACAAGGTCCGCACACTCTTCTCATATTCTAGTCTATCTATATCTGGGGGAGGGTATCGTTATGTGGTGAGTCCCTCCCTCCTCCCTTGGCCGTTCCTCCCATTGCTCATTGTTCCTCCCTGGATCCCGGAGCCGTCGCCGCCGCAGGATGACCTGCCGACACCGTACGTGTATGAGCGATCTTCGCGCCTTGGCGTCATTCAGTGCGGCTGGGTGGGTGTTCGCGTGGTGTGTATGGCGGTCCAAATGCACTTTTATTCTGCCCCCCACTTTTTCGGTGATTTCCGATGTTCCGCCACTTAAATGGGCTTATGAACAGAACCCCCACAAGTACAACAGGTGTCAATCATCTTGTTTATGTTTCGGGAGAATCGGGGATTCCCGCAACATAAACTTGAATGCCCGCCACTTTTTTTGGGGGGTCTGCCACTTTTTTTCGGGTCTGCCACTTTTTTTTTGTGTCCGCCACCTTTTTTTGGGTCCACAAACCTTTTGGCATTGAGAAAATTAAATAAGCTCAGACAATGTTTATGACGTGGTAGGAGCGTAGATTGGCCATAAACAAGAAACGATAGGCTTGGGCAGCATGCCCAGATGAACATGAATTGCTTCGAGCAACGAGCTTCTGCACTTGCAGTATGACAGTTCAAGCATTTAGTAGACACCTGAGCCTTATCAAATATCAAAGAAGAATAATAGATACACTGTCGAAGCCTCGAAGGGAGGGGAGAAAATTGGATATGTGATGTTTCGCAGGCGCAATGTCGGAAAAAGTTTATTCACGTTATCATGCCATATAAGGCGTGTCGTTGCACATAAGTTGGTAATAAGGACACCCCATTCTTATAGCTGTTTAAAACGACCAATATCTGGAAACTTGGGCATTTCCAGGGGTACCTACAGGTCATTGGAAAATGTTCAAGTACTCCCTCTGCTGGTCAGTGTCGTAGACGTTGGTTACAAAGCCACGGAAATTCGCTTTAGTGCTGGCCAAGAATATGATATGAAAAATTTAATTTTGAATATATCTAGATATGCATGGATATGATATGGTCTTGGGTCTTCTGACTGAATACAAATATGATATAATACAATATGGATATAATATGATATAAAGCGGAGTGTGTCACAAACAATGCCTCTCATCCACTGAATGGTAAGAAGTCTAGGGATTGGGTGGTGAGGTATTAGCGTCGTAAAATGAGTGGAATAAAAGTGCTAAAGTACAGGACAAAGTGCTACTCTACTTATACTGTTCTTTGAGCTGTGTGAATAATATAAACATGTGTACTATGAATGTACTACAGGTGTTCGCCATGTGCTATGATGTCATATATCCAACATGTGTTTGCCATGCTCCCTCCAGAATGTTCCATGTCAATCTATATCTGCCTCCATCTTATCTGATGATTTGTTATCTATCTTATCCATGAGCGCTAAGATGACTGGTTCAGACGCAACAGAAATGTCAGGTTCTGGGACCAAGTGGTGTAGAACAGCTCGTCCTGTGTGTGGTTTTGACAGAGTGTATTCAAATATATTTAGATACAGTTATATGTCCGAGCCGTGTGGCAATCAGTGATCTGCGGTGGCAAACTTGACTGTACCTTCACTTCTGATCAATGGATCAGGCAGGAGCCGCCCAGCCGGAGATGAAAACACCATGTCCGCGACATGCCGATCTCACCTACAGCGCCGATCTACGGCCACATAGCATGAACAACAAGGATGTATATTACAAAAATATCCCTTGATGATCCCAGCTGAAGATTTTTGTTGCTCTGTGCAACATTGTGCTGATCCCCTTCGGCAGGAATCAAGACATGCCATCAGAGTATTCCCATCACTGCCGATTCGGGCTGAGTTTTTCAAGCCAAAAGCATTGACACCATGAGCCATTGAGGTGCATATTGTGTCCAGTTTGTGCACTATTTTTTCATCACCACCTTTTTCAGACTGGGAGCTCACTTGATCTGCTGCTCGGCTGCCATCCATGACTGTGAAAACAATCTGTATACATTCTTATGCAAGCCTGGTTGAAGTGGAGCTCCTGGAGTGCATGAACTCCACAGGCATCACTAAAATCCAACTGAAGTAAAATATATTCAGATATATTCATATTGTATTCATATTCCACAGCTGAATATGAATACGGTATGCTACAAATATGATATGAGGCAAACATGGTGGATACAATATGGATACGGATATGATACAGAATTTTCATATCCATATCATATTTTGGCCAGCACTAATTTGCTTATAAGGCTATTATTAGGCAAAATCCAATATGCTGTATGTGGACAATATCATCCACATAGACGGGAAAGCTTGCCCGAATACTCCTGCATGCAGTACAAACTTGTGCAGTTCACCCTTGACAATGCTCATGTGTGTGCCGGGGAAACAGCTCTATTCAAATTTGGCCAAGCCATGAATTCTCTGGGCCAATCTACCGTATTCTCAACATTTGCTATGGCTGTCTGTACACGGCATTCATTGTACCATGCCGTCTCGGTCTCGATCAACCATTTATGGCACCCATTTCCAACTCAATGGTCTGGGGCGGAATTTGAAAACTCACAAATTGAACACACTCATGACATTGGTGGTTCATTCTCTCCTCAAAGAAGGAGGTTTCATGTCTTGGTATACAAGTTCAGTGTACTATATTCACCATACTTGCCCGCATCTTTGGTTTGTAGTCCCGTAAAATTCTGCTGGGTTGTCGACAGTACTGGTGATGGTGAAGTTTGATGGAATTTCTGAATTCATGTTGTGGAACATCTCTTCAAGAAATAATGTAGTTATCTGAACAGCCATGACACTTGTGGCCTGTGGAATATTCTGCTAGTGCAGTCAGACTGTCACTGATGATTTTTTTTAGCCTTTTTTCAATCTTTTTAGGTGTTGCAAATGCTAGGTAGTCTCTCCAGGATGGCAATATTTTCCATTCTGCCATGCATGTAAAAGTTACCACACACTATGATACACTACAAGCGAGTGCCAAACCCACAACATACCTATTCAGCCAGCTCCGACATTGCCGAACCCATATTTCCGAGTTTACCCGATGCTTGACAGCAGGCGGTTACAAATCCGAAGCTCCCGAAATTCCCGAAAGTTTGATGCAACATGTTGCTTACAAATCTACGTGCTTACGCAACACGTGAAAACTGTCAGAATCTGCATTTCGAAGCCCCAGTACCACCGAATGGGGAAGCAAGCTTCCCCATAAGACGTGTTCTATTCTTTCCGACAAAGGGACTCAACCGTGGGAATCTCTGGGATCTCGGCGAGCATTTTCTAGCAGGAATGTATGTTTAAAGTTATAATTGCACTGAAGATTGTTTAAACCAAAGTGACAGTTGTGTTCCATTCTCCTCTTACATTCAAGATCTCTAGGACTGTTCTTATTTGACACGGGGTTTTGATTGAAGAGATTCCAAATCATAGCTTCATGGATGGAATAACAACTTATTTATTGGTGTACAGGAAAATTACTTGCTTACAAAATGAATGAATCCCAGAGTGATTTGCTTGGTTTGAGTATCTCAAGGTAGAGAACCTCAACTCGAAGCTGCTACCTGCGAATCAAGGCAAACCATCCCTCTGTGCATATCATATGATCCGGATCTTCGTGATTCACAGGTGTTGTAAGGCATGAAGGGCCAGCAAAAGGGAGGGTCTGCTACCTGCAATGGGTACAGTCGTTAAAGCCCAGTTGAAGAAAATTTATCTTCAAAATGATGCTGCCTGTTTAACACATTCAGCTATAAGAGCACAAGATCGAAATGAGGAGCAGTGGACATCCCACCAGGAGAGCGAGCTTGAAAATGAAACAATAGACCAGAAGTAGCATGCGAACTGGGCTAGTAATTTCTCGCTCGCAAACAGCGGTCTCAGTCGGCAAACATTGAAATTTGAGACCAGATTTGCGATACACTGTCTCGGAATTCTTGTTTGAGTAACAGAACAGAGAGTGTTCAGAGAGCGTCAAGTCAAATTTGGGCAATTTTTTGATATTCCATGACACGGTTGAACCTCGCTTTCCACTAGGGATCGGCCAGTCCGCATGCTAAGATGTTCCAGACTTTCAGGTGATTTAATTTTGCCCAAGATTCACTGAGTTTCGTTTCTCTTTTCGGCATTTTTGAAAATCTCCAGTCAAGCCTGTGGCTGGACCTGCTGATGAATGGCACTTATTTCAATGTAGGGAGGATTCTTTTTTAAGAAGGACGACTACTAGTCAACAGAGGTCGTTGGAACTCAGAATGACCGCAAAATGGAAGTAACACGATGCACTCCAGCTAATTTACAGCTGTAATACAGATATTGGGATGCGAGGGTGGCCACCAAGATCCAAAGGTGAACCAACAGCAGTTCAAGTACACCGATTTTGGTTCAGAAAGTTGTGAAGTCAATGGCTCAGAAGCAGAGAGAACTCAGGGAATGTAGTTGCCTTCATTCCTGGGAACCAACTTTGTGAAGTCTTTGAATAATTTTGATGCTCAGAGCATCGAAGAAAATCCAGGACCCAGGGGAATATTGGGACAGGCTGGACAGGGTTGTTCGAGAACTCAACATATGTGAGACCCAGATTCACTGAACTTCAGCAGTCTGTACTTGGACTTGATCATTGCATGCACATGATGCAAGCAACAGGTTAAAAAATCCAAGGAAAGGGCAGTGTACATTTATTCCTTCATGTAAGTGAAGTCACCCTATTTATAAAATTACGCCTGTCCGTCCGTCCGAAGCCTTTTTAAACTCCGCTTTCATGATTTTAAATCTCCGCTCACATCTCGTCATCTTTCCGTTCTTTCACCTCTGCGCCGCTGCTCACCCACAGGCAATGACATAGCCGGCATTGACGGCACGACGTCACCTTCACGGCATCTCTCCAACAAACTTTGGACAGACACTGCCTCGCGGTGGCCGCGGCCAACAACTAGCAGTCTAGCACTAAAAACCTCAGCGGAAGTGGGGGACCGCGAAGCGGTCCCCCGCGCTCTTGTAAATTTTAGAATCAGCTTGGCGAGCTATAGCACTTCAATTTAGCTTAGCATTCCAAAATGGATGTTTCCGGGAATCTCGGGCACACTGCACAAGCCTGCTACTACATTGTAAACACTCTGAGCTTATTTAATTTTCTCAAGGCCGAAAGTTTTGCGGACCAAAAAAGTGGCGGATACAAAAAAAAGTGGCAGACACAAAAAAAGTGGTGGACACAAAAAAAGTGGCGGACCCAAAAAAAGTGGTGGGCGTTCAAGTTTATGTTGCGGGAACCACTGATTTCCCCGAAACATAAACAAGATGATTGACACCTATTGTATTTGTGGGGATTCTGTTCATAAGCCCATTTAAGTGGCGGAACATCGGAAATCACCGAAAAAGTGGGGGGGCAGAATAAAAGTGCATTTGGACCGCCATAGGTGTGGACTATGCGCTCAAATGGCCGCTGCCGCAACACTTGCGGAGCATGGGCGGGAATACCGGGGAGGTGGACTACAATCGCAGGCACTGCGTGTACCGTGGCAGGACCAGATGCCGGTGTTTCATGGTGCAGACTGCACGCCACGTCTGCCTGCACCATTGTGTCTGCACCGTGCAGGTTGCTGCAGCGCAGTGGTCTTTCGGTTTGGAACGCGACATACGGGCTGAAAGCCTGCGAACCAGTGCACCAAGGATGTATATGCCCTCATGCACCCCAGGTGCGAACAACGTTCTTGTGCAGCAACCCAATGCATTCGCATGGGTTGGGTCAAGCTTGCAGATATGCAGATATGCCGTGATGGGGTACGCGACTCGAGTCATGGTCGGGTTGCGGCGGGGCTGGCGTGAATGGCGAATGGTGATGCGTGGGCCGTTGACGCACTACTGTTTTGACGGTCTGCGGTCCGCAAAGCGCAGACATGTGTATGAGTAGATTTGAATATAAGTTTTTTTTAAAAAAAAATTGCATCCACGCTGCAGGAGCTCGCCGACTGAGATGCACCTTGTACAGATCAATCAATCCAATCCAAAACAGCGTGCCTTGTCTGAGAGTGCATGCATGAGTGCAATTCGGTGTGCGCAGATGCCTGATGCACCTGCAATCGCCTTCCCAATCCGGAAGCAGATGACGGTCCGAGGAGTCCTTTGCCTGTTCTCCAAATTTCCTTATTCACTTGGACACCCAAATCACTCGATACTTGCTCGATAACCTTACAATTGCCTCAGGGGTAAGTTCATCAAAATGGTCAAGTTGAGAAAGTGGGATTCATTCTGAACCTAAAAACTACTTGAGTGGCTGAGTTCTGTTCCCAAATAACACAGAGCTATTAGGCTCATCTATATGTAGTGTTGTTGCCATTTTTCCTGTTGTCTCAACATTGTCCTTTCAAATTGTTTTGATGAAGTTTACAGAGCTGAAAGCTTGAATCTAATCAAGGTAGTGCATATTCTTACAGAAGATGTGTTTCAAGCAGAATCTGTATTTGCAGCTGCTCAACTGACTTTGAATCAACTCGATTTGACCCCACAAGCAACATCCCAAGCCATGTAAATGGGTTTCATCTCGAATTCTATTTCAATCAATTTGAGCCACTCGTCAATTTGCATTTGAGTAAATTGGCCAGTCGCTCGGATTGTCTCTACACCGGCTTGTATACATTGTATAGAATCAGCAGCCCACCTAGTGCCAATGGGACAAATTCAGATTCAATCGTGTGACCAAAATGGTAAGCGACGCACTGGGTGCAAGCACAGCATATGCGGCTTGAATGAAGGCAGCCGGGTCCTTTAGCTAAGATGTATGTTCAGTTGTTGGCTCCAACAGGAATCCACCGAATTGCACACATGTCCTGTGATGACACAAGAATGTATAATGGTGTATCCCCTGTCTGCGGGAGGGATACTTTTGGTGATATCAAATTGTTTGAACCTGAAGTGACAATTTAAATACGTCTTGAGGAACCCGAGTTTACATACCAAACATTGGAAGGAGCACACCTGGAATCCACCTCATTAGCATCTGGGGATGTTGGTTGTTCAACGTTCAACATTGACTTACAAATTGCGATCTATGATGAGTGTAAGGGGAACCCCCACTTCCAGCCCTCCTAGCTCCTTCACTCCCACTCCTGAAACCTCCTGAGTCCCTCCCAAAAGGGTACTTGCACCACCCACTGGCATATTATGTGCAACACTGCCCAAGATCACTGTTACACATGGAGATCAGCACTGGGATTCACATGGACAACTTGTATATAGTTGGGCACCTACCAGTGGAGATCCCTAGACTTGTTTCTCTTTGGATTCTCCTCTGCCAGGTGTGCTGTGCTTGTATTTTATGTACTACTTATTTATACTTCAGATTCTCCTCTGCCAGGACTCTTGAGATCAATCTTAGGCTGCAGGGTTGCCCTTACAACAAGGTCGGTGCCGAGGATTTGTGCCTGAAGATATAAACTCCCCATTTTAAGTGCCCTGAATGATGTGGTTGAAAATTGGTGAAGTAAAGAATTTGGTGAACAAACCATCTTCTGGAACCACAACCTACATCGAGCATAGCGGGCGGAGGACCTGTACCATCTCGGATTTTCATGCGCACCTTTATCTTGTTCTTCAACTCAGGTGGATTCAACCCCCCAAACACAATGCTCCACATTTGGTGCTGCAAGTTAAGCCTCTGTCAAGGTCGAATGGTTAGTTCAACCTCTGTTGCATTCAAGAATAGTAAGTGTTTGAAAGTAGTACTGTACTTACTTCCCGATCCTTCTTATCGGTAGGTAATTGATATATCTGCTGGATTGTGTCACTCCAAGCTCTAGTGTAGAACAGAATCTGAAATTGATCTTTTGTGTCTTGGGCTTTGGGTCGTCCATTCTTTGTCCCAAGTTTCCTAACGAGATTGAGGACCGAGACAAGATGGATCTTGTCTGCTTATCTAGGGTCTCCGCTACTGTACTATGTCAATCAAGTGTTCAGGTGACAGGTGACGCCCATGAACTGCACCGGTGGTGGTGATATTGCGATTTTCTGGCCTAAAAGGGCAAAAATATGTCAAATTTGAGAACTTTTGAGGTGACAGGTGACAACCATGAACAATTAGTCTTAATGATACTGTATCATTTCGACTGTAGGTTCATCAATTTGGAAATTTTCGATGTCCGGGATGGCCGATAAATTTTCTTTTGAATAAAAGTGATTTTTGAGCACATCAAAAAAAGTCCGGTGTGACCTGTGACTGAACCTATGGTCGAAATGGTACAGGCCTGTGTATGTACAGTACTACTGATATATGCCTAGGTCTACCCGGTGCCGCGGGGTTGACAAGAGAGACAATCCAGCGAGCTGCCCAGAGTGAGAAGTGGTGGCCTAGGAACTAAGTGCATCTGGCTCCTGGATATGTTAAGATTCAGGCAAGTGTTGCTTCCTGTGCTGATGATACTGAAGCTGGATGCCAGGGTCCACTAATAAATGGCTTGTTAATGGCACTGAAGCCTGAGGCATGACCAGAGTGGTAGAAGTGGAACTTGGAAGTCACTTCTACTTCCACCCACACTCTCAGTGGAAGTGGAAGTGACTTCCACTGGATCACTTCCACCCGTTGGTGTCGCATCAGTTCCCGCCATCCCGCCGCTCTAGACAACCCATAGATTATTAAGATATTACAATTAGCTTTATATGCAAGGTGCATCACCGACACTGAAGAATGATTCAACTGGCAATTTTCAGATTGTCATGGTATTGTCACGAATGCGACAATGTGAACATTCACCTGTGAGCCTTGTATGCTAGATTCAGGGAGCTGGTAAGGATGCTTGGGTTGCAGAAGCTATGTGACACCCAAAATTTGAGGATCAACAACTTTGCCACCTATTACAGGCAGAAATATCGAATAAATATCATGAACTCGTAGTCTTCTACTCACCTTCAAGTCCGCAGGCAAATTCAAGTTTGAGTTGCCGACCAATTTGTGTCTGTGCTCTGAATGTCAGGGAATTACAGAGGGTCATGCTGTAAACTGCTTGGTGGTGGGAGAAAGAGACAAGTGGCATAGTGCAAACAAACAATAATTGTGCGTCCAATGCAGAACTTTGCCGAGCGCCATCAGGCGCAGCAACAGATGGCATTGTGACGCCGTGACTTCCACTGGCGCACTTCCTTGGCACTTCTACTTCCACTGACCCCACTTCCGCTGCCACTTACTCACTTCCACTTCCACTACTTCTGTATATACTCCTGAAGCCTGAGGAAAGAGAGCCCAATGAGGACTCAGAGGAAAGTCTGGATGTATACCTCCTGATTTTGATTCTCTGCTGCAGACGCAACTTTTTTGCAGGTCGGCACACAGTGAGAGACTCGATGCCTCGATGGAGGTGCTCTGACCCGAACTAGAATTCATTTGTTTGTAAGTCCCAGGCCGAGGCTGAAGATGGACGAGAATACGGGACAGACATTGACACTGACAGATGACACTGCGGCGCCATCCCTTGGTGCACATCATTAGGTGAAGAAGGAGAGTTACGGTCCGATGATCCGACTCCAGTCTGTGGCTGTACAAGCGGCAATCACCTTGCCTTTCATCAGGGCCGCGAATGGTCATGTGGCAATTTCGATGCTTACCTTGCCTTTCATCAGGTTTGAAAAGTTTGTTTACTCAAGTCTAATTGGTGAGGTGGGCCCTACGTGTACTCTACACAAACACTTACCTGAGCATAAGGCTCCAACTGTTTCCTTTTATAAACGTTTTAAACGGATATAACTGTTTTTATTTCCTTTTATTCTACAGACCCCGACAAACAATAAACGAAGACAAAAAAACGGTTCAAACAATTATTTTTTCTGTGGGGTACTCAGGGCTAAACTTGCACTCATTTGCTTGCTGCATCTATTCCCTCCCATATTCTTCTTCAACCATGTAGGACTGATCTGAATCACATTTCGCTCAACTCAAACCACAGTCTGGCTCTTGGCAAAAGTGCTGTGTACTATCAGCATAGCCGGTCTGCCTTCGTTGTGGCCTCGCAACATCGAGAACTGACCTAATCGCAAAGCAGAGCCATACACCTGTTCATTTCATGCTGAAAATTATCCTATTTCTCGCACCTCCCATCCAGATTGCACAGTCCACAAAACAACTATTTACAAACATTTCAAATGGTTCTTTAAACATTTGTTTCCATTTCCTTTTGTTTTGCCCCTCGGCGCAAACAAAAACGAAAAGGTTGGAGCCCTACCCGAGCATCCCCACTTCCTAGGTCGCAAGTGGGATGCAGAGCAGTGCTCACCCCACAGGGTGTTGTTTCTCTGGGTAAGTGATCAATTCATCATCTCGACAATGCTTTGACCTCCGCCTCAGTGGCTGAAAGCAAGGTCAACAACAACACACTGTCTCCCAATAAACTCCGAACCTCTTCGAGGCTGTTCCTGGCTAAACTTCGAGAGCCTTGTGCAAACAAACACAATGACAACAATTAGAGTTCAACCGTTCATGTCAATGTCATGATGTTGTGTTCATGTTCAAGTTGACTGAAGATGCTGTAAGTAACATTTATTCTGTAATCTTTGAACCAACCCGAGAACTGTCAATCTGTGGTGCAGAAAATCAATGAATACCAAGTAATGCAAGTGGAAAGTTCCATTTGGTTAGGCTGCAGTGGGAAGAGATTAAAATATAAAAACTTGGTAAAAACAGTTACGGCCCTGTACTGTCTGGCTATTTCCACCCTCCATTCAAAGACAATCTTTTACAGGTGGCGTGTAGCAGCTGAGAGGATAATTTTTAGGTTTATCAGCGGGTGAATTTAGTTAAAAGAGCGACTTTGAGCACTGAATAAAATACTCACAACTTTCTAGATACTGCAGGGCCCTAATAAAAGCAGAATACGGCTGTAATGGGTGTACGGGTTCATACCACCCATCCCATTTCTCGGATTTTTTCATTTCAGATGTGGGTGTCTCTTTTATGCTGGAACCATAAAGCAGACAGTTTGACAGTGTCCCAGTGATAGCTACGCCTTAGTCGGACTGTCTATGGCTCATTATTATGAATAATAGCACTAGGACTATGCCAGTCTGTGGTCTGTCTCAACCCCTCAGCAGATAGAGAAGCCACCCTCATTTTGGGCACTGAGTGCTAATGATAATTATGAGCCCCAATTGTGACATAAATCAAGAAATTCATTGAATGGCACTGATCCTGACATGCATCTGGATGCGAGTTTGTGCGGTGGATAACTATCTCATTGGTGAGTGCTGGCATGACTGGCACGAAAATGATCTGGGTATGTCTGAGGAATCTATTGGCAGAGGGGATGTATTCAGTCGGGTTGAGTTGAGTTGGATGGAATGGAATTGTCACACTAGTGGCCTGCACGTGACATCTTATCTAGGCGCTCAGGACATGACAAGATAATGTGGACCAGCGCTAGACAGATGAGATAATAGCGGAGGTTTATTCGTGTTGATATTCAAGAAACCCTTTGGTCCGGGACACGAGGTCGAGGCATGTTATTTAAAGAAGGCAACAGGGTGCTTTACGCACAGTGGCTCAATCCTCGTGAGTTCGAGGAGGTAACGCCAGACTATTGGATATTAAGAAGCATGTTCAACACATGTCTTCCTGACGTTAGAAGGATATATTTAATAGTGATCGGAACAGCATGCTTAACGCATGACTTATTTAATATGGTTTGACATATTCAATCGATGGTTGATCGGAACATGTGTTACGTTGACGGAACGCTCATGTAGTACATACAATCTTCTTGCGATCCTCATGTATTAGTATATTTAGTTTACTTATTCCCAAGGTACGCTTTACAGTATAAGTAGAGTAGTATTATTCTGTAGTAGCTAGCCTTGAATTCTTGTTCATACACTAGTTCTAGTATCACACCACCCAATCCTCGAGTCTAGCTACTCCAGGACGTGAGAAAGAGCTTAGGACGTGACAGGAATTGAGTTATTGAGCCTGTGACCTGGCACTGACTGATGAAGAACAAGAATTGAATGAACAGCCAGTACAAGCTAATCAGATAATGATCTTCAACCAAGCTGGGAATTGATTCTAGGGTGCAACCTTGTAAGATTCAAATCTGATAAAGGAACTATTGTGCCGGTGAAAGGGAGACTCTTCACCATGTTTATTGCTTGGGATCAAATTTGGAGCTGGCACACAACCCGGGTGATTAAAACACCAGAGAGAACTGTGAGTGAGAGGGAGGTTCACAACCAATGGGTGGGTGCTATTAACCATGCGCTGCTGTGTGACTGTCTCCTAACAAATTCAATTAAATTGAACTGCTTGCTTTGAACAAAAAACTGGTCCTGAACACCTGGAGTGATTTACTCATGAGTGAGGCCTCTTTGCCAGATGACTGGATGCATGAGGGGGTTTTAGTGGGTATGCGGTCCATAACTGACAGAGACAGGATAGGATAGATATTTTGAGGGCTGGAGTCCCACACTGGTTAGATTAGTGTGTGGTGGCATTTCCTCCTAGACAACTTCCCTGGCAATGACTGGTGAGCAACCAGCAAAACAAGTGGATGAGCTTGGAATGCTTCTGCAGACTGAGTTTCATTATCCCAAACACTCCCTCAAAAAAAAAAAAAGAGTTATTGAGCCTAAACAGAATAATACATGAGGATCGCAAGAAGGCCGTATGTGCTACATGAGCATTCTGTCAATGTAACACACATGTTCCAATCAACCTTTGATCAATATGTCAAACCATATTAAATATATCCTTCTAACATATTGAAGACATGTGTCAAACATGCTTCTTAATATCCAATAGTCCATAATATCCAATAGCATCCAATACCTCAAACTTACAAGGATTGAGCCACTGTGCATAAAGCACCCTGTTGCCTTCTTTAAATATCTGTCTCAACCTTATGTCCCAGACCAAAGGGTTTCTTGAAATATCAACACAAATAAACCCCTGCTATTATCTCATTTGTCTAGTGCTAGTCCACATTATCTTGTCATATCCCAGGCACCTAGATAAGATGTCACTAGAGTGTAGCACAAGTATATATTCGTGAATATGAATATTCGCTGAAACCTAGAAATTGATATTTGCATTCATACAAATATTGATGGCAAATATTCGTTGCTTAGTCAGCAATATTCGCGAATATTTGTGAATATAAATATTCAGTGAATATATTGGGTTTAGTAGCCACCAATGAGTTGCTGAAGACACTTTTATGTTATCTTGTGAGTTTAAACATTGTTGAAGACTCATACAAGCCCTTGTCTTGCATGTTCAACCATTTGATTGACCATCATCACACTTGCTGTCAACCTGTCAAGCAGTTGTGAAGGCAAAGATGTCTCTAAAGTGGTTGGTTTGCATATGAATTACAGATCTAGTTGGTGTAAATGAAGTGTGTTATGGTTCCAAAGAGGGGAAGTGTTAAACAGACCCAAATTTACCATACTTGATTGGAATTTTAGCTGTGTATTACAGCCGCAAATATTTGTGACTATCAACTTTCCTGAAAACTGATATTTGCATTTGTGCGAATAGCACAGCGACAGCCATTCGTGAATATTCGCTATTCACAAATGGCTTGGCACAAATATTCGTGATATTTGGTATTCATGCTACACTCTGGATGTCACACAGGCGGTAAAGACCTGCGCATCCAAATCAGGATGCGTTTGACACATCCATCAGGCATCTAATTAGTCACTTCACAAAGTCTCTTTCAAGACACAAAGGCAGGCTTTATACTTGCATTGTGCATGCTTTGTTTCTGAGGTCCAGGAAACAAAGATGCACAAAGGCTGCTTTCATGCCTTTGGAACCCTTTGTACTTGCTTTGTGCAGCAACCTGCTGCAATGTGACATGGATGCATCAAACGCATCCCTGATTGGATGCCCAGGTCTTTGCCCCTAGTGTCACGTGCAGCCCATAAGCGTGACAAAAGTGGACCAAAAGTTCCACCTCAATGTCATCATTCTGCTTATACCAAAATTGTGTTGGGCAAGGAAGGAAAAGAATCACATCCAAAAAGGAGATGCATAATCTGGCTAACAATCAGCTTTGCAAGCACCTTGTGCTTTCAGCAGATCCCTAGTATCCTTACTCCACTACCTTGAAAATCTCATCTCGGAACTTGATTCACTGCATGACATGAAATATGGATGGGCATTACAAGAGTGCCAGACATGGGACAAAATACTAGAAGCAAAAATTTGCTTCCCTCCTTAGAAACATTCCCTCAGCTCCATTTGCATTTATTTAACAGCCCATAGGCATTCCAACAAAGTTTTTTGACCTGAGTTACAAATAAATGAACAAACATCTGTCAATAAAAGTTGTTACAGTGTGAAAGAGAGCCAGACATGGGGCAAAGTTCTGTAAAGCAAAAGGGCTTTGTTTGCCTCCTTAGAAACAGTCCCTCAACTCATATTCTATTTATTTAACAATCCACGGGCATTTCAATGGATTCTCTGATCCAACTTATGCATAAATATCTGGCAACAAGAGTCATTGCAGCTTGCAAGAGTCAGACATAAGGCAAGATTCTAGGAAGTCAAAAGCCTCATTTTTGTGCTTAAAAGTGTTCCTTCAACTCCAATTACATTCATTTATCAGCCCACTAAACAACTCCAAACATGCAAACACCTATATACACATATACACTTCTAGTGAAGCCCATAATTGAGACTTGGCAGGGAATGCTGGAAAATAAAAGAACTCTGCTGAAAGATTGGCCTTATTGTACTGTGATTCTGCAGGATGGTGAACTTGAACGGCAGGAGTGTGTAGAGCTACTACAGTGACTACCAGCCAAAATTTCAGCCACATGCATATCCACCACAGAAGATGCACTTTGTCTTTCAGAGGCAGAGCCAACTAAAGAGAATCATCATTATAATGCCCATTCAATCTGCTAAGCCACCACACTCTTCTCACTATTCCTTCAGCAATCTCTGAGCTAAATTCACATACTCAGGGTTTTTTTTCTCTTTTTTTCTCTCTCTTTTTGGTCTAACTGTTTCAATGAAAATAAATAATATAAATAGTACTTCAACATGGAGAAGTGGCAAGTTAGCAAGATATATCAAACTACAATTGTCTTCAAATATCATGCAAGAACAGCTGCAGAAATTGAAATCCCATTAAACAATTGGGTAGATGCCTCCAATATGGCAACTTTATTCAAGGCCTCCTCTTGAGCCTTTTCCACAGCAGCAAGCTTAGAGTCAATTTGGATGACATCTTTAGCTAGTGATGACTGTTCAAAAAGTGGTCTGGCTGTTTTCCAGTGGAGAACAGCTGCAGCAGTATTTCCATGTTTGTGGGCAAGATCTCCCAGATGTAGCATGCACTGAGCTCGGCTTTGATGCACATCCATAGAGGTGAATCCTTCCAGTGCTACTGTGTAAAGAGAGAGAGCAGTGTCCTCATCATTGTTAGCCATGAATATGTCTCCAAGAAAGAGCAGAGCTTTGTGAAGAGCCAATTTCTCTTTGTATTTGGATGAAAGGCTCAGGTATACCACAGGCCACCTGGATTGTAGTCTCATGTTCAGCCAGGCCCTTGTGTTGGCAAGGTGTTCCAAGCAAAGAGATGCAATGTCAGCACTTATCCTCCAAGTAGAATAGAGGCATTCTTGAAAGTTTATCTCCGCTAAGTCAAATTTCTGCTCTCTAAGTTCCAGAGCTGCCCTGACTAATTTGCACAAAACAATAACATCTGGATAGCCAAGGGTGCTGGAAATTTCAGTGACTCTGTTCAAATCTCTCCACACATTTTCTGCTGGTTTATTGACTTGAATATCAATGTATGTGATATTCAGAAGTGCATTTGCATATAATCGACTATTTCGGTCAAGAAATGTGATGTTGGCTAAATCTTTGAGCATGCTTTGAGCTTGAGAATATTCTGATTTTAAAAGATGGACCTCAGCCTGGTCTGCTATGATGTAGTTATCAATATACCCCCTTGACAGGCCACAAATCTCAAGCATTTTTCTGGCACTGCACAGCTGTATCACACTCTCCTGGTAATTCCCAAGGGATCTGGCACAGACAGCATGTATTCGAAATGCTCTGGCACTCTGATACAAATCCATTGCCACTTCTGCAACCTGTTGTGCCTCTATGGCAAATAGTTGAGCAGTAGAGTAATCACCAGTTGTAATCTTGTGCCGAGCCATATGTATCAAAACATCGACCTGCTGCTCATTCTCTCCAGATGATTCAGCCAATTCTTGGGCCTTGTAGATGAATTTTAGAGCACGTGGGAGATCTAATAGGTGAAAGGAAAATCTTGATGCTCCAAGATAGAATTTGCCTGATACCCCCACACAATGAGACAAGCTGTGGTTCAAAAGGGAAAGCCACTTACATGCAGCAACAGGGTCAGCAACTTGTTTGAAGTGGGATATTCCTTGAACTATCAACTCTTCCATCCATGATGTCTGGGTATGATATTCCTGTGATAGCAGAATTTCACTCAAAAAATGTGTCTTCAGCTGGGGATCTGAAGTCTTAGCCAGAATATGCGGAACTTGATCCCTCAGAGAGGTCACACCATGACCAGTGATCCGGCAGAAAGAGTTCAGAGATGTTATACAGTGGATAGTGTCCTGAAGTTTTGAATTACTGCCAGTCATCCATAATCCTCGTTGCAATACTTCATGCAGATTTCCAAGATTCATAGTGATTTGGCTGACAACATTATGTTGCTGCTCTCCCTTGTATTCACAGTATAGATTCAAAAGTGCATGAAAATGCTTGGAAATAGAATGGATCAGAGGAGAAGGTGGAGGTAGAAAGTGTTGGATATGCTCTCTGACAGGCACCAGTACCACAAGCTGCTTGTTGTTATTCTGATATGCCAAGGAAGTTGCTAATAACACTGCTTTGCAGCTCAGAATATTGGGAATAGGAAGTTCACTTTGCACAAGTTCAGTATCTGAGAGTCCATTGGGGAGAATTGAGAGGAGACTCAATAGCTCCTTGCTTTCAGATGTGAGTCGGGGACTTGAGAGGGAAAGGCCAATTGATGTATCTAAATTTGATTTTCGGTTGTAGCCCACAGAAAGCATTGCTGTTTTGTGTGTCTCCCATCGATCTAAAACATTTTCCAGCCCCTCATAGTCAACCAAATGGGAAATAAGATCAACAGCCAAAGGCATATTGTCTGTGAAGCTGAGGAGTTGGTTCACATCCTCCATCATATAGGCGTTATCTGTAATATCCAGAAAGATTTGGTGCGCAGCAGCATCAGACAAAGGTTGGAGGGGTGATAAAACAGGACGCGTCCATTGAACTTTGGCTGGTCGCTCTGCTCCTCGCATTGTAATCTATTATATGTTATCATTGCAAAATTGAAACCAGCTATACACATACTATCAAGCCAAGATGTTGGATTCCTGTAAGAAGAGAAAGAAACTCTTCGACTTCACTGCGAGACTGAATAGGTTCCCACACTGTTTCCAGATTATCTAGAATCAACAGGCAAGTTGGTCTCCTTGAGAAATACTGGATAACAGGTTTTGTTAGATCCTTTCCTGAGTCCAGTCCTATATGTAACCCAATGAGTGCAGCAAGTTCCACACTTGTGGTTACTGCCTCTGCACAAACAAAATATTTTTCTTCGAATTTTGCTGAAGTCTGTTGATTGTGCAGGACTGCTTGTGCAAGACTTGTCTTGCCCATTCCACCTCCTCCCAGAATTGCTACTCTGGGTGACTGCTGCCCAAGCATCTTCAGAATAATCTCCACCTCAGTTTCACGGCCATGAAAGATCTTGGGTCTTGATGGCAACAGTGAAAATGAATTTGAACTTTATAAAAACATGAGTACAGCAATTGATAATAAAATTGCTTTCTACCTGTTTTTCAATTCATTGGCACCCAAGTGGACCTATGCAGGATTAGTTGGATGTGGGAAGCTGATTGTTTACATACTGATGAGCTATCTGTTGTATTGGTTTCAGATGTAGTTGAGATCAACTCAAGTAATTTCTTGTGCTTGGCTTCAGCTGCTTTTTTGATCTCATTGATATCCTTGAGGATGCAACCACTAGTCCCGACCTTGGATTATATGTTCAATCTCTCAGCAAAGACAAAGGACAGTAGGTCTCACTTCAAAAATTATCTTTGCTCCATCCAATTCTGCATGACAGTCTTTCACCAGCTTATTCATTTCAATGTTATGAAACAGCTGCTTCAGCTTGTTCCTATCTTGCTGTGCCTCAATGTAAATGTATATCTTGTGAAGTGTTCTGCAAACAAATTTGTCAAAAAAAAATTGTAATCAAGTAAATCTCATGTACTTCATAAATCTCCCAACATGTTTTGTCATTGCAAGTGATAAGGACCCTGCAACTTCAGACCTGAGATGAAGGTCGATGATTGCATACAGCACTTGGTGGATATTCTCCAATAATTTTGCACACTCTTTTTTATTTTGTTTCACATTCTGGCATATTTACTGAGTCACAAACACTGTTCATTGGAAGCCTTGGTACCTGAACTAGCTTGAGCAGGGATGCAACAGTGTTTGAAATTGGTTGAATAAATGAGGGAGTAAATGTATCATTAAGGTCATGCAGAAGTGTGACTGCTGAGGTCAAACAGGCTGTGAGGTTCTCAAGGCGAATCTCAGTGACGTTGGGCTGGCGAGGCATGGTGAAGGATGGGATCAAGTATACCGTCCCAGATTATAAGTCTCCCAAAGCTATGTTGATATTTTCTCATGCATGGGAATCTGGCACTGCTGGACTTCATGTTGAACAGAATACTGTGCTATTACAACCAAGTGTTCAGATGACGGGTGACAGCCGCCAGTGGACTGAACACTTTTGGCACCTCGATTTTTTGGCCTAAAAAGGCCAGAAAATGTCAAAAATTTCCGGTCCGGACTTCTATATATGGGAATTTTATCGTGATTGCCGAGGAATGAACAGTTTATCGAACACTGAAGGTGACAGGTGACACCCTGTGAACAGTTGGCCGTGATAGTGCGGTAGTATTGTGGTACTAATCAGTGGATGGGAAGTCAACTGTCGCGGTGCATATTCAGCAGATCGGTCGGGAGTATCAATCAGGTGAACATTGAGTCATTTTCTGTGCGTTGCCATGTTGGGGTAAGTACAAGTTGCATGATCGTACACTGCCCTGCCTTTGGGACTTAGCTGCAAGGTTCTTGCGAAGAAGTCGCCAAGACAGGCTTGGACGCGCAAATCGCCAAATCACACCGATAGAGAGTTCGCGCTGCAGCCATTGGAGTCACCCAATGGCTGCGCAACTAGTGACTCTGGTGACTCCACACGCCAGAAGTGGCGTTTGGCGTCTTCATGACACCTCCCTTTATGACAGCCTACAACATCGCGTGAGGGGACAGAACCAAAAATGACTCGCCATCGTGTGGACCGGCGGCCGCGCTAGCGAGGCGTGTAAGGCGAACGATGGGTGCGAAGCAACGCTTCCTATTTGACATGACCAAGAACGAATTCTTCTCCGAGTTTTTCGCTCTGTATCAGGCAAAACCAACGAGTGTACCTGAGACAGGTGAGAAATCATACACTCACGGCGCAACCTCTTCTCACAGTGGAGCATTAATATTTCCAGTGCAGTCTCAGACTCACAGAACTTCGCAGGAATTCCTTGCGACGGAGGAATCGATCGCGAGGCAATTTAACCGTTTTTCTGGCCCCGTGAACAGAAAGCTGCGACATCTTTCTATGCATTCGCTCATCAACACCCAAAAAAGCGAAGGCCCTGAGCAGTTTGACATGAAAAAAAATCTTTTTGACTGGTTTATAGCGAGAGTGTCGTTTGACCAGTACACAGCACGAGTGGGGCAGCAGTCCTCAAATACATCAGTCTAATAATACCTAGATGCATTTATTTGATCTTGCGTAGTACTAAGAGCATGCTGGTCCTAGGACAGACAACATTATTTAAACAAATGAAAAGGTGAATCAGCGCCGACCCTAAAGAATGGTTGTTGAAATTGAAGCATTGCGAGACGGATCGAGACAACTAAATCTTGTTTCGTCTCGTTGAGTGGGACATAGCTCGACGTATTCCGACTCGTAATTGCGACCAATCTAGGTATGTATAGATCGAAATGAAAAGATATCAATATAGATAGAGCCACAGAGACATCGCAGCCGCATGGTGAATTCAAATCCCTTCAAGCTGCAGAGCCGAATCCATCCAGACCGGTGCAGAGCCGAATCCGTTCAAGCTGCATAGTGCCGGGCAGCGTGAAAGCTACAGCTGGAACGAGTGTGAATGCATGGCCGTGGCCGTAGCAATGGGCCCGAAATACTTGAAAATCACTGTCCAACGCGGGTCGGGTGGTCGTGATCATGAGCTACTTTGAGGAATCGAGAACCAAGAAAAGCGCCGAGTCCGATTATGAGTCAGAGCGGCATGCCCCGCGCGTTAGGATGGAATATACTGCTATGGCAAGCACTCTTTCCATTCCGGGTTCGCATTCGAGTTCCGGGTGAGAGAAAAGCTGCCCGGAATCGTCTTGAACTCACTGTCGTCACCGGTGAAGGACTCCCTCGCGGCATCCCTTCCACAAACACGGACGAAAATGAATACCACTTCCATGAGTCACAGTTACTCGAGCTTGGGCGAGGTGAAAGTCGGGATCAGCGTGGGACTGTGGAATTTGAATCACAAGGAACAGGACTAGGGGTGGTACGACTCCACCAAAAAACAAAGTGGGTAAGGGTGACTTGTGAGCGGGTACGAGCGAATTGCACGCATCCACGAAAACCGCTGGGTTCAGGCCCAAGAGCCAGGAACCAGATATATCCAGTGCAAGTCGTCGAATATTCTGAATGAACCAGCTCCACGGCTCGCGGAAAAGCCGGCACCCCAAGTTCAGATTCAACGGCCAGTGTGATTGAGAGAAGATTCAGCTCGGATTCAGTAGCAGTCGAGTCGTCGGTGTCGGAGCAGCGCAAACGTCGCATCGAGCGCCGCACACAATCCTTATTCTCCTCCTCATCTGACAAATCGTGTTCTCCGACGTCGGAATCGTAAGCATCATCGAATCGTGAAGGCACTTCCCAAATGAGGAAAGGAAGCAAGCAAGATAGCGCGGTCGGCGCTGCGGCGGGTTGTGTGGTTTCCGAGTTCATGCAAGAAAGAAGTGCTGTCAGTTGAGGTGCACATAGAGATCATTGTCATGTGGAATCATCGCCTCGTGGAAAGGTTAGGGTGAGTTGGCCACGAAGAATTAAATTTACTGTACTTAATTCATACCTGTGTCGCCGCCCGACAGGTGTACTGGTCGTCCATTCACGAGTGCAATACATATCCAGAGTGTGAAAGAGCACGAATTGAGGAATGGTCATGATTGATTATGCACATAAATACCGCGAGAGCCAAGACAGACGGGACGAGACAAAGAACAAATCGATATCGTAGCCAGCCGAGCAAGACTCGGTGTCCGGAAGAAAGGAAGGACAAACCTCTACTATTTAGCATCAGGTAGCGGGCCACCTTAGAGTTTTTGTCAATATACATGATAGCGAATGCTTTATCTGGGATTTTTATGGCCTCAGTACGAAGGCTAGTGTCCTACGAGTAGAATGGGGTATGTGGTAAGCACTTTGGTAACGTTTTGATCGCTCGGCGAATATTTTCCGGCGGCATGTCCAAAATTGGCCAAAACCAGGTACCTGGCCAGGCGTGGGAACAATTTGACAGCTCGCACTCTCGCCCCTCGCAACGCTTCCCTCAGCCTTCGTCACACAATCTCATGTCCTACAATTGTATCCAACGGTACATTGGACCTCCTCCTACGCCTAACACTACTCATTGGTGGCTTTGAGGGCCTTGTTGATGAGATATTTCCGCTTGGGTAAAAGCAATGGGTCATCGGCATCGCGGTGCGCTAGATAGTCATCCATCGCCGCACAGTCGTTAACATTGGACAGTGGCTCCCAGGTGACATCGGCGTCAGTCCAGAGCACCTGAAACTCGATATGATTGTCCCGCCATCGATGCCCATTGATGGAGTCGATGCCAGTCTCCTCCGCGTCGTCGTCTTCATTGTCTGATTCGTCCATGTCTTCTATTTCATTGCCGATGTCAATTTCTTCATCCGAGGGTGCTCCAGTTGCAAGGCCGCCAACATTAGCATCGTTGTCGGTGTCGTCGGACTTGTCCTCGGATGGGGAGTTGTGCACCGAGTCCGCTTCGTCACCGCTGTCCCAAGCCTCTTCTGCTGTTTGCACCCGACTTCTCGCGCCACCCTGGACTGCTCCACGGCTACGTGCACGGCCCCTCCCACGTCCTCGTGCTCTCGCCGCCCTCGCTGCCTCCTTCTCCGCCACCTTCGCTGCTTTCGCTGCCTCCCTCTCCGCTTTCTTCCTTGCCTTTGCAGCCTCCTTCTCCGCTGCCTTGGCAATTTTCTCGGCTTCCTTCGCCATTGCTTTGGCTTTCCTCGCCTCTTCCTTCTCCTCCGCCTCCTTCGCTTTCTGGGCATCGACCATTGATTTCTTGATCCCAGGGAATAACTTTTTCAAACCCACATGCATTTCCGCCATCTGTTTCTTCTGCAGCTCCTTCAGCAACTCTGCCTGTATCTCTGCACCCGTCATCAGCCGAGCATAGCCAGTGTTGTACGTCGCCTTTCGCTTGTGCTTCTTCGCATGCAGTTGCTTACGAAGACGGGCATTCTCCTGGTCCATCAGGATCATTTGCGCGTGGTTTCGCTCAAGCTCGACACCCGCCGCCTGTGCGATGCTCCGGAGCTGCGCATTCTCTGCAGCCATCGCTTTGATGGATGGGCGACCCCGAAGCGGTGAGGGCACTGCGATCTTGTACAATGCCTCGTAGACTTCGTTACGAGCGTGAGCGTCAATGTTGGGGTGTGGTGGGGTCGATGGACGCTCTGGAGCGGGGAATGGACCGGATACAGTTGCCGCAGATGATTGCAGTGTAGTACGAGATGTGGTAGACGACATATCATCAGCTGTTGCACCAGAAGAGGGTACGGCTGAGCTGGATGCGACAGTCGGATTAATGGGAACCAATAGTGATGGTAGACGTGCAGGAAGTGGTTGTGCCGATTGTGTCGTGTAATTTACCGCGGGCTCAAATAATGTGACATCAACTGCACTCTCATCGAGTGGCCAAATGCCGCACTTGCGAAAAGCCGCTTTGATGTTCGCTGTGGAAAACGCCTGATCACGCACAACCGAATAGTTGGAAAGCAGATTGTATTTATTTATCACGATATAGTTGCGAGCTAGCTACAAATTACTACGGATGAGTTCAGTATGTACTGTGCCGAACATAGAAGCATACATACCTCGGAGACGCGGGCTTTCCACTTTCGGGCCAATGGACCGAAGACTCCTACGTCACAAGGTTGAAGGGCGTGAGTCGTATGGGACGGAAGACAAAGAACTACAATTCGATGCTTCTCCGCGAACTGCATAAATCGGAATGTTCCATGGCTGTTGTGGCCGTCAAGGATCAGAAGGCGATAATCAGCAGGATTGTCGAGACGCTCGGCTGTTGCGGGGGGCAAAATCTTTTTCGAGCCAAAGCGCGCCGAGTTCCTGATCAGTCCACCCGTTGGGCGAGATAGAGATACTGTAGTATACATGATAAATAAATGAAGCTCAACTGTGGGGAAAAGGGGAAGGGAACTCACCTCGCATTTGCAGGATTGTCAGCTCCCCAGTTCAAGTCACGGCGAACACCTTCGAAGACGACAGATGGATGGAGGGCCGTTCCATCTGCGCAAATGCATTCAATGATGGTAACGAGGTCACGGTTCCCATTGTGGATCTGCTGAACGGTCTTCTGATCATGATCTACCAACGCCTTGATTCGATCGCCGACCCCGAGCTGGATACCCTTTTCGTCCATGTTGTATATATTCTTGAACTGAATATCATATTGATCAATGGTTTCTTTGAGAAGTGTGAAGTACTGGTTTACGACGACGGGATTCAATGCGTGGGCCCGGCATTCTTCAAGTGAGGTCGTCCACTTGACTTTGAGATCCGGGTGGCGTGCTTTGAATCTCTCAGGCCACGACTTGCCGACCGTCGTACCGCAAATTGCCGAGGCGTATGCACCAACTGTTTCCAGGCTGAGAGGGAAGCCACGGCGGCCCACAATCTTTGAAACAATTTCAGAGGGAAAGAAACAGCAATAATCAGCAATGGAACACACCTTGATCCACTCCACAAGCACTTGCTCCTGAACCACACTCACAACTCGTTCATGAGCATGTGCCTCAACCCGTGGCAATACTCCCTGTCGGTGTGACTGAAGAGTCGCGCGTGGAACTCGGAAGTACTTGGCAGCTGGGCGCTCGGGCATTCCGGTTTTATCCATGGTCTTGATTGCAAGCTGCATGCGTTCTTCCACAGAAAGAAGATTGAGGTCGACATCAGCGATGTCAGGAGGAAGATTGTACATCGAGGGTGAGTAAATGCTGAATTCAAGCAAGAGGGCAGGAACTTGGAGCGATCCAATGGACCACTGCAAACAGGGAGGGGAGACTTATAAGGACCAACATGAGGACCAGCGACGTGCGAGAGGATAAAGAGAATATATTGAAGAGGAAATGCACAAGACAGGATAGTGAGCGCGATATGAATTAATGTGCCAATGTCGAACGTGGCATCACTGCATTTTCGATGCTGCACGGACCACAAGACCAGGATGGCCAATGTAAGGCTAAATCAATCATGGAGAACCGAGTCAGACGTACTGAGACACGCCTTTCCGCCACCAAAGCCCTCATCCTTGCAGAAAGTCTCGTCACCGATATCAGATTGCCGGGAATATTATAAGGTGCCATCGATGGCGAGATGATATGTGGGGTAAAAGCAAGGTCAATATGGTTTCGGAGCATATATAGGAACACACACACACCTGTACTTCCACTGCTGCCACCATGGTTCTGGACAGGAAGATCACAGAAATCCGTAAAATTGCGCGTGGCAAAAGCACGCCGTGTGGCGACAACATGCAACACAGGGTCAAGATGAGTCGTGAATGGCTTCAAGGGAAGTAAATGAACATACCTTGACCCACTTTTCCACTGCTATGGCCATCCACGTCTTGATAAAGATTTAATTTCTTGGAGCTCCATAAAACAGCAGTTTCCTGTAATCAGCCTCAGCAACGACCAGATAAAATCGGTAAAATCGGTTGGATTACAGTGGGAGGTACCATTTGATATGTAGAATTGGCCCACCAAGTTTCATGGCGGTAGCAAGAGTGGGGAGCATGATACTGCGCTTGCGATCTCCTGACATCATCACGGATTTCAGCTTGCTTAGGTCGGTCTTTTGAGGGAATAGCAATACCAGTCATAGAAAAGAGGGTCCGAAAGAGGCGGTGGGACGAGGCCTCGTGTCCATCGGTCAAAACGCGCCCAAGATCGTGGAGATTGAGCGAGAACTGACGGAGTTCTGCGCGACTCTTGTCATGACGTCCTCGACCCAAATTAAGAAAACACGTGCTTTTCGGCTCTCCCCGTCCCCGATCCAGTCACAGCATCCCATCAAGATCATCAAACTTCATCAAATTACATACAGAGGTGCGTCATGACTTGATCTTCATCCCACGACTACGCCCGGGCCATGAGAACTTGCACGAGGATCGCAAATGCGAAGTGGCCAGGTACCTAGGGGTGGCCAGGTACCTGATGGTCGATAGTAGTGCAGCTGAAAGAATTGGGTTCGGTATTTAATGTTGGTTGATTACAGGTTGCAACTGACAGGGAATTTCGGAGGAGAATCCGGCAGATGATGAACACTCGATACAGATGGGCGTCCGGATGTGTGGCGATGGAGTAAAAACGTTAGCGCGGCTTGGTGCGAGCAGGTGGATACGGGGAAAGAGACACGACTGTCAATTCGCCCCGATTCAGCTCGCGAGTATGCATTTCTGGGAACTTCCAGGTGTGAATTGAGCTTGCTTCCGACGAACGATGCCCGAGCGAGGTTCCATAACCGTATGGACGAGCGAGTGACCAGTGATTCTGACGGGCTAGAAATCCACAAATAAATGGGAGCGAAGAAGATTTCGAATGCAAGAATCCAGCTTTACCCATTTGCTATGGCCCCTCGGTGACTGTGAGTCGATGAGGAGCCAGAAACATGCAGCACCGTCGAGACCGAGTATCAGGCACCCTGAACACAGCCCACCGAAATCAAGCACAGGAACGCTAAAATCCATATCAATGCCAGCGTCTGAAATGTTAGAAGGTAAAAACCACGAATGCCGGCGCCTTTATTCAACCCTTGTTAAGTTGACGCATGCGCATGGGCCGATACAATGGCCAGGAGAGTCGAACTTGTCGTGATCGAGCCACTTGAGAAGCACGCACGGAGTCTGAGTCAAACTGATTCATAAGCAAGAGCCAGATATATCAATCCCGAATCCGAGTTGTTGATTTTTCTGAATGATAGGAAGAATGCCATGCTCCAATTTTTTGCGCGGAAAAGTCTCGAGTTCAGGTTCAGTTGCCAGACCAAATTCAGCCCAGATTCCAGATTCAGCCAAGGGTCAGCTGCAGGCATCCGAATCGGCGGAGAAAGTTCGAGTCGCTCCGTCCCGCACGCCCCTCTTTCAGCCTTCTCAGACGTCGGAATCGTAGGCGTCTTCGCATCGTCAAGACATTTCAAAGCTCGTTCGCCTCGCATAGGTGCGTAACGTTGACAACGTTAACGGGGGGCAGCGGCGTAAATCCTCCGTAAGGGAGCTTTAAGGTGTTTGAAGGGAGCGTTCAGGGTTGGTGTCTGTTGTTTGTACGTCCGAACTCGTTGCGACAGCGCCACGTGCCCGGTCCCAAACCGGCCCCGGGCGGATTAGCTCAGCCGCTAAATTTCTCTTTCGTTTCTTTGCCAAGTCGTCATCGTCATTGCTTGAACTGCGAGTACGACGCACGAGGGACGGCGCTCTACGAAGAACCAAGAGCAAGCCAGGAAAAAGCACGCAGGAGAAAACGAGCGAACGCAAAGCGAACGCCAAAGTGAAGGAATTTGTTTCGGCCAAGAAGACAGAGAAACGCGATGGATGTCGACGACGACGAGCCCCGATCTCGGAAAACGACGAGAAGCCGGAGCGGAGCATAAAGCGCAGGCGCGCCATTGCGCGAAGAGGAGGTGCGGCTTCCCTTCCTTTGCCTCGCTTCATTATCGGTCAAGTACGCTCAAGCATGATCTCGAAGAAACCATCACGAAACTGCAATCTGCGCTTGGACAACCCGCGCACCCGACGCTCCCGCCGCCCATACTTGCCCACGCCCCGGCACATCCATTTGACGCGCCTGGACCTGGCGGCCTTTCCCTCTATTTGCCGGACTCGTCCCCGCGCTTCGACTCCCGCGGCCACACGAACGCCCACGGCGCGCACGGAGGAGGAGTAGGAGGGCAATACTCGCCCGCCGCTCAAGTCCACAGCACTTACCACCTTCCTCGAGCGTCCTGGACTTGCCTGCATCACCCCGCGTGCTTCACACTCTCTGATCGACGCATGCCAAATTCGCCACGACGCCCACGCTCCATCTGCAAGCCGCGCTGGTACCCGCCTCCCTGGGTTTAGTCCATGCTCGTGCCCGCCGTCGCACGCGTATCTCCTCGCATATACGGTACGTCCACATCTAGCCGCTATGATTAGCACGCTGAATGCTGGAAAAACATTGAAAAGAGCTATCTCTTCAGCTCGCACCGATAGAGAAGGCGACAACTCACGTCCCCATCCGCCCCGTGCATGTCCTCTGCTGCATTCACACCCGCTCCCCCTTCTACACCCCCGCGAAATACCTGCCCCGATACCAACCCCTGCCCTGCGCTACACCTGCCCTGCGTTTCACCTCATCGCCGTCCACAAGTCCTCCTCGTAGTCGCCCGCAAATCCGCCTCGCCCGTGCCCGTGCCCCCGACGCACGCCACGGCCATCCCTCCCGCTCGACTCGTCTTTACCCGGCTCGATGCCCAGTCACACGGGGCGAGAACGACGGCGGATGAGGGGCAAGACCTTGGTGCCGCCGACGCGAATGTGGGGCTAGGCGTGGGGCCCGCGAGTCGTTCGGCGCGAGGGCAGTCAAGCGTCAGCACGAAGTGGCGCAGAGAAAGGAGAGCAAGAGGTGGATGAAGAGCACGAAAAGGAAGAAGCCAGCGAAGCGCTCGTCAGTGTCGTCGGAAAGTCTGTGTATCCTCGCACTGACTTGCTCGCTTACTGTCCCTGCAGATACCGAACCGAGTCCATGGGGACGCAATCTAGCGTTTAGTATCTATCGACTCCATGCAGTGACAAGGTGCATGCACTCTTCTCGTTTTCTTGTCTATATATAATCAAATGTGCACGCAGATACGCGCCGTCTATGCCGAGCAGGACTATGGTCGAAACGACTGTCAGACTTAGTCAAGTTGCCGACGCAATCGACGCCCACGCCGTAAGTAAGTTACTACTACGCATCAGTTACCGCCGACCCCCGAATCCCACTCACGCACTCTTCTACAGTACCGATGATGCAAGAGGACGTGGGCGCGCTGTGCCGCGGGATGTCGACGTCGACGTTCACGGCTATGGGGACGGGATATCGACACAGAGATCTGTGCAGAAGAGGGAGTCACCGGTCACATACGCCGTCGTCTACACCTACACCGCCGAATTGATGATATTGCTACAGCCCCGTCGAATCTACCGTGCGCATCGACTACGACACGCCGCGATGCCGCCGGTGGAGGAGGACGAGGATGCAGGTAGGTGCACCGTCGTACATCACCATCCATTTCGATTTGTTGACATTTGTGCTGTTTGTGTCGCTCCAGCCCTATCCGTACGGCCCAGCCCGAATTGTGCGCCCCACCCGCACCACCGCGCCACTCACTGCACTTTGACCCTCGCTGACACTGTACTGTCGCAGCCCGGCGGAGGAAGACGCTCTCGACGTCGGCAGGAGATTGCAGACGCTAGCCGCTCTCAGTCTGTGGAGGTGAGTCTCCGTACTTCTCTCCTCCTTCCCCCGTCGTTCCGTCGTCGTTATCCCGCCGCCGGCGTACGAGCGCACCTCGTAGTTCCTCCCCGAACCCGTCGCCGCCTCCCGTGCGCGCAGGACGGCCTGCCGACGACGTACGAGCGCACCGGAGGCGTACGATCCGTTCATTCGCCTCGGCAGCACCAAGTGCGGCGGACGGTTCTTGCGCTGCGGGCTCCACGTACTACCCACGACGTACGCTACGCGCTCTAACGCGTGCGCACGTCGGACCACAGACTGCGGGCGGGAACGCCAGGCCCGGGGAAGTGCACTACTACCGGACGGGCAACACAAACGCCTGCGTTCTCGTGGAGCTGACTCCGCGCTAGGTCTGCCCGTGCCCCGCACGTCGCTTCGCGACGTCGCAGTCGCAGGTGTGCGGGCGGCAGCGGTCGTTCAGAGCGTGCCAATGTGTCGCGGTGGGGTGCACGGCTCGAGTCGTGGCTCGACTCGCGGCGAGCCTGGTGCGAATGGTGATACGCGAGCCGATCGCACTGCAGCCTTCAGTATAGGTTACATTGTGCCGTGTCGCGAATAAGTAGATTCTGAAGATAGTTCTTTTCGAAAAAAAAAATTGCATCAGTACTGCAGGAGCTCGTCGCCGAATGAGACTGAGACGCACCTTGTAATTGTACGGACGGATCCGATCTGAAAGAGTGCGCCCGACGCCCGACGCACCGATTAATTGAGAATGCCCTGCGAATGCAATTTGATCCTCGCAGATAGCTCGGACAGGATGCATGCACAATCGCCTTCCCAATTCGGAAGCATATGATGGCGGCCCGCGATCAGCCTGTGTCTTTTCTCACCCGTTTTTCACCTCTCCTCATTTTCGCTCACAGGTGTAAATAAAGTGTACAGCCGAAGACATTATGTCTCCGATATCCAACGTTTGCACCCCTTGAGATCGATCTGAGCTGAAAACTATCGCAACGTCAGATTTATCTGGAGGGGGATTTCGCGAGGTTATCGAGCGAAGAAATCTACCCTCATACAAAGTAATCCACGCTCATAAATACAATCCGAGAGCCTTCGAATAAAATCTCGTCTGCCTCCAAATTCTATCCCAGATTATTTGAGCCAAAAAAACCTCGTCCGCTCCGAATCCAATCTTACCAACTGCTGAGATTTCTTTCAAAGCAATCAAAGGACATCTCGTATTGTATGGCAGCGACGGCAATCTTGAGTCTTGGAGTGATAAATCTCATGAGTTTGTGTGTGGATTAATTCGGCGTACCCACAGGATTTTTTTTCACGCTGCGGTGAGACTAATTAGAGATTGAATTGACTTCGTATGCGTGAATAAATCCGGAGTACTCACAGAATTTCTTTCACAGTGCCGTGAAATTAATCTGAGATGAGATTGAGTTCGTGTGTGCATTGAACGAGATGGAAGATGACAAAATTGGACAAGGAGAAACAACAGATCTAGAATGAGAAAAGAGTGCTGAAATCGGAAGCACGAACGTCGGACATCAACCCATGGGTGGCACTGATCCCAGCGCTGCTTCAGGCTCGGATTTAAACCCAGAGGTTGCCCAGAGGTCGTCGTACAATGGAGGGCAGGCCAAAACGGTCAGAGGGATCACAGGAGGCTCGAAAGCGGTTTCGTGGACACGTCGGATGTTCATGGTGGAAGGAAACAAGCTGTTGAGTCACACTGTGACCTAACGCGCAAAAACTTAAAAGTGACTTTTGATGGAATGGCACAGCCGCATCTGTCAAAAGACTCGTTCTCTCTTTCGTACCATCCACCACATTGACGCGCATGTCTTGGCTTCGATTTGAATACTTACTTGCTCTTTACGATGAACTTATGTCATTGTTCTTAATATTTTGTGCACAGCAGATTTTCTGACCTCTCTGAATGCTGTCTTACTTTTTTGATGCTAATGAATTTAGTGGCTGTGTCGATTTTCATTAGATTTTTTGTGATCGTTTCATAAATTTCATTAGATCCGGCCCGGATCTTGCCGTTTTATCAGTAGCTGAATCTAATGCCATTAGTGGCTGTACTGGGAAAATCTTACATAATGGATTTCACTTTTGCTCTCGTCGCCGCAATTTAGCCTATTATGTGTCAGTTCAGGATGCTATTCACATGTAGCGCATTCAACTATCCCTTTTGCGATGTTATATTATTTTCAACCCATCTTCTGTTCACATCTTCTACAATCTTCACGAGACATCAACTCAGTACGTTCTCTCGTACTCACTGCACAATATAAGTCATAGATTATGGTAGCTGATCATCCAACAGTATCACACTTGCCTCGCAAAGGGAGATTATCTTAATTTGTTTTCACTTTTCGTCCACCATCAATGTTGGATGTAAGTTGACGTTGTATATCCAAACAAGGGAGTCGGCATGATCCCGGCACGTGCGGCGTTTTACAAACATAGTCGCTCACAACTAAACTAATTGCCGTTGGTCTACAACAAACATTCCACACAATTATCATTACACTATGTAGACAAAATGATTGACCGATTGGTTTATCGATCGCATATCTCTGGGCTGCAGTTTATGGGGCCACCCTGAAGAGTGTCCTACATCATGGTAGTTCTCTTTGTGACTCTCATCCTGCTTTATCTGGTAGATAGTAGAATCTGACACATTGTGGCAGCTGGTCAAGTGCTCCCGAATGAATTTGTGGGACCTTCCTTCTTGTGTCCACTGTATGATCTTGGCTTTCTTGGTTGAGGTCAAGTTTGGAGCCATGGGTAGAGCTCATCAAGTGCAGATAACAATAGTAGGAGGAATAAGGCAAATGTGTTTTTGATGTGGAGAAAACAATGTGTTGTTACATCATATGTAGTTTTTGTTTGCACAAGTATTCTGATGCAGAGCACTTTCAGCCACATATCTCCATGAATGCTTTGCCAACAAATCCAACACTTCAGTGGGTTATATTACAACCCCAAGGCTTCGGTTTATTCTCAGAGACCCAAAGGAAAGATTGCCTCTGTGAGCCGGGCCGATCAAAAAACCGATCGGTCAATCATTTTGTCCACATAGTGTAGTTTAGTTCATTATGGAAAGAAACCAACTATATCTCCATCCCCACCATTATGGCTGATATTATATTTTGCTCAATGTGTCTTCCGAGGACATCAATCTCGGCTCATCCCGGCTCTGGCGCCATTGATCCCTGTTGGATTATCACGGTCCCGCTAAGCTACCCTTCGATCGGTGCCTAATTATGCCATCCATAGGCCCCTCAAATTGAAACATTGATCGACCACCTCTTGCTTTGCTACTACCAGCAGTCCTCAGTGCACCCCGATGTGGAAACTGTATTCAGCACACTTGCGATTCTCCTCGACTCTGCCTCAATCATTTCAAGCTCTATCGGGAACACGCTGGGACTTGACCCCTTTGGCTACTGGCCATGAAGCCCCTGAAATCATCCTCACGGAGTCTGAGTACTACCGCCATTGAATTTGTGGCTTGCACAGCCTATACCTTCCCCACGAGTCTGAGACCTCTGGGATATGATCAGAATTCTCCACAGTGGAGCCCTGCCCCACTCTCGCAAAACCCACAGCATGATCCGACACTTTTCCGCCTGTACACTGTTCATCGTAAATGCCGTGCAACGCGACGGCCCATACCCCCTAGTTTCTCCATACAACCTGAATCATTTCACTGACAGGTGCATCCCGCATTAATCGAATGCACCTAGTTGTTGCCACTCGAATGTCACATTGCCACTCGGGACAAAGATAACCCTGCTACCTCGGACTGTGGAGCTGCTCAACTGATATTCTGATCCACATTAGTCCTAGCTGTCCAAGGCTGATTTTCAGCACTGGTTCTGGCGCAATCTCAACAAGTGAAGATATATTGATATTCTCTGCTCCAATCAAATTTTGGTGTGGTCATTGTGATTTTTTTAGTACAGAACTGAGCTAAGTGCATGATACAGGAGATAGAAAGCTGGCCACAGTTGTTAGTATAACAAGGTGGTTGGTGGCCTTCAGCCCCCTCCCCCCTTTTCTTTTCTCGCCAAGAATAAGTAATTCCAGGATTTGGAACTGCTTACACCTGCCGCAGAGGAAAATTTTGCCCGGAATGATTGTATAAAGGATTTGAAGTAATCAGAAGCTGAGAGAGGCACACTTGAAAGGAAAATATTGACAAAAGGAGCAAGGACTGATCGCCGTAGTGTTGGACTGTAGCACGCAAATCAAAGCCATTTTGAGAGGACAGGACCGAGTGACGTGCATGTAGGGCAGAGATGGACATAAAAGGCAAGTGCCAAGAACAGATGACGTTAGTGGCGCAGCGGAGTTTGAAAAGGCTTCAGACAGACAGGCTTAATTTTATAAAGAGGGAGATTACTACCAAGCACTTCTGTATGAATGCTGAATGTCATAAGTTCTAGTAATGTGCCTGGCTTGGCTACAAGCCACAAAGCCTTGAAGCTAAGCCCATGATTTGACAAGCCAAGCCAACCTCTTCACTTGACGCAGGCTTTGGTTTGAGCTTAAGGTTTCTGAAGCCAAAGCCCAGGGCTCAAGCCCTGGTTTCAGCAAACAAAAGAAATGAGCTTGGATACTGCCATTCTGTAATGATTTTATTGCATCAAGTGAGTGTTGAATATTTGTAAAACCTTGAATATCAGGGGTATTCTATGCACTGCATTCATGGAAGGCATCCTCGGAAATACCTTTCTCAACCTGTTAATGCAGTACCAATCTTGGCTTTGGCTTGAGAAAAGTGAAACCAGAGTCTGCCAAGCCAAGCCCAACCACTGGTTATAACTTGAATGGCTTATAAGTTATATGAATGCCAAGATCTCAGGTTCACCCAGCCATCTCCCCCACAATGCCTCACCAACCCACTGTGACCGAAATTCATCTCAAGAACCTCACGGCCTGTTTGAGCCCTGCAGTCACACTTCTGAATGAGCTCAATCATGCATTTCCTCCCTCATTTGTTCAACCTATTCCAAAAACTGTTGCATCCATGCACAAGGTAGTTCAGGTAATGAATCATTCAATAAAAATGACTGTGTCTCACCAAATATTCCAGAATTTGAAGGAAAAAAAAGGAATGTGCTGAACTGTTGAGGAATGTCCACCAGGTGCTGTTTGTGATCATCAACATTCATATCAAGTCTGAAGCTGCGGGGTGCCAATCACCTGCAATGACAGAACATGTTGGAAGATTCATAAAGTATGTGGGGTTTCTGTAATGATGAGCTGCTTTGACAATTTCTCTGCAGAACCCTTCCCAAGATATACATGTACATTGAGGCAGGGCAAGATGGGAACAAGTTGAAGCAACTTTTACATAACATTAAAATGAATAAGCTGGTGAAAGACTGCCAGGCAGAATTGGATGAAGCAAAGACAATTTTTCAAGGAAGTCCTATCATTGCTCACTTTGTCAAGAGGTTAGATGTGCAATACCAGGTTGGCACTGATGGTGCAGTCTTCAAGGACATTGAAGAGATCAAAAAAAGCAGCCGAAGCCAAGTGCAAGGAATTACTTGAATTGATCTCAACTATGTCTGAACCTGATATAACAGCAGATGGCTCATTGGTAGGTGAACAATTAATGACCCATATATCCAACCAATCATGCATAGATACACTTGGGTGCCAAAGCATTGAAAAACAGGTAGAAATCATTTTTATTGTCAATGACTTCACTCAAACTTTATCAAGCTTGAATTTGTTTTCATTATTGCATTCAAAACCCAAGATCTTTCATGGTCATGAAACTGGGGGGCATAATCTTTCTAGGGTCAAATGCCAGAATACCTTCATCCTATATCTATGTACACTGGGCAAGTGTAATATGAGTAGGAATGAGCCAATAGAGCTACATTAGAGAATATGAGTGAAGTAACAAGCAGTTTCAGGGCTGGGGCTATCAGACTTGCTTAAGTTGGTTGAATTGCACTGCCAGTAATGAATCAATGTTGGTCACATTGGCATCCAGCTCTCGTTCAAGGTGCTGAATATGGCGGGTTGGTAGACAAGCTTTGATGAATTGAACAGGATTCAACTGGGAGGACCTGCATACTGTGCAAGAAGCTTCGACCACTGGACCAACAAAGCCAAACTCGCAACAAAGTTGTACCATAGAACTAGTATCTGAAAAATATCCTGGATGCAAGTGTTGGTAGTGAAAAGATTTCCTGGACACAAAGTGTTAGTGAAAAATTGCTTATTTGAACAAGTGCCGCATTCCAGAGTTCACCAAAATGCAGCTGCCAGGATATTACTCTAAATGGAAGGGGTGTTGCATTTGTAAGCAGTACCAGGGGCAATAAATCATTTACAAAAAGTATGAAAATCATCATATCTGAAAGTGGAACTAACAACTCTGCTTTTGCATTCCTTTTCAACAATCTGAAGGTACCGTTTTCATTGCTTTGTCATTTTTGCCATTGGTCCAGGAAATGCTGGACTAATGGCAAAAATGCTGCAGCACCAAAAGTGTCTTTCAGGGAACATGAAAGTGGCTCCAAAATGAACTCTTTCAGTTCTTACTCTAAAGTTAACATTTTTTGCTGCCTTTTTCAGGTTCATTTTCTGCGAATTAATAATTTATTTTTTTTATTTTTTCTATTTCCAATGTGATTGCAGTGGCATCTATTCTGAACATTGACAATTTGGTGTTAGCAAAAACCAGGATTTGTTTGGTCTCTATGAAGTTCAAGTTGGACACTTTGTATCTTGCTTGTACAAATACTGTGTGGTAAGAAAAATTTGTTTTTATTGCTCAATTTCAATCTAAAATAAATCATAGTGCATAGTACCTGTTTGTGGTGATTTGTAGGGCTCCCACCATTCGTATGGGTTGCAGGTCATATGTATGTATGATGTCTGCACTGTGGCTGGCTGGGATGTGTGCCAAAGAACCCATACATATATGTGTTACAGGTCCATATCAAGCTGTATCAAGCTGAAACTCATTCGGTGGTGCCTGGTGACCGCAATCTGGGTCAGACTCGAGCAGAACTGTGATTTTGTGGTTGCAGGCATATGGGTTGATCCTGTTGACCTGATAGCTCAGCTGATTTCTTTCAGTTGTATATAGTAAAGTTGTCTGTAACATGTATTAATCCACATATTTATGTGTTCTGTTCTGTACCATAGGGCTTGGCAAGGTGATCATGCCATGCCAGAGAGTGTCTGTATATCTGTATTTGAACACGTATCATATACAGTACACACAGTGCAGAGCTCCAGTGATTTGACTTATAAGCCCAAAACATTGCAGTCTTGGGTTACCTATGACCCATGAACTCAGTATCACTCTGCGCTGTTCAGTAGTCTCGTAGTCCATCGACAAGCACCTGCTGGCCTCATCCCACTTTCCCACAAGTAATCTGCCCAGCCAGTTTGCTCTGTGGATGGCTATGCATGATAAATTTGTCCAATTGTCATGAGTGTTACCACATATTGGTGCTCAATTGGGCAGCATGATTGACCTGTCACCATAAAGGCACTAAGTGCATGAAACAGGAGATAGCAAGCTGGTCAAAGCAATTAATTAGTATAATTACTACTCAGTGTATGTGTCTGAATGCCGAATGCCATAATTTCCAGTGATGTGCCTGGCTTGCCTTCAAGACATGAAACACCAACAGCAACTGACTGAGTCACAAATACAGCTGAATTTAGATTGAATACATATTCAACATTGACTTAATACTGTGAAGCCATTACTCCGAACTCATGTTATGTTGGCTGAAACCAGACCTTGAGCCCTGGGCTTTAGTTTCAGAAATCTCAACCCCAAGCCCAGGTCTGCTTCAAGCAAAAAGTTTGGCTTGGCTTCAGCATAGCTCACTGTCAATTACATCAGTGAGGCAAGGCCTGAGTTTGAATTTTTGTATTCCACAAGCATCCTGGTGCTCCCAGCACTAGAATTCAAGTATTTCCTATATTCATGAAATGCATCCTTGCAAATGCCTTTTTTAGCCTGTTAATTACAGCACTAATTTAGCGTGTAGAAAGTGAAACCAAAGCCTGCCAAGCCAAGGCCAAGCTCTAGTTATGAGCCAAGCCAAGGCCAACCACTAGTCATAATGGGCTGCCTGGACAGCTTATAAGCTATATGAATACCAAGACCTCAAGTTAGCTCGACCAGCTCCCACCACAATGCCTCGCCAACCCACTGCTACCGAAATGCATCTTCAGCACCTAGCAGCTTGTTTGACCCCTGCAGTCACACTTCTGAATGAGCTCAATGATGCATTTGCTCCCTCATTTGTTTTACCAATTTCAAACACTGTTGCATCCTTGCTCAAGTTGGTTCAGGTACGAAGACTGCTAGTGAAAAATGTTTGTGACTCACAAAATATACCAGAACGTGAAGCAAAATAAAAAGGAATGTGCTGAACTATTGGACAACATCCACCAAGTGCTGTTTGCAATCATTGACCTTCACATCAAGTCTGAATTTGCAGGGTCCTTATCACTTGCAATGGCAGACCATGTTGGGAAATTCATGAAGTATATGAGGTTTACTCAATTATGATTTGCTTTGACAGAGTCCTCTACAGAACTCTTCACAAGATATACATATATATTGAAGCACAGCAAGATGGGAATAAGTTAAAGCGGCTCTTCCGTAACATTGAAATGAATAACCTGGTGAAAGACTGTCATGTGGAATTGGATGAGGCAAAGAAAGTCTTTGAAGTAGGACCTACTATTCCTCATTTGTCAAGATATTGAACACATAATTTTAGGTTGGCACCAGTGGTGCAATCTTCAAGAACATTGGAGAGATGAAAAGAGCTACTGAAACCAAGCATATGGCATTGCTTGAATTGATCTCAACTATGTCTGAAACCAATACAACAACAGATGTTTCATCAGTATGTGAACAATCCGCTTGCTACATATCCAACCAACTGTGCATATGTGCATAGGTCCACTTGGCTGCCAATGAATTGCAAAACAGGTAGAAAGCAGTCTTATCATCAATGGCTCTACTCATTCTTCATCAAGCTCAAATTCATTTTCATTGTTGCCTTCAAAACCCAAGATCTTTCATGGTCGTGACACTGAGGTGAACCTTATTATAAAGATCCTTAGTCAACAGTCACCTCGAGTAGCCATCCTTGGAGGTGGTGGAATGGGTAAAACAAGCCTGGCACGAGCAGTTCTGCACCACCCAGAGACTTCAGACAAATTTAAAGAAAAATACTTTGTTAGTGCAGAGGCAGCAACCACAAGCATTGAACTTGCTGCACTTATTGGGTTGCATATTGGACTGGATCCTGGAAAGGATCTAACAAAACCTGTTATCCAGTTTTTCTCAAGAAGGTCATCTTGTCTATTGATTCTGGACAATCTGGAGACAGTGTGGGAACCAATTCAGTCTCGGGGTGAAGTTGAAGAGTTTCTTTCCCTCCTTACAGACATCCAACATCTTGGCTTGATAGTAAGTGTAGTACTGATTTCAATTTGTCTTTCTGACATATTATAGATGACCATGCGAGGAGCAGAGCGGCCAGCCAAAGTTCCATGGACCCACCCTTTTTTGGTGCCTCTCCAACCGTTGTCTGATGAGGCTGCACAACAAACCTTCATGGATATCACAGATAATTCATATGCAATTGAAGACTTGAACCAACTTCTTAGCTTCACAGACAATATGCCCTTGGTTGTGGATCTTATTTCCCATTTGGTTGATTATGAGGGGCTGGAAAATGTCTTGGGCCGATGGGAAACAGAGAAGACATCCCTCCTTTCTGTGGGCTATGATCGGAGATCAAATTTGGATGGATCAATTGACCTCTCACTCTCAAGTCCCCGACTCTCATCTGAAAGCAAGGAATTGTTGAGCCTCCTCTCAATTCTGCCCAATGGACTCTCAGATGCTGAGCTTGTCCAAAGCAAACTTCCTATTCCCAATATCCTAAGCTGCAAAGCAATGCTACTAGCAACTTCTCTGGCATATCAGAATAGCAACAAACAACTTCTAGTACTGGTGCCTGTCAGAGAGCATATCCAACAGTTTCTACCTCCATCCTCTGTTCTGATCCATTCTCTTTGCCAGCACTTCCATGCACTTTTGAAGCTGTATAAGAATTATAGCTGGGAGCAAATGCATCATGTTGTCAGCCAAATCACCATGAATCTTGGAAATTTGCAAGAAGTATTGCAACAAGGCTTATGGATGACCAGTGATTCAAATCTTCAAGACATCATCCACTCTGTGATATCATTGAACTCTTTTTACCGATTCACCAATCGGGGTACAACTCCTCTGATGGACCAAATTGAGCATATTTTGGATAGCCCTTCAGATCCTCAGATGAAAATACATCTTTTGAGTGAAGTTCTGCACTCAGAGGTATATTATTGTCGAACACAGTGGATAGAAGTGTTGATCGCTCAAGGAATATCTCACTTCAAACAAGTCACTGACTATGTTCTCGAGTGTAAGTACCCTGCTTGTATGAGCCATAGTTTGTCTCATTATGGTGGCAATAGGCAAATTCTATACTGGAGTTTCAAAATTTTCCTTTCAGCGAGTAGACTTACCTCGTGCTTGGCAATCCATCTGCAGGGCCCAAGAATTGGCTAAGTCATCCGGAAACAATGAACAGCAGAGCAGCACTTTCATATATATGGCTCGATACAAGCTTGCACGTGGTGACTATTATGCTGCCCAACAATTTGCCACACAGGCACAAGAGGTTGCACAAGTGGCAATGAATTTGTATCTCAGTGCTGCAGCATCTCAAATCTGGGCTTGCTGTGCAAGATCCTTCGGAAATTACCCAGAGAGTGTGAGGCATCTGAATAGTGCCCAGAAGAAGTTGGAGATGTGTGGCTTATCAAAGGGGTTTTTAAATCGCCTCATCACCTCTAACCAGGCTGAAATCCAGTGTGCAAAATCAGAGTATTCTCAAGCTCGAAGTATCTTCATGGATATGGCCAACACAGCATCCCTAAACCAAAATGATCGAGCATATGCAAATGCCCTTCTTAGTATTGCATGCATCGACATTCAACTCAATATCCCTGCAGAAAATGTGTTGAGAGGGTTGGACCGAGTTGCAGAAATTTCCAGCACTCTTGGTTCCCCGAGTTATATTGCTGGGTGCAAAGCAGTCAGGGCATATGTAGATCTCAGAGGCCACAAATTTGACTTGGCAGAGATGAACTTCCAAGAATGCCTCTATTTTACCCAAGGGCTCCATCAGTTCACCTCATTCTGCTTGGAATGTCTTGCTGACATCAGGGTCTGGCCAGCCATGAGACTACAATCCAGATGGCCTGTGGTTTACCTGAGTTTCTCATCCAGATCTAAAGACAAATTAGCTCTCCACAAAGCTCTGCTTTTTCTTGGTGACATATTTATCACTGACAATGATGAAGACACTGCCTTTACCCTGTACACAGTAGCACTGGAAGGATTCACCTATATGGATGTGCATCAAAGCCGTGCTCAGTGCATGCTGCGTCTGGGAGATCTGGCCCATAAGCATGGGAGTACTGCTGAAGCTGCTGCTCACTGGAACATAGCCAGACCACTATTTGAACAGTCATCCCAAGCCAAAGATGTCATCCAAATTGACTCCAGACTTGCTGCACTTGAAAAGGCTCACAAGGAAGCCTTGGATAAACTTGCAATCTTGGAGGCACCTATCCAGTTGTTCAGCAAGGTTTCAATGTCTGCAGAAGATTCTGTCAAGGCCATGCTTGTGTGATATTTGAAAACAATTGTAGTCCGATATGTCTTGTTTATTTCCAGTTCTCTGTTTTGGAGTACTATCTGTATATTCATTTTCATAATTGAGGAAAGCTAGACCAGGAAGAAAAATAGAGAAAGATAAAAGATTGGACCCATAGCATGTAAATTTAGTTGAAATATTGCAGACACAGAGAGTCAAACCCAACACATTCAGTTGCTGAATGTGCCGGGTTTGCCTTGAAGTGGAAACACGACACTCTGGAGACACCTGCAATGGCTTTGATTGTGTTTCTCTCAATTTCTGTTTTCTGTTTGGAGTGTCAGAGGCATGATGTGGGGTGATGTGCACCACCACCCTTTGAGTTAACTTGGAAGCTGACATATGATGGGGTGAAAGAACCTATTATTTTGTAAGAGAAAGTACATGCAGTATAAATACAAAAGTAAAAGCAGTGCTCCAGAACTGGAATACACTGATACATGTGGAACTCGGGTACTCGGGCACTCGGACTTGGGTTGCTGGGATGCTGGTGAAGTGAAAGGTGGAATTTAATTAATGTGGCCCCTTAGCAGTGCGCACTGATCAGATGTCCCGATTTGGCAACTGCATTATTTGGTTGTGTTTATCACCAGCAAGTCAAGCAACTGCATTGTGGCAGTTGTATAACACAGATATGTTGAGTGAAAATGTGGAAATGTCAGAAAACAATTGATAATACATCCAATGATAGCTTAAATTAAAAGAGGCAGCTGGATTTTGCAATTTTCAGTGTTATTTTTGTACCATAGGGTGGCTTGAGCTTAAGCCACAACATTGCCAACATTGATGTGGCTTAACCCATGGTAGCTTAAGCCAGATCTACAGCCACACTGGCTTTCTATAAGAAACCACTTTAAGAAACCACTTTAAGCCAGCTTAAGCCAATGTGTAAGCCAATGTGGCTTAAGCCAGCTTAAGCCAACATGTAAGCCAATGTGGTTTAAGCCAACTCAAGCCAGAGTGTAATCCAATGTGGCTTAAGCCAATGTGTAAGCCTTGTATAAACCAAAACAAGAAAGAGTCAATTCAAGACAGTTAAATTTGCTTGAGTTCCTTGATCAGAAATTTTGCTTCAAATAAACAAGTGCACTTAGTCATCCTGTTCTACATCAGCTGTCAAATCGATACTGGGCTCTGGATGCTCAGAGTTGATATGTTGCACCAGACTGACTCCATCCTTCAGTGAAGTGCTACCAACCCTCTCAAACTGTTACTGCATATTTTTCTCCACCTGTTCATACATGTTTGCCACCTTTGATGCAGAAGCCTTCCTTCCTGGGTCATTTTCATGGCTATGACACTGAGTGCAGTTTGTTGAATCCCTGTACTGCACGGCAAAACTCCTGCCCAACAATTTCAAGCTCTTCTTGCCATCACTACATATCTGCCCGAGCATAGTGCCACTGTACTTTTTGCAGCTATATAACAGTGAAACTGAATGGTTGATCAATGGGATAGGGAAACTTACAATCTTGGAGATATTTGGCTTCTTCTTTATTTGTCAAGTTTCCATATTAACCCTGTCGCCAAATCCAACCTTCTGTCTTTGCACCATCTCCCATGTTGTGTGGCTCATCAACTCTTTTTGTGTAGGGGTTTTCATCCTTGAGTTCAGGAAACCCAAACATGGGGTCTTGTGGGTCACATCCAAGTGCAATCATTGCACTGTGAGCATGTCAATATTTTTTGGGCTGACTCAGACTTGAAGTGGACTTAAAGTAGACTTGAGTTGACTAAGTTGAGTTTTTTTTCCTCAAATTCAATTTCATAGTTGTACACTACTCTGAAGTACAGATTTGAAGGCTGTAACCAGTATTGAGTGCCACGTAGTCCATATCTGTATACATATTATGATCCAGGCTACTTGCCTTCAGGCATATCAAAGTATGAGAAATCCCACAGCTCTGAGTCATCAAAAATCTCCCTCCAAACCTTATTTTGACCCTCCTCGTCAGTTTCTCCAGTCAGTTCACACAACCAGTCTTGATCACCATTCAAATCAGGAACTGAATGAAATTCCATCATCAAATTGAGTCAAGTCTTGAAGCTGAACCTCAGCATTTGCAGTGCCTCAAACAATGCTGGACTTAAGTGGTTGCAGTGCTTAGTGTCAGTTTCAGCAGATGACAAGAATACTGTAGAAGAAAGGGTCGGTCACAGGGTGGACCAGATGTAGAAGGTCGGCTTGTATACCCTAGGCTGCAGACGTAGAGTAGACTTCAATATACTTGAGATAACTAATTGACTCAGCTTTGGATTGAGTTTTGACTCGACTCAGGCCCTCCTCTGGACCTCTTGTGCTCAAACTCTTGAAGTGGGAGAAACAAACTCGGACTCAGGACAAAGGAAGATGGTGGTCAAGAATTATATCCATTGCTAGGCTTTTATACAAATGATCAAGATGGCTGTCATGTGTACTCGTGTGTTGCCAGAGCTTGTACATGATGGAAATGAGATACAAACAGGACTGTAGGTAAGTGACTGTCACAGGGAAGACAGAATGAAGCTAATTATACCTATGATCATCCACCTGCTGGGATATGTGCAAAGATGTGATAGGGAGAGCATGCTGCCCCCGTCAGAGGTGGCCCAGTCCTCTGGCAACTCGATCCCCAGCATGCAATGATCTCGGGTACAATGTTGCGTCGATTGTCGTACATAAGGACTTGTAGATAATTTTAACTGAGAAAATCATATAAGATAGTGAGTAAGATTCAAGACATGTGGAGAGGTGAGACAAGACAATATGAAAGCTCCCATAACCAGATTCCCCTCCTTTTGACGATTGTAAGCATGTCGCTCAAAGATGTACATGATCACGTGGTTGGCTGTCGAGTCTTCGAATAGTGGGCCATATCCGGATCCAAAGTTCAGGAATATATTGACCTAGGTAATTGGAGTGGAAATGAAGAGGTAAGTTTGTACAAAAGGATGAGAGGATGAAAGTGAGAGTGGCTGTTAACACCTGTGCAGGAGCTTGTGTGCCTGTGATGATGACTCCATGCATGACGAGCATGCTGTTAGGCACTTCCACAATACACACTCAGATGGGCTTTTCTTGCCTGTGCTGAGGCATAGTCCAGGAACAGCCAATAGATCCAGGGCCATGACATGATGCCGATTGTCTGAAGCAAGGAGTTGATTTTGCCTTTGATACATATTCTCTTGTTTTTGACTGGTGACTCTTTTGAATTTGGGTCACATATAACATTTGCTGCACCAATGATCACACAGACAATGGACAAAATCCTCAAGGCAAGATGACAGGAGATTACAGCCACAGCCACCCATAATTCCATGGTGTGAGGCTTTCCCATCAGAATTTGATGGGAAACCCTCACACCATGGAATTATGCAGCCTCAACCATGCTCTTTAGAGTATTCAAAAAAAAATATACATGGAAACTAGACATGTTTTTAAGAGAGTCTATGAAGCCAAATTTAACAATAAGCCTGAGAATGAATTATTACAGATTAACCAAAGAAAACACCGAATCCTCATTGACACGTCATAGCCTAGGCTCCCTGGGCTGCCTTTGGTGTTATAATAACCCTTGAAAATGATGGAAAAGATACTTTCAAGGGCATATAGTGTTCAGCAATATGGGAATATTTTATGGATTATTCTATTTGGCGCCCCGGGGTGCTGCTTACAACTGCAACGCCTCTTCCATTTTGAGTAATATCCCAGTGACCAGGTTTAGGCGAAGGCCAGCTGGATTAGACTCATCTGAAAGGCAGACAAGGGGTATTAAATATCAAATAATTGATTTTTCACCGACTCCCCTGTTCAGTACCTCGTTGAAATATTCTCAGATTTTTTGAGCATGCTTATGGGAGGATATAGATGTTTCAAGGATGCCTCGGCAGTGTTACAGAAATTGTCACAGAATTTTCCATTTGATTTATCCTGCACGCAGTAGGGCTTGAATTGGTAAGAGATTTTGCACAGCAATACTCTGAAAATGTATGCAACTCCCTGATTTTCCTCACAAGTAGCGGGCTATAAATGAATCGGTGGTGAGTCACTCTTTCACATCCGGGCTTATGACAGTATGTGGTGCCGTGCGCCTCCCGGTGAATTGCCTAGAGTGGAAAGGGGCGGCAAATTTGTAAGCAGCGCCCTGGGGTGCCAAATAGAATCATCTATATTTTATTGCCTGAAATAAAATCCGATCTTTTTAGATAATTTTTATTTGTTTGGGAAGGTACCAAAACAGCTATTGGTTATGGTGCCATTTGGTAAATGAAGATGATAATTTTGAGCCAAGAACTGGCACATTCCATCAACAATTCAGCCAGTAGAGTCCTCACAGTACAGAAAATTGATATTTTCAAGCATTTAGACATGATATTTTCATGTCACAGCCTGTCTTGGTCCTTTTCTCCTCACACCTCATCTCTTCTTTGGCCTCAGAGGCTCTCTTTGGAGCAATGACACCTAGGATACCACTCAGGTATGGCTTAAGCCAGCTTGAGCCATGGGCTGGCTTAAGCCATCTCCAATGTTGGAGATGATGTGGCTTAAGCTTAAGCTGCACCATTGCTGCATTTTCACCCAAAAGTCCATTAGGGTGAATGTGGGTGGTTGTTAATGCCTTGAAAGTGTAGTTGGTGATTTTCCATGCTGCACTTCAATACCTCTTGCCCATAGTTGTGTTGAAATTGAAGTGTGGTTGTGCAGTCACATAGCGACGTCACATGCAGGACCAGTTAATGAGGTAGCAATGAGGGTTCAACACCAGAACATCTGCTCAAGTTTAATTCAAACGGGAACCAAACTTTCTGAGGATGCTTCCATTTTTTTTCAGAGCAAATTTAAGCATGTACAAGGGTAAAATTGGTTACACTAGTGGGCTGATATCAGACTGAGCACAGGAAATTTTAATCTGCTTCCAAGACCTGTAAGAGCATGATAACTTGAGTATTTGTAAATATCTTTACGATTTTATCTGTGCTAGTTCAACCCATGGACCACGTTGAGTTTCGGGACAACTGTAATGGGTGACCAAACACGACCATATAGCACGTTGATCGATCGATTGTTGCCGGTACCCACGCGCAGTGTGGGAATGGCAGTGTCAGCACAAAACTCGTGCTGCATGGACCCGAGTAGACCCAATTAGATCTTGAAAACAATTGGCTGTCGGATTGTTCTGGACATCTGCATCCTGCTAAATTCAAGACTTCACAAGTTTTCAAGCAGGAGCTTGCCAGAATTAGCTGAAATCAAGTGGACTTCCACAAAATCATCGTGCTTTGATGTTTTCACACAACTGTAGGCAGGAATTTCATTGGTAAATTACAAGTTTAATGTTTCTTAAACTCTCTCTTGTTTCTCTCTTTTCTCCCCCTTCTCTCTACTTGAAAAAGTTAAAAAAACCCTGCCATCCATAGATATAGCACAAGGGCCATTAATGTGTCCCCAGCATGAGCATTCTGTGGACAGAGTGCGGTGATGCTCATCATCACTGCACAACTAACTCTATGTCAGATGTTGAAACCACAAGACTCGATTCAGAGACCTAGTGTGGTTTCTGCACAAGACATGGCAGGGGTCGCAAGGAGCAACATGTCTGTTGTTGGCCCCGCTGCACGCGCTTGTGTTCACAGCGTGTACGAGACGAGACAAAACTCGTGGCGGTAAGTAGTGCGAGTGCGGCGGGTGTGCGGGCCGGTGGCCAAAGCGGCTATGTCAATATGACATCACGTTAGGCCTTTGTGTCGCTGAACTTTTGGGAGGCTGCACAAAAACCCTCCAACACTGTGGCTGAGCAACAGCTTTCTAGACTTCGTATATGGGTCTTGGCCTTTATGGACTCCTTGCTGCTAGAGCCTGCACTCGTCTGCACCCCGCCCGCTTTACGCTTTCCGCGCTCTGATCGACACGGTCACGACGCGCCGCCCAGCCGCATCTGCAAGCCCGCGTTCGGCCCATGCTCGCACCCGTTGTAGACTATCGATCATGCTGCCCCGCCGTCGTTAGGCCTTGCTGTTTTCCTTCGGCGCCCCCGAAGCTGTTCCCGTTACGCGCCAGCGGCCCCATCAAAGCCACACGGCTCTCCCGTCGCGGACTGTGCGTCACCATCTGCCCGCCGAACGATTAGTACGCTGACCAGCGAAATCTTTTTGAAAGGTTAATTCTTTGCTGCTCCCGCGCGCGTCCGCCTCCGCGATTAAACTGCACGGGAGGAAGATCGTGTGTCCTGCTGGTGGGATACGCAGTGTCGCGGCCTCACGCTCGTTGCGCTGTACGGAGTCGGGTGATCTCGCCGCGTGTGATCTGGACAGCTGACAAGATGTAAAGCGTTCTGATTACTTGGGCTCTCGTCCTCGTCGCGATCTCGTCCGTGGCGCTGCCCTGCATCTCGTCCCTGTGCGCTAACACGCGCCTTGGGTCTGTACGCCAACACATACTTTATGCTCCAAGTTCTGCACGCGGTCCGCCTTGCGTCAAGTGTGGAGTGTGGGTGCACGGTTCGCAGCTGGGTGCGTACTTCCTTCCAGAGCACACTCGCCCTCATCCGAGTCGACGGCCGACGTCGTCCAGCCTCCCAGCCGGCAAAAAAGCCCAAGCCCCGGTAAGCGCGTTGATGAGCTTCAGCCTCACCCATCGCCTTCAGCATCCACAGAGTAAAAAGACCGGGAAAATTGCTTGCGAGAAACCAGGATGAGGCCAGCAGTTGCTTGTCAGACTGCTGAATGGCATTCAAACCATGATTCATTTTGGATTGGATTTGAACAATGAATTCAAATTTTCCCGTCCACACAGCATTTGTGCGAGAAACAAAGAGTCCGACTCGGAGTTTATAGAGACTAAGCAATTCCTGATCTTTGCTGATGTCGGATCGTTAATGTTGAGAATGGATGCCACTCGGTAGTTAAACTTGAGTTGAGCTTAGTTGCCCAAATGATCGTTGTCCAACTCGGGTGAACTGCGCATGATGCACAACATTGAACCTGACATATTGCTTTGAATTTGCGTAGACCGCACAGGATTCATCTCCAGGCTGGTGAGGCTACATGGCCAGTGGCCTCGTGGCCAACAACTAATTCTAATCCATGTACATATGTGTGTTCATGTCAGGCCACTCAACGTTCTAATTGTTCTTCCCCTTGTGGGTAATGATAAATCACTAGCGAGCTCAGCTTGAAGATTAAGTTACAACAAAGGTGTCCTTTCGGATTCTGCATTCACTGCATTCCCAGGGTCCGTCAACGAAGTTTTGCGGACCCTTGGTCCGCAGACGTCAACGAACCTGGTGTCAAACTAGGTCTGCCGACGCTGGTATTCGCCCACCTTGCATTGAATTTGCCTCGGCGCCTTCGCAATAGGTGTTATTAGTGCTCAATAAGGACCCGCAAGCACTGCCGTTGCTCACTGATTGACTTGACTGATGTTACGGCACCATGATTTGCCGTTTGCCATAATGACCGCCAATAGCTACGCACGCCTGAGTCCTCGCCACTGGCATCAGCTGTACTTATTTGAAGTGCAACCATGGATTCTCACTGCTTTTAGCTCGACATGAAAGGATGGTGCGAGCAGCGCATGCGGAGGCACCCAGTGCTATCAACTTTTCACTGGCTAGGCTGCCGCTTGGTTGCCGTCGGCTAGTGTTGCCGCGGCTCGGCTAACGTGACAGGTCGGCTCGGACCCTGGCTCGGCCTCTAATGTGCTGCCATTGAGTTTTGGTGGATATTTGTGATATGCAGTATGTTTACAAGAAGGTTAGCTTCATTTTTGCTCTGATAATCCATGCTGCAGCTATAACGTGTGGCGTGCTATGAAGCAAAAGAAGCCTTCTGAGCCACGGCTCAAGCTGTTACACCGAGCCGTTGGCTATCGGCCGTCTAGCACAACTTGTGAACCATTTTATGTAGTATCAAGCTTCTTGTATGATACCTAGAAACTACTTGAGTGTCTCCAGATACCTACTTGCACGACATAAACCTTTGTCCTTGTGTAGGAACCCAAATGGTCCGGTTGTGACATGGTGTGACGGCTTGAGCCGCGGCAACACTACCGGCGTCGGCTCGGCAAAGGCCTAATAGGGGATAAGGGACCTATTAATATAACCCATAGCAACCACGTCGCAGGTATGGCCACGCCCGAGCTCGCCTGAGCACGTCTTTTTGTGAGCAAAGGTATGTCCACAGTGTTGGTGGACGTGAAGTCCACAAACGTCAGCAGAGCGTCGGCGCTCGTCAGCCAAGTTTAGCGGACATGACATCAGCGAACTTCGCCGCCGGGGATCCACGAAGGTCCACGGATGTCAACGCTCCTCGGCAAACTTCGTTGACATGGGCTGGGAATGCAGTGATTCCAGATAATCGACCTAGGGTGCAACCACAATATAGAGGCCATGAGTTGATCAGAGAAAGCGACATGGCTACCTGCCAGTGATTAGTTACCTATCTGAGCCTTTCAGAAAGGGAATCTTTACACATATACAGCAGATGCGAACACGGATCCTGTTTTCATGTCCGATAACTCAAGGATTCAGACTCAGGTGCCTAGTTCTGAACAAATTCCACTGAGAAGTATGGTGCGCACTACATCGCCAAAAATGAATCCAGACTCGTCTTGTTGGGGTGCTTCGAGCTTGAGCAAAATGTGAAATACTAATCAGCTCAAGTGAGTGGGTTTGAAACAGTGCATGTAGAGACCAAGATTGCGAGCTATATTGCATTGTAGTCCAGAGCCGGTGTCGGAGGTCGCACATAGGAATTGAGATAAGAGCCGAAACCCATCAAACCGACCGGCGCTGCCCGGGAAAATAAGACAGAGAGTGGGAAATTGGAATTGCGAGTCGCGTTCTGGGCCACGGTGAAACAGAGAGCGGGGAAAGAATTTTTTGAAAGCATGGACACTTGTTTCAACCGAGCTTTACTGTAGATTATCGAGTCAGCACAGGTACGCACAGAATCCGAAATAGATTCATGAGAGGCGCACCATAAATGCTAAAAGCTCAATCCGCCACGTATGAGCATTTGGTCGGGTCTGGGGAGGAACGACGAGGGGAGGGAGGAACGACCAAGGAAGGAGAACTCACCAGATACCAATACCCCACACATAGCCTCCGCACAGGGTAATTTTGAGCGGGTGGCGTCTTGCAATCTCTTGCCGTCGTCGAGGGCGTCTTCCTCCGCCGGCGAGGGTCAGAGTGCAGTGGACGGCGTTGCGGGTAGTCAATACAGGCGTGGGTGGGACGGGGCACACGATTCGGGACAGAGAGAGCTGAAACAGCGCGAACCTCAGCAAATTGAAATGAATGGGGATGCAGGATGATACACCCGCGTCCTCGTCCTCCATTCGTGGCGTCTCCGCGTATTGTATCGTCGTGGGCGCAGTAGTAGTACTTACTTGCGGCGTAGGTTCTTTTGGTCAGGGCTCGATGGTGTCGACGCTGCACGAGACGGGTGGGTAGGCACAACGATTTTGGCACAGATATCACCACAGAGGTGCTAAGTGCACGAAACAGGAGATAGCAGGCTGGCCAGAGTTGTTGATTATGTAGCCAATTACTACGCAGTGCTCCTGCATAAATGCCGAATGCCATAAGTTCTAGTGATGTGCCTGGCTTGGCATGGATCCACAAAGCAAGTACTGACTTTAAGCAACTGGCCCAAAGAGTCATAAATACAGCTGAATTTGATGTTTGGAGGTTGAACACATTATCAATATCAACTTACTGCTGTAAAATCACTACGGAATGGCAGTATCTGAGCTCATCTGGTGTTGGCTGAAACCTGGGCTTGGCCCTGGGCTTTATCTTTGCAAAATCTCAGCCCCGAACCCTATTGGCTGACCGTCAATTGTAGTGTCTCGTAGACAGACACCTTATATGAATGGTCATACCTCGCTATAAAAAATGGCAATTGCATCAGTGGGGCAAGGTCAAAGTTTGGGTTTAAATTATGTATTGTACAAGTGTCCCGGTGCTCCCAGCACTCCAATTCATGTCAAATCCATGTATTTCCAAGGAGGGAAGGCACTGCATTCATGAAATGCAAACTAGACAACAATTCCCTTGGAATATGTCAACCAAGCCAAGAAATCAATGGGAATGGAAGTTATTCCCTTATTGTCTTAAACTTCGGTGTTTTCTTGTTTGATTCACTCAAAAATCCCTGGGTGAACCTAATGTTGCTGTGACTTTGAGCTTGAAGTCACGAAGTCGACTTTCCTAAGTCGATTTAAGTCGAGTTGAGTCACTTGCATGACTTGGCTTGGCTTTGAAGTCATTGAAGTCGACTTGAAGCGACTTTAAGTGACTTCAAGTCAGGTGTGTAACTCAAAATTATAGAACCCCTGCATTCAAGGGTCAGCCCATCAGCTAGACAGTTAGACATTGACATTTTAGCCGACGGCTGTCTTCACGCTGCTGAGTGGTCATTTAATCTGCATTTCTATTTGCACAAAAATTTGGTGAGATTTGAATTACCCACAGATGCACAAGCATAATGATTGCAAATATACTCACAACTTGAGAAACAACTATAGCAGAGGAGAGGTGAGGGTTCGCCTAACTGACACTGTGCCGAGGTGTCAACAGTTTAGGCGGTCGCCATGGGACCTCGGCGGGCCTATATGGCAAGCCGACTTGGCAGCTAAAATTGGCCACAGCTTGACGTGGCTTGACCAAAGCTGTCTATAGCCGAGTTTAGCCGACACCTAAACAGGCCTGGATCGCAGGTTTAGGAAGCCCTTGAACGCAGTGAATGGTTGTACAGACATAATGGTATGATACCTCTGAATTATAGTGGTCTTTCAATAAGTATGGCCAAGTCGACTTGACTCAACTTAAACAACTTGACTTGACTTGAACCAGAGAAGTCAAGTCAAAGTCAAGTGACAGCGTGACTTTTTGTGACTTTCCAAGTCGAAACTCGAAAGTCACAGCAACATTAGGTGAACCCAAGTTATTGCTGAATTTGTCACCAAAAAGACATCTCCTCCCTCAGTTTTTCATTTTGCGTACTGAAACCTCGGGAGGACCATCTCAGGCTAATTACGAAGTAACATATTTTTTTAAATTTCGCATTCATTGGGTTAATATTGGTTTTTTTGTCAGGAGATCAGTTTCCCATCAGTGGCTGTGCGACCGAGACAGCGCCGCCGCACAAGCCCGGAGTGTCCGTAAAAATCAGTGTAAATTCACGAAAAAATACAGCTAAAGGAATACAATAGAAATACAGCCTTGTGCAAAGCCATATGTGATTTTGTGTTTCTTATAGGTCGAATACCATGACCATATCTCAAAACTTCTATTTCTATGGCTGAATGGGGTTTGTCGTGGGCAAGCCACACGCCGAAAAAGCAATGTTCTTGGTATGATAAAAACTGTCCGTGAAACTGATAGTATCATTGCATGTTTTCATTCAAGCTGAAACCAAGAGTATCAATTGAAATATGAAGTGAAATGGAAATAAGTACTTTCAGAATCACTTTCAATGACACAAAGAATGGTAGTTTCTTTGTGTCTTGAAAAGCATACAGAAAGTCCTAGTTTGCAGTGCCTTTCCAAGGCTGTTGAAAGAACTAGTTTCAGGCATAAAGAAAGAACGTGGCATTTTATTGGTCTGGGAATTGCCGGACCAATGGCAAAAATGCTGCAGTCTTTCTTGAGTCCTAAAACCGGCACTATTGAAAGCTGCGATGAAACTTGGAGTTTCTTCCTTTCTTTGTATCATAGGAAGTGATTTTGAAATTGCTTATTTCAAATTCAATTCATAATACAACTAAGGAGAATTCTATTTGGCTCCCCAGGTACCAGTTATATAAGCAATGCCTCCTCCAACTTTCCATCAATGCCATAGTGCCACTGGTAGGGCAAGTGCATCAGCAAAGAGTGGATTTATGTAATTTTCTCATTTTTGCTGTCATCTCAGCTGATTATCTGACAGAAAGATGACAATGACTCATGTCTTCAGATAGCACATAAGTGACCATTGAAATGATTTTGCTTCTGAAAATAATGCCATGCAATTGAGCAAGAAATGCTGGTACATTCAAATTTGATTGTGATACTTTGCCTCATCAAGTTGGAGGTCACTTTTGTGTCTAAAGCAATTGGTGTATGTAACACTGCGTAAAAGACTTGAATTTTCCACTAAAAAACATTAGTGAAAAATTTTACATATTTTTCAGACCATTTTTCACGTATTTTCTCAGCAAAAAAATTGAAGATATTTCCTCGCTTTTCTCAATCCAATTCTAGTTTTTCACTAGTTCCCCATTTGGAATAAAAAAAAGTTGAAACTACTGTATCTTTCCCTTCAAATCGGTAGTCACGCGTCACGCACCCCTGTGTCGATCACGAACTTTGGTCGATGTCACGCGTCACCCGGGCCTCTGTCGAACCTCCAGATCGTCACGCAGTCCCCAAATCGCCCGAAAAATGTCAAAAAGGCGAAATTTTTCGTTTTGGTTCCCGAAATTTTCGAGGTGTCACGCAAAAAGTTGGCAGCTACCGAAATGTCGAATAGGTAAAACGTGTCACGCGTCACCCCCCATGTCGAATTGAAGGAAAAGATACAGTATCTTGAACTTCTCATTGAACTCTTGGTGAAAAAATGTGTGAAAAATAAAAGACATTTTTCACCAATATTCTCAGCTGAAAATTTAAATGTTTCATGCAGTGTGAGGATTCTTGGGCATCTATCTGATGGTTATCTGAATATTTATGCTGTGCAATGTATCAACTAACTATTCTGAACAGGTAGGTTCAAGTCAAACTTCAAGATCTGCTTTAAGATTCATTTATTTACTGGGGGTGTAATTACCCCTGAAACTCCCCCGGGGGGCATACATTTCAGTTTGAAGTGCCTGGGGTGCTGAATAGAATCACCCTACAACTAGTACTGGTAGTTTTTGCTAGAATAAAAATATGCAATCATACTACCAGTTACATGGACAGTTTTCATATTACCAAGAACATTTCCTTTTCTGGTGTGCCAGAGCCAGTGTTTCTCTGATGTCATTACTCCCGCACTTTTGTTTTGCCTGCTCTTACCACACTCTGGATGCTCCACTTCTAATCCCAAAATATACCTCAGTTACCGTGTACTTGAATTGCATCTATTCTATTGCAATGTATGATATTGGTGTGGCAGATTGGGTTTTTTTGCTGTGGCTTTGCACAGTGCCCACATGCGGCTTTTGCACAAGCTTTCTGTTCTTTCTTGACCACTTTTCATGTATGCACACATCACAAACCTTTCAATGAGGTGCTTCGAGGTCAAAGTGCTGATACAGTTGGATGAAATAGCCCAGTAATAGCCAACATGTTCATTGTACATGAAGGTAATCAGATAGCATATTTTGTTAAGCCGCTCAATTTCTTCTTTTGCATGCTTGATCCCAAAGTAGAGAACCATTGCCTGGCACTGCGCTGGGTTCGTCCAAGGCTGAGGACAGATGTCATGGTGAGTGTCTCGAAGCGAATCAAACTCTGTGAGTGCCATTGTCTGCAAGATGTCTGCCCATGTTGGATGTTCATGCAGAGGAATCAGTGCCCCAGCAGCCTCATTGTAAGCCTGGAGAGCATGGCAAATGGTATCAGCATGTGTCTTCAGCACGTTCGAGATCTTGTCACACAGATTGTAACCTAGCACAGTTAATAAGGTTGGAAGAGAGATAATAAAAATGTACCAATACCACTCATACCCAACTTTATCAACTCAAACAGTTGTGACACCACAAGGTGCTCCAGTTTGGCAAGTGCAGCCCGATATTTCTGTTCATTGGTGAGAATGAGTGCATCTTGGTATTCTTGAGAATCTGTGGTTCATCACACCTCAATTGTAAGCACCTCCTCAAAAAAGTAGATTCTCTCCTGAACAGCCAGGAATTTTGTCTATGTTGTGCAATAACAGGTATTTACTGCCTTGATCTGCTGAGTGGTATATCCCTCATTGACAATGAGGTTGTCAAGATTGTTGTAGTCCTCTTTTGCTTTATCAGCATCCATTCTGAAAGGAGTAAGTATCATCTTTAGTTGAAACTAGGGACTTATTTAGCAACATAAAGCTACAGAAGCCAGTTGATGTAACCCATGGTCTTCTTAATGTTATCGGGTTCTGAGCACAAGCTCTCAAAGTACTTGATCTTGGTGAGATGGTGGTTCTCATAATCCTGTGCGGTTGTTTCTAGCCGGGCTTCGAGTACAGAAAGCTGTGCCTGGTTGGATATGATTTTTGCAAGGGCTTGCCAAAAATTTTGATAAATAAAGTCTCCTGTAAAGAACATCAGTAATGGCCACTAAAAAGTTATGGGATGTTACCGGATGTCACATGCTTGTCCAGGTTGTGGGAGTGGAAATGTTCATCATTCTGCTGAGCCGATGGAAGGCTGTTGCAGGGCGAGCCATCAAAGCTAAATGGTTGGACAGTGCAAAAGGCCACTCACACTCTTTGAAGTCCTCCAGACCTATAGCCTCAACATCAAGTGGTTGCCAACTTATTTGACATGCTCGATTGTGTGCATGGCTGTGGAAGGCAGGAACAACACTTGAAGGTGCATGGCAAGGACTTTCGCACCCAGTGAACTCCAAAGTAGTGTCTTGAAAAATGTGCATATGATGTCATGGCCGAGTGATCCAGCAGCTGCCTGCCAATAACAAACATGTAATTTTCTCGGACCTATAGTTCACCACTCTGAATCATATTGCACATCACTAGCACATGTCCATGATGGCACATGCATAGGCATACCCCCCACAAGAGCAAACAGTGCAAACATTTTCTTGCAAGCCTCTGGACCAGCTGCCTTCCAGTGCTCCATACATGTGGCCAGACATTGTGCTAGTTCTTCTGCTTCACTGGTTGAAAGTCCATTGACATTCAGCCAGGCAAATCCATCTTCATCAATGTCTGCTACAGGTTCCTGGACATCAGGTAACTTGACATTGGATAATCCAGCAACAGATGAGGGGAGTTGAGCCAATGAATTCACAGAGGTTGAGAGGGATGTTGACAGCACTTCTGGAGGTATAGATGTTGCAGGTGAGGAGGCCTTATTAGAATGAGGTCTCTGCTCAAATGTGAGTGGAAGATTGACAGAAATACATGTGGCACACCTTTTGAGACTCCGCAACTTCATTCTTGTATATGTCAACTTGATGTGGAGTTGACCATCTAAAAGAGGTTGAGGAATGGACATCTGGGCATACCTTGCCCAGGCCAGAAGGTGCTGTCCACAAGCTTCAAATATTGTTCCCATCCATGCACACAAGGAATAAGAATTTCAGGGTAGGCTCATTGACAGTCTTGTACAGGCATGAAGCACATGCATTCTGAGCATGCCAGGACCGTCACACAGGGGGCAAAGTGCACGACACTTGTCATACTGGCATCTGCATGGCATGTGTATGGCATCTGCATGGCATTCTGCAGGGCATCTGCATGGCATTTTGCACAACACTTGCAATATGTGTGAAATTTTTCACTTTGTTGCAACTTCATTAGATGCTTGAATCAAACAAAGACTTCAATAGTTCTCTTGAACCATAATTATGGTGGTGCAAAGCTGCAATGCAAGTCTTTGAATCAAAGCCCTTGAGAATTCAGGCACACAAAAGTGCAAATTAAAGATAAGATGCACCCAGCAATACACCAACATGGTGTTTAGATCAGGAGCTTTTTCCCAATGCAATGGTTGATTAAAAATATCTGCTATCATGCATGTCATCTCCCAACTTATTTTTCAGTCACTAAAAGCAACAGCTACAGCTCCGATGTGATCCCGAGTGCATGAGGGTTGGGGACAGGAGGAGCAGTAGGCTAGAATGCATGGAGAATAAAATGAGAAAAATTGTGGATATAACCAGCATATCAACAATTTTGTACCACTGCTGCCTGGCTCAGTGATAGCAAATCTTGTTAGGGGTTGAGCCTTGCAAGACCCTGAGGATTATTGAATCCAAACACATTATTACTCATCTTTCTGTACAGACAAGACCTTTGTGAACCATCCTAGAATCAACGAGCAATTCACCATTGTTTGCTGGGCTCTGAGTAGAGGATGTGAATAAAATGCACAAATTTTATATATACCAAAGCAACATTGTAATATTGGTTCAAACCCTTGTGATTATTCTCAAGCATTGTCCAATAACTGACAAGTGCAGTGCTAGGGCACACAAGTACTGTGCACATGCCATGCAAGTGCCATGCATATCCCACACAAGTGCCATGCAGATCCTCAGCAAATGCTGCGCATATCCCGGGCAGATGCTGTGCACATCCTGAGCGAGTGCTGCACATATGCCATGCAAGGGTCATGTGGTTGCCATCATGGCAAGTGCCATGCACTTTGCCCCCTGTGTCAGTGTGAGGTGCATACAGGCATCCACTTGTTGAATAATCTCGAGGTAAGCATCATATGCTGTTCTGTGAGAGAAGATCAATGTAGATGGAAGACTCAGAGGCAATTTCAAAAAACTGTAGCTGCAAGTCAGACTCAAGTTGACCTGAGTTGACTTGTACCTCCGAAGTCAAGTCAAGTCAAGTCGACTGTGGCCCAAAGTTGACTTGCTGAGTCATGACTCGACTTGTCAAGTTGCAACAACATTGATGCACAGTCCATGTTCGCAGTGACTTAGCCTCCCACCATGAGCTCAAAACATTACAGTCTTGGATTACCTACAGCCCAAGAACTGAGTATCACTCTGGCTTGAATGCTGTTCATGTTGGAATTCCGAGTTCACCGCTCGCTATCTCCGATGTCATTTGTTATCATATTAAGCCACAGGTACTCCCCTCCCCCCTGTTTGTCATAATTAATCCTTCATTTACACTAATTAGTTGTGTCCACTTTATATAAGTAGTCTGTAGTTCTCCGTGCGTTTGCAACCAGTTCACTGCTAATCTGGAATTGATCTCTTTGATTCCAACAGTTCAGCAGTCTCACAATGCCGTGTCAAGTGCCTTCTGGTGGGCCTCATCCCACTTTGTCTGCTCAGCCTGTTTGCTCTGTAGATGATTAGGCATGAGAAAGTTGTCCAATCATCATCACTATTGGCACACATTGGCTCACTACTGGACAATATTATTGCCACAAGCACAGATACCACCAAAAAGGTGCTGAGTGCATGAAACGGGAGATAGCAAGCTGGCCAGAGTCATTAATAGTATAATTATGACTCAGTCCTTCTGTATGAATGCCAAATGCCATAGGTTGCAGTGATGTGCCTGGCTTAGCTTCAAGCCATGAAGCACCAACAGCACCTGGCCCGAAGAGTCGCAAATACAGCTGAATTTAATATTTGGAAATTGAACTCATATTCAACATTGACTGGATGCTGTAAAATCATTACAGAATGGCAGAATCCAAGCTCATTTTGTGTTGGCTGAAAACAGGGCTTGAGCTCTGTTATTTAGTATCGGAAATCTGAATCTCAAGTCCAACCCTGCTTCAAGCCAAGAGTTTGGCTTGGCTTGGCTCAGGGGTAGCTCACTGTCAATTACATCAATAGGGCAAAACCAGAGTTTGAATTTTGTATTGCACAAGCATCCCGGTGCTCCCAGCACTCTAATTCATGTATTTCCTGTATTTATGAAATGCATCCTTGCAAATGCTGTTCTCAACCTGTTAATTAATGTACTAATCTTAGTGTGTGGAAAGTGAAACCAAAGCCTCCCAAGCCAGGGCCAAGCTTTTGTTGTCAGCCAAGCCAAGCCCACCCACTAGCCATAACGGGCTGTCTGAATGATTTATAAGTTATATGAATCTCAAGACCTCAAGTTAACCCAACCAGCTCCCACCACGATGCCCTGCCAGCCCACTGTTACCGAAATTCGTCTTGAGTACCTCACAGCCTGTTTGACCCCTGCAGTCACACTTCTGAATGAGCTTCATGGGGCATTTACTCCCTCATTTGTTCAACCAATTTCAAACACCATTGCATCCTTGCTCAAGCTAGTTCAGGTACCAAGACTGTCAATGAAGGATATTTGTGACTCACTAAATATGCCAGAATGTGAAGCAAAATAAGAAGAAATGTGCTGAACTATTGGAGAATATCCACCAACTTCTGTTTGCAATTATTGACTTTCATATCAAGTGTGAAGCTATGGGGTCCCTATCACCCACAATGACAGAACATGTTGGGAGATTCATGAAGTACTGTTTAACCAATCATAATTTGCTGTGACCAATTCTTCTCCAGAACACTTCACAAGATATATATATACATTGAGGCACAACAAGACAGGAAGAAGTTGAAGCAGCTGTTTCGGAATATTGAAATGCATAACCTGGTGAGAGAGTGTCATGCAGAATTAGATGAAGCCAAGAAAATCTTTGAAGTAAGACCTGCTATTCCTCATCTTTGCTAAGATATTGAGCCCATAATTCCAGGTCGACACTAGTTGTAGAGTGTTCAAGGACATCGAGGAGATGAAAAAAGCAGCTGAGGCCAAGCATGAGGAACTACTTGAGTTAATCTCAACCATGTCTGAAACCAATACAACAACAGATGGCTCATCGGTAGGTGAACAATTAATGTTCTATATATCCAACCAACACTGCATAGGTCTACTTTGGTGCCAATGAATTGAGAAACAGGTAGAAACCAGTCTCATTATCAATGACTTCACTCATCCTTTTGGAAAGCTCAAATTCATTTTCATTGTTGCCCTCAAATCCAAAGATCTTTCATGGTCGTGAAACAGAGGTGGAGATGATTATAAGGATGCTTGGTCTGCAATCTCCCAGAATAGCAATTCTTGGAGGAGGTGGAATGGGCAAGACAAGCCTTGCACGAGCAGTTCTGCACAATCCAGAGACCTCAGCCAAATTTGAAGAAAGATACTTTGTTAGTGCAGAGGCAGCAACCACAAGCATTGAACTGGCTGCGCTTATTGGGCTACATCTAGGATTGAATCCTGGAAAAGATCTAACAAAACCTATTATCCAGTTCTTTTCAAGAAGGTCATCTTGCCTGTTGATTCTGGACAATCTGGAGACAGTGTGGGAGCCCATTCAGTCTCGGAATGAAGTTGAGGAGTTACTTTCCCTCCTTACAGACATTCAACATCTTGGCTTGATAGTATGTGCAGTGCTCATGTCAATTTTCATTGCTGACACATAATAGATTACGATGCGAGGAGCAGAAAGGCCTGCCAAAGTTCAATGGACTCACCCCTTTTTATTGCCACTGCAGCCTCTATCTGATGCTGCTGCACAACAAACATTCCTGGATATTACAGACAATGCCTATATGGTTGAGGACTTGAACCAACTCCTCAGCCTCACGGACAACATGCCTTTGGCTGTGGATCTCATTTCCCATCTGGTTGACTATGAAGGGCTGGAAAATGTTTTGGCCCGATGGGAGACAGACAAGATATCCATCCTCTCTATAGGGTCTGACAGAAAATCAAATTTGAATGAATCCATCAGTCTCTCCCTCTCAAGCCCCCGACTCTCAACTGAAAGCAAAGAATTATTGAGTCTTCTCTCAATCCTCCCCAACGGACTCTCCGATTCTGAACTTGTTCAAAGCAAGGTTCCTATTCCCAATATTCTAAGCTGCAAAGCAGTGTTGCTGGGAACTTCCTTGGCATATCAGAACAGCAACAAACGACTTCTATTACTGGTGCCTGTCAGAGAGCATATCCAACAGTTTCGACCTCCACCTACTCTTCTAATTGATCCTCTCTGCAAGCATTTCCATGCACTTTTTGCGGCTATGGCAGACCAAATATAGTACAGAAGAAGTACATCCAGTGGTCAACCAAATTACCATGAATCTTGCCAATCTGCAAGAAGTATTGCAACGAGGGCTATGGATGACAAGCAATAGCTCACATCTTCAAGACACCATCCACTGTATAATATCCCTGAACTCTTTTTACCGAATCACCAATCGTGGTGTAAGTTCTCTGATGGACCAAATTCAGCATATTGTGTCCATGTCCTCAGATCTCAAGCTGAAGACACATTTCCTGAGTGAAGTTTTGCACTCACAGGGATACTATCACAGAACACAGTGGATAGAAGAGCTGATAGTACAAGGAATATCTAACTTCAAACAAGTCACTGACCCAGTTCTTGAGTGTAAGTCCTCTCTTTTCCTGAGCCATATTTTGCCTTATTATGGTGGCGCCAGGCAAATTCTATATTGGAGCTTCAAAATTCTCCTCTTATCAGTTAGATTTACCTCGTGCTCTGCAATTGGTCCATAGGGCCCAAGAATCAGCTAAATCATCTGGAGACAATGAGGAACAGTGCAGTGTTCTGGTATACATGGCTTATTACAAGATGACCAGTGGTGATTATTCCACAGCTAAACTGTTTGCCACAGAGGCACAACAGCAGGCAGAAGTGGCAATCAGGTTGCAACGGAGTGCTGAAGCATTATATATCCAGTCTGTCTGTGCCAGATATCTTGGGAATTACCCTGAGAGTATGATGTATGTGTGTAATGCCAGAAAGAACCTTGAAATTTGTGGATTGTCCAAGGGGTTTACTGCTGACCAACTCACAATCAACCAGGCTCAGATCTATCTTTTGAAATCAGAATATTCTCAAGCTCAAAGGATGTTCACAGATATAGCCAATATGACATCCTCCAGCCAAGATGGGATATCATATGTAAATGCCCATCTGAGTATTGCATATATTGACATCAAAATCAATATACCTGCAGAAAAAGTGTGGATAGGGCTGAACAGAATGGCTGAAATTTTCAACACTCTTGGTTGCCCCAGTGTGTTTCAGTGGTACAAAGCAGTCAGGGCAGCACTGGAACTCAGAGAGCAAAAATTTGACTTGGCAGAGATGCACTTTCAAGAATGTTTCCATTTTGATCAAAGGCCACCTGTTTTTGTTGAATCTTTTTGCTTGGAACACCTTGCCAACAGCAGGGCCTGGCCAGCCACAGCACTACAATCCAAGTGGCCTATCATATACCTGAGCTTTTCATCTAGATCCAAAGCAAAATTGTCTCTTTACAAGGCCCTGCTCTTTCTTGCAGACATATTTATCACCAATCATGATGAAGAGACTGCATCTGCTTTATATACAGTAGCACTGGAAGGATTCACCTGTATGGATGTGCATCAAAGCCGTGCACAGTGCATGTTACATCTGGGAGATCTTGCATGCAAACATGGAAATATTGCTGAAGCTGTTGCTCGCTGGACCACAGCTAGACCACTGTTTGAACAGTCATCACAAGCTAAGAATATCATTCAAATTGACTCTAGGCTTGCTGCTCTGAATAAAGCTCATGAGAAAGCCCTGAATGAACTTGCAATCTTGGAGGCACCTACTCAGTTGTTTGGGGAGGTTTTGACTTCTGAGAAAGATGGAATCAAGGCTATTCTTCTGTGATGGTTAGAAACAATTCTGGTTTTATGTATCTTGTTTAGTTCCGGTTCTCTATGTTGTACTATTTATATATTTATTTTCACAATCGAGGACAGTTAGACCAGGCTCAAAAAGGGGAGGCCAGTGTGTGAATTTAGTTGAAAGAATAGTGAGGAGATCACCTCATTTGGATCCCTATTTGTGTAATGTGGTGAATGCTCCATGTGAATTTCCTCATTGGCAGAAGGTTTGCCATTCAGGAGTACTGGCACATAATCAAACACCTTAATTTTCCAATTGTACCATGCAGTCTCTTTTGATTTCCCACCTGGTGTACCTCACATCTTCCCTGATATCTAAAGAGTCAAGAGTTCACTTACATTTGTTTCAAAAGCTTGGAGGCAGCAGACAAGGCATCAATTCCTCAAGATTCAATTTCCATCTCAATCCAAGTCTGTTATCATCTTCAATTCAAGTCCCTCAAGTGCTTGAATTGACAACCACTGGAACATGTCACACCACATCTTGCCTGCACCTGCATCAACTAGTCGCACTGCTGCACACTGTGCTCTGACCCTCACCACCAGCCTGACAAAGGAAGATGCCCATGCCCATGACATCACCAGGAGATTGCAGATGCCAGCTGCTCGAAATCACTCTGTGAAGTGTGTATGAGGTATCGGTATCTAGTGAGTCTATATTTTTTCCTCCTCCCCTGTGCACCTTTAAAATTTGGGACACTGGGTCGGAAAAGTGGATTAAGACCCTGTGTGACCCACCCACCCATTAGCCGAGCACAGCCACAGCACAGCCATCTTCCAAATTGGTTAATTTCCACCATTTTTGCCAGTGCTCCACTGCATCTCTGTAAAAGTTATTTTTATTTCCATATAGAATTGCAGATTGAATGAAAAGACACACCACTTGGTGAAGCCCATGATTTCTGACATGCTAGCAACAACAAATAACTGATAGCCTGGGCACACCAGATCTCCAGATCCACTCGCACTGTGGGCCGCACTGCGCAAAGGCACAGCAGTCTCGATTGGCACAGCATGGGAAGGGACAGACAAGGGGGTCATAGAGCTATATGATGGAGGTGCCACGGGATGGGAGCATGTGTGCATGGAGTTGATCTGCGATGGTGTTGGTGGTGCAGATGCTGTATTGTTTCTATAGCTCCTCCTGCCTGCTATAAGCAATGTGGAAAGTCTTATGTATTGTAGTAAACAATATATGGTGCTCAGAGCAGGTAGATGTTACACTATGAACAAGATATTGTGTGTTGATGGTATTTCAGAAGTTCAGGTGTTTTTCACTACATTATAGTGATGTAATAGCTTGAAGAATGCCTTCACAATTTCTAATACACATTACACATTAGCCCTATGAAGTTAGATCATTCAAAACAGTCAAGTATTGAGCTAGCTACTGGGATTTGCACAAAATTTCCTTTTTAAGAGGAAAGCATTAGTGACCCAAAAAGGAAGGTCATCAGAAATATCACTGATGTGTAGTACCATGTCATAGAGCTCATTGAGGGCTACAACATTCATATACAACATTTTTTGATCCAATCACTGGTTGGCCTGTAAAATGCAAAATAAAGAGCCAACCCCAGCGATAAGGAACCAAACAAATGTAAATATCAATGCTGCTGGGGCCGTCAAAGCCAGGGCAATGGCTGAGATTATCAATTCTAGTGGCCAAGACCTTTTTAAAGCTGTACAAACAATGATCAACTAAAAGGCAAATGCCGAACCTATCAACCAACAGCTGTCAAATCCAAGGTATATACAAGGAAAAATACACATTAATTGCGATTTTATTATTGTTACCTAAGCTGCCGGGGCTGCTGAATACAGGGATCATGATATAGCACCTGTCTGGAGATATCAAATTTTTAGCTTGTGCTTTTGCAAAAGGCTGTATGTTAGATAGGTGGCATTTTGAAAAAGGTCTACTGCATGTAGTGTCACATCCACGGCATTCCTCCTCGCCCCTACCTTGGGGGTGCAGTTTTCTGTAGCCTTCAATGTATACCTTTTGGTGCATGAGGAGATGGCAAGGAGAGTGTGTGCAGCCCTGGGCCGTAGTGATCCTTGCTGGCAGCTGCGGAATGTCTGCCCTTGCTGCACCTACAAGCTCGAGGGTGAGGCCAAGGACTGGTCATTTCTCTTCACCTGCGACAGAAGCAACTCTGTGAAGCGATTTGCCCAGAAGACAAAGGAGCAGCAGGACGATGAGGGGAACATGCTACCCAGAGAGTCCATGGAGCAAGACAACTCTCATCATCCTCCTGGCGACTACTTCATCCCACGAGTCATGGTGGACAGTTGGGCGGTCGCAGATGAGGAAGAGCTCATAAAGGTGCATGATGAAGACAAGAAGGATAGCGGGTGCTCAGAGAAGTGGCAAAATATGAAGGAGACACATACAGCGCAGGCAGCAGCAGTTTACAATGAGACCGGTATCTTTGCAGGGCTTTGTCAGCACAGTTTTGTGCTGGCTCTCATCGACATGGTCAAGAGCAGGGAGTTGTAGGTTTTCTTTCAGCTTCGATCTCAATGCCTTCATGGTGACCTTTGGTAGAGTGAAATATGGGTTTGCTTTGCTCACACATCACTGCAAGGCACTAGGGCCAGAGATTGTCAAATTGATCCTGGGCTATGACATTGGCTGCCGGTTCTACAAAATGGTGAAGCGCCATCTGCGTGTCAGCGATCTCCTCCAGGATCGCGAGTTCCTTGCCCTCATCGGCTTGTTCCACAGCGCCGCTCACAATTGCCTCTGCCAGACCAGAAACCTGCCCAAATACAGAGATGATGTTGGGCTGGAGGGGTTTGAGGAATGTGAGACCTTCTTCTTGGAATCCAATGCCCTTGCAGGCCGAACACGGTATTCAACTGCCTTCCACTGCTGGCAGGTGTTTGTGACGTGGGTGGAGCATAAAGATCGCTTCCAGACTTACACGCAGCTATGTAAATCTTTTTGTATGGCATTCTGGTTTTACTAACCCATGTATAGCCCTTACTCTGGCCACGAAATATCAGCACACCTTGGCTGTGCTTGCAGAAGCACTGGTGCTGGCATGGCTTATGAGCGAGCTTGATGGTGCCATGCCTGTCACCCTCGAGGGATGGCTAAAGGCGGAGCGGGAATACCTCGCCTCATTCCGGAAAGAACCGGAGGAAGAGACATTGCAGATAGAATATTATCAGGCCCTGGTGAATTTCTACAACACCAAGTACATATCATATCTCAACTGTAGCGGGTTTACTCACCATGATTTAGGGAGGCAGTGGATGACCTAGGGGGGAATGTGACAGGCCTGCAGTTTGTGGGCAGGCGGGGACTGACAGGGCAGAGGCCGAGAGTGCAACACGGAGGTTTGAGACCAACTGATGGCACGTCTACGAGCAGGAGAACAAGTGCCTCGAGACGGTGAGGTATCTGGTATCTGGAAGCCCACCTGGAGCTCGTGGAATGATGGCGGCCAGTGTGGAAGGGTGGAATGGACCACAGGTAGCCTTTCATAGTTCTCTTTATTTGTTGCGTACCTTACAATACATCGATTCTCGGACCGTTTATTTGTTTTGTACGTAAATAATGTCAATCACCACCTTCTTACACCCGAGACACGACGTCCGACACGACCAGTGACAAGAAAGCTCCAACGAGAGCTCGTCGCCAGTGAAGACCTTCCACACGAGCCCCAGATTCTCCTCATTTACGAGCCCTATCGCGCTTTAATCGCACTCCACACCCACACAGCACATTCACAATATTTCTTTTATTTTCTACTCTACGTCTCGACGCCTTCCTGGGACCATTCAGCTCATTTCCTCGTTCACCCGTACCCTCCAGTACCCGGACAATCGACCCATCAATCAGTCTACCTGACTAGAACTCGCTACTGCGACACCAGGCAACAGGAACTGGACACAAGCCCAGATGCTTGTGAGCAAGCGCCGCTACCAGCTAGCATTGGACAAGCTGGAGTTACTGGTAGCAGCACGGCTGTTGGAGCTCTGGAAGATGAACATCCCAGTCACCGGTACAGTTTCAAATTTTTAGATGAATTGATTTGTTTGGCACGTACAGGCTACAAGCTGTGTAAACACATCGCGAAAGCGATGCAAGCACGCTCGAAGGTGGTATGGACAGCCCTCACCAACTACAACACCGCCGCCACTGCGCACAAAAGCTTGCACCCTCCGCTCAAGTGGGAAGCTGTCATGGAGTACTCCTTCCTCATGGACTTTGACTTGCTGAGGTTCAGTTGTTGGGATGTGCGCTTAGAGCCGTGGGCTCAGGGCTCCAGACGTGCCACCATGGACCTCCATTTCAAAATTCTGCAGGTGAAGGAGGAAATTGAGTGGCTGAATGTCGAGATTCGCCGCCCCTACACCTACATGCACGATGAAGATGCATTTCTAGCACATCACGTTCGACACCTTCGAGATGAACACCAGCACCAGCTCGCCCATCAAGTTGAATTGTACCACTGGGAGCACAGCCGGTTCAACAACAAGCACCAACATCACCTGGAGAAATTACGCAAGGCAGGCTGTACCACGGTGCTGGAGCCTGGAACAGCACTGTCCAAGGAATACAACATTCCTCCGCTCACCATGGCAGAAGAGATGCCTGACACAGTGCATGCTGAGGTGCTATGCACCACTGAGAGTGAAGTCGAGGGCATGGAGGACATCGACGCCGAGGCGGTAGCTGATTCCTTGGAGCTGGTGCTGCGGATAGCAGACAACGTGGGTGGGGACGGCGGGGCCGGGTTGTAATGCTTGCCATTGGGATCTTCTGGGTGTATTCTTGCTGTATACTGTGACTTTCCGCTGAATTTACACTGATTTTCAAGAGTATTTTGGACTTGTGCTTGTGCGAAGAGATGCCGGAGATCACGGGCCATCTAGATTGACAGCGGGAATTAGGGAGCAACCGGGACAGGTTCCCGAGCTATCAAAAACATCAACATTTGACGGTTTTGATGCAAGCCCACCGCATTTGATGGCTGGTGATGGCTCTTGATCACGCTCACAACTTACATGATGGGCGGGATGCAAGCAGCGGGTGCCATCAAAGGCATCAGCGCCTGATGGACACTGTCGATGCCGCCGCTTGCTTGGGGACAGCCGGCAGGTAGGGTATTTAAGCGGCATTTAAATCATATTTAAACTGTACACAGTGATTTACCAAAATCAATGCCCAATTAGGTGGCCCATTGTGATGGTGTGCCACGGCTAATAGGCCGGATAGGTGGGCACAACAGGTGAAATTTCTGGCCTGGCATTCGCTGGACTTCTATATATGGGAATTTTAATGTGACTGGCGAGGAGTGAACTATTTGTTGAGTGAACTATGAAGGTTATGGGTGACACCCCATGAACTTCTTGTCAAAATGATACAGTACACATATACATGGTGGCACCTGGAAGACTTCGGGTACTGAGAAGGAGGAAATCAGTCAAGGCAAATGAACTTGGAGCACAACTAACCTGCAATTATCAAGGAAAGGGTCCTGACATTGAACATGTCGAGGAACTTTCAAGGACATGGCTGAGGTAGGCATCAAGCGAAAGGAAACAAAGCTAGTTAAGTACGAACACAAATGCAATGCCAAATTGGGAGGCTCAATTCAAGTCTTCAAACAAAGCCTTTGAAGAAAAACCTCCAGCTCCAGCTTGCGACCTGAGAACATAGCCATAGTTTGGAAGAGACAATGAGTAATACTTGAAGCATAACAAACTTGTGTTTTCAAAGGGAGCAAATAAGAGCAAGTGTGAGAGCTTGATGCACAAGTCCGAACTGAAAGGTTGGATGTAAGTCAAATGGGTTCAGCATTGAATAGATTGGTGTGAATGCACCAAAAGAAGACGCGAAAACTAAGGAAAAGTTTATTTTCCAAAGATTCATGACACTAGGGGCATGACTCAATAACCCATGCCCAAATATGCAAGGGATACGCTGAACATATTTACAATTTCTTTTGCATGTCTTTGGTTTCAAACATGGAGATGGTATTCAAAAGACATTCTGAATTAAAGGATGTCTTTTGAATACCCTCTTTGTTCTTTGAGCCACAAACTTGCACAAGTTATTGTAAATATTTCCTGCATATCTTTTCAATGTTCTAGGCTTGATTATTCAGTTATGCTCCCTGTGATCACTGTGTTCCAACCCCACCTCTGTCTATGTTTAACTATGTTCATCTACATTTATCTACATCCATGTCCATATATCTACACCCCAATACAGACTGATCTCTGACCCCCCTTTATCTACCTTCATCTATGTTTATCTATAAGGTATAGAGGTGGTGCAGCTAACACTGCGGGCAATGAATTCCGCATCCAAGTTGGGATGCATTTGACACATCTGATCTACGTCACGGGAAGCTGGCTCACAAAGGTTTTCAAAGGCATGAAAGCAACCTTTGTGTGTTCTTTGTGCATCTTTGTTCCCCCTGGTCCAGGGGAACAATGCATGCACAAAGCAAGCACAAAGACTCCCTTTACACCTTGAAAGAGGGTTTGCAAAATAGTTGATCAGATGCCAGCAGGATGCATCGAACACATATCCGATTGGATGCGCAATTTCTTGCCCCCAGTGTAACTCCATCTACCTTTGCACACATCAGTACATATACATCATGCACCCCTCTGCCACAAGACATTGCTTGTGATTGGATCCAACACACCAGCTATGAACATCCATCTACATTGGTCCAGGTCTGTCTACCTCAGTCTGGGTTCATCCACATTGAGTATAGTTGTAGATCCACACAGAGGCATGTGGGCACTATGTCTATGTGGCTTAAGCATAGGTAGACAGGGCCCTTTGTCTAGGCATTTTCAATGTCCATATTGTATATGGTACAGATGATTTTGACTGTAGTATAGTCATCCCTGTATGCAGACAGTACAGTATGGTCAAAATATGGTCATAATATGGCAGGATCTGTTCAGGGGTAGAGATGAGGAATAAAAATATCAATATAGTGGGACAAATAAATTCTTCATTTGTGGAATAGATCCATGATCACCCTGTTTGTGTTCCACAAAATATTTTTATTATTTCCACACACCAAACATGCTACTACTGGTGGCTTTGTGTCTGGCTTTTTTGGCTCTTTAGCAGACTTCGGCTCCATGGAAGGCTTCAGTTTCTTGGCGCTTGTGTCAGTGGGAGTGTTGATCTTTGTTTCGCCCTCTGCATTGGTCTTGGGAGCCTTAGGCTTGTTTTTCAAACCCTTGGGCCTCCCCGGAGGACGGTTTTCAGGTGCAGCAGCAGCAGGCTTCTTCAATTTGGCCAAACGAGCTTCAAGTTGGTCAATTGTCTCGCCCTCGGGAGCTTTGGACTTCCTTCCCATGTGGCAACAGTCAAGTGATCACAAGCAGCTTACTCAAGCACACACGAAGATATATTCACAAAAAATGTTTATTCCACAAACAAGATTAAATCTTGTTTGTGGAATATTTTTATTTTGTAAGAATAATTGTCCCATCACTCGATTATTTTTATTCACAAACGGGAAAATATTCCCTAGCGTGAACTCCCCCTAATAATGAAAGTAAATATATAAATAGTACCCTAGCATAGAGAACTCAAATTAAACAAGATATATCAAACTAGAATTGTTTTCAAACATCACACAAGAATGGCCTTGACAGAACTCTCTTCAGAAATTGAAACCTCACTCAACAACTGAGTAGGTGCCTCCAAGATTGCAAGTTTATCCAAGGCCTCCTCATGAGCTTTTTTCAAAGTAGCAAGCCTAAGGTCAATTTCAATGACATCTTTGGCTTGTGATGACTGTTCAAATAGTGGTCTGGCTGTGTTCCAATGAGCAACAGCTTCAGCAGTATTTCCATGTTTGCATGCAAGATCTCCAAGTCGAAGTATGCACTGTGCTCGGCTCTGATGTACATCCATACAGGCAAAGCCTTCGAGTGCTACAGTATATAGAGTGAATGCAGTTTCTTCATCATTGTTAGCGATGAATATATCTCCAAGAAAGAGCAGAGCTTTGTGAAGAGCCAGCTTCTCTTTGTATTTGTATGAAAAGCTCAGGTAGACTACTGGTCATCTGGGCTGTGATACTATGGCTGGCCACAGCTCAATATTGGCAAGTTGTTCCAAGCAAAATGATTCAATAAAAGTATAGTTCCCTTGGGCAAAATGGAGGCACTCTTGAAAGTGCAAGTCTGCTAAGTCAAATTGACACTCTCTGAGCTCTAGACATGCCCTGACTGCTTTGCACATAATAATATCCATGGGGAAACCAAGAATGCTGTAAATTTCAATGACTCTGCTCAATTCTCTCCACACATTTTCTGCAGGTTTATTGATCTGAATGTCAATGTATGGAATATTCAGAAGGACATTTGCATATAATGAAGGATTTTGATCCAGAGATGTCATGTTGACTAACTCTCTGAACATAGTTTGAGCTTGAGAATATTCTGATTTCAGAAGACAGATCTCTGCCTGGTCCATTGTGATGTGGTGATCAGTATACCCCCCTTGACAAGCCACAGATCCCAAGTATCATCCTGGCACTACACAGATACACTGAACTCTCTTGGTAATTTCCAAGACATGTGGCACACTGAGCCTGGACATCAAGCGCTGCAGTACTGCGATGCAAATTCATTGCTATTTCTGCAGCTTGCTGTGCCTTTAGGGCCAATAGTTGAGCAGTCCAATAATCACCAATTTTGAGCTTATCATGAGCCATATCAATCAAAACATTGCACTCCAGGTCACTGTCTCCAGATGATTTGGCTAATTCTTGGGCCCTGCAGCTAAATTGCAGAGTGTGAGGTATATCTGATTGATGATAGAAAAATCTTGAAGCTCCAAGATAGAAATGGCCTGGTAGTACTATAATGAGACCAACTATGGCTCAAAAAGAAGGTACCTACACTCAAGAACTGGGTCAGTGACATGCTTGAAATGAGATATTCCTTGAGCTATCAACTCTTCTATCCAAGATTTGTGGTGATAATATTGTGGTGAGTTCAGAACATCAGTAACAAAATGTATCTTCAGCTGGGGATCTGAAATCTCAGCAACAATATGCTGAACTTGGTCCATCAGGGATGTTACACCACAATCAGTGATTCGGAAAAAACAATTCAGAGATATTACACAGTGGATGGTGTCTTCAATATAAGGAGTACCAGTCATCTGTAGCCCTCGTTGCAATACTTCTTGCAGATTTCCAAGATTCATGGTGATTTGGCTGACCACATCATGTTGTTGCTCACCTTTACATTCCCGGAACAGCTTCAAAAGTGCATGGAAATGCTTTAAGATAGAATAAATCATGGGAGAAGGTGGAGGTAGAAACTGTTGGATATGCTCTCTGACAGGCACCAGCAGTAAAAGCTGTTTATTACTATTCTCATATGCCAAGGAAGTTCCTAGTAATACTGCTTTGCAGCTTAGAACATTGGGAAGAGGAAGTTTGCTCTGCACAAGTTCTGCATCTGAGAGTCCATTGGGGAGAATTGAGAGGAGACTCAATAACACTTTGCTTTCAGATGTGAGTTGGGGACTTGCAAGGGAGAGGGTGATAGATGCATCCAAGCTTGATTTTCGATTATAGCCCACAGAGAGGATGGATGTTTTGTCTGTCTCCCACCGACCTAAGACATTTTCCAGGCCTTCATAGTCAACCAAATGGGAAATAAGATCCACAGCCAGGGGCATATTGTCTGTGAAGCTGAGGAGTTGGTTCAAGTCCTTGACTGCATAGACATTATCTGTGATATCCAGGAAGGTTTGTTGTGCAGCAGCATCAGACAGTGGTTGGAGGGGTGGTAAAAAGGGATGAGTCCATTGAACTTTGGCAGGCCACTCTGCCCCTTGCATGGTGATCTATTTTATGTCAGCAAGGAAAATTGAAATTAGTGCCACACATACTATCAAGCCAAGGTGCTGGATCCCTGTAAGAAGGGAAAGAAACTCTTCAACTTTGCCCCGAGACTGAATGGGCTCTCATACTGTCTCTAGATTGTCGAGGATCAACAGGCAAGATGACCTCCTTGAAAGATCCAATCCAATGTGTAGCCCAATTAGTGCAGTGAGTTCAACACTTGTAGATGCTGCCTCAGCACTAACAAAGTATCTTTCTTCAAATCTGGCCAAAGCCTCTGGATTGTGCAACACTGCACATGCAAGGCTTGTCTTGCCCATTCCACCTCCTCCAAGGATTGCTATTCTGGGTGACTGTTGACCAAGCATCTTCATCATGATCTCCACCTCAGTTTCACAGCCATGAAAGATCTTGGGTTTTGATGGCAACAGCGAAAATGAATTTGAACTTTATGAAAATGTGAGTGAAGCAATTGATTATGAAACTGCTCTATACCTGTTTCTGAGTTCATTGGCACCTGAGGGTACCTATACATGATTGGTTTAGTCAGTAAAATACTAATTGTCTACCTACTGATGAGCCATCCGTTGTTGAATAGGTTTCAGACATAGTTGAAATTAACTCAAGTAGGTCCTTATGCTTGATTTCAGCTGCCTTTTTCATCTCTTCAATGTTGTTGAAGATTGCACCACTGGTGCCAACCTAAAATTATGTTCAATCCCTTGACAAAATGAGGAATGGTAGGTTCTACTTCAAAGACTTTCTTCGCATCATCCAATTCCACATGGCAGACTTTCACCAGGTTATTCATTTCAATGTGACGGAACAGCTGCTTTAACTTGTTCCCATCCTGTTGTGCCTCAATGTATACATTTATCTTCTGAAGAGTTCTGCAGAGCAATTTGTCAGAGCAAACCATAATTGGGTCAACCCCAAATACTTCATGAATCTCCCAACCTCCTTTTTCATTGCAGGTGAAAGGGGCCCTACCACTTCAGACTTGATATGAAGATCGATAATTACAAACAGCACTTGGTGGGTATTCTCCAACAGTTCAGCACATTCTTTTTTATTTTGCTTCACATTCTGGCATATTTTGTGAGTCACAAACATTTCTCATTGGAAGTGTCAGTACCTGAACTAGCTTAAGCAGGGATGCAACAGTGTTCGAAATTGGTTGAACAAAGGCAGGAGCAAATGCATGACTGAGCTCATTCAGAAGTGTGACTGCAGGAGTCAAGCAGGCTGTGAGGTTCTCGAGACGTATTTCGATGACAGTGGGTTTGCGAGGCATAGTGGAGGATGGGACCAACTACAATGTCCAAGATTATAAGTCTTCTGGGGTTTTCTCATGCATGGGAATCTGGTACAGTTTAGTTTCCCGTAGTCAGACCTTATTTTCACCAGTTTTTGCATCCGGTATAGGAGGTCGAGGTTCGGCAACTCCGGCGGTGAATGGGGATGTACCCACTGCTGCAGACCTTCGTAAGAATTCCTTGAATCCAGGAACAAGCTACATCCCCGAGTCATCTCACTGCATTTTGACGGCTTGTGGGCACAGTCTGCCTAACTGGGTTTAGGTCGGTCTAGGTCGGTCGATCATGTCAAATACCGCTAGGCAGAGTCTGCCGATCAAGACTCTGCCTAACTGGGTTTAGTGGTCTGTCCACGTCTGTCGACCTCCCCTATAATCAATGGGCGGCACTCATACTCATTCCTCACTTGGTTGGGCCTATTTCGGTGCCTCAGATGCAGTCTATATCTGTTCTCCGTATTTATATCAGACGTTTCTATGCCATTGTTGAACCGAGTTTGCCGAGATTAACAGATTTAATTGATGGATTGATCTAATAGTGGCAGAAATAGTGTCGAGATAATTCAACCTGGCGTTTTTTGATGCTCAAGAGCTTACCTAGTGCTAGTTATGGCTGTGTCTGACCCATTTTGTGTCCTGCCTTGTGAACACAGTCGGGATTTGAGCCTGATTCGCGCGTTTTGAGAAATGCCGTACAGTGCCGTAAGTGCCGAAATGCGAGCATCAATGCGCGTAAGTCGGTCCACCGTCGATATAAGTGATATCTAGGCCATATATAAGTGTACTAGCATGAATTTGGACCATTGGGAGCAGGAGCACATTGTGTTGAACACTGGGTCTGCCGACCTCTGCCTACTATGGTAGGCAGACCCTGTGCCTACGAGCCCTCAAAATGCAGTGTCTGTGGCATGATATTGCAATGCAGGCACATTGGACTGACTTCATGAAAACATGAGCACCAAAAGGCGTTCATAGTGAGTGCTCCCGTATCACGGGTATTTCAATTACGAGATTTGAATAGAGCTTCTAATTTACCCGTCCCATATTTTGACGGGCCGACGGGCTGTAAAACGGTTACTGGCCCGTACCGTCTGGCTATTTCACTCCAAAAAATGACCAATTCGGATACAGGTCTTTTGCGGGTTAGGTGTAGCGGCTGAGAGGACAATTTGGGGGAATTTGTCCAAAAAAGACACTAAATGGAATACCCACAATGTTCCAGATCTGGTGGTGGCAAGGTTCGGTTCGGAAATCGGTTCGAACCTGAACCGAACGCGAGGTTCAGGTTCAGGTTCACCAGTTTGCTGAACCGAACACCAGGTTCGGGTTCGGCGTTCGGGGCGCAGGGGGCGCGTTCGAACGCCGAACGCGAATATCCCGACATTCACCGAATTTTGGACGATTTTGTTCCGATTTCCAGCAATATCGGGCTCAATTCGCACATTACTCGCTACCGACTCACTGTTAGAGTGCTGAATTGACATCTTGCAGCCAATTCTACGACCATCTCCATCAGTGTTGTATCACCGGGGCTCGGGCCGTACTGTCCCACGACTCGAAATTCACTTGAACATTCCTGGACTCCCGTTTGTTGGCCATTTCAGCATCCTTGAGGCACTGAAATTCGATCAATCAAGGTAAGAACAGGTAAATGACCCACTTGCTATGTTCCAGGACCAGCTATAAAACTTCCGAAATCTCCGGCTTCTTTTCGGTTCGGTTCAGGTTCGAACGCGTTCAGAACGCTGAACGCGGGTTCAGGTTCGGGGTTCAGCACTTTGCTGAACCGAACGCCAGGTTCAGGTTCAGCGTTGAGAGCAAAGTGCCCTGAACCTGAACCGAACCGAACCTTGCCACCACTATGGACCAGATCGCACAGAAAGATTTGAATACACCCGTAACAGGCGGTTACGATTCATATCACCCGTCCTGTTTCTCGCATTCTTAGGGATAAGGCCGTAATACGGACGGGTGGATGCCATAAAGTTGACGGCCTGTTACAACCAAACACAAAATCCAGACAAAAATTTGATTTGCCTCGCCAGAGAAAAGCCTTCTTGACTGACAAGTCTAAAGGAGAGTAAGGTGGATCGACTCTACCGGAAAACCACAAAAAGAATGCCCAGTGGATCGACGCCGTGTAAAAAATAGGAGCGTCACGTTGTTTTTATATCACGTATATGTATATCTTCCAATTGAGTAAGTTGACCGCCAATATCAACCGACTCAAGAGCTGAATAAAGACCAGGCAATGCTGGACTTCGTGTTGAACAGGCTAGTATTTTTCCACTAATCAGTGGCGACCCGCCTCACGACATGCGGGAGACGGAAGCAAATTGAAAAGCGAATCAGCGTCGACCGATGTCGGCGCCCAGACGAGGGAGCGAGCGGATAGCATACCCCTCGGTCCTCGGCTCGGTGCTTGAGCTGCCTTGAGGGCAGGGGTGCGGAGAGCACAGGAGAAAATGCGGCTAATAAAATTTATTTTCTGTATCGTACTTCGATATCCAATTTCGAGTCGGATCGATAATATTTTGGTATAAGGCGTGGGGGGGGCAGCCGAGGATTGAGCGAATAGCTAGCGAGCAGATCGGGAGAAGGAAGGCATGTAAGATGGGTAGCGGAGGCGGGGAGACAAGATGGGGGAAGGATAAGGGAGTATGGCAAAGACAGGGCTACGGAGCGTGAGGTAGCGGGACGTAGACATAGCGTAGAGTATCATCGGATAGGTAGGCGCGACGGTAGCGGCGGGGCGAGCCAAGACGCCGATGGCAAACCGCTACCCACCCACTCGCACCCCCACCGACCTACGGCCCCCGCTCACTCTCCCCATACGGCCGTGCTGGTCGTTGTTACGATGCTGATTCTGCAGCACCGTGAATTTGAACGGCGGGAGCGTGTAGTGCCCGTTTGCGCCGCCGTAGCCGTGCGAGTCGGGGTGCCCCGAGTGCGGGTGCGCGAAGACGGGCGTGAGCTGGTCGTCGTCGCCTACACCCGTGCTGTCGCGCGACTCGAAGCGCGGGGGCCAGTCGGGCCGATGGAGCGCGCCGTGCGCACTGCCGTCAAGCGAGTGCGGGTGGTGCGCATGCGGAGGCGGGAGCGTAGGAGCGCATGCGCGGGGTGCGTGGGTATGGGCGGCGGTAATGTCGAGTGCGCGCCGTGCGGCAGGGGCAGCGTCGGGTGCGGCGGGGGAAAAGAGTAAGCCCGCCCAGGTCCGAGGTCGCGGTACGTCGGGCCTCTCAGCAGCGGAGGCGCGTGTGGGTCGTGCGAGTGTGCGAAGCCGGGGCGGGACTATGTGTGTTGGTCAGTATACGCGTGTATAGCAAGACTAGATGAAGCGATACAGGAAGAGAGCAAGAGAAATGACACTTACAATATACACCCCTCCTCACCGCCATCCATCTTCCGTCTCTGGTTACTCTCCCAGTGCTGCACGCCGGTCTTTTCGGGTATCCTGGTTTGCTTGGATTCCCTTGTCGTTCCTTCTTTATTGCACTGGGATACACCGAGGCTGCCTAGCTGGAGGTGCGGATAAGCTTAGACTTTGCTTTTGAGAGATCCCGAGCCTCAAGTTCTTGGATCAGCGCAGAATCTTCGGGTGCGGTGGGACGCGCCATCGCCGCAAACCTGCGAGAGGCGTTGAACGACCCGCAGAGAAATTGCGCGCAGAGTTCTGGTTTGTGACATAGACGAGGACAGCACCATTCAAAGACAAGAAACGCAGAACACAAGTGTTGCGGTAAAGCAGCGACTGCCGCATTGAGGCGTCGGCACCCAGAAATAACAGACACAAAGCTTCTTCGACTCACCCCGCCCGCTTTACAGTACGCTCTCTGATTGACGCTTGCGAGTCTACACATTCGCCACGACGCCCGCCCCGTCTGCAAGCCACGCCGTTGCCCGTGCTCTCTCCATGCTTGCGCCGACTATCAATCAACCTTGCTTTGAGCCGCGGCCCGCTCTTGTCCCCTCACCAAAAGTGCGCATCTCCACTATCCCTATCTGACTTATGCCTGTATGTAGCACAAATGCTTTTTGCGTGCCGATGACCCCATTCTGTGCAAAGGAAAGAATCACCGATGGAGCAAGTCATGGGTGCGCTGTTGTCCACCTACACCTCCGATTTGCAGACACTTGCGTAGCCCAGGCTCAACTTTTCGTCGACCAATCTATCGCACCCCGCTCGCATCGACTATGACACGCCGCGACGCCGCCGATGGAGGAGGACACAGGTGCACCGTCGTGCATCTCCGTTGCGATTGGCTGACATTTGTGCCCTCTCCGCGCAGCCCCAAATCGCCCGCATCGACGCGCCACTGCCTCCGTCGCCGCCTTGGTGAGTCTCCGTACCTCCCTCCCGCCCTCGTCATTCCTCCCTGGACCCGTCGCCGCCTCCCCCGCCCACGCCGGACGACCTGCCGACGGCGTACGAGCGCCCATGCGCGTGCCTTGGCAGCACCACAGCATCACCAAGTGCGGCGGCCGTTCTTGCGGCGTGGGCTGGTGTGTGTACGCGCCCAAACGACTGCTCTCGCAGGCGTTCACGCTGGGCAGGTGCACTACTTACGACCGTACTCGCTGCGTACCCCGTGGCAGTACCAACTGCCGCTGTTCTCGTGAAGTAGACTGCGTGCCACGTCACGTCTCTGCCCGCACCGTGCGTCTGCGCCGTGCACGCCGCTTCACGGCTTCGCAGTCGCCGGCTTGCGGGCGGCGTACGCGCTGATACGACCGCTCTCGCGGCACCCCTCCATGCCGTCCTCGCATTGCAGACTGCGCGCGACGCAGCGACCGTTCGGGACGCGACGTACGGGCTGTAACCTAACGCACCGAGAACGTCCGTGCCTTCACGCACCGCAGGCGCGACGTTCTTGCGCGGCAGCCTATATGTGCACTCGCTGCATTCGCGCGAGTCGAGTCGAGCGGATCGCAGTGTGCAGATGTCCGGTGGGGTACGCGGCGAGGTCGGCGGCAATGGCGAGGCGCCAGCACGGCCGTGGTCGAACTGCAGCCTTCACAGCCGTCGCAGCTGCATGCGGTCCGCGATCGTAGCTTACGTCGTGTCGCTCCCCGCACCGTGCGTCTGCACCGCGCACGCCGCTTCACGGCGTCCCAGTTACGGTCCGCGAAGCGTAGGCGCGCGTGGGTTACGTCGTGTCGCGAGTAGATAGATTTTGAATATAGCTTTTTTGAACAAATCTATATCAGCGCTGCAGGAGCTCCCCGCACAATACGACGCACCTTGTGTGGATGGATCGATCTCCCCACTTTCGATGCACCGCTTGTCTGAGAACGCCCGCGTGAGTGCAATTCGGTGTTGCTATCCCAAGGGCGTCTCTTGAACACGCCCTTGACGACGCTGAGCTTGTCACAGCGCATAATGATCTCGTTCCCCTCGTAGAGCGCACGCGGGTGTGATACCCGGGCGGAGGCTGCGGGTCGTGCTAGCGTTGGTGTCTAGCAGAAAGTAGGGAAGGCGGAAAGTAGAACTTGGAGAGAAAAGGGAAGACGGGATTGGGGAAGACGGAGGCAGGCATGTCTTGCGTCCGGACTTGCAAGTCTAATCCAGACTATATAGGTCCCATGTCTGGAGAGACACAGAAAGGAGAAACGTCGTAGTTGTTGCGAACGCGCCAATAAGCAATGGGCGGTGGTTTGGCTAGGACACTACAAGACATCAAAAGAATATGTATTTACCAGAAACTCGTACACAATCAGAAAGTGGGTACAGTACTATTTGTACGATATGGATGGCAGACATCCAACCCAACTGTCAATAAGTACAAGGCATACAAAATACGACTGAGATATATACCCATAAACCAAGCCTAGCAGCAGTAGCGAAGCAGTAAAAGAGCAGGAGAGCTCAAATGAGTCCACGCATCGGCACAATGTGGGACGTCGGCCGCCGCTCCTCCGTGTACCTCCCCACGCTCACCGGTGCATGCACGGCGTCCGGTCCCACAGGGATGACCGACCCGCTGACCGGTACCGCTGGCGCCATCAAGTCGAAATCGTGCTTCGTCTCCGCCAGCACGTGTGGAAACCGGTCGATGACATACCACACGGGGCATTCAGCGACGAGGCCCCCGCTTGGAGAGATGTGGGCGTAGTCCGGGTGCTGGATGGTGAGATTGAGGAAGTACTATCGCAGCAGGGTAAGGACGGGTAGTTTAGGGAATGAGGGAGAGCCTACCTCGCGGCCCATGTTGCTGTACCGGAAGCTTGGGGAGCTGCACGCGGGGACGCGCACCTCGCCGTCCAGGCGCACAAAGTGCTCGCTCATGGTGAGCGGATAGTGCGCATCGAAGTCCTCGTGCGAGTGTGCAGGCGACGGCGGGCGGCGCGACGGCAGATCTCCCTCGACGTTGTGGGATTCCGCACTATGATGAAGCGGATGCCCCTCATGTGGGTCCGGGAACTCCAGCAGGTCGTGCACCGGGACGGGTGCATCATTCATCGGCCGCCCATCGTCCGCACGCCACGCGCGCCCCGTGGCGAGCTTCTTGGTGTACTCGTCCTCCCGCGAAGCGGCGACCGGATCCAGTGCATTCGTCCCATATACGTCTGCCTGGATGAACTCGACCTCTACGGAGCCAGGCTGGCCTAGCGCCTCCAGCGCGCGGGGGTTCGCAGACCAGAGCACGAGGGAGAACTCGAGCATCTGGCCGGCGGTGTAGACTGCTGGGTCTTGTATACCGAGCTGGCGAACGGTGCGTCGGTGAGGTGGAAGAAACGAAGGAGGAGGAAAGACGCACGATGCCCTCTAGTTCGACGGCCTCGCCGTGGAGGTGACCTCTTCCCCCGAAGGGCGTGAGCGTCCACCCTTCGACGACTTCGCGATGGAAAGGCCATTCCTCGCGGGTGGAGATGTATGGGAAGGGTGTCTTGACGTGCGGTAGTGGCTTGAGAAGAGGCAGATACAGGAAAGGCATATCGAACTCCTCGTCGATGGCGCCGAGCCCCTCTCGCGTGACGTTCACGCCGGCAATGTACCTGATACTCCCCCAGAAGCCGAGGTTCTGGGAGACGAAGTACGTCGCTGCACCAAAGTACCGTCAGCAAAGGCGCATGGGAGTATGGGCACGACGTACGAGGAAGCGGGACGCGGGCCATATTCTACAATTGTGACCCGTTAGCGAGGTGTCGACAGAAGCGTAGATGCACACCTTTCCATGGGTCTTAATCGGGTGCTTGACAAGTGTGTCCTCCGGCAGCGCGGGGAGCTCGAATGGGAAAACGAATATGCCCGCAGGAAACTCGCCCTTGAAGGGTTCACTGGACGTCGCAGACCTCGGGTCGCCTTTCTTGTGATCCCACACGTTCACGGTCAGTGCTGCGATAGGAGGCTTGAAAGCATCGGCGCTGCTATCGTGAGAAATGACCACCTTGAGAGATTCTTTAAGTAAACACATAAAGAGCGAGGGAGATCGCAAAACGCACCCAGACGTCGATGCTCCCGAGATTTGCCGGCGCGTCGAGCGCCACACGTACTTCACCACTAATCTTGGCTTGATTTTCAAGTCAGATATGAAGCGTCGAGTCGGGCATGCACCCACCGCCGTTGTGGTACAGGGCTGTCTTGGATTCCGGGTGGGCATGGCTGTACAGTACGAGCTCCAGCCATGGCTTCTCACCCTCGGGTGCATAGCGAGCAGTGGCATTTCCCGCCGTGAAAGCAGGCAGCGAGGCAACAGCAGTACCGGGCATGAGGGGGGGGGCGGTGGGTTCTCGGTATACCATTCCGGGACTCCTGCACGCGCGATTAGAAGCGCTTGGAAGGCGAAAGATTGACAATGTACCTAGCGTTGAATAATCGGGGCGTCTACGCTTCGGAATGCGCTTTTCGCCGGTCACCGTGTCATAGAAGGTAGCCAGAGATTCCGGTATCATCGACCACATTGAATTTGACGCGCCGTCCGACGCTTGGATGGATTCTGCATAAAGCTTAGCAGCACGCTTTGACGTAGCTGGCGGTAGGGTTTCTCCGTCGGGCGAGAGGTGGTCGTGCTTCAAGAGATTGTGGAGGAAGGACATCTTGGCAGCGCACGACAGACTATCGCTATCTCTTTATAGACCACGAGTTCCGTGCCACCGTTCAAAAGCCGAGATATTAGATCTATCGGGTTTGAAGAGACGTGTTAGATTTGGTTAGAGGCAACTTGCTGTAGGATCAAGACACCAAGCTTCAAGATAAGTAAGTAGTCGCGTGTCCTCCAAGTGTCTTGCTCGTCAATAGGAAAGGCTTGAAGGACGTGGCTCCAGTGTGCAATATCTTGCTTTCCATTATCAACACCCGCGGTGTTGTCTTCGCGCAGTCCTGGAGTAGTCGTACAGCGAGACGTACGGGCCAGGGATCATCATAGATGCGAAAATCAGCAGATCGAGGAGGAGAAAGAGCAAACTGCTGCAAAGGTCAAGTCGCGACGGAAGTGCCCGATCACGAATTGTTCCGCGGTTTGCACAGCCGCTTTCAGTTCCTTGCTTCCGACATTGACCTGTTTCCTCGATACTGGAGGGAAAATCCGAAAATTCTTTCGCGTCGGAGCTTCTTTGGTTGGCTGAATGTTCTGTTACAAGCTTAAACGTTAACTTGACCCTCCTGTGGTCTCTCGGCTCCTGTTTCTTTCAAGACATGGTTGGACTCGCTCTCCGAGTCAAGTAACTCATGGGAAATGATTTGGAGGGCGATCCAAGAACTGCATTGCCTCCTTTTAGGACACAATTCAATCCGCTGCTGCACCGTCGTTTTTTTGGGCCGAAGATACACTCAGGAGAGCTGACGCCGTTTTCTTCACTTCAAGACAGATGTTTTTTCCTCTTAATACCTAATCATGACTCCGTGACAGTATTCGTCAAAACCGAGCATGTATCTGTCCACCCAAATGTGGCCGTATCTCACCGTCGTGACTGTGCTCGATGCGGTTTTATGGTCAGTGAAAATTTCGCAAACCAGGCACCACTTTCCAATAGTCCTCGACGAGGACATGGACGGGTTAGTGCTTGACATAGAATTGCTACAGAAGCCTCATTTTCATACCAGGCAGGGGGAAAACTCTTGGCATCTTTAGTAGATGCTTAGGAGCTTACACAGTAGGTTCCTTTTTGATATTGTCGAACTGTCTTGAACGTCGGCGTCCTAAGCAATGGATTTAGATTTCGTATTCAGCCGTGGCGCGTTGAACTCGGTGCTTCACAGAAACTGCGCACTTCACGGAAGTCTAGTATCCCGTGCGTTTTATCCCATGTCGCATCGTCTTGACCTATATACACAGGGCCGAAAGCATCCTTGACGTCGAAAACTCGGCAAAAGCAAATGAAAACTTGACTTGAGAAAACAAACATCTCGGCGAGAAAGCTAGAACATTTAAAATCTGAATGGACATTGCTCATTTCAGCGCTCTGAAATCATGTACGCGGTTCATATTCATTCACTGAAGAATACGATGGCCGGGAGAGAAGTTGAAGCATTTGATTCTTGTGCGTTTTCTACGTTTCTACATCCTAATCAAAACTCGCTTTTACCCCCAGCTTAATCCGTCGCAACCCACAACATGACACCCTGCAAGTGGCCTTGAGGCACAGCTGTTCCCTCGCCACCAGTCTCATACTGCCAGACATTGAAGGCATCGCTCTCAGCGGTCGGCACGCCGCCAACGTCGACGTAGCAATCAATTTCGCCCTGGCACAAAAACGGGTACGGCATGCCGCTCTGCAGCTCAGCCATCAGCAACCCGCAAGTATTAGAGAATGAAGCTCAGACTCACGAGGGTGTAAACGTCGTCGCTGGGGATAACTGTCCAAGTGCTCGTGCAGGTCAGCGCGTAAGTGCTCCGCCCATACGGGCTCGCGGTGTTCGCGGGCGAGGCCGTGTCGTAGAAGGTGCAGGCGCCTGCGTCGGTGCTCAGGGAGTATGGGTTCGCGTCGAGGTGGGTGAACACGGCGCAGTCGTCGAGGACGAGGCGGCCCACATTGTTGAGACACCCGACCTTGTCGGCGGGCGTGGCAGTCTGCCAGTTGGTGCTGTTGAGGATCTGGATGTAGCCTGTGCCGAAGTCGTTCTGAGCGGCGGCAGGAGCGATGGTAGAGAGGATGGCGGCCGCGGTGAGGCTAGCGAGGGAGATGAAGCGATGCATTGTCAATGAGGGTGATTTGGCTCGAGAGGGGAAATGTGGTTTAAGCTTGGACGAAGACGGGTTGAAATTGTCAATTTATATCGACGCCCCGGGCCTCGTCTCGCATCGTATGACCGAGCACAGTCACAGTTCAAATCTCAGTCCCCGTTTGTCGTTGTCGCGGCTCTCGGTCCATGTTTCAATGATCTTCAGTCTCGTAAGCTTGGCTGCAACCGCAGAAGCACGCTGGAGCATGCTTTGATCTCCGTAGGCCTCCGCGTCTCCGTCGTTCTTTGTTCAAATCCAGAATCTCTCTGCAAATAAACCGCTGAAAATAAATTCCACGCGATTTCTGGAGTGCTGTATAAATCCCAAATTGTATTAGTATATAGATGTGGATGTGTTTAATTATTAAGCAACCAAGTCCCTCTGTTCCTGAGTGTGCTCGAAAACCACGTGAAATAGGGAGCGCTGTTCAAATTTTGGATCCAGGTCGTCATTACGCATGTAGGCGCAAATCAACTCTAAACCGAGTATGCCGCATAGGGAGCAAGGACTCTCATGCACAGTCGCATGTATGGAGCTTGCTCAGCGTTTCCACGCAGACGCGTGCCGCATATGCGCATGCATGTTCCTTGCGCGTTTCTACGCAGGCTGCGCGTGCAGCATACCACAATATACTTATGCGATGGAGGATATTCTGGGATGTCCGTGTCGAATATTTACGTGTCAGTCAAGACAAGACAGAAAAATTGAAGCGAAGCTCGCCAAGCTACCCACTCGATGGGAGGCCACTTGGGTGCTTCGGCAGCTGCACGGACTTGAAGATTTCCTGCTGTACATGTGCTTTTAGCAGCGCGTCGTTCCCCAGCGGCGATTGTTGTGAGAACTCCGTATTATGTTTTGGCAGCTACTAAGATAGGTAGGTAGCAGTACGCGGCCGATCCGAATACTTAACAAACAATGCTGACGACGATGAGGCGCGTACTTCGAGGAACGATCTCGGACCTCTTCCAAAATAGATGAAGAACATCCCACGTCTCTACACGGGCGACCTGTGGGGCCGTCTTGGTGTGCATGGGCGATCTGGGAAAATTGCTTGAATTGGTGTGATCGACGTGGACAAGTCACAATCGTGATCGACCTTTGGGGAAACCATTCGAAATTCTAACCAAGACTCATGGACCTTGACCGGAAAGGCGACAGAGAAAGCGGATTCATTGTGATTTTGAGCGGTACAAGCACGCGCGAAAAATTCCGAAAAAGCGGAAAACGTGATGAGCCGACTCTGCTGGAAAGCGTGTGCAGGGCCCATGCGGTTCCCATGGACACTGCACACGCATCCTCGCAGCAAGCTCCAAGCCGCACCGGCAACGAGACCCGTATTCGGGCCGCGCGGATCGGGTGCGGCTAGGTGGGCATGTTATGCTATGCGGCGGCGTGGTCGTGCAAATTGTCCGCAGGATGAGCTGAGAGAACGGTCAGACGAAGGCGGCGCGAGGAAAGAGACGGAATACCCTGCGGCCGACAAGACTCCTATGCAGAGGAGGATGTACGGCCTGGCGCGCGAAGCGAATGTGCACGCAGCCCGAGAATACAGACAAACCCGATCTTTCTTCATCTTGTCGCGAGTGAGGTGACGTCGCAGTCCTCAGCAGCATTGGGTGGACAATCAAGCGAAGCTCTAGGAGGAAAGGGAACGATGTGCAGGAGTCGGTGTCCACAGGAGCGTCGTCTCGGCCGGCAGGGCGCCGCGGTATGGAGACCCGGCTTTTGTCTCCCAAGTACAAACGGTCGGATGCCACAGTTGAGGCCGTGGCAGCTTACATCGGGGGTCAAGCTCATGTCGAGTCGGAGCTCGAAGCAGGCAAAGAAACCAGACGGAGCTGCGAACATATTTCCCAGCCGCGACAGAGAGCAAAATTCCAGTTGCACAAAAATAGAACTCAGTTCGGCACAAGAGTTCCCTTGGGTGTCGTGGTCGTAGAAGCTCCGAGACTGTTCCAGTTATAGCAATGTACACACAAACTACGTCGTGAACAAGTCGCAAAGGCAAGCGCAAAGGTCGAGAGCTTTGGCTCTGTTATTCGTCGGTGCTGTCACCTTCTCGAATTGGCAATCGCCCTTTTCCCTCTTTCTAATTTGGCTGTTTTGCGATCGTGTCTCTTCCAAGATTCTGCGAGCAATCTCCCAGCGGGGCCTGTGCCCGTCCCTCAATGCCTGTCGCAGGTTTGCGATGATGGCACGTCCCACTGCCGCTGAGGATTCTGCGCTGATCCAAGAACTCATGGATCTCTCCAGCGCAAAACCTAAGCTTGTCCGCGCATCTAACTACGCAGCTCCGGTGGATCCCAATATCTCTATCGCGAGTTGGAAGATGGCTGAACACAAGTACTACATGGTTCCTTCGCCGTTTCCTACTCTTGCGCGTGGAGTCTTCTCGTTGAAGCAGTCGGACGGTCGATATCGCATTGTGGCACGCGGGTACGACAAATTTTTCAATATTGGGGAAGTGGGATGGACTACTGTGGGTCATCTTGTGCTTTCAGCATTACTTTGGCCGTGACCGCGTTGCGAATACCAGTGGCCGGCTCTGGAGGCACACACGACTGCGCCGTACACGCTCTCGCTGAAGAGCAACGGTTGCATTATCTTCATCGCGGCTCTGACGCCTGAAAAGTTACTGGTCACCTCCAAGCACGCCGTCGGCCCAGCCAAGGGAGAGAAGAAGCTCAGCCACGCAGACGCCGGAGAGACGTGGCTGCGCAAGTACCTCGCAGAGAAGGGTCGCACCGAAGCAGACCTAGCGCGCGTTCTCTGGGAGAATAACTGGACTGCTGTGGCCGAGGTGCATTCAATCTCTTTTTGCGTAATTCGACACTGATGCCAATACATACAGCTCTGCGACGACTCCTTCGAGGAGCATGTGCTTGCCTATCCACCAGAGACGACAGGACTCCACCTCCACGGCCTAAACGAAAGCACCAAGGCATTCAAGACCCAGCCGCACGCGGTCGTCGACGCATTCGCCGAGGAGTGGGGATTCATCAAGACCGCTTCCATGGAACTCTCCACGATCTCCGCCGTGCGCGAGTTCACCACCGAGATAGGCAAGACAGGCGCGTGGAACGGTGTCCCCGTCGAGGGCTTCGTCGTCCGCACGCAGGTCAGCGCCCCGTCCACGCCATCCTCGTCACGCAGCGCCCCACCGTACCCGCCCGGCTCCTCGTTCTTCTTCAAGGTCAAGTTCGACGAGCCGTACATGATGTATCGCGACTGGCGCGAGGTCACCAAGATGCTGCTCAGCATGCGCAGTAATGCGAAGGGCAAGGGCAAGGATGGGATGAGCATCGAGGCGCTGCCGAAGACCAAGATGCGGCGCGCGGAGACGAAGGTGTACGCGCGCTGGGTGGTCGAGGAGATCCAGCGCGATCCTGCTGCGTTTGCGGAGTACAACGAGAACAAGGGCATCGTTGCGGTGCGGGAGCGCTTTCTTGCTTATCTTGCCGGCGAGAAAGGGAAGAAGGCGCTGAAGGCCAATCCCTCGGAGAAGGCGGAGGAGAGGGCGCCGGAGACGACGCAAGCGAAGAGCTTCAAGCAGACGATCATCGTCCCCGTGGCGATTCCTGGATGTGGTACGTAGGCCCTCACTCATCTGTCGAACAAGATCTAACTGCTTACAGGTAAAACCGCCGTCGCGGTCGCGCTTTCCCATCTCTTCGGCTTCGGGCACACTCAGAGCGACGACGTGAAGGCAAAGAAACCAGCCCCGGTATTTATCAAGAACGTCACGGACCTGCTCAAGAGGCACGACGTCGTCATCGCGGACAAGTCAGTCACTTTCTATTTATCACTATCTTCGACTTTCGAGCATCCATATTGATTTTTTGCAGGAATAATCACCTCAAGCAGCACCGCCAAGCCCTGCGTGACGCTAATCCAGGTGTCCGCCTCCTCGCTCTGAACTGGCCCATCGACGAGCAACCCCCTGCTGCCATGCACCGCGTTTGCGCCGACCGCATCCAGGCGCGCGGCGCGAATCACCAAACCCTGCGCCCCAACGATGCAGGGCTGCACGAGGACGTCCTCTGGACGTTCCTCAACAACGCCGAGCCGCTCGCGCCGAACGAGGTCGACGAGATCGTCGAAATGTCGCTTGCGGACGGGCTGGAGGACACCGTGCGCCGCGCTATCGACGAGTGCGTGCATGTGCTTGGGGTAAAGCAGCCGACAGAGATGGAGGTGGAGGCTGCGCTGGATCGCGCACGGGGGTACGCGGTCGATGAGAAGGCTAAGCGGGCTGATTCGCCGCCGCCCGCGGGGAAGGAGAAGAAGCATTACTTCGCGTTCCTCCCGGAGGTCGCGCTCGAGCCGCTGCTTGAGCCGGTCCTTGCGGACGTGTCGTTTTGGGGCGCACTGCGCGAGGCGGGGCGCGTCGCGAAGCGGCCACATGTTACGCTAGTGCATTGGCGTGCGCTGGAGAGCCCTGGCGAAGACGCGGCGACCACGAAGGCGTTCTGGGCGCGGTGCAAGGCGTTGTGCGAAATGGGTCAGGCGCCGCTGTTCCAAATGCGGCTTGGGCACGTCGTGTGGAACGAGCGGGTCATGGCGGTGACAGTGGATGGGGTCGAGCTGGTAGAGGCGGATGTGTCACGACAGGCCGGGGCGGAGTTCGTGGCGCAATTGCCCGAGAAGGTGAAAGGGCGTCTTCACATTACGGTGGGGACGGCGGGTGACGCTCAGCCGGTCGAGGCGAAGGCCTTGGTAGAGGCGTGGTGGAAGGATGCAGACACTGCGAAATCAATTCCTCTTGGTGGGGTAGTGACGACGGCTACGGTGAAGAAGTTGTATTAAGCAGTCAAAATATGTACAATAGCACAAAAAAAGAAATGAAAAATTCTCCACTCACAGAAAAAATGCTTCACCCGTGACTGTTTGTCAGCGCCATGCATGTGGCTGTGCCTCGCACCCAACTCTGCCTCATTTTCACTATAGAGGACTGGCTGGCAGTCAAAAGGCCAGAATTCTGTTTTTTTTTTTTTTTTTTTTGTTCCGTTGAAGACCTTGGGTACAAGTCCCACCGGTTTCAGGTTCCACTTCTGCGTCCTGCATAGTGACGGTAAGTACTCAGTCTCGTTGCTGCTCCAACCACCTTCGTCGACTTTCTCCTGGACTCAGATGGCCGTCGACGTTTTCGAGGACACATATCCCTGGAACTGAGCACTCGAACATCTCAACGCAATGACTGAGGGATCCTTCCTCCAGTCTAACTCCCTGAATTTCTCTCCATTCTCCCTCCATCGTTAATCCATACAAGCTCGGAACGTTGCCTTGGATTTTGCATCGCAATCTCAAGTAGCAGCATCGATGCCTTGGAATCTTAGCAACTCAGCGTAACGTGGCCCTTGGTCTACACTCTGGAACTGTCCACATTCGGATTCCCTCCAACGAGTATTGCTCTTGGTACGCATCGGCTCTCACTAGGAAGCGCTGATGACAGATATGCCCAGTACCGATTGATATCACGGGACTCGACGACAAAACTACCAATAACCAATAGCCAGATACACGATCCCTCGCCTCCTCGAAATACGGAATCCAAGAACCCCAAGGTGACTAGAGCGGGGAGCAGACGAACGAGCTCGTCGAATCGTTGAAGTCCTCAGTCCCAGAAAGCCCTGGCACTGCGAAAAAATCCCAGGTGCCGCCCTGCAAAATGATTTCGCCATCAGTGCCTGCGCTTCTGGACTCTGAATTTTCCTCGATTTGTGTGCTCTCCAGCTGGGACTGTCTCTTCTTCCGATTACTACTGCTGGCGGTACGCGTTGGTTCTCAATCTGAAGACAGATATGCAGCACCGATTGATTCCACGGGAACGACAAAACTACCAATAACCAAAAGCTAGATACACGACCCCTCGCCCCTTCGAAATACGGAATTCAAGAATCCCAAGGTGACTAGAGCGGGGAGCAGACGAAAGAGCTCGTCAAATCGTTAAAGTTCTCAGTCCCAGAAAGCCCTGGCACTGCGAAAAAATCCCAGGTGCCGCCCTGCAAAATAATTTCGCTATCAGTGCCTGCGTTGCCGGTTCCAGACGCAATGCATCCGAAGTCCCTGAAGAGGATATATCTGTGAGTAGTTCATTCGATTTCATGCCGGGCCTTACTGGAAGAACGTGCAGATGAACCCGTTGGGGACGACGGCGAAGGTGATCTCCTTGTTCAGGAAGCTAAACCCGCCAGTGAAGTTGACGCAGTCGTCGGAGACCGTCGGGATGTTTATGCATCCCTGGGGCGGGCTGACACTCCCGGTGCAGACCTCGACGGTCACAGAGGCGTCCTGGACGTGGTTTGTGAGAAATACATGTCTGGAATATTAAGCAGAAATCGGGCACGTACAGTGCTCGGCTTGCTGGGTGCAGCGGAGGCGAAAGAGACGAGGGCCACGAGAGCGAAGAGGGCTTTGGAGCTGAACATTGCAGTTGAATGAACTGGGGTCAGTGAGTCGCTTTCTCTGCCTTTTATGCCTTTCTCCCTCTCCCCCACTGGGTCCATTGTTCATTCTTTTCATTCTCCACGCACTGCGTTGACACCAAGAATGGCGCTCTGTGTACGCGATTCTCCGGTGAGTGCGCACAGTCGAGACAGGGTATGAATTGATCCATGATTCTTCTAACTCATTGTCTTGGCGGAACCTAAATTCTTCCGCAACTATCATATTGCAACATACGGCGAAGACAAGTGACTTGGTTGGACGTCGTCGACTTGTAGTTTCTGTCTGATGAATAACACAGTCGTCAGATGATTACTGTCGGTATCCGTGGCCCTCAAGTCCAACGAGAAAGAAAGACATTCCCCGCAAGGCGCTGGACCATTCGGGCCCAAAATAAGAGTACCCGTTTGAGTTTATATCGATCACTTACAGTGGAACTGGACATTTGCTTCCAGTGTGAGACGCTACTCGCACTGTTGCAATGTGCTGAAAGGGTGAAAAGCAGCTTCCATCCCGTCCCCGATGTCATAGGATTGTTCAGCTCACGAGACCCAGCAATGGTTCGCTCCGGCAAACCCGGTTAAATGCCTCAAAAACTGCCGATATTTGGCTACGTCGGGTTGCCTTGAAGTTTTAATGGAGGTCCGTTGATTTGAGATTCCTCATGTTCCAAACCTTGCTACAGTAAATCATCGAAACGCGGTCTTAATTTCCAGATGTACCTCCATCAAATGAGGTATATGATTTGAATAATCTACTTCCCAAGTCGGTTCGCAGTTGCCTTGTTGAAACGGACGATACTGCGTCGGCGGCGGTCGGCCACCATCAAATCAGAACAATCCCATCAGACCTCATCAACGTTAAACATCCAATTGTTTAAAATTGCATGCAGAGAACTTTGCTATGGATAGGTTCGATGTATTGGTGCAATATCCCCACTGGCTCACCTCCCTAATTGTGGCCGACGAAGACGGAAAAGTTTAGCGGACGCGCCATTCCGACCGTAGTTCGAAACATTCCGCCTATTCTCTAGAATCTAGAATCAAGACCTATAGCCGGTGGTTGTCTCAGCCGTTGTCATTTGTCTCATTTGATATCTTGCCGCGGGCAATGGGCACCCATTCCTGACATGTCACGAAGCCACACCTTATGCTGCGGCGCCAGTCTTGCTGTCTACGTAGAGAATGACTAACTTCACACAAACGCCCAAGTACCGCGGTAGAAATGTCTGAAAGGACTCGCCAATCCCACTTCGCTGAAGCTGATTCATGACAATGTTCAACACCAACGCTGTCTTAGTTTGGATTCTTGGGGGCGGTACCGTCCTCTCATCTGCGTTAGCGGCTACGATTCAGCGAGATGATGTATGTGCCGTTCTTCTCCTCAAGGTCGAATTTTGTTCCATCTCTAACTTACATGCCAGTATCGCAATGCAACTCTCGAAGTTTGCAGCGGGCCCGTGATCCCTCCCACTGGATGTGTTACTATACCGCTGGTATCCGACACCTGCGTCGACTTGATCGGGGGATTCAGCGGCTTGAACAAGGAGATCTCCTCCGCAGTTGTGCCTGACTGTTTCATCTGCAGATTTTTCCAGTGAGACTGCAGACACATCCAACACAAATTGAACTAACTAGTTTCACACAGGGACTTCGGGTGCAGCACGTCTGGAGTTCCAAACGCCGGAACGGAGAGTGAAGTAGAGCTGCCGTATGGGATCTGGAATTTCTCCAGCGTGCCAGGACTCTCTGGGACCACCGACTTCGATGATTTGACAAGCTCATTCACCTGTTTCTTGAACCACTGAAACGTTCAGTTTTATTGGAAGGCTGTTTGTTTTCATTCAAATGGTTTCCAAATATCGCCTCAGTATCCCCACAGAAGCTGTTGTAATAGGCGCATTGTACCTGACCATAGTTTCTATATAAATTTGATCTATGAATATTGACTATGTCTCCTGATATTGATACATTGGCCCTCCGTGCTAGTCTCTCGTAGACAGGCCCTACAAACAGTTAAAGCTCATACTTGGTCTTGTTTGTAGGGCAGCCCTGTAAGCTTCAAGGAACAGACACGAGGATACCACGGTTCAAAGATTCGTTTGGTTGACATGCTTGCACGTCGATCAGCTCACAATAATATTGAGATGATTAGCTATAGGACGGCGGGAAAAATATGACGTAGGTCGTCGTCTTCCCTTTATAGGATTCCTCCTCTTCCCCATACTGAGGTGCATGATTACTCATTTCATTCTACACGCAGGAATGGGGCTCTGTGGGACAAAATCTCCGACAAGCGCGCGCACACGTCAGACAAGGTATGAATTCATCCATGATTCTCATGTCTTGCCGTCGTTTGAAGTTTTCCACAGCGAGCATTGAATGGCTTGGTTTGGAACCGTCTAACCCTTCTGATAGATCACTAAGGCGGTCCGACCGTCTTAGCAGATTATAAACATTCGTTCCCTAGAAAAGCAGCTTCCATCTCGTCCCCGCTGTCATAGGAGTGTTCAGTTCACAAAACCCAGAGACGGCTGGCTCCGGTAAAGCCCGTTTGATTGGTTCAAAAGCTGCCGATATTTGGCTAGGTTGCGCTTCCTTGAAGTATCACTCGATGTCCAGTGACTGGATTCTTCATGTTTCGTGTCAGAGGTTCAATCTTAAGCTTCCCAAGTCCTCGAAAGGGGGTCTTGATTTCCAGGTGTATCTCTACATGCAATGAGTCTCAGGTAGGCATATGACTTGAATAACCTATCACCCCTCTCAAGTTGCCAACAAGCCAACAGAGGTTTTGACGTTGGCTTGTTCGAACTGATTATGCCGCATCGGCGGTCAACCATCATCAGAGCGAAACACATCCGTCAGATCTCATCAATGTTGAACTTGCTAAAAATTCGTAGTGTAGCGACTCGGAGCTCTTTTCTAGCCGTTGATATGAATCGGTTTCACTGTTCTGGTGCAACGGCTAATTTCCCCAATCGTGACCGACGAAGACGGAAAAAATTGGCGGATGTGCGTAGTTCGAAACTTGCGAGTCCGCCTATATTCTAGGTCTTCTGCAGCCCGGGATTCTCTCATGCTTTACCATTTGTATAATCCTATGTATTAGATTTCAACTCCGCGGCAAGTGGATCCCCCTTCTCGCACAAGTCACGAAGCCACTCCTGCCAGGTGAGCGCCAGTCTTGTTGTCTACGTAGAGAATGCCAACTTCACACGAGCACTCAAGTACCGGAGGAATTTTGCTTCAAAAGCGTCACGCCTCACCATTCACACATTCTCCCAACATGGGCCTTCATCTTCGAATCATTATCGCTACCGTGCTCCTGGCGGTCTCGCTTGCGGGAGCCCAAACATCTCCAATTGTCGATCTTGGTTATGCACAATACCAAGGTGTAGTCAACCCAGCAAATAACATCACCCACTTCCTTGGAATTCGCTATGCTGCAGCGCCATTAGGTGAATTCCTCACTGCCGTCCGAGATCTCGTTCTGGGGCAATGATAGGCGATTTGCGCTTCAGGGGCGCCGCAACCGCCGGTCAACATGACCGGTGTACAGCAGGCCACGAGCGCGCCCAATGTCTTCAGGGTACCAGTGGGACATCTCCTACCAATCCATTCGAAACGCGCGCAACCGAAGATATCCCCGCTGAGGACTGCTTGTTTCTGAAGTAAGTGCAGGTTTGACCCGATCGGAATGGGGTTGACAAGCTGTATAGCGTATATTATCCTAGCAACGCAGTAGGAGCTCCGCGTAGCAAGCTCCCCACCCTCGTCTGGATCCACGGAGGAGGGTACGCAGGCAATCTTGATGATATCTAATTGCAGATGCTCACTTGGAATCACCAGTTATGTGAGCGGCGCAGCCAGTGGCTATGATGAGGAGGACATTATCAACCAGAGTGCTCGAGGGGTTGTGGTGGTTTCCATTCAATACCGTTTAGGTGTCTTCGGTAAGCCGGCGATTTTTTTCCCCCGCTTCTTTGGTTCATCACGTTGGGTTCAATTGTAGGTTTCCTCCCGGCACTGCGGTAAAGGAAAATGGAGCATTGAATGCTGGACTGCGTGTACACATATTGAATTTTATGCTATTTAGAATCTGATTCAAGTCTCGCAGTTGATCAAGATTTCGCCTTGCGATGGGTGAATCAGCATGTGAGCGCTTTTTCTACCCTTTGACCTCGTCGAATGAATGCGAAATTTCAGATTTCAAAATTCGGAGGGGATCCCTCAAAAGTCACGATACGGGGCGTGTCAGCCGGTAAGTGCAGTGGTTTTATTCGTGATCATGTCACATTACTTTCAATTCAGGTGCAGGATCCGTACTTCAACATGTTGTTGCAAACGGTGGTCAAACAGAACCGCAGCTTTTCCGAAGCGCAATTACTAGTTCGACTTTCTTGCCCTCTCAGTACCAATTCAACGACCGTATTCCTGAAGTGATTTTTTTGCTCTCTATCTGTAGTGATGTCCAGGGCCCGGCTTGGCCTGGAAGCCCGGGCTTGGGCCTGGCTTTGGCGGGCTCAGGCTTGAAATTCCCCAAGCCCAAGCCCAAGCCCTTAGAGAGGGCTTGGCCGGGCCGGGCTTGGGCCTTAGCCTGGGCTTTTACATAATATACTATCGATCTCTCACTTTTGCAACAAAATTTTGATGGCACCTTGTCCAGCTTAGTGCGGTCGCTATTCCTCATGACTTCAGCACTTTAATACTGCATCATTAGCATGTAAAGCCAAGGATTGAAACTTTAATACAGATACAATTAAACAAAGGCATATCTTTGCAAAAGAAAAATTCCCTGCCAATTTGGTGTGTGATCAATAATTTTTTGTTGGAATGAAGCTCTTAGCCTCCATAAAGTATCTGGCAAGATTTATGCATCCTATTCACATCTCCCAGATTTATCACAACGAGATTAGTGTAGAATTGAAATTGCCAGATCAAAAAGTTTCAAAGGTACACGAATTTCCAAGGGTGAGAATTCAATAGCATGTCTTCACTGTCGTGTCAACAATTGGAAGGCGATATCGATTGAAATTACAGATAAAACTATCACTAGTCGTCATCCATAACAATATAATCCAGTCAATTGTGGAATTGCCAGGAAATGCGAGATTTGGGTGTGATTAAAGTATCGAAGTTCAAACCAATGTCCAACTACTGTATCTTTTCCTTCAATTCAACATGGGGTGTGACGCGTGACCCATTTTAGCAATTCGACAATTCGGTAGCCGCCAAACTTTTTGCATGACACCTTAACAAATTTCGACATTTGTGATGAAAAATTTCGAAAATTTCACCTGTTTTGCATCTTTGGAGGACTTTTAATGCCTGCGTGATGGTTCGGAAGTTCGACAGAGGCCCGAGTGACGCGTGACCTTGACCAAAGTTCGTGATCGACACAGGGGTGCGTGATGCATGACTACCGAATTGAAGGGAAAGATACAGTAGCGACTATTCATGACATCTCATTGTCCACTCGTGCTTGAATTCATATTACAACATTACAGATTGAGAGTTGCTCTACGTGCCAAGCTAAGCTTAGCCGAGATCACCGAGACATTCTTACAGTTCTCCATCTTGTCGAGCTCATTCAGTCCAATGATATTATTTCTTAGTTGTTTCACTCCTTTTATATCATACAACATCACAGCGACCGCTACCTTTCCACTAGGAATATCAAGTACAATGAAACAAGTCCCGTAATTATTCAACCTAGTTTCGAACCCCTCGAACCACCTTTTGCAACTCAATTGAAACAAAAAGAATGTATTTTTCATGTGCGCCTCAGGGGAATGAGATGATCTTCCTGACTTGATAGATATTCAGATAGATTACAAGGTGGTTGGCGGCCTGCGGCTGCTTGCCTCCTTTTTTCGGCATGGCAATCTCGGTGATTGACATCACCAGATTGATGATCCGACTGGATATGAAGCTTGCACCTCTGAAAAAGGCAAGAAGCCGCCTTATTTTCAGAAAGAGTTTGAATTGGCGTTGAATACAGCGACTTCCGGCCATAAAAAAATTCTGTGATCGGTCCCTACAAAGAAACAAAAAATGTTACCGAAGCCCGGGCTTGGCGGGCCGGGCCTGGCCTGAAAATCTTCAGGCCCGAGCCCTGAGCCCGCGCAAGCCCACCGTCGGGCCTGGCTTGGCCTGGCCTGAACGGGCCGGGCTTGGCGGGCTTGAGGGCTTCAAGCCGGGCCCTGGACATCACTATCTATCTGCATTATTTTACTGATGATTTTCCAGTTGGTGTTCAGTGAGGTTGTGGCCCAGGCAGGGTAAAGCTTCCTTCCTAGCATTTGAGATTCACATTGAATATATCAAATATAATAGCTGCACTTCGGCCACGGATCCGATGTCCTGCTTACGGGCTGTTGATGCGAATACGTTGCGAGCGGTCAATACCAATATCACCGCTGCTCCGTTCTTTGGTACCTTCGTCATGGTACCTGTAGTTGACGGTGTCTTTATCCAGCAGCGTCCGACATTGTCCTTAGCAGAGGGCAAAGTGAATGGGGTGCGGCGTGTTTTTTCTCGATAATGCGGAGCCATAATCGTCTTCCCGTCCAGGAGGCTCTCCTGTCTGTGGCCAACAGCTTCGAAGGCACCATTTTCGTGAATCAGAATGTCGCGATCACCGCCGCCCAATATTCGTTGGAGCTCTTTCCAGGGTTCGGCACCGACCAGGCCGATATCGTCAGTGCCATGTACGCTAATGACGGCGATGAGTTGTTCCAGGTCAACGCAGTTCAAGGAGAATGTAAGTTTCACAGTCACTTGATTCTCAAGGATGATCTGATGTATGATCAATCTAGCGATTTTCATTTGCCCGACTTATTATCTGTTGAATGCCTTCCCCGGGCGTTCGTTCAAGGTAAACTCGATTTTCCAAGGCTACTCAGGCTTGAATTATTTCAGGGCGAGTTTGCAATCCCACCGGGTCTGCACGGAGAGGATATTGCATATTACTTCCCGGGAGGAGTAGCTCCGCCGTTCAACAATCCCGCCTTTATCGATGCCTTTGCTCAATCTTTCACCTCGTTCATAGTCAACCAGGATCCCAACTTGAAAGTGGATCCAACCACGATTACTCCCCATTGGAATGCGTTCGATAACCTCTACACCGAGATGCTCTTCAATAAGACGGCCGACAATGAGCCAGTTGTTCAGCCGATATTCGCTTCAGGGGATCTCTTGGAGCGTTGCGCGTACGTATTCAACCATTTTTCGGTTCGTTAATGGTTGATAAACTCCTCCAGCGTCTGGGACAGTATGGGTATTTTCACTAGCCAGTGACCGTAGTGTTTGAAAAATGTCCTATCATGTTGTTTTTTGTGCTAACCCATGATTTTGGTCGATCTTGTGAGAGAGCACGAATCAGCGCTTTACGTCCTTGGGGCATTACGGTATTTCTCTCAAGTTGAGCCGGAAAAAAGTCTCCAGTCGTGCAAGGGGGTATCGGGCCGTGATTGCCGGACCGGGGGCTGGGTGGTTGGTTCGGCTGCCAGGCCGAAATTTTTTTTCAGGGAACTACCAAGTTTGGAGCTGGAAACAGCTCCTGAGGTACCTTTGGGTGCCAGAATTGTTTCCAATAAGTTCCAACTCCCCACAAATTCTGCAAAGCAAAAGCTTGAGCGAACATACCAAATTGGGTCAATATCACGTGTTGGCGAGCAGCCAACAGAAAATTCTATTGAAGCCGCAGTAATCCAGATTTTAACTAAATTGGATATAAAGAAGGTCATAATGAACGAATTCAATGAATCTCAGAGCATATAATCAAGCAAATCGCTCTCCAGGTCATGGCAGATAGGGGGATTTCCTTATTTAGACATCACGTGGTTGGTTGGTTCAGCCGCCAGGTCTTATTTTCAAAAGGTGGGTCCGGTTCCACTTTTCACAAAACTTTACCCCCTTGCAGTCGTGGAATCGAGCCGTCACTTTACAAGAATCCCATTTCGCGTCGATCGCCACTAGTACCGGGACGCTGATTGCTGGTGGAATTTGGGAAGAGTAACGGGCATGGAACGCGCGCAATTACTTTGGCAATTACTAAGTAAAAAGAAAAACGCGAAAGAGGATACCCGAGAAAGCCAGTGTTGCGGTAACGCAGTGATTGTCGATTTGAGTTGAAGACGACATCTTTCAGCGTTTAAGGAGGTTTTTGATGACAGCCACCGCGACTTTCGTTGAATTGGCCGCGGCAGTGTCTGCCGGTGTCAAGGCGGCGAGTTGTCGCGTGCACTATGTCATCGGAGATTGTCCGGGATTTCGAACAACAGCTTTGGACAGGCGTAATTTTGTGAAGAGAGAGTGTAGAAAGTCCGAAAAAAAGTTGATTTCACGCATTTGTCGGCCGCGCACCTCTGGCGATATTCCTCAGCGACCTGCACCATTTTTGTAATATTTTGGGCGACCTCATTCAAGTGATGATGGTCGGCGTTCGGACCGATCACCGAGGGGAAGGAACAGCCACCGCTAAGGTTCCCTCCTTTTTTCGGCTTGTTTCTTGTGAGCTCAGCCGAAGCGAGTCTGCGAGCCGGGCTGAGTGGGAGGCAAGGAAGTGCAGGACGAGACAGACGCGGTCCTTGTCGAGCTGTGTAGATAAGATAGCTGGCGATCTGATCCACACAGCCACTTCTGCTTTGCACACTGACTGTCGACGCTGTCCTCGACATAGGAACCAGGTCTTCCGCGGCGCGCTGTAGCTGCTGCTGAGCGAGGCAACGCGTCACGCTGTTGCAGACCTCAGCTCGTGCACATGCTCTCTCTTTTGTCTTCCTCCGCGTCACCGTGCTGGACCCTGGTTCACCGTCGCCAAAGCTTCACGCTGACGTCAATACCCATTCTGCTGCATACGAAGGCGACGCCACTGAGCTCTGGTTCCTGTTTCATGATCCCTGCAGACACGCCCCCTTCGCTTTGCGTGCCACAATCCACGTCTTCCTCCGCGTTCGTAGTCGTGCCAGTATTCACATCGCCTGCAGCTCCCCCAGCACTTCTCTCGCGCCCAAGCCAGGTCCACGCATACAGTCGATTGTTTTTGAGGACATATATTCCTGGAACTGCGCACTAGAAACGTCTCACATCCCTCATCAACATTCTACTCGCCGCTGCGTAACCGCTCTCCAACAACTAGCCATCCCAAGTCTCGCCATCCGATGCTTAATCTTTGTTCTCCAGGATAGCCGGCGGATTCCGTTTCTACTCATTCCTTCCTTTGTTCCTGTGCTCGAACGTTGCCTCGCCGGATTAGCTCAGTTGAGTTTACATATGCAATCACTTCAACTGGGCAGCGCTTTGCTTCGCTCTGCATGGCCGGACCCTCAATTTGTGTACTCTCCAGATGGAACTGTCTCTTCTTCCGATTGCTACTGCCGGCAGTACGCAGTGGCTCTCACTCGGAAGCGAAAGACAGATATGACCAATACCAATTGATACCACGAGAACGACAAAACTACCAACAACCCAAACTAGCTACATGTCTTCGGAATACAGAATTCAAGAACCCCAAAATGACTAGAGCGGGGAGCATACGAACGAGCTCGTCAAATCGTTGAAGTTCTCAGTCCCAGAAAGCCCTGGCACTGTGAAAAAATTCCAGGTGCCGCCCTGCAAGATCACTTCGCTATCAGTGCCTGCGTTGCCGGTTCCAGATGCAATGCATCCAAAGTCCCTGAAGAGGATATATAGGTGAGTAGTTCATTCGGGTTTATGCTAGGCCTCACTGGAAGAACGTGCAGATGAACCCGTTGGGGACGACGGCGGCGCTGATCTCCTTGTTCAGGAAGCTAAACCCGCCGGTCAGGTTGATGCAGCTGTCGGAGACCACCGGGATGCTTATGCATCCCTGGGCTGGGTTGGCACTCCCGGTGCAGACTTCGACGGTCACAGAGGCGTCCTGGGCATGGTTTGTGAGAAATGCATGTCTGGAATATTGAGCAGAAATCGGGCACTTACAGTGCTCGGCTTGCTGGGTGCAGCGGAGGCGAAAGAGACGAGGGCCACGAGAGCGAAGAGGGCTTTGGAGCTGAACATTGCAGTTGAATGAACTGGGGTCAGTGAGTCGCTTGCCCTCCCTTTTATGCCTTTCTCCCTCTCCCCCACTGGGGTGCATAGTTCATTCTTTTCAATCTCCACGCACGGCGTTGACACCAAGAATGGCACTCTGTGTACGCGATTCTCCGGCGAACGCGCAAAGTCGAGACAGGGTATGAATTGATCCATGATTCTTCCAATTCATGTCTTGGCGGAACCTGAATTCTTCCGCAGCTGCTATATTGCAGCATACGGCGAGGACAAATGACTTGGTTGGAAGCCATTACCTTGTAGCTGCCTCTGTTTGATGATTAACACGCTCGTCAGATCAATTTGGTCAGCATCCGTTGCCCTCAAGTCCAATGAGAAAGAAAGACACTCTCCGCAAGGCGCTGGACCATTTGGGCCCAAAATAAGAGTGCCCGTTTGAGGTCATATCGATTACTTACAGTGGAACCGGAAATTTGCCTCCAGTGTGAGACGGTTATTGAAATGGTGAAAAGCAGCTTCCATCCCGTCCCCGATGTCATAGGATCGTTTAGCTCACGAGACCCAGCGACGGGCCGCTCCGGCAAACCCGGCTCAATGCTTCAAATCCTGCCGATATTTGGCTATGTCGCGTTGCCTTGAAGTGCTACTGGAGGCCTGTTTTCATGTTCCAATCTTGCTAAATCGTCCAGAGGCGACCTGGATTTTCAGATGTACCTCCATTGAATGAGGTATATCATTTGAATAACCTACTTAAACTCAGTTGACAGTTGGCTTGTTCAAACGGACGATGCTGCGTCGGGGGTCGGTCACCATCACCAGACCTCATCAATGTTGACATCCAATACTGTTCGAAATTTGACGCAGAGAACTCTGTGCTATGGATCAGTTTCGACATATTGGTGCAATATCTCCCCTAGCTCATTTCCCCAATTGTGGCCGATGAAGACGGAAAAGCTTAGCGGACGCGCCATTCTGACCGTAGTTCGAAACATTCCGCCTATTCTCTAGAGTCTGAATCTAGACCTTCTGTAGCCGGTGGTTGTCTCAGCCGTTGTCATGTGAATCATTTGATATCTTGCCGCGGCCAGTGGGCACCTATTCCTCTGACATCCCACGAAGCCACACGTGGTGCGGCGCCAGTCTTGTTGTCTTCGCTGGGAATGACTAACTTCACACAAACGCCCAAGTACCGGGGTAGAAATGTCCGAGAGGACTCACCAATCCCGCTTTGCTGAAGTGATTCACGACAATGTTCAACACCAAGGCTGTATTAGTTTGGGTGGTTGGGACCGTCCTCCCATCCGCGTTGGCGACTACGATCCAGCGAGATGATGTATGTGCCGTTCTTTCGCTCAAGGTTGGATTTTCCTCTATATGTAACGTGCGAAGCAGTATCGCAATGGAACTCTCGAGGTTTGCAGCGGGCCCGTGAAGCCTCCCACCGGCTGTGTTACTATACCCCTGATGTCCGACACTTGCGTGGACTTGATTGGAGGATTCAGCGGCTTGAACAAGGAGATCTCCTCTGCAATTGTGCCTGACTGCTTCATCTGCAGATTCTTCCAGTGAGGCTGCAGACACACCCGACCCGAGACTTAGGGTGCAGCACGTCTGGAGTTCCAAACGCCGGAACAGAGAGCGAAGTAGAGCTGCCGTATGGGATTTGGAATTTCTCCAGCGTGCCAGGACTCTCTGGGACCACCGACTTCGATGATTTGATAAGCTCATTCATCTGTTTCTTGAACCACTGAAAGGTTCAGTTTCGTTGAATAGCTGTTTGTTTCCATTCAAATGCATTTCGAATATCGCCTCAATACTCCTACAGAAGCTGTTGTGATACGCGCATTGTAGTTTATATCTGAATTTGATCTATGAATATTGACTATGTCCCCTGGTATTGATACATCGGCCCTCCGGGTCAGTCCCTCGTAGAAAGGCGCTACCAAGGACGGTGGGAAAAATATGACGTAGGTCATCGTCTTCCCTTTATGGGTTTCTTCCTCTCCCTAATCATACTGAGGTGCATGATTACTCATTTCATTTTACACGCACCGCGTTGACGCAAAGAATGGGGCTCTGTGGACAAAATCTCCGACGAGCGCGCACAGTTCAGACAAGGTATGAATTTATCCGTGATTCTCATGTCTTGCCATCGCTTGAAGTCTTCCACAGCGAGCATTGAATGGCTTGATTTGGAACCGTCAACTAGAAGCTTCCTTCTGTTAGATGACGAAGACGGTCCAACCGGTTTAGTAGATTATAAGCATTTGTTCCCTAGAAAAGCAGCTTCCATCTCGTCCTCGCTGTCATAAGAGTGTTAAGCTCACGAAACGTAGAGATGGCTGGCACCGGCAAGTCCCGTTGGAATGGTTCAAAAGCTGCCGACATTTGGCTAGGCTGCGCTTACTTGATGTATCACTCGATGTCCGGTGACTGGATTCTTCATGTTCCATGTCAGAAATTCAAACTTCCCAAGTCCTCGAAAAGCGATCTTGATTTCCAAGCGTACCTCCACAATGAGCCTCAGGTAGGCATATGACTTGAATAGCCTACCGACGTTTCCAAGTTGCCAACAAGCCAACAGAAGTTCGAGGTTGGCTTGTTCGAACGACGATGTCGCGTCGACGTTCAATCATGAGAGCGAAACAATCTCATCGGATCTCATCATCAATGTTGAACTTGCTGAAAATTTCGGACTGTAGCGACTCGGAGCTCTCTTTTAGCCGCTGCTATGAATCACTTTCAATGTTTGGTGCAACACACCCAGCGCGTGATTGTGGCCGACGAAGACGGAAAAGCTTGGCGGATGTGCTATTCCAGCTGTAGTTCGAAACATTCCGCCTATATTCTAGGTCTTCTGTAGCCCGCGATTCTCTCATGCTTGTAGTACCATTTGTATGATCCTACGTATTAGATTCAATTCGGCGGCAAGTGGGTACCCCTTCTCGCACAAGTCACGAAGCCACTCCTGCCAGGCGAGCGCCAGTCTTGCTGTCTACCTAGAGAATGATCGACTTCACACGAGCACTCAAGTCCCAGGGGAATTTTGCTTCAAAAGCGGCACACGTCACCATTCACACATTCTTCCAACATGGCCCTTCATCTTCTTCGGACGATCATCGCTATCGTGCTCCTGGCGGTCTCGCTTGCACGAGCCCAAACATCTCCGATTGTCGATCTTGGCTATGCACAATACCAGGGTGCAGTCAACCCGGCGAATAACATTGCCCACTTCCTTGGAATTCGCTATGCTGCGGCCCCATTAGGTGAATTCCTCACTGCCGTCCGAAAGACCGCTCTGAGGCCATGTTAGGCGATTTGCGCTTCAGGGCGCCACAACCGCCGATCAATATTACCGGTGTACAGCAGGCCACGACCGAGCCCAATGAATGTTTTCAGGGTGGCAGAGGGGCGTCTCCTACCAATCCATTCGAAACGCGCGCGACCGAAGTTGTTGCCACTGAGGACTGCTTGTTTCTGAAGTAAGTGCGAGTTTGAACTGATCAGGACGGGATTGACAAGTTGTATAGCGTATATTATCCTAGCAATGCAGTAGGAGCTACGCCCAGCAAGCTCCCGACCCTGGTCTGGATCCACGGAGGAGGGTACGAACAGGCAATCTTCATGTTATCGAATTGCAGATGCTTACTCAAAATCACCAGCTATGCCGCCGGGGCAGCCAGCAGCAACGGGGAAGACATTATCAACCAGAGTGCTCGAGGGGTTGTGGTGGTTCTTATCCAATACCGTTTGGGCGTCTTCGGCAAGCCCGCATTTTTTTCCCGCTTCCTTCGTTGATCAAGTTCGGGTCGATTGTAGGTTTCCTTCCGGGCACAGCGGTGAAAGAAAATGGGGCGCTGAATGCTGGACTGCGTGTGTATACATATTGAATATCACGCAATTCTAAATCTGATTCACGTCTCGCAGTTGATCAAGATTTCGCTTTGCGATGGGTGAATCAGCATGTGAGCGCTGTCTACCCTCTGACCTCGTCGGATGAATGTGAAATTTCAGATTTCAAAATTCGGAGGAGATCCCTCAAAAGTCACGATATGGGGCGAGTCAGCCGGTGAGTCCAGTGGTTTTATTCGTGAACATATTACATGACTTCCAATTCAGGTGCAGGATCCGTACTTCAACATGTTGTTGCAAACGGTGGTCGAACAGAACCGCAGCTTTTCCGAAGCGCAATTACTAGTTCGACTTTCTTGCCCTCTCAGTACCAATTCAACGACCGTATTCCTGAAGTGATTTTTTTGCTCTCGATCTGCATTATTTCACTGAAGATTGTCTAGTTGGTGTTCAGTGAGGTTGTGGCCCAGGCAGGGTAAAGCTTCCTTCCTAGCCCTTGAGGTTCACATTGAATATATCAAATATAATAGCTGCACTTCTGCCACAGATCCGATGTCCTGCTTACGGGCTGTTGATGCGAATACGTTGCAAGCGGTCAATACCAATATCACCGCTGCTCCGTTCTTTGGTACCTTCGTCATGGTACCTGTAGTCGACGGTGTCTTTATACAGCAGCGTCCGACATTGTCCTTAGCAGAGGGCAAAGTGAATGGGGTGCGGCGTGCTTTTTCTCGATAAGGCGGAGCCATAATCTTCCCTTCTAGGAGGCTCTCCTGTCTGTGACCAATAGCTTTGAAGGGACTGGATTCGTGAATCAGGATGTCGCGATCACCGCCGCCCAATATTCGTTGGAGCTCTTTCCAGGGTTCGGCACCGACGAGGCCGATATCGTTGGTGCCATGTACCCTAATGATGGCAATGAGTTGTTCCAGGTCAACGCAGTTCAAGGAGAATGTAAGTTTAACAGTCACTTGGTTCTCAAGGATGATCTGATGTATGATCAATCTAGCGATTTTCATTTGCCCGACTTATTATCTGTTGAGTGCTTTCCCGGGGCGTTCGTTCAAGGTGAACTCGATTTTCAAGGCTACTCAGAGAAATGACTGGAATTACTCCAGGGCGAGTTTGCGATACCACCGGGTCTGCACGGAAATGATATTGCATATTACTTCCCGGGAGGAGTAGCTCCGCCGTTCAACAATGCCGCCTTTATCAATGCCTTTGCTCAATCTTTCACCTCGTTCATAATCAACCAGGACCCAAACATTAAAGTTGATCCAACCACGATTACTCCCCATTGGGATGCGTTCGACTTTCTCTACACCGAAATGCTCTTCAATAAAACGGCCGGTAATGAACCAGTTGTTCAAGAAATAACCACTTCAAGTGATCTCTTGGAGCGTTGCGCGTACGTATTCAACCATTTTTTCATTCGTTCATGGTTGATAAATTCCTCCAGCGTCTGGGACAGTATGGGTATTTTCACTAGCCAGTGACCGTAGCGTTTGCAAAATGTCCCACCATGTTTTATTTTTCTCTGTGCAAACCCATGATTTTGGTTGATCTCGTGAAAGAGCACGAATCAGAGCTTCACGCTCTTTGAGCGTTCTTCCACGTTGAGCTAGAAAAAGTGTCCAGTCACAAGAAAGAGGATACGCCAGAAAGCGAGTGTCGGCAAAGTGTTGCCCTAACACAGTGATTGCCGATCTGAGTTGAAGACGATATCTCTGAGCGTTTGAGGAGGTTTTCAGTGGCCCTGCGACTTGCGTTAAATTGGCCGCGGCATGTCTGTCAAAAGCAAGTCAAAAAGTTGCTTGGAAGGGTGATGCCGATGATGCCGCACGCTTGATTGCCTGTGTGCCGGTGTCAAGGCGGCGAGTTCGTGCACTATGTCATCGGAGATTGGCCGGAGTTTCGAACAAAAGCTTTCGACAGGCGTAATTTTGTGAAGAGAGAGAATAGAAAGTCCGCAAAGAGATTGATTTCAAGGATTTTTCGGCCGCCCACCTCTTGCGATCGTCCACGTTATTGTGCATTCTTAAGCGACCTGCACCATTTTCGTAATATTTTGGGCGACCTCATTCATTAATTTGCCTCGGACCGAACAAGTAATCATTGAAGAAGCGAAAGTGCGATCACGGAGGGGGAGGGGCACAGCCACCGCTAAGGTTTCCCCTCCTTTCGGCTTGTTTCTTGTGAGCCTGCGAGCCGGGCTGAGTGAGAGGCAAGGAAGTGGAGGACGACGCGGTCAGGCTGCGTAGATAAGATAGCTAGCGATCTGATCTACACAGCCACTTCTTCCTGCTTTGCACGACCGTCAACGCCGTCCCAGCGTCCTCGACACTCAGATCTTCTCGACCGCACCCGCCCATTCCCTCTTCTTTTTCCTCTTTCACGCTTTGGTCGCGCTGGGTCTTGTCTCAGACCCGTCGTCCCTCTTGTGTACAGGACCGCCGTTCCCCCGCACACACATATACACCGTCGTCCTGCTCTCGATCCCAGCGCGTGCGTAGCACCCGCACCTTCTCCCTCTCTCCTTCTCACCGCGTCGCCTTGAGGACTCCATCTACCTTGCCTGCCCGCTTCGCCAACTGGACGTGATCTCAACGCGTGACGCCAGCTCTGACTCTAACTTCTAGCGCATGTGTAGCATCCAACCGTTTGTACCGGCGGGATAGGAGCCGGGTCTTCCGCGGCGCGCAGCGCGTTGCTGCTGAGCGAGGCGACGCGTCACGCTGCTGCGGACCTCAGCTCGTGCACATGCTCTTTCTTTCGTCTTCCTCCGCATCATCGTGCTGGACCCTGGTTCACCGTCGCCCGCATTTACCCAAAGCTTCACGCTGACATCAATACTGATTCTGCTGCATACGAAGGCGACGCCACTGAGCTCTGGCTCCTGTTTCATAATTCCTGCAAGCACGCTCCCTTGCGCCCCACACTTCACGTCCTCTTCCGCGTTCATAGTCGTGCCAGTATTCACATCGCCTCTCTCCCGGCCAGCACTTCTCTTCGACTAGATGTGTCGCGCCCAAGCCAGGTCGACGCCTATAGTCGATTGTTTTCGAGGACATACATCCCCGGCACTGTGCACCAGAAACGTCTCACATCACTCATTAACTCATTAACATTCTACTCGCCACTGCGTAACCGCTCTCCAACAATTAGCCATCCCAACTCTCACCATCCGATACTTAATCTTTGTTCTCCAGGATAGCTGGTGGATTCCGTCTCTATTCATTCCTTCCTTTGCTCCTGTACCTTCATGTTGCCTCGCCGGATTGGCTCAGTTGAGTGAATATATACAATCACTTCAACTGGGCAGCACTTTACTTCGGTCTGCATGTCTAGACTCTGAATTTTCCTCAATTTTTGTGCTCTCCAGCTGGGACTGTCTCTTCTTCCGATTACTACTGCTGGCGGTACGCGTTGGTTCTCAATCGGAGGACAGATGTGCAGCACCGATTGATTCCATGGGAACGACAAAACTATCAATGACCGAAAGCTATATAAAAGACCCCTCGGCCCTTCGAAATACGGAATCCAAGAGCCCCAAGGTAACTAGAGCGGGGAGCAGACGAACGAGCTCGTCAAATCGTTGAAGTCTTCAGTCCCGGAAAGCCCTGGCACTGCGAAAAAATTCCAGGTGCCACCCTGCAAAATCACTTCGCTATCAGTGCCTGCGTTGCCGGTTCCAGACGCAATGCATCCAAAGTTCCTGAAGCGGATATAGGTGAGTAGTTCATTCAGTTTTATGCCAAGATCTTACTGGAAGAACGTGCAGATGAACCCGTTGGGGACGACGGCAGTGGTGATCTCCTTATTCAGGAAGCTAAACCCGCCGGTCAGATTGACGCAGTCGTCGGAGACCACTGGGATGGTTATGCATCCCTGGGGCGGGGGGCCGGTGCAGACCTCGACGCCCGCAGAAGCATCCTGGCCATGGCTTGTGAGAAATGCATGTCTGGAATATTGAGCAGAAATCGAGCACGTACAGTACTTGGCTTCCCGGGTGCGGCCGAGACGAAAGAGACAAGGGCCACGAGAGCGAAGAGAGCTTTGGGGTTGAACATTGCAGCTGAATGAACTGGTGTCAGTGAGTCGCTTGCTCCGCCTTTTATGCCTTTCTCCTCTCCCCCACTGGGGTGCATAGTTCATTCTTTTCATTCTCCACGCACTGCGTTGACACCAAGAATGGCGCTCTGTGTACGCGATTCACCGGCGAACGCGCAAAGTCGAGACAGGGTATGAATTGATCCATGATTCTTCCAATTCATGCCTTGGCGGAACCTGAAATCTTCCGCAGCTGCTATATTGCAGCATACGGCGAAGACAAATGACTTGGTGGAAGCCATTGACTTGTAGCAGCTTCTGTTTGATGATTAACACGCTCGTCAGATCAATATTGTCAGCATCCGTTGCCCTCAAGTCCAACGAGAAAGGAAGATACTCTCCGCAAGGCGCTGGACCATTCGGGCCCAAAATAAGAGTGCCCGTTTGAGGTCATATTGATCACTTACACTGGAACCGGAAATTTGCCTCCAGTGTGAGACGCTACTCGCACTATTGCAATGCCACAGAAATGGTGAAAAGCAGCTTCCATCCCGTCCCCGATGTCATAGGATCGTTTAGCTCACGAGACCCAGCGATGGTTCGCTCCGGCAAACCCGGTTAACTGCCTCAAAAGCTGACGATATTTGGCCATATCGCGTTGCCTTGAAGTACAACTGGAGGGAGGTCTGTTTTCATGTTCCAATCTTGCTGAATCATCGAGAGGCGGCCTGGATTTTCAGATGTACCTCCATTGAATGAGAAAAAAAATATGATTTGAATAATCTATTCCACCTCAGTTGGCAGTTGGCTTGTTCAAACGGACGATGCTGCGTCGGCGATCGCCCACCATCAAATCGGAACAATCCCACCAGACGTCATCAATGTTGAACATCTAAACTGTTCAAGATTTCATGCAGAAAACTCTGTGCTATGGATCGGTTTCGATGTATTGGTACAATATCCCCACTGGCTCATTTTCCCAATTGTGGCCGATGAAGACGGAAAAGCTTAACATACGCGCCATTCCGCCCGCAGTTCGAAACATACCGCCTATTCTCTAGAATCTAGACCTTCTGTAGCCGGCGGTTGTCTGAGCCGTTGTCATTTGTATCATTCAATATCTTGCCCCGGCCAGTGGGCACCGATTCCTCACATGCCACGAAGCTACACCTTATGTTGCGGCGCCAGTCTTGCTGTCTACGTAGAAAATAACAAACGCCCAAGTACCAGGGTAAAAATGTCCGAAAGGACTCGCCAATCCCACTTCGCTGAAGCTGATTCATGACAATGTTCAACAACAACGCTGTCTTAGTTTGGATTCTTGGGGGCGGTATCGTCCTCTCATCCGCGTTAGCGGCTACGATTCAGCGAGATGATGTATGTGCCGTTCTTTTCCTCAAGGTCGAATTTTGTTCCATATATAACTCACATGCCAGTATCGCAATGCAACTCTCGAGGTCTGCAGCGGGCCCGCGAACCCTCCGACCGGATGTGTTACTATACCGCTGGTATCCGACACCTGCGTCGACTTGATTGGAGGATTCAGCGGCTTGAACAAGGAGATCTCTTCTGCAATTGTGCCCGACTGCTTCATCTGCAGATTTTTCCAGTGAGGCTTCAGACACACCCAACCCGAATTGACCTAACTAATTTCACACAGGGACTTCGGGTGCAGCACGTCTGGAGTTCCAAACGCCGGAACAGAGAGCGAAGTAGAACTGCCGTATGGGATCTGGAATTTCTCCAGCGTGCCACGGCTCTCTGGGACCACCGACTTCGATGATTTGACGAGCTCATTCATGTGTTTCCTGAACCACTGAAAGATTCAGTTTCGTTGAATGGCTGTTTCCATTCAATGAATTTCAATAGTCGCAATTTCCATTTTCCCGCTGAAGCTGTTGTGATACACGCATTGTACCTGGCCATACTTTCTATATGAATTCTGATCTATGAATAATGGCCATGTTTCCTGACACGGAAAGCTAGCAACTTGCTCACCAATATTATTATCTATGACCACAATCCCCATTAATTCAAAACGCAAAATACCGAGTGAACTTGGCTGTCGGGCGCTTCTCCTCAGTGACTGCCCCAATGCTCACCGGCGCGCGCACGGCGTCGGGGCCCATGGAAAGCGCCGTACCAGTGTTGGGCAGTGCAGAGAGGTCTTGTGGCACTCCTGCCTTGGAAGTCGCAACTCCGGGCGGAAGGTACCCGAAACGATCGAAAACATACCACACAGGGAACTCAGCCAAGAGGCCGGTCGCATTGGGGGAGATGTGCGAGTATTGGGGATGCGTGATCACCAGGTGCACAACGTACTGCAGGCCAAGAACCATGACATCAGTGGTAATGGAAAAGTGAATGGAGAAGATCTCACCTCGCGTCCCATGTGAGTGTAGCGGAAGCTCGGATGGCTACATGCGGGAACGCGTACCTCGCCGTCTAGCCGCACGAAGTGATCGGTTGGGGCTCCGTCTGCTGCCAAGTCGATATCCTCGAGCGATGGGGTGGGTGACGGCGCACGCTCCGTGCCCCCGAGTGTTTCGTTGTCTGCGACAAAGGTGGGCTCTTTTGGTCTTTCATTCAGCTGAAGAGCATCAAGGTTGGAATTCCCAGCGTCAGCAGCATTAGGCTGGTCGTCCTCGTACGTCTCTGTCCACACCTCCTTCATGCGGGACGACGGTGCACCTCTCAAGCGGTGCGATCCCGCCGAAGCAGGAGATGTCCTCGGCGCTGAGCCTGGAGGCGGCGGATCTGGCAGCGTCACCATCCGGAACTTAGGGATAGGCTCGTCGTCTGCAGGCCGCCCGTCGTCTGTGAGCCACATGCGTCCCGCTGAGAGCTGCTCGAGATATCTGTTCTTGCGCGTGGACGTCCGTGGGGTCATCACATCCAGCCCGAATATGTCCGATTTGTAAAACCCGACTTGAATCGCTGCAGGCTGCCCCAAGGCTTCGAGCGCGAGTGGGTTGGTGCTCCAGAGGAGGAGGGAAAACTCTATTGTCTGCCCGGCGGTGTAAACGGCGGGCTCCTGGACGCCGAGCTTGATGAACCGAATCCATGTTTCAACAGAAAGTGAAAATGAGGACATCAAGATGTACGCACAATGCCCTCGATTTCAACCATCTCTTCGCCGAGACGGCCTCTGCCCCCAAAAGGGGTCAGCGTCCAACCTCCGACTACTTCCCGACTGAACGGCCAATCTTCTCGCGTGGGGATGTACGGGAACGGCGTCTTGACGCGTGGCAAGGCTTTGCAAAGCGGGAAATACTGAAATGTCATATCGAATTCGTCGTCGATGGCACCAAGGCCGTCAAACACAATGTTGATGCCGACTGTGTATTTGATATTTCCAGAGAAGCCGATCACTTTGGAGATGAAATATGAGGCTGCGTGTAGATCTTGGAAGTTTGTTTAAAGAATAGTATCGCTGTGAACGTACGAGGGAGCGGGACGCGAGCTTTGTTCTGCGGAAATAAAATGTGAGATGGATCAAAGAGAAGTAATACGGAGTATACCCTCCGCTTAGCATCGTTTGGATGGATAACAAGCGTGTCCGTCGGGAGTTCAGGGAACTCAAAGGGAAAGATAAACTGGCCATTGGGAAATTTTCCCTTCGAAGATTGCCCACCAGGTGGAGCCTGCTGCCGATTCCAGAGATTCGCGGTCATGGCTAGAATGGGCGGTTTGAAGATATCAAGAACGCTGTCCGAAACGGCAGTCACCTGCATTTTTGTTTAGAAACCTGGAGACGATACTCAAAGTATGCGCACCCAGACGTCGATGCTGCCAATTTTGGCGGGTTTCTCCAGATCCAGGCGCACCTCGCCGGTAACCTTCGCTGGGTTCAATTGAGCGATGTCACACAGCTCTGCCACAGCGACTTACCAGCGTTATGGTACATGGGTGCCACAGATTCGGGGCGTGCATGACTGTATACAACGAGGCCTAACCACGGTTTCTCTCCCTCGTTCCGAGCATGGAGCACAGCGGCAGTTCCTCGGATGAACCGCAGTGGCACTGGAGATGCGTCTTCTGTCCCAGGCATGAGTGGTGGCGGTGGTGGGTCCTCCATGTACCATTCGGGCACACCTGTGTCCGTACGCTCGTTAAGAAACCAGACCTGAAATAGTCGCGAGACTACACACCGAGCCGGGAAAAATCAGGGCGTCGCCGCTTCGGGACGCGTGTCCCACCAAGAGTCACCATACTGTAGAAACTGAGCATGGATTCTGCCAGCGACCGTACTGTAGCCCCTCCCGCCGACTTGATAGACGAGGCATAGCTCTTCACGCTGCGCTTCGAAGATAGAGGCAAAACTCCAGATAGACCTGAACCGCGAGGACCGGTGTCTGATGCCTGCTGGTTCTTCTTCAAGACGTCGCGGAGGAGAGACATGGGAGCAAACGGGGACGAGTAGGCGTCCTATCGCCTTCCCGCTCGTTGGTGCACATCGGTAGATATCAACTTCAATTTTGGACCTCGCATCTGATTCACCTAATTGAAAACACGATGTTGGCGTTGTCTTGGCGTAGCGGCACATGTCGGCATGGTCGGCATTGTACGCCGTCCGGAACAACGGACCGTAACGCTGACACTTGCGCATTGTACGCATCAAACGACTGATAGGCATTGGTCTCAGTTCAATTGCTTCCAGTGGAAACCAGCGGTTTATTTCAGGCCCGTTGATTTTCAGAGGATTCCACCGGAACTCCCTGTGTTAGCGGTATCGTATATCTTATCAACTCCTCATACGTACATTCATTCATCCCGCCATCCGCTACTCGCTCCTTCGACTTCACAGTTTACGAAACGTACACAGCCTCAGTTACATTTTGCTTAGCTCCGTAACTGAGGCGTACATCCACATATTTATTCTATTCACTTACTTTACTAACTGTCCTGTAGACTACGCTAACAGGTACTTGATATAGAGTTACATTTTGCTTAGCTCCGTAACTGAGGCACTACGCTAACACCCTGGATTTCCTTACACCTTATCACCACGATTTTCGCCGGTTCCCCCCCGAAATGAGTGTTCCCAAATCTTCGAGCTTGCCGCTTTCAAATCTACCAGACACTCTCATGTGAATGCACTGAGCTGTGCTGATCCGGATGTTCGGAATGAAATTCAAACATGTCCGTATCTTTGACTCTAATTCTACTAAATAACACATTCGATGTTGATATTAGACTGCCATTTCTAGAACCATAACCGGTTGGTTGGCTTCAACAATTGAAGGGAGTTCCAGAGAAGCCATTGTCGATTATTTTCAGATTAAATACAAGGTTCCTCGATAAATTCTTCAATGAATTCCACTGGAGTTCGGTGGCTGGTGATAGGTGAATCTGCTGGAGATCGCTGAATCACGCCAAGGTACATCCCCAATGAGCATCTACCGATGGTCACTAATCGCCACGGGTAACCACCGGTGGCCCCCAGCAGCTTTCTAGTTGGGGGTGTCTCTCTCTTTATTAAACTATTCTATCTGAAGCCTTCTCCCGCTCGCTTTTGGTTTATTGACCCAGAATCCGCGTTCATCACCTTTGGACTTGCTGCTGAATTAGGGGCCGAAATCCGTTTGCACCTCAATCGAAGTGGTGGGCCGCGGACCAACCTGCCCAGCGCCGCCGCGTTCCTACAATGTCTTGAACGAGACATGCTGTCTCTTCGATCCGTCCGTTGAAAAGTGAACCCGGAAAACGAAACGGCTCAACTATGTAGGGTAAACAGCAACCGGGATCTTCGACTACTTAGGCAACGCGACGACAATTCTAGACTACAATACATGAATTATCGAGGATCGTTGGAAACAGTTAAAAAATAGGCTGAGGCGGGTCGTGGAATGATCTCATGTTCGAATTCAGTGCAATATAATGGGGAGCGTACCGTAATTATTGATCATTCATCAGTCATTTAGTATGATTTACTATCGTCGCCCATCACGAAGCCGCAATCTAAGCGGCATTATGGTGATGTAATGGGCAAAAAAGGAGGGACAATTTACTTGTTCATCTTTCTGTTACTCCGCATAAAAAAGAGCTCGCACGAGAGCAATGACCATGATCAACATAATTCTAGTCGCTCTTCTCGATAGCCTTCACCACCACATTTGCCATACTCTTAGGCTGACTGGCGTTGATTGCATGGGCTGAGTTGACCGAATGCCGATCCACCCTCCGCCCGCCCATCTCGCTTTCAATGTCCGCAATCATCTTGTTCTGGAATTCCAGCGCCATCATCTTGTCATTCTCGCAGAGCAAAAATGATACGGGTATATCTTTGTAGGCGGCATATGTCAGTGGCTGCTCGAAGCTCACCGCGGAGTGGTCTTGGGTTTTGGAAGCGTAGACAAGGGCTTCTTCTACGGGGAGGTCGGAGAAAGCCACAGCTGCACACAGGGTGTCGTCCATCTTCACCAGATACCCGTCCTGCAAATGAACCACATCAGTTGGCATTACTATCACGTAGCAAATTAAATATATATATATATATAACAGGACTTGCCTTATTAACCATGAAATCCAATGCCCCATCAAACAAATCCTTCACGGTCTGTCCCTCACGCGGAACCACTGCTGACACGAACACAATACGCAAAACCCCGCCCTTCTTTCCGTCTTTCTCCCTGACACTCTTGGCGAGCCCTTTGGATGCCTCCGACGCAACGATCCCGCTGTATGAGTGCGGAACGAGTACAACGTCCTTGCCCTCGTCTGCGAGACGCGATGCGAGCGCCGCAACTGCCGCAGCATCGTCGTACATGCTCGGCGGGGCGCCTGAGCGCCGCCCGACTGTCTCAAGCTCGACGCCGTGAACGGAGTATCCCTGGGCCTCGAGCTCGGCAATGACTGCGGCGTATGAGGAGATGGGGGAGAATGACCCGGGGAGGATGATTATCGTGGGCTTGTCGGTGGTCGACATGGTATGTAAGATGCACTGAAATCAAGTGCAACGATAACTAGAAGTGACTGTGTTTAGTCGTTGGCATGATGATTTCGTTCCACTCCGTTATATACTCCTATTCAATCCGGCCATCAGACAGTCATTCCCAGACTCACGACGCATTTGATTCCCGATTTGCAAACCGGTAAGAAGCCGGTTTTTGCGCTTAGGATGCGTTTCCGCCGCTCGCGGTACGGAACTCAATGAGAATGGCAGAATTATCCATGGAGAAAAAGAAGCTTCCATTGCCTCTTGAACTTCTCATTCAAACTAAATACGGGACATAAAGAAAGGAGTGTTGTCGGCTTTCAAGCCGGTTTATAAAGTTGTTGAACGCCGTGCTACAACTTTCCGCGGATCAGTTCAGTGTTCCCACAGTTGATGTTCAACTTTCGGAATATAGTTGCCCATATATTTCTCCAGCAACTGACTTGATAAGTGACCCAGTTTTTACTTATAAGACAGACTAGTTTCAAGGCCAAGGAAAATTCCTGGCGCATGAAACTCGCATCAAAGGAGCACGGCCAACTCGCGACGGAGGAAATCATTGGATACTACCCCGAATAGACATTCAGATTTGTGTCTATGTGTTCCAAGTAACTTGAGTACTACCATTGCAATTCGATTTGGGACCATCCAACCTCATCCAATCAACGGCAGCTCCACAGAGACAAATAGCACGCCGTTTTGGTTGGTGGAATAAATAAAGAAAAGTGACGTCTCTACAGGAACTAAGATATTTGACGCGTCGCTCAGTCATCAACGAACTGTCAATCCGTTGCAACCCACAACAGGGCCCCTTGCAAGTGGCCCGCAGGTACTGCCGACCCATCGCTGCCCTTTGGATATGGCCACACGTTAATTGCATCACTTTCACTGGTATCGACATAGGAATCGGCATCCCCGTAGCACAGAAGCGAGAGTGGAGTTCTTCCTCGCAGTCAATTACACCAGCCATCTCAACCAGCAAAAATTTTCATTGAAGTTCATTTGCATACTCACAAGACGAGATCGAGGTTTGTCGGCGTCCATTTCGTGCAGATCAACGCATTGCCGCCATACGGGCTCGCAGTATTCTGAGGCGACGCGGTGTCCTGGAAGGTGGAAGTGCCTGCCGAGGTACTGAGGTAGTTACCCCCTGGCGGTGCAGGGTGGGTGAAAATAGAACAGTCGTCGAGGGCGAGGTTGCCTCCGTTGTTGAGGCATTCCACACTGCCGGTGCTAGCTGCAGTGTTAAGCTCTGTGGTGTTGAAGACGTGGATGTAGACTGTGCCGTATTGAACAGCAATGGGAGTGATGATGGAGAGGAAGACGGCAGCGGCCAGGTGAGTGAGGGAAATGAAGCAGGCCATTGTGATGATAGGTTGTTCTGAATAAAGCTGCAAACACTGGTTTTCGGGGGGGTGGAGAGACATGAAACGCCAATTTATATAAGAAACCCAGCTAACTCATGCCTGTTTTTTGCCCGGCCTGGCGTTGTCGGGATTCTCGGCCTCTTCTGTCCTCGTAAGCTCGCTTCGCTCTATGAGCTCAAATTGGGTTGGCTCTTCTCCCTATGATACAATGTTTCGCGCTTCTACCTACAAGCGTGTATTTGCCCGGCAAAGACCCACTCAACACCTCGCACCCATCGCTTATCTAGGTTACTGCTAGTAGGTAATCCCCAGTCGTTCACAAAGACATGCTTTTCTAACAGAATACGAAACAGGGATCTGAAATGTTGGTCTAGCGGTAAGGCTGGGCGTCAAAAACTCACATATCCCCTTGCACTAGCGGTGATTCGCTACAAATCAATGCAGCGAAAAGCGAGCATTACCGAGATCACCGATTGATTCCCACGGCTTCCTCTCAGTTTACTTCCACCGTTACTCCGATTCTTCCCCTCGATTTTTGGTATCTCAGCCCCACATATTGCTACGTCGCGCTGCACCAACCGAAACATATTCCGATTGAGATCGAAGTTGAGATATTTGGATAGATGAGAGCGGCCGCAGACACCGCCAACCTTCGGTAGTCTGTGTGCCTTGATGGACCGTTCGGAATTCAGAAAGTATTTTTCCACAATAAATTCGATTGTCACGACGCGATTTAATCAATTTTTCTTTGATTTTCCAAGAAATGCAGGTCACAAATGAATTGCAAGTATATTGGTTACCACACCAACCAAATTCTGAACCATTTAGTCTCTGTATGGTCCAGGTGAGTTCCAACTGAACAGAAATGGATCCAAATTTAACCAGCGCTAGCAAAATTAAAGGCTACCCTTCGAATATGTATAACCGGTTATTCCATTGCCAAACGACTGCGACAATTAGGATTCAAAGCTCCGTAGCACCCAGTGACCCAGCGACGTCGGCGGTGAAGGTGGGGTACGTCGTCCCATCGGTCCACGCCTAGGTCGGATCAAAGCCTCAGCATGTGAAAACTTCCATTTCTGATGAGGGTGACTCACGCAGAAAATGAGGGCCTCAGCTGTGACAGGGCAAATTCCAAGTCGTCAATTCCGGAATTGAAATGGAATGAGAGAAAGCGAATTTGGATAGATACACACTGTCGGCATTGTCCCCTGAGTAATCTCCGGGATGAATGTACGCCTCAGAGAATGTCAGGTTCTGCGCGAGGGCGGGGGGCCAGGTGGAGCAGGTGCTTTCTCAACTGGAGTATAGTAGATTGTGAGCCAGTCGAGCCGCGGAAAAAAATTAGATACACACTCAGCGGTGAACGCATCCATAGTATCGCCCACAGGGATCTGATAGAGCAGCCTGTCGTCGACAGCACGGACAAGCCCGACAGCGGCGAGCAGAACTGCGGCAAAAGGGGTGGCGAAACGCATGATGATTTTTGGAGAAAAGAGAAGAGCGAATGGGAGAGCGAACTGGCCTCAGGCAGCCTTTTAAACTGGCTCCGTTGTCATGCGGTGATCCTCTTGGAGTCTCCGAGTCTCAGACGATGGAACAAATGGAATCGGGGACGGAATGGTCTCGTCGTGATGGACAATACGCGACCGCTCAAGTGCGATCCACACTCGGTCTCGTCGCCGGTATGTCATCGAGGAGTCCAGTCTCCAATGCCGAGAATCCGACATGGACCGATCACTCGCGGCTTGGAGTCTCCGAGTCTCGGACGACAGAATCAAAGGGAATCAAGGACGGAATGGTCTCGTCGTGATGGACAATATGCGACCGCTCAAGTGCGATCTACACTCGGTCTCGTCGCCGGCATGTCCAATGCCGAGAATCCGCTCTCGGCAAATTCGCTTATCAGCGCGGTGAGTCTTGCTTTCTATACGGAATCGATCCATCCCTCGTTGGCGGCGGTGTCGACCCTGCAGCTGCTGTGCTAGAGTCTCTATTCATGGACACTAGCGTGAAGGAAATCGGGGAGTTTCTTGTCCAACCCGCAACTATTCCGTGCCTTGCCGCCGTCCGGCATTCATCGCTGCGTGCAATGGATGATATATCGACGGGCCCGGCTGGCGATAGGTGGATTCAGACGCTAATCGAGGTCATTTCTCGCACCCTTGAGAATACCCACCTCAACTGTGCATGTTTGTTAATTTTTTTTTGTTGCATGAACCACCGTCCTCACTTATCATTTCAAGCCTTCCCCTGCCTTCCCTCCCGCGGCTTCCCGCGCTGCGCACATTGAAGATAACATTTTATGGACGAATCAATACGGTCGCCCTTTCCGATATTATCTCACAAACAGCATCGAGGTACGAGTTACTGTGTTGTATCGTCTGTCTAGGAGAGACTACACAAACAGCCAATATTCTGTCTTCCTTTGCTACCCCTCAAATGAGTCCAACATCGACGTCGTGATCGAGCAGGGCTTGCCCAATTTTGACTCTGGGAAGTTCGATCCGTTGCCCCACGTTCCACTGATCTCCCTACCCTCGCTGCGTACCCGACGCCTCCCTCGATCCGATGGCTCCTCATCACACCTGATAAGGAGACCCTCTTTACACATTTTCCCGACGTTGTACGCCATAGAATGGCAAATACGCGCAGTGTATGTAGGGAAGCTTGTATTGGAAGCATATGTGCCCAACAGTGGAATCCCTGAAGTTAGCGTCAATTGCATTCCATCTCTGATGTTCGATTAAAGTTTCGCATTTAAACCATCGCGTCTTCACGAGAACATAGCTCATACAAATATATCTCAAACAGAATTTGTATTCCCCAATCGTTCAACTGGATCTGAATCCACAAACTGTCAACTCGATTTGACCCCACAAGCAACATCCCACGTCATGTAAATCGGTTTCGTCTCGAATTCCTTTTCAATCAATGTGATCCACTCGTCAATTTGCGATCGAGTGAATTGGCCAGTTGCCAGCAACGTATCTACAACACCGCGACAAAATCCCTGCGGAGAATAGACATATAGCGCATTAGTGGCCATGGGTCATTCAACACAAAGTAAAGGCGAACAAGTAGAATTGAGTTGGATATCGCACCCAAGCCCGGCCGTGCCTCATCGTCGTTGAACTCATGTGTCGGTACGAGGTAGCGTTCCTGATGCACAAGAGATAGCTCATGATGTTCCTTTATCAACTCGTCGACGGGACGGTAGTGCTTGTAAGCTGTCCTGAACCAAACGTCCATCCAGCCAACCCACCAGGAGCCAGCCGTCGGGGCGTCGTTTGGAACATGAATCCCGGGAATCAGAGGAATTGGCGCGGAGTTGTCGCCCCAGAGGGGTTTGCACGCGTCGCATAGAATCAGTAGCCCACCTAGTGCCGGTGGAAGACAGCGGCAAATCCATATTCAGTCGTCTCTGAGTCGAAATGGTGAAAGACGCACCTGGTGCAAGCGCGGCGTATGCGGCTTGAACGAAGACACTCGGATCCTTCAGCTAAAACAAACACCATCAGTTGTGGGCTCCAACAGGCATTCAAAGAGTCGAGCACATGGCCGGTGACAACTCGGGCGTGGATGATAGCGTATCCCCTGTCTACGGACGGAAGACCTTTGGTGATATCAAGTTGTTTGAACCTGAAGTCGAATGTTAAATACATAGCGAGGAATCCATGGTTCACCTACTGAACGTTGGAAGGGGCATGCCTGGATTGCATTCACGTTGTTAGCATCCGTGGATGTTGGTCGTTCGACGTTAAACACCGACTCACAGATCACGATCTATCACGAGGTCGACGCCGAGAATTTGCGCCTGAGGATATGAACTGCCCATTTCAATCGCCCTGAAAAACGTGGTTCAGATTCCGGTGAAGTACAGAATTCAATGAGCGAACAAACCAGCTTCCGGAACCAGAGCCTACATCGAGTACAACGGGCGGAGGACTAGTACTATCTCGGATCTCCATACGCCCGTTTATCTGGGCGGATTCAACCCGCCGAACACAATGCTCCAGATTTGATGCTGTAAGTCAAGCCTCTGTTGGGATGGAATGGTTAACCGCTGTTGTATTCGTTTGAAAGCAGCACTGTACCTCCCGTTCCTTCTTGTCGGTAGGTAATTAATATATCTGCTCGAGTGCGTCACTCTGGGTGCCTCTAGCGGAGAAGAGAGCCTGAAATTCACCTTTTGCATCTTGAGCTTCGGGTCGTCCATTTCGTCAAATCCTGGCGAGAATGAAGAATGAGACAAGAAACCAGTTCGATAGGCGTCGATGCTTGTCAAGGTGCAGGCTCCGGCTATGGCGCCACTTCTCATGAACTCCAATACATAAGTTCGCATCGCGCGAGACGGCCACGAGGGTAACAGGTAAATGAATTAAAGGTACCATGTCGATTGAATAGAAGGGGTGAATGATGACGGAATAGCCTGAGTCGTCGTTACCTTCCACTCGGGTGAGCTGGGTAGCTCGCTTGCCATCAGCGGCGGATTCATACCAAATGAAGCTATATTTTGGTAGCTGCAGGACAGAATGAATACAGGGGGAGGGCACGGTACCTGTGGCCTGAATGTAAGCAGCTAAATGCATCGGAGATAACGAGCGGTGAACTCGAATTCAAACGCATTATGCGTGAGTAATTCAAATCTCACCAAATTTTGGTGCCCAATCAGAAATCCGAACTAATGACCAATTAAGAGCACCAAGACAGCCGTCGGCTAGAATGCCGATGTTTACCCACCTAGCCAATGAGCTAGTCTAACTGGCGTTTAAACGCAGTGTCTGCCAGTGTGATGCAGGATGAATTCCCGGTGTATGATCAGCGGTGGATATTCAGTACACCCATAGTATCGAGAGAATATTTCCGGGGATCAGAAGGCGGGAATCCGATTTGGCCCTCAGAAGATATGGGGGGCCGGGCCCAGTACTTGATACTGCACGGGATGCAGAGGCGCATCGAAAGTGAGGGGCGCCAGTCATGACCCAGTTGACTTGACGGCCAGTGGACGTGCAAGCACTTGAAATTGTCGAGACTCAAAAACGTGAGTGCGAGGGAAAAAATATGAGAATGTATGCAGGATTCGGACAAGTACTGTGTCTCTGCAGGATTTGCGTTGAACGTTGAGCGAGCCACGATCCCAGGATCGCTCAGGTCAGGTCTGGACAGTATCATCGAAGTTGTTTGCAGGTTACATAACGGGGAGAGGCCATTGACGGATGTCCGTTTCGCGTCCCTTGGTACATGGTGTCCTCAGATCTTCAGGCTCAAACAAACGAGGTGTCGTGGTGGCCCGTGGGTGGCGAGAAGAACGTCGGCGATCAAGAAAGTTTGTTGTCAACAATGAATACTGATAGCGCATCAATGGTGATGAGTGATCCGGCACTACTTGCTCTAACTTGGCTCTTACCATCATGTGTGAATGCTTCAAGGCCGTCAAAAGCTTTTCTTTCTTTCCGTACATGCTAGAATCAGGCTAGCTTTTGGGCTAATATTCTCTACGTCGTCCTCAGGCATCGCCTCTGATCCGGGACTCAAGCAAGCGCGCCTCTATTTGATAGTGAAGACTATGAACAAGCCTGGCCATAGCATTCCGGAACTGACGCCACAGATTGTCCTGGCGAATGGAGCGGAAAGATTCTCTCATTCTGTAGCCCTCTGGAGAACAAGATACTACCGGCCAATCGTTTTTCCGTCTTTGCGTATCGGCAAGACCTTTTTCCTTTTGGAAGGCATGTGTGGTTTTACATCCCAAATCGAGCTAAGATTCAAGCTCTCGTGGTCGTACTAAACTGTTCTGTTTCTCAAGGGAAGCTTCACAGATCATCTGGGCACCGACTTTCCGGGGCGTAGCCACGGGTGTTTCCATATATAGGCCCAAATGTCGCTGAGCCTTCAACTCAAAGTAGTGCGCCACTGAGAGTGCTCTACCACACTCAAGCACATTCTCGTCTTCAGAAGTCATGCATCCGTAATATGACACCTTCTGCTGCGTCCTAAGCGTTCGTCGGTTTCGTTCTCCTGGGTATTCGTGGCCTTAGGAAGGACTACCGCCCCAGGCGCCGGCTTATAAGGCGGAAGTCCCCCCTGTAGCCCCGCACCTCATCCAATGGCGTCCCCTGAATCGGAGAAAGCCCGCGTGTCAACCACAGAGTACAGCCGTGATCCCGAGCAGGGTGTGATATCTACCACCGAGGGCCGTGCGCATCGCTCTGGAATAGCTGATCCAGGCCCCTTGTGAGTCCCTTGTCTCTCTTTTTATATATTATATATTATCTCGACACTAATATATATCCATCCGCACCTCAAGGGGCCTTTTTTCCTTCGCCTCCACGACATTCATCGTGTCTCTGTACACCGTCCAGGCGCGCGGAATTACACACCCGAATGTCATCGTCGGGATGGGCCTCTTCACCGGCGGGCTGACCCAGATCCTCGTCGCCATGTGGCAGTTTCCGCGCGGGAACGTCTTTGGCGCGACCGTGTTTGCATCGTACGGCGCTTTTTGGCTGTCCTATGCAACAATCTACATCCGTGATCATTCCAAAAACTATTTGTTCATGGAGCATTGTGGCTGACCGAATTCAATAATGTAGCGTCGTCCGGTATCCTTGCGGCATATACAGACCCCACCGAGCTTTCGAATGCGCTGGGTATATATCTCCTCTACCCGATGATCCTCTCGCTCTTCTTCCTGTACGTCCCACCCCCTCGCTAGTCCTGTTTCTACTTGATTTAGTCGCGCAGCCTCAACGTGATACGGAGTAACCTGGCGTATTCGATGATCCTTACGGCCGCGTCGCTCTCTTTTGGGTGCCTCGCAGCGGCGGAGCTTTCGCAGAGCGCCGAGTCAGTGCTAGTCCCAATCTTTCCTTTGAAATTATGTTCGCGCTGAGACGCAGTTTGGGTGCAGAGTAACCAAGGCTGGGGGCGTGTTCGGTATCATCGCCGCATTGGTTGCGTACTACGTCGGCGTGAGCGAGATGCTGGCCGCTGAAGAGCGTCCCATCGTCGCCCTCCCACTTGGTGTGTGGCGATAGGGTGTGGCTTCTACGACTCGAGGCAAGAACATCAACAAGTCGATCTGTGGAATAGTTTGCAATTGGTTCAAAACTCGAATATAATTATTTTACAAAAGCCCTGCGGACTGAGGCCGGACAGAATTTGTTGTAAGCTATCTCACACGTTCGCACACCCATCGCCTAAAAGAATGTGGAGAATTCAACCAGTCCGCTGTGTGGCGCTTGCCAATGGCTGTTTATATCCGCGCATGTGATTCATTCAGCACGTCGAATCTAAATATTGAAAGGAAAGGAAGGAAGAGAAGGAAAGAAGCTAAGTTAAGTTAAGTACGATCGCAGACAGCGGCGGTCTGGGTTCTTTTCCAATTCATGCTGTTCTCGCGCACAGGGATCGTCGTCTTATGGCTCCGGAGCTGGGTTGGGTTGGATTCGGATGCCAACTTGGGCATAGATTGGCCTCAAAGCATTTCATTTGTGCAAGTATCCGCACGCTTGTACTCGGTCGCATTCGTTCGCGAGTATTCCACTCCTTCGTTCAGTGAGAAAGATCGTGAATTGCAATAATGGGGCCGAATCCAGAACAACGACTGGCTTGGCTGACTGATTGAGCACACACTAATACCGCTTGAATACCGCATCTCGCACATCGAGAGACCAAGCGTAGTCAGCCTGTCCGAAGGAAGCACGACAAAAACGTCGAGCGTAATTCCTAGATAAGATTCATTCGGATTCGGTGCGCGAACATTCGATGCTGGTTAAATAATATATCCAGGCCTACCGCAACAAGGAATAAATAAATTCGGTGCATTGCCGGTGAACGCTGAAGCCCAGTCAGTAGTCACGAGGGTACAGCACACAGGCGGGGGCGGGTGTGGCCGTGGAGTGGAACAAATAAATCGGGCCCAGGATATTCAGGCGAGATGTTTAGGCGAAGCGTGGTTTAAGTGGTGTCAGTACACCACCAGCAGCAATAGACACGGAGGCGGAGACGAGACCGAGACGTCGCGCGCCTATTCCATTTAACCTGAGGGCGTGGTTGCCGGTGGGAGTTTCGAAGTCCACTTTGCTTTGCTTGGCTTCCAACGATGCCACGGCCGTTTATAACCGGACGAGGAGTTGATCGTAAACTTGAAGAATGCTGTCGAGGATTCGCAAACTCGGAGAACCGTTCCGATCAATATTTCGAGTATGAATCTATTCAAGAAAAGACTCCAGCTGTACCATGGGCCGTGGGCACTCGGCGAGCGTGAGCCGTTGTCGTCGTAGAGTGTGGAGCCCATTCAGCTTGAGGTGGTCTCTCGTAGACAGATGCTTTATATGAACGCTCGTATCTCGCTATACAGGGCGTGGTTGCGAGTGGGGATTTCGAAGTGCACTTTGCTTGGCTTCCAACGATGTCGCGGCCGGCTATACCCGGACGAGGAGTGATTCTGTCAGGCTGGGAATCCACGGCGGCAAATTTGGAGAACCATTGCGAACGGTGTTTCGATTGCGAATCTATTCCAGTTGTACCGATGGGCCGTGGGCGCTCGGCGAGTGTGAGCCATTGTCATTGATAGATGTGAGTGTGAGTCGAGGAGGAGTCGCGTCGACGGTCCGCAAATTTGGAGACCCTTTGCGATCAGTACAGTATTTCCAATGTCAATGTCGGCGAGTCGATTCAACAATGCAAGAACCCAGATGTACCATGGGCCGTGGGCACTCGGTGAGTGTGAGTCGTTGTCGTCTGATTCCTGGTCAGTCGAGTCGTCGTCGTCGAAGAATGGCGCCGTGAACAATGAACAGCGAACAATGAAATCAAGGCCAGGAACGAGGTGAAATCACGGACAGGTCCCAAGAACGCACAGACAGACGCAGAAGAACCCCGGCGTCGGTGTTATTTTTAAGGCATGGGCGGTAGGGAAAGAAGTCGCAAACAGCTTGCGAGCCACGAAGACCTCCGAGTCCGGGTTGACTCACGGCCCAAGTCAAGGCCAAATATATCATATCGAGGGATCCCCAGCCCGAGTTGTTGAGTTTTCTGAAAGTGATTTCAGCCCCGGCGCCATGTTCCAGTTTCTTACGTGCGGGGAAGCCTCGAGATCAGGGTCGGCGCCAGTCACGGTTTTAGTCTCAAGGCGAAAGATCACAAGAGAAGAATCGGATTGAGCGCAATTTTGCAAACGAGGGAATATTGAGCTGCAGCCGTCGGCGTCGGCGGAGAGAGTCGCCCCCCCTGGTCAGTCGAGTCGTCGGCGTCGGAGAAGGGCACCGCACCGTGAACAGCGAACAATGAAATCAAGGCCAGGAACGAGTGGTGAAATCACCGTCTCGGACGGACGGACAGACGCAGAAGAACCCCGGCGTCGGTGTTATTTTTAAGGCATAGGCCGTAGGGGAAGAAGTCGCAAACAGGTTGAGAGCCACGAGTCCGAGGCGACTCGGGCTTCAAGAACGAGATCGGCCCAAGAGTCGAGGCCAAATATATCATATCGAGGGCCCGGGATTCTCAGCCCGAGTTGTGGAGTTTTCTGAAAATGATTCAGGTGAGGTGAGGGAGCCCGAGAGTCATGTTGCGGAAAAGCTTCAAGCGAGTTCAGATTCACCCGTGAGTGCAATTTCAAGGCAAAAGATCGCGAGAGAAGAATGGGAATGAGCGCAATTTTGCAAACGAGAGAATATTCAGCTGCAGATATGGCCGTCGGCGTCGGCGGAGAGAGTCGCCCCCTGGTCAGTCGAGTCGTCGTCGTCGAAGGAGGCGGGTACTGTGAACAGTCAACAATGAAATCAAGGCCAGGAACAAGTGGTGAAATCACGGACTCGGACGGACGGACGGACGCAGAAGAACCCCGGCGTCGTTGTTATTTTAAGGAATGGCCCGTGGGGCGCGGCCAGGGAATCGAAGTCGCGAGCAGCTTGCGAGCCACGAAGACCTCCGAGTCCGAGGTGACTCAGGCTTCAAGAACCAAGATCGGCCCAAGAGTCGAGGCCAAATATATCATATCGAGGGATCACCAGCCCGAGTTGTGGAGTTTTCTGAAAGTGATTTAGGCGAGGGAGCCCGGCGCGGGAGCCATGTTTCAGGTTCTAGCAGTGCGGAAAAGCGTTAAGCGACTTCAGGTTCACGGTTTCAAGGCTAAAGATCGCGTCGCGAGAGAAGGTTGGATTCAGCTGCAATTTTGCAAACGAGAGAATAATATTCAGCTGCAGCCGTCGGCGTCGGCGGAGAGAGTCGCCCCCCCTGGTCAGTCGAGTCGTCGGCGCCGGAGAAGGAGGCGGGCACTGTGAACAGTAAACAATGAAATCAAGGCCAGGAACGAGTGGTGAAATCACGGGCACGAACAGGCATGTACCAAGAACGGACTCGGACGGACGGACAGACGCAGAAGAACGCCGGTGTCGTTGTTATTTTAAGACATGGGCCGTGGGGCGCGGCCAGGGGAATCGAAGTCGCAAACAGCTTGAGAGCCACGAGCCCGAGGTGACTCAAGCTTCAAGAATGAGATCGGCCCAAGAGTCAAGGCCAAATATATCATATCGAGGGATCCCCAGCCCGAGTTGTTGATTTTTCTGAAAATGATTCAGGTGAGGGACTCGGAGCCCGGGAGCCATGTTTCGGGTTCTTGCGGAAAAGCTTCAAGCGAGTTCAGGTTCACGGTTTCAAGGCAAAAGATCGCGAGAGAAGAACATTCGGATTCAGCTGCAATTTTGCAAACGAGAGAATAATATTCAGCTGCAGCCGTCGGCTTTGGCGGAGAGAATCGCCCCCTGGTCAGTCGAGTCGTCGTCGTCGTCGAAGAAGGAGGCGGGCACTGTGAACAATGAACAATGAAATCACGGACACGGACACGCAGGTTTCAAGAACGAACTCGGACCGACATACGCAGTCGAAGTTCGAACGCCGGTCGTTGTTATTTTAAGGCATGGGCCGTGGGGCGCGGCCAGGGGAATCGAAGTCGCAAACAGCTTGAGAGCCCGAGGACCTCCGAGTCCGAGTTGACTCACGGCCCAGAGTCAAGGCAAAAGATCGAGGAATCCCCAGCCCGAGTTGTTGAGTTTTCTGAAAATGATTCAGGTGAGGGAGCCCGGGCGCCATGTTGCGGAAAAGCTTCAAGCGAGTTCAGGTTCACCTCTCAGTGCGGTTTCAAGGCAAAAGATTGCGAAAGAACATTCGGATTCAGCTGCAATGTTGCAAACGAGAGAATATTCAGCTGCAGCCGTCGGCGTCGGCGGAGAGAGTCGCCCCCCCGGTCAGTCGAGTCGTCGTCGTCGAAGGAGGAGGCGGGCACCGTGAACAGCCAACAATGAACAATGAAACCAAGGCCAGGAACGAGTGGTGAAATCACGGACTCGGACGGACGGACAGACGCAGTCGAAGTTCGAACCCCGGCGTCGTTGTTATTTTAAGGCATGGGCCGTGGGGCGCGGCCAGGGGAATCGAAGTCGCGAGCAGCTTGAGAGCCACGAGTCCGAGGGCAGTGACTCAGGCTCCAAGAACCAAGATCGGCCCAAGAGTCGAGGCCGAATATATCATATCGAGGGCCCGGGATTCCCAGCCCGAGTTGTGGGGTTTTCTGAAAATGATTCAGGTGAGGGACTCGGAGCCCGGGCGCCATGTTCCAGATTCTTGCGGAAAAGCTTCTGTCAACCGAGTTCAGCTCCGGTCACGGTTTTCGTTTCAAGGCAAAAGATCGAGGAATCTCCAGCCCGAGTTGAGTTTTCTGAAAATGATTCAGGTGAGGGAGCCCGGGAGCCATGTTCCAGTTTCTTGCAGTGCGGGGAAGCTTCGAGTTCAGGGTTAGCGCCAGTCACGGTACCGGTTTCAAGGCGAAAGATCGCGAGAGAAGCATCGGATTGAGCGCAATTTTGCAAATGAGGACATTCAGCTGCAGATATGGCCGTCGGCGGGGAGAGTCGCCCCGCATCAACCCCGCACGCGGCTCCTTATCCTCATATCAGTGCAGTTTCAAGGCAAAAAGATTGCGAGAGGAGAATCGATCGGATTCAGCTGCGATTTCGCAAACGAGTCTCTAGAGAATATTCAGCTGCAGACATGGCCGTCGGCGGAAGGACAGTCACCGCAGTCGCGCCGCTCCTTATCGTCCCAATCGCCTTCCCCGACGTCGGACTCGCTCGCCACCGTCGTCCTCGTTTCGTCGAAGGTGGACGCTTCGCTCGCGTAGCCTTGGCGACGGGGGCCAGCGACGTAACGGGTTGCCGTTGCTCGGCGCTGACCGGAGTTTGCTGTCAAAGCTCGAATTACTAAACGGGGTGCCGTAAGTTACCGCAAAGCCACGTGCGCGATCAACAGTCCCTTTTTTTCTCACCCGTAACGGCGGCCGCAGGCTTGTCCTTGTTCTCATCTTTTCTCGTCATTGCCATCGCCATCTACGTTTAGCGTTACGTTACGCGCGCCGCCGCCCATACCGCGACCGACGACGACGACACCACGACGACGTGAAAGGACGAGCACGATTTCGTAGCGTGAAGACGAAGGAACGAGTGGAGTAGAAGGAAGAAAAAGAAGGAACGCCCAAGGAACGACAAGGAAAGACTAGAGGAAGAAAGACAGCACGATGTCGACAACGACCAGCCGCGCAGTGTCGGAGAACGATGGCGACAAGCCCGGAGAGAAGCAGGAACGCAAAAGCGCAGGCGCGCCATCGCGCAAAGAGAAAGGCGTACATCGAGGAGGTACGTTCCAGCCCCACTTCCTTTTCCTCGCTTGAAATACCCCCCACCTCTCGTCACCCTCGCTTCATTATCGCGTACACCTACACACTTACTTACTACAATGTCGTCCCGCAGCTCGAAGAGACCGTCACGAAACTGCAATCTGCGCTCGGGCAATATAATCTCGAGCACACCATGACCGTACTCCCACCGCCCCTCGCGAAAATCCGAGAACTCGAGCAGGAGAATGCGCGCTTGCTGAAGCAGAACGACGAGCTGCAGCGCCTCCTTGCGGACTCGGGCCATCCGAGCTTCCCGAGACGGCAGGCGTGTAGTACGGGGCCGGGAGGCGGAGGGAGTAACAAGAGGAGGAAGATGGATGGTGGGGAGGAGGGCGTGTATATTGTACGTATCTTTCTCGCTGTCTTGCCGTATCCCTGCGAGTCTTGTCGCGTTTCTCTGTTCTCGTGCTCGTTCTCGTCTCGTCTCGCTATACACGCGTATACTGACCAATACACAGTCCCGCCCCGGCTCCGCGCACTCGCACGACCCACACGCGCCTCCGCTGACAGGGCCAACGTACCACGACCCCAACCCCGGGCCCTCGTACTCGCTTCCCCCGCCTCACCCAAATCATCCGACGCTCCCGCCCCCGCACGGCGCGCACCCGACTTTGCCGCCGCCCATACCCACACACCCGCACCCCGCCCACGGGCACCCGACCCTCCCGCCTCCGCACGGGCACCACCCGCACCCGCTCAGCGGCGGCCCCCCCGGCGCGCTCCACCTCCCCGACTCGCCCCCGCGGTTCGAGTCGCGCGAGAACTTCGAGGCGCGCGAGGGCGACGACGACCACCAGTTGACGCCGGTGTCTGCGCACCCGCACTCGGCGCACCCCGACTCGCACGGACACGGGCACGGGCACGGGCATGGGGGCGCGAACGGGCATGGGTACACGCTCCCGCCGTTCAAGTTCACCGCGCTGCAGAGTCAGCACCATAATAACGACCAGCACGGTAGCTGGCGGCCGTACGGCGAGAGCGAGCGCGGGCCGTGAGCGGGCGTCGTTTTTCGTGAGGGTGAGGAGGAGGGCGGGCGTGGGTGGGGGTGGATGTAGGGTAGCGGTCGTCTGGCCATCGACGCGTTGGCTCGCTTCAGCCTGCTCGTACCCTATTCTACGGTGCCCTGCACGGTGGTCCAGTCTATTCTACTCTCCATTCCACTCCATTATGCCCCCCGTCGCTGCCCTGCCTCTCGCTATGTACGCTGTCCTCGCTAGCTATACTCCCCTTCCCTTGTTACCTCCCTCGCCCGCTTCCACTTTACCTCCCTACCCGTTCCTATCGTGCCTCGCTACTCCCTCCCATCCGATCCTCCCGATCCGCTAGCTACTCGCCCCCTCTCTGCCGCGCCTACGCCTCTCCGTTCCCTACTCGGCTCCCCCATGCCTCCTGCCTCCTGCCATCCGCACGTCCACGTCCATGTCCATATCAAAAATTAAAATCGATCCCTGAAATCGAAGTACATACGATACAGATAAAATAAAACAAAATTTATTATGTTATTGTCGCCTCTTTCTCTCTCTGCCTCTCTCTCCCTCTGCCACGGCGTACCTCCTTTCACGTCGTAGGTAGCACGCGACAGACGGGGACTCGAATTTGCTTCCGTCTCGGGCTCCGTCGCGCGATGCCGTAATGTGTCGTAAGCACGCGGGACACGCGGGAAGGGAAGGTGTCGTAAGCGCGCCGACGTCATGGGTGTATTTCCCCGTATCGTCACCGTCGCGTCACTGACTTGCGGTCAACTCGGCGTCAAGTGCTGAAATTCACTCCCGGGTCCAGATCCAAAAAGCCCAAGCCCTAGCGTCTAATTGCGAGTTTGGTTGGCCTCGTACGGCAGGTATCGATATCAACATCCAGATTCCACTCCCTTCATTGGCACTGTGACTTTCGTTCTTTTCGTGTTCTTTGGCGGCAGCAGTCTTGACTCTCTAGTATCACGCAAGGTACCCGCTCTCTGCCAAGCCATACGCCACCTCCAAATCTAACCGCTGATATTTGGCTGGTAAGTATTCCGCCAACTTCGGCCGCCTATGTAGCGCACTTTAAATCGTTTCCGCACCAACAACCACAACCACTCTGCTCGCTGACGGGCCGCATGCAATTGCGAGGTTTTACTCGTTCCGGAATCGGATTGGACTCCGGACTCTATGCTTCCTCCCGGCGTGCTGTGTGTGCTTTCGTTTATCCTCTGGTTGGCGGTAGATGAACGGGATTTTGGGTCTACTGCGTCTAATCAACAAACGCACGCATGCACGCAATGTTCCACCCGTACTCGCAAACCTGATTGAGCAAAGGAATGGACGGACTCGTTAACGCGCATCAGCTTGGCGTCAACCATTTTCAGCGCTGATTGAAATTCAAGGTTCGACCTCTGCGCCCGTGGTCCAGGTCCCAAAGCATCCACTGGCAACTGCAAGCGCGTTTTACTGTTGGCCTCGTAAACACAATTTCGAACAGCTCAAGTATTTATCGATATTTATCTTCTGATTTGGCTCCTCTCACTGGCACCTGCGTTCTCTTGATTTTTGCTGGCGGCGGCGGTCTTGAAGGACCAGCTCGGGTGCTTCCCTCTAAACCACTAGTACACCGCCTCCTCACTAGAACTCCAACAGTCGAGACGACGCGTTTGGAGTGATTCCATTGCCGCGCCAACTACGACTCTGCTCTTGGGCGTGCTTAATGCTACTCTGCATCGCCCGTTCATCAATTCAATTTCAGGCTGGCTTCAACTCGATACATCCCATCGGATTCGGAGCCAGCGTTGTTTTTGAAGTGCCAGTTTGCAGCTGCCTTGCTAGGTGAACTGTTTCAATGGTCAGAAAAATCGATCGAGGCCCGAAATCCTGAATGGAGTTCTGACGTCTTAATCTACGAACAAGAGTATTCTCACTGACAGCGCTCAAGGGCTCACAAATGACGGATTTACCCTTGATGACGCAAGTCAATTGCACGCAGCTGGATTCCGGTGCATCAATTCCGCTCACTGGCACGCTGCAGCTGGAGAAATTAGTCCGGTCTAGTTCTATCCTCGACCCGGGTCTCGTCCTGTAACGATCAAGTATTGCGAGATCAAATTTGGAATCCGGACATCCTCCTGGCGTATGCTTTTATTCAATTTCAATTGCAAGTACTGCATTGGGTCGATTTCAACAACCGCACATCCCACTCGCGAACGAGTAAATGAAGGAATGGACAGACAGACGTCTCCGCTAATCTGATACTGCTCTGTTCATCGATTTCACCTGCGCCAAGTCAACCTGATTATGATACATATCCCTTCCTTCTTTCCTACAGTGCGAGCCTCGCTTGCTTGCAAGCACGCAGTTGGTCAATTCGCTCTTCCTCACGAGTTGACAGAAAGCTCTAGATCCTCTGGTGTCACGGTGTGCATATCTGGTTCTTCTGGCGCCCTGTCTCATACTTTCTTCCTGTCTCAGCCCGGTCTCGGATGCACCGAGTCTCCGTGTTGTCTGACAGTCACATTGTCGTGTGAATGCTTGAATGACTGAATTTGCTCTCTGATCATCAACGTGCATTGCAGGTCACTGGTACTCGCACTGCCCAAGTTTCTGTGTAACAGTTGTTGTTAAATTTACTCTTCACGTGGTTTGGGGTTGGAATTGGAACAGTCCATACGTGTTGAGATATAATATGGTAACGAGATGATTTCCACAAGAAAGATAATCCATGAACTGCCGATCTCGAGCTCGAGCATTCAAACCCTTATAATCCTGAAGGCCTAGCCAACTAACCAGCAGCTGAACAACCTCTTCAGAATAATCAAATCCCTAAAGGTTCTGCCGTCCTGATGATCCTATCAGCTCCCGGGCGCATCGCAAAAATCCGTGCACCTCCCGCCTAGCAACAGAGCATACAGAATCGAGGAAGTGAATCAATTTTCATCATGTTTATCCTTGGACCAATGTGTTGAACATGTGGAACAGAAGTTGACTTCCCGTGAAGTCCAGCAGTGCCAAGTTCCCATGCATGAGGACATACCACACGGCCCTCGGAGACTTATAATTCCGAGACATTGTAGTTGATCCCAACTTTCACCATGCCTCGTGAACCCACTGTCACCAAAATTCGCCTCCAGGACCTCACAGCTTGTTTGGCCCCTGCAGTAACACTGCTGAATGAGCTCAATGATGCATTTGCTCCCTCATTCATACAACCAATTTCAAATACTGTTGCATCCCTGCTCAAGCTAGTTCAGGTACTGAGACCTCTGATAAACAATGTTTTATGACTGATCAAATACATCAGAATGTGAAGCAAAATAAAAAAGAATGTGCTGAACTGTTGGAGACTGTCCACCAAGTACTGTTTGTGATTATCAATCTCCATATCAAGTCTGAAGTTGCAGGGTCTCTATCACCTGCAATGACAGACCATGTTGGGAGATTTATGAAGTATGTGAGGTTTGCTCAATCATGATTTGCTTTGACAAATCCCTCTACAGAACTCTTCACAAGATATACATATACATTGAATCACAGCAAGACAAGAACAAGCTGAAGCAGCTTTTTCATAACATTGAAATGAACAACCTGGTGAAAGACTGTCGTGTGGAATTGAATGAAGCAAAGAAAATCTTTGATGTAAGACCCACTGTTTTTTCATCTTTGCCAAGAGATTGAACACATGAATCCAGGTTGCCACTAGTGGTGCTATCTTCAAGGACATTGAAGAGATGAAAAAAGCTGCAGAAGCAAAGCACCAGGAATTACTTGAATTAATCTCAACTAGGTCTGAAACCAATACAACAACAGATGGCTCATCGGTAGGCAAACAATTGATGTCCTATGTATCCAATCAATTGTATATAGGTCCACTTGGGTGCCAGTGAATTGAAAAACAGGTAAAAAGCAGTCTTGCCATCAATGGCTTTACTCATATTTTATCAAGCTCTAATTCATTTTCATTGTTGCCCTCAAAACCCAAGATCTTTCATGGTCGTGAAACTGAGGTGGAGATTATCATGAAGATTCTTAGTCAAAAATCACCTAGAATAGCAATTCTTGGAGGAGGTGGAATGGGCAAGACAAGCCTCGCACAAGCAGTCTTGCACAATCCAGAGACTTTGGCCAGATTTGAAGAAAGATACTTTGTTAGTGCAGAGGCAGCAACCACAAGCATTGAATTAGCTGCACTTATTGGATTACATCTAGGATTGAATCCTGGAAAGGATCTAACAAAACCTATTATCCAATATTTTTCAAGAAGGTCATCTTGCCTGTTGATTCTGGACAATCTGGAGACAGTGTGGGAGCCCATCCAGTCTCAGAGTGAAATTGAAGAGTTTCTTTCTCTTCTTACAGAGGTCAAACATCTTGGATTAATTGTAAGTATGGAGCCAATTTCAGTCTATATTTCTAATGTATCATAGATAACAATGAGAGGAGCTGAGCGACCTGCTAAAGTTCAATGGACTCATCCCTTTTTGCCACCTCTACAGCCTCTTTCTGATGCTGCTGCACAACAAACCTTCCTGGACATTACAGATAATACCTATGCAATTGAGGATCTACACCAACTCCTCAGCTTCACAGACAATATGCCCTTGGCTGTAAATCTCATTTCCCATTTGGTTGACTATGAGGGCCTGGAGAATGTTATGGGTCGGTGGGAGACAGACAAAACATCCATCCTTTCTGTAGGATATGACCGGAAATCAAATTTGAATGCATCGATTGGCCTCTCCCTTGCAAGTCCCCGACTCTCATCTGAAAGCAAACAGCTGTTAAGTCTCCTCTCAATTCTGCCCAATGGTCTCTCAGATGCCGAACTTGTGCAAAGCAAACTTCCTATTCCTAATATCCTAACCTGCAAAGCTGTATTACTAGCAACTTCCTTGGTGTATCAGAACAGCAACAAACAACTTCTTGTACTGGTGCCTGTCAGAGAGTATATCCAACAAGCTCTACCTCCACCTCCTATCCTTATTCATTCTCTTTGCAAGCATTTCCATGCACTTCTGAAGCTGTTCCGGGAATATAAGGGAGAGCAATTACATAATGTTGTCAGCCAAATCATTATGAATCTTGGGAATCTGCAAGAAGTATTGCAGCAAGGATTACAGATGACTGGTGTTAATTCAAGTCTTAAAGACACCATCCACTGTGTAATATTACTACACATTTTCTACCGAATCACCGATCATGGTGTAACTTCTCTGACAGACCAAGTTCAGCATATTGTGTCCAAGATCTCAGATCCCCAGCTGGAGATACATTTTCTGAGTGAAGTTTTACAGTCACCAGGATATTATCACAGGACACAGTGGATAGAAGAGCTGATAGTCCAAGGAATATCCAACCTCAAACAAGTCACTGATCCAGTTCTTGAGTGTAAGTATCTTCATTTCTGAGCTACAGTTTATCTCATTATAGTGCTGCTAGGCAAATTCTATATTGCAGCTTCAGTGTTTTTCTATTATCAATCAGATCTACCTCGTGCTCTGCAATTTATCTATATGGCCCAAAAATTGGCTAAATCATCTGGAGATAATGATCTTCAGTGCCACGTTTCGATACATATGGCTGGATGCAAGCTTAGCATCGGTGATTATCTTTCTGCCGAACTATTTTCCTCAGAGGCACAGCAGATTGCAGAAGTGACAATGAATTTGCAGCAGAGTGCTGCAGCATTTATTATCCAGGCTCGCTGTGCCAGGTCTCTTGGGAATTACATGGACAGTGTAACTCATCTGTGTAATGCCAGAAAAATGGTTGAGATTTGTGGCTTGTCTGGGGGGGTTTGTGATCATCTCATCATGTTAAACCAGGCCGAGATGCATCTTCTAAAGACCGAATATGCTCAAGCTCAAAATATGTTCAGAGATTTAGCTAACATGACATGTCTGGACCAAAAATAATATGTCATATGTCAATGCCCTTCTGAATATCACATACATTGACATCCAAGTCAATAAACCTGCGGAAATTGTACAGAGAGATTTAAACAGAGTCAGTGAAATTTCCAGCACTGTTGGTTCCCCAGGTGCTATTGCTTTGTGCAAAGCACTCAGGGCAGATCTAGAACTCAGAGAGCAGAGAAATGACTTGGCTGACATGCATTTTAAGGAATGCCTCAGTTTTTCTCATCTCTTGCTTAAGTCATTCTGCTTGGAACGCCTTGCCAACACCAAGTTGTGGCCAACCATGAGCTCACATGCCAGGTGGCCTGTAGTATACCTGAGCTTTTCATTTAGTTTCAAAGATAAATTGGCTCTTCACAAAGCTCTGCTTTTTCTTGGAAACCTATTTATCACTAACAATGATGAAGATGCTGCATTCAATCTGTACACAGTAGCATTGGAAGGATTCACCTATATGGATGTGCATCAGAGCCGTGCTCAGTGCATGCTGCATCTGGGGGATCTGGCACACAAACATGGAAATAATGCTGAAGCTGTGGCTTACTGGACCAGTGCCAGACCACTATTTGAACAGTCATCACAAGCCAAAGATGTCATTCAAATTGACTCCAGGCTTGCTGCTGTGCAAAAGGCTCATGAGGATGCCTTGGATAAACCTGTGATCTTGGAGGCACCCACTCAGTTGTTTGGTGAGGTTTCAATTTCTGAAGAAGATTCTGTCAAGGCCATTCTTCTGTGATGTTTGAAAACAATTCCAGTTTGGTATATCTTGTTTATTTCTAGTTCTCCATGTTAGAATGTTATTTATATATTTATTTTCATTATTGAAGACAGTTGGAGCAAAAAATAAAGAAAGAAAAAACAACAATTAGACCTCTAGTATGTAAGAGCATTCAAGCAGAATATCACTGTGGACAATCAACAAGATCAATATCCACTCCTCGCACTGGCACCTCCATTTATTTCATGTTCTCTGGTGGTAGCAGTCTTGACTCATCACCTGGACTGACCTACTTGAAGGTGCTAGCGCTCTCCTGCAAACCACTTGCATGCCTCCAAATTCTTGCTAGCACTCACTCCACCACCTTTGCTCACCTTTGGCCGCCTGGCTCACTTGCAATTCATTAAATTTCTGCACCTTGAACTTTGCTCTCTGGCCTGACATGCTCTGTGTAATTGTGAAAGTGTACTTATTCCGGGATTGGATTGGAATCTCGACTCTAGACTCTGGTGTGCTATGCTTTCCTTCGGGCATGCGCTTTGGTTTTACCTCTGGTCAGCAGTAGATGAACAAAATCATGCAGTATCCCAGGCACACTGGAAAAGGAAATTTTATTAATGTGCTGAAAGTCAAAATGAAAATAGGGATTTCATTTCAAGTTTCCAATCCACAAAAAGTACCAATATCAATGTATCTGAAAGTGGAGCTGAAAAACCTGCTTTCAGGTTCCCTTTCAAATAATCTGAAATACCTCTTTCATTGTCACACCATTTTTGCTATTGGTCCAGCATTTCCTGGACCAATGGCAAAAATGACACAGTACTGAAAGTGTGTCTTTCAGGCAACATGGGGATCATTTCACCATTGATGTGTTCAGCCTGCTCGTACCTCATCCTACGGTGCCCTGCATGGTGATCTATTCTATTCTATTCTCCATTCCGCTTCATTATGCCCTGTCGCTGCCCTACCTCTCGCTATGTACACCACAGACCTGATCTGAGGTCGGTCTGAAATCAGCAGCGAACATCAATCAAGGTCAGTGATTGAGGTCAAATGGATATAGTTTTGAGGTCAAAAATGATACTAAATCGCGATTCATTTCCAAGTAGTTTTGAGGACGAGTTCAATTTGAGATCACGTAGTAGACCACATTGACATCGCTTGAGACATCCACAGGTCATTTATCTGGGACCACATCCAATTTTTTGCCGGTGCCAATTGACGCAAATGTGGGGTATTCACACTGATGTAATAGCACAAAAATGACATTTATTTCAATACACATCGCATATTTAACTCTCCTCTAATTCTTGCCCTGCACCCGATGCTTCTTCACTCTCAGGAAGTTGGTCGTCAGCCTCGGGAATTTGGTTTTCATCGTGGTGAGAGAGATTATTGGGTGTCTCGTCGTCCCCTGCGTCGTCTTCCGGAACCACACGCTTGCACTTCTTGCTCTTCTGTTTTGGAAGGCACTTGACCTGAGGGGCAAGCTTGTGCAGCTCCCGGAGCCATTGCGGGCAGACGAAGCTTGGGTCACTGAAAGACTTGAGCACGTGCTCAGTCGTCGATGGGTCTTTAAAATCCCGCACGTCATCTTCGTAAATATCTTCCATTAGACTATTTAGGAAAATGAGACTCCAGAATACATGAGAAAGCGGAGTGGCAAGGAATTACTCACTCGACAAAAGCCTGAGAGCCCCCTTTGCGGAATTCTTCCATTTCGTCATCGACTTTCCCCCAGAATGTGTTGACACTGTGCTTGAGTCCGAGTAGTCGGCGCTAGAAGAGTTATTGACATGATGAATACAGTGAGGAATATAAACTCACCAGCAGTGCCAGATGCATGTAAAGGCCAAGCGTGTGTGGAACGTAACGGGCATGAGTAATGGAGAAGAGCTCTGCAGCCATATCCGCGACATTGCTGCGAGCATTGTCGATGATCTGAGTGGCAGATATCAGGAATATCAGAACACTGTCAGGAAACAATTGGATAGCGCACCTTTCTCTTGATTGCATAACGTGCTTGAGAGACTTCTTCACCGAGCCATGTAATAAGCTCATCAACGTGAATACTGTCCGCATCAGGAAGATCAGCTGTACCAACGGCACGCATCGCCGCCTATGCAAAATAGCCCATGATCAAAAAGAACACAGCAGGACAAGAGAATCTTACCAGAACTATATCTCCCACTGTCCCAGCATACAGCTGGACATTGGGAAGCAGGAGAAGGGAATATATGTTGCGATGTGCAGCTTTCTACAAATATGCAGAATATCAGAAACAGCAGATACAGCGAGGGAAAATGAAGAGCACGCACTTCAAGGCCGGCCGATGGAGTCCACGCCTCTGCCGTATTCTGTGTAAGCCAGTTGAGCTGGTCCCAGACTCGGAGGGTCCAGATAGCTTGCATAGCATCACGTTCATCTTTGCTGGTGGTCTGGAAGGCAAATGAGACGAGGTGAACTTGGTGGCATTGTTACTCACAGCCAAATAAGTCCGAAAGTTGCTCTCCGTGGAAGGCTCGAGCTTGATTCGCTTCAATTCGCGTTCACCAAAGTTCTTGAGCTGAACCATGGATGTTCCACGGATGCTGAGAGCAGTGGACCCAGGGGCAGGGGTGGAATTGAGGTTGAAGAGCGGTGGCAGCGGCTGAAGGCCTGGTGTCGGAGGCAAACTTGGACTGGATGGGGTGCTTGATGTGGGGGGTGGATTTTCTCGATTCGCTCTCTTGCGCCTGGAGCGCTCGAGGAGTTCTTTGGTGGAGAGGGCCATGGAGGATGAAGGCAAGACGAAAGAGAGTGTCGTGACAGTGTCACACACGTGATCGCGATTTTGAAGTGGAATCGCGCGTGCGGTGGCAAATTCTTGTCAGAGATGCCTCGAATAGCTTGGGAACCCCCCGAAGGTGAGAATACATGTTTCTCGTACACTGTGGTTATTTATCATTGACACTGAGGACAGAAATAATTCCATACCTTCAATACTCGCAAGACAGAGGACAAGTCCGCTGCACCATTTGTCATGGAAGATCTGGAGCCGGGCTCGGTCGATATGGAATTGATTCAAAGTCGCTGAAAACACACCTTGCATGCGCATCACACCAAACTGGCTGGCAAAACCATTTGGAACGCGAACGAGCGCGTGCCGCCGATATGGAGGAGTTTGCTGAAGTCTCGAATGCACTTGGAGTCTCTGCATTTCCGGACTTTGAGATTCCGGTTCCGTCTTATCCTCCTTCGATGTTTGGAACCTGCGAATCGGAGGACGACTTTACTGGTTATCATCGTGTCTTAAGCGCCGAGGAACTAGTCCAAGAGCTTGGTGCAAACTCGGAGGAAGAAACATTGACTGTCGAGGAAAAACAGTCCAATCTCCGGCAGCAGTTCGAGCAAATGCTCTTGGACACCTACCAGGCAGACCATCTGGAGAATGAGGATGGTGTTGATGATCAGGTTATGGGTGACGAAATGCCAAAAAACTCAAACATCATGGAAGGGGATGAAGAGGAAGAGCGATGCTTCGATCCGTCGGCACTACCTTCATCTGCATATCATCCCTACCCAAGTAAAGCGGTAAGCTCACTTGACACTGGCTTCAATCTGCTGTGCTTACTCTGATTCCCAGGCCATGCTCCTCAACATAATGGATAATTTTCCGCGCTGTCGTTTCACGAGTGCGCAGATGTCGTTAATAATCCAGTTCGCAAAGAATCTCGGGGTCCCAAATGTCCCATCAATGAAAGCTCTGCGGAATATTCAACAGTCTCTCCAGTCGAGTTGTGGAGCTGTACCGACACGAATAGAATCAGCCCAGGGAAATATCTTCTATATGAATGATATCCACGACACCATTGCCCGTGATCTGGCCAACCCACTTGTCGCACCTCATTTGCATTTCTACCCGGAGGAGACAGATGGGCCTATTTCAGAGGTCTTCCAAGCGGAAAGGTGGACGGAATACGCACCCGACCAGCTCACACCCATGTTTACCAAGGGCCGGCAAAGGTTCTGGATCAACGAGATCGCTCAACTTGAAGATGGGACCTTTGTCCTTCCGCAGCTCTTGATTGTCCGAAACAATGACCTGGAAGCCGACGTCTTCGGGGTCAGACAAACTGCGGATGGACGGTGGGAACTCGATACAGAGGACTTGAAGTCAAAAAAAGCCTCTGAATTCGAGCACAGCTATGATGAAATTATAGAGGAGTAGGGGAATCTAGAATGGGTGGACGACTCACAAGTTCCTGAAATGCCAAATCGCATGCGAACACTTGTCGATGACGATGAGGACTTGTTCGTTATCATGGTTTCTCCGTGGGCCGACGATGTCTCTGGCAACAAATCAAAACAATATAACAAACACATGAATATGTATACTGGGAACGGTTGCCTGCCAGGACGTCTGCTTCAGCAGGAGTTTCCACGTTCATTACATTTCGTCCTCACCTCATGCATCATCTGCGGAACAATTCGCCGCTTTCCGCGACCATGTCAAAAGCACGGAAGCTAATCCCGTGAAGACATATAATGCCGCGACAAAACGGAACTGCCGATTCATTCTTCGGGTTCCGGGATTACCAGCAGATAACCCGCAGCAGTCCAAAGAGGCGTCGCACATGGGGAGCAATGCCAACCATCCCTGTCAGAAGTGTCATTGGGGAGGCACGACAAAGGAGAAAGAGACAGAACAAATATACCATGAATGTCATTTGGCCGGAGCTTTACGAAGCGCAGAGGAGATCCGGATGAACCTCCAGAAGCAACTGCAGTTGGCAATGCGTGGAGATGCAGAGGGAGTGAAGCAGTTGCAGCGGGCAACGGGCACGAAGGACAAGATCGCACAATATTGGATTGAGCTACTCGTCCAGAAATTTCAGGAACTCAAGGCTGAAAGCCAAAGACGAACTGTGGATGACCTTGCCTCGGATGTGCTACAGTGGTTTCTAGCGCAGCCCGGCGACAAAATGAACCCCCTCCTTGATATTGCTGGCCTTGACCCGTCCCAGGATACTCCCCTCGAGCTGCTGCACACGATCCTGCTGGGCGTGATCAAATATATTTGGCACCACATGAACACGGAAAAATGGTCAGATACTGACCGACACCTCCTGGCAATTTGTCTTCAGTCCACGGATATCACTGGGTTGACCATTCCGCCCATCCGTGCTGCATACATGATTCAGTATAAAAACAATCTGATTGGGAAGCACTTCAAAACCTTGATGCAGATCCTTGTATTCCACATTCACGAAATCTCGACGCCTGAGCAGTTCACACTGATCAAGGCTGCTGCCGAATTGTGTGCAAGACTTTGGGTTCCTGAAATCGACGACATGGATGATTATCTTGCACAGATCGAAATAGCAGTCGCAAACCTTCTCAATGCATTTGACGCTGTCGACCCTTTGCAAATTCTCACAAAAATCAAACTCCATTTGCTTGCACACACCATGGAGGATGTTCGACGTTTCGGACCATTGATTCGATCCTCCACGGAAATCTATGAAGCATTTAACGGAGTATTTCGGCTATGCTCCGTGTATAGCAATCACCTTGCACCGAGCCGTGATATAGCACGGAAATCCGCATCTATGGATCGTGTCAAGCATATCTTGTCCGGTGGATACTGGGTGGACTCACAGTCGAAGCAGTGGGTGCAGGCAGGAGGAGCTGTCCTCGATGTCCTGCAGAGTGATCGAGGAGTTCAGCGTCATCTTGGCTGGGTTTCGCAAACAGCTGCAGTTCCTGGGAAAGTGGAACCAAAACCATTGAGAAAGAACCCCACTGTGGAGTGGGAGCGCTCAGCAGCATTCAAGCAATGGAGTGCAGCAAATGGGCCCTCGCCACAACCACACAGCCTCTGGCGATTGGGACATACTCTTTCTGCACAAAGCGGGGATGCAGTAAGAGTCAGCAATTGGGTCCTTGCAAAAGATCTCCAAGAACGTACAGTTTTCGGACGAATAAGCGAGCTGTTGACTGCCGACAAGACAGCATTCGTAACCCTCGAGCAGTTTGTATGCAGTCAACAACTCCACCGGGACTTCTCTTGGCCAATCTTAACGACGTCCAAATGGACCCGAGATCGTGGAAGGTGTCTGATCCCACCTTGTTCTCCCATCAACCAGCATCCAATTCATTATATCGGTACAACACGACTGTCGAATGGGAGGCTGTCAACCTGCAGTAGCTGGTAAAGAACGACAGGAATGCGAAGAAACAACCAGAGACAAGAGCTTGATCAAGCACACAGATGATGACCACTTCGTTATCAACTTGGGTGCTTTTCACAATTTTACCAGGCTCTGTCGTGTGCTTCCACGCACTCTAACTCAGCTGAAACCACTATTCCCGGAACGCAAACAGTTCCATGCCAGAGTTTCGCAACAGGCAAGAGCAGGCAGAGATGCACGTCGGAGAAAAACAGCAGCTACACGTCACCATAATGCAGAGACCAAAAAGCGGGAGGCAGCCGAGGCCGAGCGAGCTGCTCGAGAAGCTGAACAGGCAGTGACAGAAGGCAGAGATCTTGAGGACGACGACAATGAAAGTGATGCTGGCAGCCCCGAGGAAGAAAATGATGGACCCGAGTCAGAAGATGAGCTAGACGGCGACGGCAATGTTGTAATGGACGATGGAGAACAGCATGCGGCACGACGACGGAGGGGAAGGAAGCGGAAACGGGGATCATAAGCAGTCATGTCAATCAAATCACATGAGAAGTACCACTGTGTCGCGTACTTTGGGTATATATGTCTGAAGCAGAGGTCTGCCGATTGTAATGACCTTGTGGTCCATGTCCTAACTGGGAATACTGTGTACCTTATTTTTCCCTGATTTTCTCGAAACCCCCTCCTCTCTGAATGACATTAGACCTTCATGTCCGAGTTGAATGTGACAATATTTGGCTACAGCTTCGATATCCTCGGCACTTGGCCGGAAAGAGCCATCATAAAATAAATATATCTTGAGGTCTTTATACGGACTCAATTCAAGGACCAGGATTGAGATCTGTATAGGTCTCAATGAGACCTGAATTTGAGGTCGAACTGAGGTCTAAAGTTTGATTTCACATCGGTATCAAAATGGGGACAAATTGGAATTGACAATCAACCTCGTTTCGACCTCATACCCTGGAGTCACACCGGTGCCATGCCAGGCTGGTGGTGTACGCTGTCTTTGCTAGCTATACTCCCCTCCCTTTCTTACCTCCCTCGCCCACTTTCCCTCTTCATCTTGCCTCACTACTCCCTTTCTCACCCAATCCCCCCGATCTGCAGCTACTTGCTCTCTCTCTGCCGTAGGCCTACGCCTCTCCTTCCTTCCCCTACTCGGCTCCCCCATGCCTCCTGCCATCTGGGCGCGGTTCTGGTGTTAGTTGGATGAAATTTCCTTATATGTTTGCAAGCCTATGGGGTTAAACCCTCATATGGTTGTGATCCTATGGGGTTAGTCCATATATTGTTGTGATCCTACACTAACTGACCAAAATGTTTGTCTCAGAGCATTCCTGAGAATGAAACCGAATTTCCGGGTGTTACAGGGACTTTGACATATAACTTTGGCAGGACGGAATGTAGCACAGATGCCCAGGAGTGTCCATAAATATTTTCAGAATTTGATCGTATCATACTGCCTTGATATGCTGTCAGTTCTGCGAGGATAGACAGAACCCCCAATTCTTCAATTTTTCCAACTCAACCTGTGATTTTTTTTCAGGCCAGTCTGAAAGGCCCAGATGATAGTTCAGGGTGTGAGGACTCAGTATATCACTTGAACCATACAAAAATATACAGGCAACCATGCACTATGATGCCTGCAAAATGGCCTGAAACAGCTGTTTTTGACAGAAATATCACAAGGTCACACTTGTCCAATTGCTACCCTGCGGCAGAATCATGCCATCCCTTCGCATCAGTCACGGCTGGCTCATGGCTTGATATGGAAAGACACCCGGATACTTGGAGAATCACTAGAAGCTTCTGATTAATTCTATTTAAACAAAGCCATGGATCAATGCTATCTCCCCAGAATTTATTTAGTACTTTGTGTGAGTTCAACAAAGACTCGTTGTTACATGTCACACTGGATGCCGTATGGATGCATCGAACACATCCTGGATTGGATGCGGAGGTCTTTGCCCCCTGTGTCAGCCAAATCACTATGAACCTTGGAAATCTACAAGAAGTATTGCAAAGAGGGTTATGGATGGCCAGTAATTCAAATCTCCAAGACACTGTCCACTGTGTGACATCCTTGAACTCTTTCTACCGAATCACCAATCATGGTGTAACTCCTCTGATGGATCAAATTCAGCAGATTATGGCCAAGACTTCAGATCTTGAGATTACAACACATTTTCTAAGTGAAGCTCTGGTATCAGTAGAATATTATTTCCAGACATGGTGGATAGAGGAGTTGATACATCAAGGAACATCTCACTTTAAACAAGTCACTGATATTGTTTCTGAGTGTATGTGCCCTTTTTCTTTAAGCCACAGTTTAACTCATAGTGATATCAGGCAAATTCTATGTTGGAGCTTCAGCATTTTCCACTTATCAATCAGATTTACCTCGTGCCCTGGAATTTATCTGTAGGGCTCAAGAATTGTCAAAATCATCTGGAGACTATGAGATGCAATACAGGGTTTTACTACATATGGCTCAATACAGGTTTAACATTGGTGATTATTCTACTGCTCAACAATTTGCCACTGAGGCACAACAGATAGCAAAACTGGCAATGAATTTGCATCAAAGTGCTATAGCATTCAATATCCAGGCTGACTGTGCCAGATCTTTTGGGAATTATACACAGAGTGCAATATATCTCTGTAGTGCCAGAAGGCACCTTGAGATTTGTGGCTTGTCAAGGGGCTATATAGATCATCTTACCACAGTACACCAGGCTGAGATTCATCTTCTAAAATCAGAATATTCTCAGGCACAAAGTATGTTCAAAGAGGTGGCCAACATGACAGGTCTTGATCATAATGTTATAGTATATACAAGTGCCCTTCTGAATATCATGTACATTGACATACAAGTCAATAAACCTGCAGAAAATGTGCAGAGAGGACTTGATACAGTCAATAAAATTTGCAACACCTATGGTTTTCCAGTTGATATTGCTTTGTGCAAAGTAATCAGGGCAGCTCTAGAACTCAGAGAACAGAAATTTGACTTGGCAGAGATGCACTTCCAAGAATGTCTTTATTTTGATCAAGGGCCACATGTTTTTGTTGAATCTTTTTGCTTGGAACACCTTGCCAACATCAGGGCCTGGCCAGCCACAGGACTACAGCCCAGATGGCCAGTAGTCTATCTGAGCTTTTCAGTCATATTCAAAGAGAAATTGGGCCTCTACAAAGCTCTGCTCTTTCTTGGGGACATATTCATCACTGACAATGATAAAGACACTGCATTCTCTTTTATATACAGTAGCACTGGAAGGATTCACCCAAATGGATGTGCATCAAAGCCGAGCACAGTGTATGCTTCATCTTGGAGATCTTGCATACAAACAAGGAAATACTGCTGCAGCTGTTGTTCACTGGAACACTGCCAGACCACTGTTTGAACAATCATCCCAAGTCAAAGATATCATTCAAATTGACTCCAGGCTTGCTGCTGTGGAAAAAACTCATGAGGAAGCCTTGGATAAACTTGCAATATTGAAGGCACCTATTCAGTTAGTCAATGAGGTTTCAACTTCTGCAGAGGATTCTGCCAAGGCTGTTCTTGTGTAATACTTGAAAAATGTAGTTTGATGTATCTTGTTAAGTATTCACTTCTCTGTGTTGAAGTACTATTTATATATTTATTTTCATTATTGAGAATAGTTGGACCAAAAAGAGAGAAAGGAAAAGCAAAATTGGATCACTAGTTTGTGAATTTAGCTTCCAAGTTGACTCCAAGCTTGCTGCTGTGGAAAAGGCTCATGAGGATGTGTTGGAGAAACTTGCAATCTTGGAGGCACCTACTCGGTTGTTTGGTGAGGTTTCAATTTCTGAAGAGGATTCTGTGAAGGCCATTATTGTGTGATATTTAAAAACAATTCTGGCTTGATATTTCTTGTTAACTTCCCACTTCTCCCTGTTGAAGTGCTATTTATGTATTTATTTTCATCATTGAGAACAATTCAAGCAAGAAAAAAACAAAATTGGATCCATAGTACGTGAATTCAGCTGAAAGAATAGCAAGGAAAGTGTGGAGCTCAGCCAATGGAGTTGGCTCTGCCTGTGAAACTCAAATATATATTTGATGGTGGATGTGCCTGTGGCTGAATTTGTGCTGCTAGTCACTGTGGATGATCAATGATCAATAGTCACAGAAGATAAACTTCATGAGTAGTTGATCTCTTTCTCTCTACAAAATTCAGTTTTTCTAAAGCCTTTTGAACTCCACTATCAGTGCTCTGGTTCCACTTAGTGGTCACTCCTTTGGTAGAAGTGGTTCTCACCCTACTCTTAATCCTATTCAAATTCAACATAAATTGGTGGCTGTCAGATATGTACCATTTTATCCAATAGATATGGTATGAACCTACTATCTGTTAAAGTAGCCAGGCCGGCATCACCTGAATTGACTGCTGCAAGACCGGGAAATCCAGACCAAGCCAAAAGAATGTTTGTCGCCTAAACACAAAACCATATGATCATGTCAAACAAGAGAAATAGTCCATTCCAACCTATACCAATGCCTGCCAAACTCCAGCATCTCACACCAATCTGATACTGATCTGCACCTATTTGCACCCATGACCTAATTCGTGTGTACCTAAAATCTGCATGCACTAACACTCTATGAAAAGTTGGTACACACAAGTGTCAATGTGACCTATAAAACCACAAGGCAGTTAATTGAACCAAGTCCCATACCAAAAGCTTACCTGGTCAATTCAACTGCCAATTGGTAAAAGGGCTACTGACTCCAGATTAATCTGATCCAGTGGCTTCACTAATGGCTTTTTATCTGTAACAAAATTCTTGACTACAATACAAGTCAGTGAAATCAGTCAGATTAATTGACTTGTCGTTTTATAGATCATGTTGACACTTGTGGTTAGTCAGATAGATTCTTTCATATAATACTAAGCAAGTAGTCAGTGAGGCAAGGTTAGCTACACTGATAATGGCCTTTATAATACACTTTAAGGAATGATATCCACAGATGAGGTCTAGTTGCAACCTGGGTGATGATGGAGAGGAATGGTTCTAGGGCAGAGATACAACCCAAAGCATAGGCCAAAGTAGGGCCTGTGTATAGACAAGGTAGAATCTACAGTACATGAGATTCTACTGAGTTTACATATTAGTAAACTAATTTAATAACGATTGTGATCGTGTTCCTGTAACTAATATAAAGGAGTCTACAATAAAATACTTGTGCCCCCTCTGTGTTGAAATCAAGCATTTAGGGTTTTAAGGAACCCGATCCCCAGGGGTCCTATTCTCTATGTGTTGTCCCCTGAGTGGTAACAGGTTTCAACCATGGGACTTGTAGACCCTGTGCTGCACATGATGATGATGTGTCAATACGCGTCATCAGGTTGTTCATGAAAAAGGTCATGGAAAAGGACACACCGGTCCAATTCATGACAAATCACACTGACCAAAATATAGGTAATTAATTGACTTCAAGTTAGCCAGTTGTTGACTTTGATCCACTTAGCAAATGACCTTGTTGACTCCAATTAAGTGGTCTATTAACTTCCCAAGTCACTAGATCACTGACTTGAAATCAGTAAATTCATTGACTTTACTGACTCTAATTCACCAGTCTATTGATGTCAGGTCAGTAGCTCTATTGACTCCATTGACTTCAAGTCATTCGATCCATTGATCTTATTGACTTTAATTTAAGAGCATATTGATTTGAAGTCAGTAAATCCATACAAGCGGTTTGAACCAACTGACATAGAGAGAGCCTCAGCTACAACCAGTTCAAACCAGATGGTTTGAACTGGTTTGAACCAACTGACATAGAGACTGCCTCAGATACAACCGGTTCAAACCAGATGGTTTGAACTTGAGTTGAGTTGAGTTGAGTTGAGTATTCCAAGCTGTACCGTAACTGGCCATAAGGGCTAAGCGGTAGTACCAACTACAATGAGTCTTGGGTATGTAACGTACACTAATTTGGGGCCTAAGTATGAGAGTCATTTTGTTAAGAGGTGAAAGTGAGAGAGAAAAGAAAATATGGTACATCTAGGGAAATCATGGGTTGTGCGTAAGGTATATTTGGTGAGGGATGAGTGATGAAAAAAGGTTGTAATGCTACAGATTGGGGTTTGGGGTGGGGTTCTCTAAGTAATTAGTTCAGGATTAAGTAAGGTAGGGAGAGAGAAAAGGGAAAGGGGGAATTATCATGCAAAGCGATTGGTCTTGTTGATGAAAACAGTGAAAGCCAGAAGTAGATCCCGGTGTCCAAGCAATGAGCGAACATCAATGGTGCTGAGGATGCCTGCAGCAAATGACGCACACTGTAGGGCCGGGCAGAAGGGTTCCCACACCGGGCAGTGGAGGAGGAAATGGGTGCGCATTTCATAAGCTGCACCGCAAACTTCGCATGCTGGAGATTCAGAGAGACGGCAGTGAAACTTATGAGCATTGAGTGAAGAGAAGTCGGTGCAAAGCTGCGAGAGGGTGGAAATGGCGCCTCAGGTGAGAGACAAGTTGTAAGGCGAGCGGAGGGTGGTTGATGGGGGTGAGCTGTCAATGTCACGGAGCACTCTACCTGTCGTGGCTAGCCTCCATGCTTTTTCCCATCGTGTAAGGATCATTACGTCAATGGCTCTCTTGCAGGTTGTTAGCGAGACAGGCATGGAGGGTGGGGGGCAGCATGTGGTGGCTACTTTGGCGGCGTTGTCAGCAAGCTCGTTCCCATATGTTCCAACATGTGCTGGTGTCCAGAGATCGGTGATGCGAAGATGCGGAGGGTAGGTTGCGGCCAAGCGCACAATCCGGTCGTATTCTATTGCCCGATGCTGACCAGCTCTCGCTCATGTGACCGTTATACCTCTGAGTGCAGCCTGAGAGTCGGACACAATGAGGATGTGATCTGCACCTGTCGCTAGAGCCTGCTCAGTGGCATGTAGGATACCTTCCATCTCGCCTTCAGCCACCTGTCCATCACCGAGCGGTAGGATCAGCCTCTCCTTGACAGCTCCATGGAAAATCCACACTGCAGCTCCCCCCGGCCTTTCTGTCCAGTAGCGAACCATCAGTGTACCACGTCACATCCTTGTAGTCTGGGTCCTCCATAAGTAACGCAAGGAATTTGGGAGCGTCCTCTTTGGAGGGGACGATAGTGGAGACGGGGAGTGGTTGGTTCAAACCAACTGGCATAGAGACTGCCTCAGATACAACCGGTTCAAACCAACTGGCATGGAGACTGCCTCAGATACAAGTGGTTCGAACCAGGCCTATCATTGGCAATGAGACAGTTTGAACTTGAACTGCCCTGTTGCTGTTAATCATCCATCTGGATCTTTCAGAGATGATCTTTACACATACACAGCAGATGCAAATTTGGTCTTCATGTCTAACTTGAGGGTTCAGACTTAGGAAATCAAACTTGAGAACTCAAGGTGCCTAGTTTTAAAAAAATTCCACTGAGAAGTACAGTGCACACTATATCACCAAAAATTAATCCAGAGTCATCTTGTGAGGGTGCTTGAGCAAAATGTGAAATGCAAACCAGCTCAAGTGAGTGGATTTCAAACGGTACATGTAGAGCCCAAGATTGTCACCTGCATTGTCCCATTGATGAGCCTGGCACCGAGCCACCCTAGCAATTTTTCATTTTGCTAGCTAAGGACAACCATTTAAAAATGAAGTTGTGCATAAATGGCTTATTATTTCAATACGGGAGCTATTACCAGCCTGGGTAGTTAGCTATGAGGGAGATAACATAGTGTGGAACTCTGTCAGTGTATTCTAGGCACGACGGCTCTGGTAAAGAGTTGGAGTCCTTCAAGAAACACAAAGGAGACTTTTCGCGAAAGGTGTATTCAACCATCCAGACGGATTGGGGTATGCCGTATGTCCCATAAACCAAGGGCATGATGGAATTGACATTATGAGGCGGGTATCTGACGTGATTGGCACCGGAGGAACGTACCCGGTTGGGCCGGACGAGACGAACTGAGCCATCAAAAAGAGTTCGAGTCAAACCTGGTTCCGTTGATCGACTGAGTCATGGTGTACAAGCAGCATGGTGGCTGCACAAATACATGAATAATGAGGAACGATAGCCGAGGGTGTGCCAAGGACTGTTGTGCCCGCTCGGGAGGCTATAATTAGCTACCAGGGCTTGGCTTCTGAAGTTCCGTGACTCAAGCAAGAATCACATCATATATTGATGTCGGCTAGCGGATTAGCAACGTCAAAGGTCATTAACTTATTTGTGAGTCCAAATAGACTCGTGCAGCGCAGCAGGAAAGCGTGCTGATTATAGATTTTCTCTCTTATTCATTGGTTGTTCTATTTATTAAACAGTCAGGAAGTTATTTATGTTCTGTCATCTATTTGTACAATATTCTGTTTATAGAAATCGTTGTAGCGTATATAAAGCCTGTATTAGCTCTAGAGATGCCAGTGGATCGGACCCCTCTTGTTGCTACAGTTAAGTTTTGCTGGAAACTTCTGTGGTAATCTGATTGTGTCAGGCCATTCGGAGAAACCTCTAGAAGCTATAAAGTTTTTGTTGTTTTTCTTGCAATACATTGTTGGATTGTGATCAGATCTCTTTTACGCGTGAACAAGTTAAACAAATACGGTTTTGGAGTGCGTGAATTGGATTTGGATACGAGAGAACTTGGTTCTAGCGAGATTTGAAGTCTTTTGACTTTTCGCAAAAGCCTATTGCGAGAGAAATACTGCAAACTCCAACGCTTTGCACAGAGTTACCTTCTCCAAACCACCTATACAATTGATAAAATCTTTTAAAACAACTTCCTTTTGTTTCTAGAACACGTAAGCGTCTAGAAGTGATCAGAAGTCGTTTGTCTGTCTTGTAGAGTTCAAAAGGACTTCACTCTCAGAAGTTTAGCTAAATTGCAGCAGTCTATACTGGACTGGAACCCCGAACTCAACCAAATGAGTGTGTTGTGTGTTGTGTGTGTAGTGTAGTGTGTGTGTTGTGTTCCGAATACCTTTCGCGAATACTTCATTTCACATATATATTCCACCCTAGACGCAGAGCAAGCGTTTCACCATGTTCGTGATGGCATCAGGTGTTGCACGAAGAAATTGAAATGAAGCTTGAGCCCCATCAAACTGACCGGCGCTGCCCAGGAGAATAAGCCCAACTGTAGAGAAATGGAATCACAAGTGGCTTTTTGGGCCATGGTGAAACAAAGAGTGGGCCCAGAATTTGAAAGCATGGAAAGACACCCGTTTCAACCAAGCTTACTGTAGATCCTCAGATCAGCACAGAATCAGGAATGGAATTATAAGAGGTGCACCATAAATGCTAAAACTTCAACTGGCCGTGTATGAGCATTTGCAAACACAGACCAAATGCAGATCTGTGCGCGAGCAGCCCTTGTTGCATGATGCGTCCATCATGTGAGCGGTCAGAGGCATCACTGTCCATTGTCAAGTATAGCCTAAGTATACCCCTGGGGCAGAAAGAGAAATGATTTGGGTTCCCAATCTGGACTTGGATTCAGCTGTGGATTCGAGTTCGAGGTTGACCAAGGGGAACGAGGAAGGACTCAGATTCAAAGGAAAAGTAGTAGGATGAAATCGGATCCAATTTACTAGCAAAAGGCTTCCCCAGCGAGTGTGTGTTTTATTTCCAGTAAACATGTGATTAAGGCAATTGTGAGGGCATTGAGCAGGCATTGAGTGATTTGGCATCCAAGGAGGCAAGCTCGACAGCATATCCCCGGATGCATCTGCTCTCGCTCTCGCAGCGGTCAAATTTCTTTTGGTTGGCTGCCTTCATCAATCATGCTGCTCGACTTCACCTTCGCCATGCATTGACTGTGTCGCCCTGAATCCCAGAAGATCGAGTTTTACAGCTATGAGCAACATTGAAGTGAAGAACAGGTCACAAAAGACAAGGAATCTCGGACCGTCCCAGGATAAGTCATGAGAAGAATCCGTTCCCTTGCCGCCACCGACGAGCAGCTCATCATCAGCTGGACAGGCGATAGTCCGCCACCGCTCGCATCCCCTTCATCTTCACCTCATTCTTCCTCTTCTCCTGCAGAGACCGGCTCTTACCCGGGCTCGCCGACCGCAACACAGGTCACAAAAAGACGAGGAATCTCGAGCCATCGAATCCGTTCCCTTGCCGCCGCCCACGAGCAGCTCATAAGTAATCGGCTGGACAGGCGACATTATATCCACCATGCCGCTGGCATCCCCCCCCTCGTCTTGCGACTCCGGCCGATGCCGACTGGCAGCCGTGCTCGCCTCAACTTCGCATGTCGGTATCACAAGTAACTTGGCAAGCAACGTGGAAGAAAGCACTCGCCGACGCTTGCGTCAATAGTGGTGCCCAAAGATGAGGAAAAGAACACCATTAATTGCGTCCGAGTTCTCGCCGATACGAGACATTCCATCATCTGAAAAATCGTGAGCAGAACCATTTACGCAGATGCATACACACAAGGGCCCGTCCACCGCGGAGACCCACTGAAGCCAAAGGGGGCTTGGGACAATGCCCACCAGCTGGGAGCAAGGACGCGGACAAGGCGAAATACGCGGTTGCCTATGGTCTCGTGCTGGGGTTGCATAAATAGTCTGATTGTGGAGTCAGATGATACACCTAAAACTTGCGTGATAGCATACATTCATTCATGAGCTCCAGCAGGTAGCAAGATGCGGCGTTTTCGTTCGAGGGCACGAAAATAGCACCGATTTCCCAAGCAGCCTTCTGTACCTGAGCGCTTAAGGCACGGTAGGCGGGTGCACGCCGTACACAACAATGCAATAGTTCCTGCCGTGACACGAAGCATGGTCCCAGAAAAAATTTGGTTGCGGACCATTTCCCAGGACAGATGTGCGGAAAGACCAGAGGGACCCGTAAGCAACGATGCAGAGAGCTAGAACACGAGATTGCCGAGGCAGGAGATGTTAAAACGAGACCGAGTAAATTTCAGATCTTATGGATGTTTTCGAGATGAGAGGATGCGTGAATCGAGGGTCAGCCCTGAGTTCTAGGCAGGTGATTAAAGTCAGTGCAGACAACCCGCCGCGACGCACATTCAAAACAATGCGCAAAAAATTCGGGAGACAGATCTGGGCAGTCGATAAAGGTTCCAAATTCTGGTCCAAAGAGTAATATTGGGCCAGAAAACTGGTGTCTGTGTGAGCGACAAGGAAGATTGAGCGGGGTATTTGCGCAGTCTTCCATGGGGCACGGGTGTGGTTGTGCATTTGAGCTGAGCGTTACCACATCCACATAATTGAAACTATGGCACCCATAGACACATACAGAATCTTCCTCTCTACACAACGAGGACACGGGCCACGGCGTGGCGCCTGGCTGAGGGTGGCACAGAACGCGACGAGCCTGACGAAAACATCAACGTTAGTTGAAGTATGTAGAATCATGTTAACTTGCCTTCCATGGATTACATGCTGGAGCTTTCTTTGGCTTCTGAAATTTATTTGGGAGATGGTAGAAAAGAGCGAGGTTGCATATGATGTGACAGCGGCGGGTTGTTCCGACGTGTCATCATGCACGTGAGAAGTTGAACCTTTAAAAAGTTTCAACCATTGAATTCGGAAGCAGATTTCATCGGAAGCAACGGATAGTAAAATTGTGTGTTTCTCCCACACATTCGCACAGTCAACACGGAATTAATCTGTTGGAATCAAAGAGATCAATTCCAGATTAGCAGTGAACCCGTTGCAAACGCACGGGGAATTATCGCAAACTACAGACTACTTATACAAAGTTGGTACGACTAATAAGTGTAAATGAAGGATTAATTACGACAACCAGGGGGGAGGAGAGTACCTGCGGCTTAATATGACAAATGACATCGGAGATAGCGAGCGGCGAACTCGTATTCCAACATAATCTTACGAAATAACCGCTGAACTAAGGCTCAACACCCGCTTCCTTATCCGCCTTCGCAGTCGCCCCGTGCGGTCCACCCTTCGTGATTTTCTCATTTTTTATGAATACCGCGGCCAGGAGCCCGAGCCCTGCTGCCGGCACCCCGAGTATATACACGATCCGCAGCGCTGCGTTGTAGCTACGCACAACTCCGGGGATCATGGCTGCCGGAAGCTCCGTGTAAATTGCCGTCGGGCTCTGTTTCACGACGACTGCCGGCGCTTCAGGGGCATACTTGAGAAGGTATTTAGAAAGCTCAGAAGCAAATACGGGCTCTGCGATTCCGAGGCCCAATGCACCCCCGAGGAACTGAGAAAAGGATCCCACTGACAATGCCTGTGAAATGAGGCGGGGTGCGTCGCGAAACTCAACCTGCAGAGCAAGCATCGGATTCTGCATGCCCAGGCCGACGCCAATACCGGCAATGATCTGGAAGCCGATGATTTTGCCAGTAGAGGAAGAAGTGTTCAGCAAGTAAAGGAGACCTGAGCCGACACCTAGGAAGACAGGCGCGACCACGAGAAAAGGCCATCTGACAACAGATAAGTGAGACTCGCACGTACATGTAGGGATGACGCACACGTAGCCGGTTTTTCCGCTGATTTGACCATTGATGATAAGGGTGAGGACGACACTGAGCATGAAGGGAAGAAGGTCGAGTCCCGAATCAGTGGCGCTGCGGTGCCGCACCGCCTGATAGAAGATAGGAATATAGTAGCTGAAGATTAATAGGGAAAATCGGGACAACCAGCAGTATGCCATTATGGCCCAGCTGGACATGCAGGTTAGAAATGGAACAGAACACAACATGAGTTGGAGTATCCACACTTACACCGAGCGGGATCTGAAAATCGCTGTCGGAGTCATAGCTGCCTCGCCTAGATGAATCTCCCAAGCGACGTATACGGCAGTGAGGACACCCGCGAACACGAAGCACTAGCGAGACTTTGAATTATTGTGTACGGAACCACGAGGAAGCCCTCACGATAACGACGCCCTTGTCGCCCCAGGACTTGGTATTTCCTCCCCATTGGAGAGCAATGATCAAGCTCGTCACGGCGCCAGCGACGATGATCGCCCCAAGGAAGTCAAGCCGACGAGTCTGCTGGAGAATGTCCTGGCGAGAACGCTTCGTGGGATCGGACCCCAGAGGAGGCGACGCCTTGAGAAGAAACGTCACACCAGTGATGGACACGCCGCCCAGTGGAAGATTTATGAAGAAGCACCACCTGGCTTTGAGTTTTGACAGCGCGGGCTTGATTGAGAAAACAACACATACCTCCAAGACACGTTGTCGGTAAAGGCGCCTCCGATGAGCGGTCCAATGACTGACGATATAGCAAACACGGCACCGAATATTCCAAACAGCCGAGGACGGTCCTCAAGGCGAGTGACCTGCACGATGACTTGATACACAGAGACAGCTGGAGAAATAGTAAACAAGGAAATAAAAATGTTAACCAAGACGCACTCATTCCTGAGGCCCCCAACCCGGAGATGGCTCGCCCAGCAATCAGCTCATTGACGTTCCGTGAAACACCACATAACAAGCTCCCGATCTCAAAAATGATAATCGACATCATCAGGACATACTTCGCGGGGTATATGCGCATGACTTGGCCATAGAACAATAAAAAGACAGATTGAGTCAGAATAAAGGCGGTGGCCACCCATCCTTGGAGAGAGAACGCATCGAAATCCTGGACCGATAGAACCTTTGAGTCAGCAAGAGCCGTTGGTGAAAGACGGGTCCGTACCGAGGCGATACGAGGCAAAGCAGTCCCCAAAATGGTTTGGTCTAATGCAAGGAGCATCTGGGAGAGTATCCTGTAACGTATTAGAAATAGCCCACCGACGCCAATATAACACGAACATCGCAACGAAAACCACCGCCAATTTTTTGCCCGTCATGAATGTCTGAGCGGAGGCGGCTGGTTCTTTCTTCTCATCGTGGCCAGTGGATTGAATACGAGATTCGTCAGTGGTGTGTGTTGCATCTTGTGGGGCGGGTGCGAATCGTGCGATGTCATGAGAAGACATGGAGAAAGGATGGGAGGGATGTTAGTACAAACAGAAATCCGCCAACGACCCTTTATATATTGAAATGTGCGCAGCGCAAGCCGCTGCGCGCGTTATCGCCGTTCTTTCAAAAGAAGCCGCCCTCAAGCACGACTTGGAGGATACCTGTCGGGAAGTTAACCGCTTATTCAAACCCTCTGACTATATGATGCCCGTTTAAGCTAGGCACGACGGCAGACTTGACCGGGCCTCTTGAGATTTTTCAAGCTCGAGCCCAGCCCTCAAGCCCAGGCCTGTGTACCTAGCCAAGAATTAGCAAAGAACCGAGATAAAATAGCATTTATTGGGCAACATCTAGAAATTGTTCTGATCCCTTTCTGGCTGAACAGGTGTACAGTATGTTCGTCCTCGCTGTTCCGGATTAACTTGATCCTTGTATATCACAGAAGACGTTCTTTTTCGGTCGAGATTGTGCGAACGACAACGAAAATGGTCAGGAACTTGAGGGATATCTGTTTCTCAAGTCTGTAAAGTTTTTAAGCATCTTATAATTGAGCCAAAAAACTCACATCTGACTTGCATCGTACATTTACCCCCAGCCTGGCCGTCTGAAGGATTGAGAAATGCTGAGCCGGAGCCCGCTCAAGCCAGGCCCAAGCCGGTGCGTTAAACTAGCCAAAAGAATGCGAACGAGTAAGTCCTCGTGTGACTCAACGACGTCAAATTATCCATACAAAAGTGCGTGCTTTAAAACCGATGTATTCGGAATATTAGCTAATACATACACAGGTCTACTTACAGATGCAGACGCCGGGACTCGTCCAGGTTGCGGCGTTGGTGCCTCGCGCCCCGACTGCGCGCTACTCGAGTTCGCACCGCTCCACATCTGCGGCAGGTCACGGCGAACGCGTTCTTCGCAAAGCGAAGCTACGAAGTGTACGCGCAGGCCGCGACTTGTGCACTCAGCGAGCGGACGGACAGAGCTCCCTGCGGATGACGACGCCCCCGCGCCCAACCGCTACCGCTGCGGGGAGCCGTGTGCGTTCTTTATTCGCGGAGCGAAGCGCAGGACGTTCATCTGCGCGCAGGCCGCGATTCCCGCAGCTCGGCGGGAAGGCGGTCAGACGGACGGAGCTCACCGCGCAATGACGCCCTCGCAGGCCCGACCGGTGCTGAGACGGACGGATCTCCACATGTAAAGGTGACTCACAAATCTGCAATTCTTCGTGAGCTCCCTCCCTAATCAGAACTTGGCTCGCAAATGGGCACGTAGCCACAACGCAAGAACCCATTGAATTCGTCGGCGCGCAGCCACATGCATCTCGTATGTCGTCTGCAAGACGGCGACTGCGCCGCAGTGAAGAAGCGGAGTCCACGAGGCTGCTAGCGTGCAGACGCACGGTGTGGGTTGACATAGCGCACAGTCTGCGCCGCGAGAACTGCGGCAGTGGGTACTACTGAGGCCCGCGCATCGTGAGCAGGCCTTCGTATGCCGTCGCCGGGTCGCCGGGCATGTGCTCGGGACGCGGGAGAAGGCGCGGACGGGTACGGCACGAAGAGCGGAGGGAAAGGAATGCGGACTCACCAGATCCCTTAACCGCATGTATATAGACTTCGCAGACAGTAGATTAGGGTGATTTTGAGCGCAATCGAATGCGCGGCCGTGGGCGAGGTGCGCTGCTTAGAGCGCAGCGGTGCAGGGTGGGCGGCGGGTAGGGGCGCGAGTCTGAGGGCTGCGCGGAGAGGGTGGAACTGCAGAAATGTCAGCCAAAAGCATAAGTGGAAGCGCTGGACGGTGTACCTGTGTCATCAGCGGCTTCGCGGCGTTTCGTAGTCGATGCGAGCGAGACGCGCGGGGGATTGCTCGGTACGGGGCGCGAGTTTGAGGGCCATCCCGAGACTCGGAACGTGGGGCAAGTCCGGGAGGTACAGCGCGGCGGGCCCGGGTGCGCCGAGTGGATGCGCCGAGTGCGGGTGCAGGTGCAGACACGAGGTGCGGAGTAACGGCATCGTCCGCGCGCCACGAACGACGACTCTTTATTTTTTGTCAGCTGCCTAATGATTTTTGAAGAGACGGCCACGTACTGACCCTGGTCCACCCGATCACGAGCTAGCTAGCTCGAGTCCGTACGGCGCACACGCGTGGGGCTGTGATTTTGCAGATCCCACGAGCGGGGGCGTCCGCCACCGTTCTCTCGCGCACTTATATCGTGGAGGCGGACGAGCATGAACTGATCGCGGGCTACAGCTAGGTTTTCAAACGGGGCGGGATATTTGTTGTGACTGCGTCGATCGGAGAGCGTAAAGCCGGCGGGGTGGTGGTGCGCACACGGGTCCCAGACCCCAGCGGGGAGAGAGAAAGATGCTTTGCGTCTGTTATTTCTCAACGTTGTCGTCTTCCCAAAGCGTCAATCACTGCCACAACGTTGCCTGCAGCTTTGCTGCTTTTACCTTGGCTTCATCGCAACCACAGTTTCTGTTCTGTGTTTCTTGCCTTGGCATTAATGTGACTGGTTTTGTCCTTGTCTATGTCTCAAAATTCTGGGAAAAATCTGAGCGGCCCGACCTGCACCCCGCCGCCCGTCGCTCAACGCCTGTCGCAGGGCTGCGGCCATGGCGCGTCGCACTGCGGCTGAGGATTCTGCGCTCATCCAGCAACTGGCGGATCTCTCCAGCGCCAAATCCAGTTATAAGCCTATTCATGCAATCCTAATGTCTCTATCGCGAGCTGGAAAATGGCTGACTACGCGGTTCCCTCCCCGTTTCCCACTCTTGCGCGCGGAGCTTTCTCGTTGAAGCAGCCGGACGGTCAATATTGTATCGTGCCACGGGGATACAATAAATTCTTGTGACCGCCATGTAAATGCCGGTGGGGGCTCTGGAGGCGCACACCGCGGCGCCGTATGCGCTCTCGTTGAAGAGCAACGGGTTATCATCTTCATTGCGGCTCTGATACCGGATAACGCCGAGATCAGCAAGGCATGCGCGTAGAACGCGTCTCGGTTGAGAGCTTCGTCGTCCGCACGCGCAAATCAGCAGTTCCCCATCCCCGTCCCCGTTCGCCCTCTCCTCTTCATTTTCCTCGCGCAGCGCCCACCGTACCCGCCCGGCGCGTCCTTCTTCAAGGTCGAGTTCGACGAGCCGTACAGGATGTACAGCGAGTCAGCGACTGGCGCGAAGTCACCAGGATGCTGCTCAGCATGCGCGGTAAGGCGATACCGACGGGCAAGGGCCGGGGGATGAGCACCGATTCCCTTCCGAAGACCAAGATGTGGTGCACAGAGACGAAGGCGTGCGTACGCTGGGTGGTCGAGGGGATTCGGCGCGATAATCTTGCCGCGTTTGTGAAGTACAGCGAGAACAAGGGCATCATCGCGGTACAGGAGCGCTTCCTTGCGTACCTTGCGAGTGAGAAAGGGAAGGAGGCGCTGAAGGTCATTCCCTCGGAGAAGTCGGGGAACGATGTCCCTGTCGAGGGCTTCGTTGTCCGCACGCTCAAGTCAGCAGTCCCCCGTCCCCTTGATTTCGCTTCGCAATTGAATCCTCAGTGGCAACCTCGATGCCTCCGAATCTCAGCAACTCGGCGCCGATCTAGACCCTAGAATTGTCTACTCTCCGGATGGAACTGTCCCTTTCTCCGACTATGGTTCCTGTCGGTAGGCGTTGGTTCTCAATCAGAAGGGCTGAAGACAGATATGGCTAGTAGTGATTGACAACACGGGAGCGATAAATTAACAATAGCGAAAACCAACTACTCTATCTCTCAGCTCTTCAAAATCCAGAATTAAAGAACCTCTAGAGCGGCGAGCAGCTGAGCGAGCTCGTCAGGTCGTTGAAGTTTTCAGTCCCGGAAAGCCCAGGGGCTTTAGACAAATCCCAGGTGCCGCCCTGCAAAACAACTTCGCTATCGGTGCCTGAGTTGCCGGTTCCAGACGAAATGCATCTGAAGTCCCTGAAGAGCACATATTGTTAAGTCGTTCATTTGGATTCATGTCGGGTCCTTACTCGAAGAATGTGCAGATGAATCCGGCGGGTACAACAGCGATGGTGATGTCCTTGTTCAAGAAGCTAAGCCTGCCGGTCAGGTTGACGCAGTTATCGGAGACCACCGCGATGGTCACACATCCGTTGGGAGGATTTCCAGCTCCAGTGCAGACCTCGACGCTCGCAGAAGCGTCCTGGGCATGGTTTGTGAGAAATAAATGATTGGAGCAGAAATCGGGCACGTACAGTGCTCGGCTTGCCGGCGGGTGTAGTCGAGCTCGAGGCGAAAGAGACAAGGGCCACGAGAGCGAAGAGGGCTTTAGAGTTGAACATCGCAGTTGAATAAACTGGGGTGAGTGAGTCGCTTGCCCTCCCTTTTATCCCTCTCCCCTGCTGGAGTGTATAGTTCATTCTTTTTATTGTCCACGCACTGCGTTGACACCAAGAATGGCGCTCTGTGTACGCGATTCTCCGCCAAGTGCACACAGTCGAGACAGGGTATGAATTGATCCATGATTCTTCCAACTTATTTCTTGCCGGAACCGGAATTCTTCCGCGGCCATATTGCAGCATATGATGAAGACAGATGACTTGGTTGGAAGCCGACCGAACCGAATCGGATATCGGCAACACCAGAAAGAAGAATCACCTGGTCAACAGCAAGCACGGAGATTTCTATTCCAGCAAGCATCGGCAAGTCACCCAACCTCCAGGCTAGCTTTCAATCAAGAATGGTCATCGCCGATGTTGTAACAAAGGGCAACAAAAACGACAGCTGTTTCAATTACAGATGTTTCTGGACCTCATGACAAATCTAATATCGATGTCCTTGACAAGTTGCTCAATGCGGCACGCAGCCGTCGTTTCCCATGCGAAATACATTCCTCACGCCCCATCATTCATTAGCGACTTCGAATTCTAAGGTGGCTCACAGGTTTACGTGAAGGCAGAGCTTGATATAAAAGTAGGTGACCCTGTGCTGCACTTGACGTGCTCATTTCAGGTCCGAAACAGCTTGCTACCCAAAATACTCCTTTTTCATGTGCTTCTGCTTTGTTACTCGCCCGTGCCCTCGCCCTACTATCACATTCATCAATAACCTTACCGAAGATGTCACTGTCTCCTCAGAGGGAAAGGTAATCGGTACCTTGAAACCTGCTGAGCGGAGACAACTGTCTGCCATTATTGGCCAGACATTCCAGGCTACGGCCGGGAACACCTCTCAGCGGCTCCATACTGTGGCGAGACAACCAGAAACCGTCGTCCTCCAGCCATCCCAAGCGGCACCTCCCTGCACCGTCAGTCCTGTCTGAACTAGATATTAATGCATAGGCTTGACAATCTATATAGGCCGTAGCCACCAGTCTTGAGCATGGCCCCCGCGTCAGTATAGTCTAAACTGTCGCTGATGAGGTTTTTCTGCTGACGCTCTGTACAGCTCTTCCCAATTCCTCATAACCGCGATATCAGTGGTCTTAGGTCGATTAATTCCAATGCAGCCACTGCCATCAATTTCATTAATGAAACGATGAGCGACGCGGTTATCAGTTGGATCAATTATCAGGGTCTTCGTGAACAGCGACAGACACTCAAGTCTCGAGCGAGTGTCCGAGAAAGCACATATGTCAGCCATCCTTGGGAAGTTGTCGTTGCCGGGAGCACGATCCAGTATCTCCCAACTACCACTGGAGAATTTAATGTTGTCATTGGATCAGCTGTAAATCCTGTGAGTCGGAGCTATCCTCAGCCACCCGCAAGCTCACGACCTCTATTTCTAGACGCTCTCCCCCCGTCACTTCCGAGGACCGGTCTCGTGAGAGCATGGTTGGTACTGCTATCAACTTCGTTAACTGGGGTACGATTCCGGCCGTCATCAATTGGATCGATACAAATGGTACCCGTCGACCATATCACACTCTTCAGCCGGAGGAAGCTTATCACCAGCATACTCATGTTAACCACCTCTGGGAAGTCGTTGTTGGGGGGAATGTCGCTCTCTACCTCGCAACCGACACCGAATCCGATGTTTATATCAACTATTAGCCGATTCTCAGCTCTTCACGCTTGTTATTGAACGAATATATTGCGTGCCGAATTTTGAATAATGGCGCGCCCGTTTCCGTGCACGACCTGCTGGAGTTCCCGGACCTACAGAAGTGGATGCGCTTCATCATAGTGCGGAATCTCACAACGTCAAGGGAGAGCTGCCGTTGCGCCGCCCGCCGCCGCCTGCACGCTCGCACGAGGACCTCGATGCCCACCATCCGCCCGTCACAGGCGATCACTTCGTGCGTCTGGACGGCGAGGTGCGCGTCCCCGCGTGCAGCTCCCCAAGCTTCCGGTACTCGAATACGGGCCGCGAGGTAAGCCCTGCCCCTTTCCTCTCATTTGTCTCCCTACTCATTCTTTTCTCGGCACCGCTAGTACTTCCTCAACCTCACCATCCAACACCTGGACTACCTCCACGTCTCCCCCAACGGAGGTCTCGTCGTCCAATGTGGCTTCAATATCCATCCCTTCAGTAGTGTACTCGCCAGTTCTCAAGATAATTAATTATCTCTTGACATTTATGACCGAGTACTGACTTGAAGTCAATCTTACAGGACAGGCCGAGACTATGCTCTTTGAAACTACGGCTGTCTGCGAAGGTATGCGCGTACATTTGCTCCCGTTCGGGACTCAAACTCTCACCGACTTTCTGGTTATTTTGGTTCTATCAAGTGTACGGTTCGGGTTCACAGCTGGGTACTGAGTGCGCAACCCCTCCCGCCCTCAGCCAAGTCGACGGCCGTCCTATGTTGTCCAGTCTCCAGGACAAACGCCCTGGTACCGGCGAGCGCGTCAATCCTCGTCAGATGCACTTCAAGCTTATCCATCGCCTGCAGCACACTCGTCTAGTATCGAAAGACCCGCACCGTGTCGAAAGCCACCCGCACCTGCAGTGTCGAAGAGTAGTAGGCTTTTAATGGCGGGCCAACGTCTTGTGTGTCTGGGGGCGTCCTGCCTGCCTTCAAATCATTCTCGTGGCCGCGCATCGCACGAATGCTGTCCATGTTGGATTTTTCGGCAGTCGTGTTGTAAAGGTTGCGCTCTTGAACTGACATGTCATCAGGGATGGCGAGGTCCGAAGGAGGCTTTCTCCATGCTGAAAAGTCGAACGACACGTCGAGGGGGGAGTTCTGGGCCAGCGATGGACTTCTTTGGTGGCATAGCTCGAAAAAATGAGGTATGCGGGCGACGGGAGGAGAACATCAGGAAAAACCCCCATTCCCAATTGTCCAAAAATTCGTGGCAATTTTCTACAATCTTCCAATGTATATAATTGTGAACAAATGTGGAGAAATGTTGAGGTATTTGTGAGCAATTTCTGCGATTGATTTACATCAGTGGCAGTGTAACTTCTCGTAATTTGCCAGACACCCAGAAAATCACATTGTAAGACCAGACCATGGTCGGCTGAACCCACAATATACAGGGTATATTATTTATCACAGATTTTAACAGAATCGAACAAGATGTTCAATGCATTAGGATGTATTTGAAACTTGTTCACCTTGCTTGATGGATGTGGTGCCGTCGTTAAATTGAGATATTACATGCTCAGCTGGACTTCAGAGCATAGCATGTCATTTACCGTGCAGTAGATATGTTTTTGAGGAAGAAATGAAATATTTTCAAATGTGTGGGAGTGCGATGAATGGTGGCGCCATAATTACGCCGTAACGGACGGCACGGGCGGGACCCGTGCTGTTCAAGCGTCTGCGCAATGGTCTTACGGACAGCTGAGCCGTACCATAAGAAAATTACGCCGTAATTCTTACGGCCGTGGCCGTAACACGGGCGGGTGCAAGCCCTAGGTGAGAACTCCATGCGGCAGCCTCCGCAGACAATCTTCATAGGTGCTGGATGGGACATTGGATAAAAAACCTGGGGCAATGGAGTAATAATCAGAGCTATCCATGACCCAAGAAGCATACAACATGTCATACGACATGGCAGCGGCTACAGATGGACTTCGAAAATTTAGAATAACGTACCATCCTCAATTCCTCCCACGTCTCCCTCTTTGCACCCACAATCCTTCTCCCTCCCTGTCCCACTCGTTCCAACACCAGCCCTGCGACCCATGTCATGACTGCCCCAAGTTGGTGAATTGTTTGATTTCAGTATGCCATGCTTCACTACCATTAGCCAATTTATTGACTGCATCTCTCCATACCCTCACTGCTATTCCACCAGAAGTCGAAGGCCAAGATGACTGCTGACTATATACCGGTGTGTTCTTTACTGGTCACATCTCGGCATTTATTCACCCCATACATCCTTTTTTCAGGAAGCTCCACCGGTCCGCAAGGTAAAAGAGTCGGTTATAGGCAAGCGCCAGATCGCTTGTGATGCAGAGGTCAGTATTTTATCCCGGTCTTATCCGATTTTTTCACTGACTACACTACACAGAAACCAACAGAGGCTACACAATTAAAGCCAGCACGCAAAACACTGTTGGCCTCTACTTCCACCACAGTCGAGGTGGAAAAGGCCGTGCCATCGCTTGTGACTTACTTGCCACGCTGGTCTGTCACTCCTTTCTCTTCTTGTACCTTTCTTCTCTAATGTTACACTTCTTTAGCTTCAAGGCCGTGTCAGCTCCTTCCATGCCTGAAGGCCAAGTCAGCTTCAGATATGGTCGTCTTTTTTTCATCGGGGGCATGCGTTACATATACCCATCATTGCCGGGGGTACGTTGTCATGTTTCAATCCCAACTCCTCGCTCGTTGTCTTAGCCGATGAACCCGAGGACCAGTAAACGCGGTGTAAGTTGTTTCTGATATGAATTTTGATGCCGCTTATCATTCCTCAGGATGACGTGGTGGCCAACATTTACGAGAGAGTTGCGTACGTATTCCACTTCGTAACTGTCCAGCATATCTGATCCGTTTCTGACAGTGGTGGAAGCCGCCTTGCGAATATCCGAAACCAGCCGATGGCAAAGGAGGCTCTCGCGCTCCTTCGCGCTGGCCGCTCTGGTGTTTAGTGCTTTCGTTCTTTCTCTCATATGTTCGCTTCATCTCCATACTCTACATCAATCATTTAGCTTGTTCTATTATACCTTATCATTAGCACGCCCACTAACTCATTGCTTTCGTTGTAAACTGTGTGATCACAATTCAGTACTGTACATTAGAAGCAATGAGTTACCAAACATTACAGATTGGAAGATATTTGTCACAAAATGCCACATATTGCAAGATATTTCTTACAAAATGTTCAGCAATTGGTAGAAAAATTTAGGGACCGGTCGATTTTCACATCTTTGTCTAATCAAACATTTCTTGACAATTTGTGTCAAATGTCAACAACTTGTGTTAATCCGTACGTTTTATTGCCAAATACAGGTGGGGGTTTTTTCTGATGAAGGATGCGCGCAGACACGATGGACGCGTCGAGCAAGAGGTGAATGATCAATAAACATAAACAAGAGTCTACTGTACTATTTCATTCAAATCGACATGGGGTGTGACGCGTGACCCTTTTGACCTATTCGACATTTCGGCAGAGGGTCTGACAGAGCGTGACATGGTCAAAAATTTCGGTAATGCCCCCAAACCGTGCGAGGAGGCGAGAAATCACTTCGGACATGGTCTAAGAATATACTTTGACGCTGTGGGAGCTCGGATGATTGATTATAGCCTGGGTTGGTATTTAGCACATTGGACCGATGCCAAGACTCCATGCCGAAAGAGGTCAAGATATCTTGAAGAATATTCAATATCCTGATGACCCTGATCCAATCCAATAACCACATTCTTGGTGGATGATGACGAGGGGCTCACTGGCTGCAAAATCTCGTCTCACCGGGTGAAACGGGCAACAATAGAATCAGTGATGGAGCTGCTTACATCGGAAAACAATCGCACTGAAACTCTTGACAACATCGAGAACAATGATGTGGGTGTGGATGACAATGTCAAATCCTGCAAAAGTGATGGGAAAGCACATCTGGAAATCGACAATGAGATATACTGGCTTTTAGGGACACAGAGACAATGCTCACAGACAGTCAGACGAGGAATTTAGCTAGATTTTGCCGAAATCATGTTCACCAATTGCTTTGGAAGTTGAAAAGAAGTGTATTGAGCAGCCAGGCAGGTTTTAAGCCAATTTCTGAGTCTTTTTCGGACCAGTGGATCAATTCGACAAACGCCTGCGTGACGCGTGACCTCGACCAAGGTTCGTGATCGACACAGGGGTGCGTGACGCGTGACTACCGAATTGAATGAAATAGTACAGTATCTGTGAGCGCCAGCCTCATCTCGCCTTATCTCGCACTAAGGAGGATATAGGAATGCCGACACAGCGACACATCTTGCAAATCCGACACACTGCACAAAATCCAGCACATTTCGTGATATCTCACAAAAGCCGACACAGGTGTGTCGGCTTTTCAGCAACTACGTACGACACGTCCCTCGGGAAACAGGACACGCTGCCTATCTGGGAATGGTTGAATCCTGTGTCACGGTGTGACACATCCTCTTTCTCTCTCCCACTACCGTCCCCGGCGCCCTCGTGTTGGGACAAGCTGGGCCGATATTTTAGCTATTTGGTTGACTGCAGGTACGGATCTATTCTTTCATGCTAGGTTGTTGTGTCCGCGACATTCCAGATGCTTCGACAACGGCGCCTAAGGCTCCACAGTGAAAGTCCTCGCCGCCGTTAACGGATTCTAGCGGAAAAATCCCGCAGTTTTCCCTGATGAAACAAAAAACCCACGTGTTCTCCACTCCGGAGGAATGGATAGCCAGCAAGGTCTTCTGATATCTTTCATGCTATATTTCTTAGGATGCCAGTTGAGAAGCACAGGGGGTCCTTGAAGTACGACTTGCTCGGGCATGCACGGCTGCAGCTTTTAGAGGCACGCCAAAGGGAAATATAAGCCGTGCACGGCAACGGTGACGGACGAGTATTAGGTTGACACCTTTACACTGTAAGTACGTGCGGATTGTGAGTGGAAGCCGTGCGACGTAAATCCGTGAATGCTCAACTCCAGTTCTGCTACTGAGGGTCCGTACAGCTCTACTGCGGTCGGGAATGATCTTGCTATCCTCTTTCCCCGGTATATCAATGTCAGGCGCGGTCAATACGTCTGCGCCGTTGTGGGCCTGGCCACTTGTCCTGTGAGCCCCAAACAATTCCCTGCCGGGTGGGACATTTTTTTGCCGGGATCGTGCTCATTCGTACGCTAGTACTGTACACTACATGTAACACCGTAGTTAATTGAACTTGATACAAATTCAATGTGGAAATTTTATTCATTTTGTCTACGTCGCTGTCCAGCAAAATTGAACAATCGCAAGGGGATCAACTCTCTCCATTAATTTGTGTACAATGGAGCGGGGCATAAATCATGAGGAAATGTGATGCGCTAACCGCGAAAATAACCATAGCAAGTTGGAATTTGGAAGTACGAAGGAATGTTTGAGGGAGAGTGTTGAATTGTGAGATGTTGATCAGCTGTGTCGCATTTTCCGCTGTGTGTCGGAATTACAAAGTGTGTCGTGTTGTTGTGTTTCAGGGAGCCTCCAACTGTGTGTACTACTAGTTTCAACCATCTCAATCTTTTTTTCTTGCCTCTGGGAAAGCTGATGTCAGTTTGAATTTCCATCTCGTTTGAAGGGAGACCCACGCTTTCAGTAGATCAGACGATAAATGTCGATTTGTCGAGACATAGTGTCTGGTTCACATGTCAATGGCCAATCCTAACAGTGAACATGAATATTCTGACGCTGAAGGGCTGGAAAAACCACTGAATTTCGGCGTGAACTTTCTACTCAGTTCTTAATGCAGGATATTGCAGCAGTACGTCCCTCAATAATTGTCTGAAGATGGTATGGTTGCCTTGGCCCAAAAGGCAACTCTCTCAGGCCTTCATATGAATGATCCGGCTTGACAACGTAGTTCAATTTGGGTTTAATATGACCTCCGAGTCTCGTCTAGCCGTAGGCGCCAGAATGTGTGTGCTTAATGCTGTCAGCCGAGTCTTCAGAGCACCGGAGTAGTACCACATGTCCCCAGTGCCGTACAGCGTGTCGGATTTGTTTGGAGTCCAGTGTGTCGCTGGACGTCCTACAAGGAGCACAGTGTGTCGGATGGCACGAGATACTGAAGAGTGTGTCACTTATTCTGAAGTGTGTCGGATTTAAAAGATGTGTCACGGTGTCGGGTTTCACGGGGCCTCCACACTAAGTCAACTCGTGCCTCCTTAGCCTTAGCTCCCAACTACTTACGTGATATGCATTAACTAGCCAAAACTGCTGAAATGTATGCTCATTGACTCGATTGAGCAGAAGAAGCTTGTCCAGGAAGTTCTTCATGCTTGATTCAAGCTTGATTCGACTCAAAGTGTTTTCCCATCGATCCGGGCGCGAATCAAGGTCGATTTTGGTGGCTGTCCGGCGAACCCGCTATTTTGCGGCCGTAACCTGTCTTTTCACCGTCCCGTCCCGTCTCATGCCCCCGACGCTCTTAAAGACGGCCGCAATTTTGACGGGGCGTAAAGCTATGTTGCGCGATGATCCTGTGCTCGCCTTCCAGACAGGCAAGAAGTCGGGCATGGCCGCTTTCCTCGGTACCCATCCTCGGAAGCGTGTTCTCGTTGTCCCTGCGGACTCGGAGAACTTCCAGATCGTGGTGTATCATCTTGAGGACCGGTGCCGGTGGGTTGAGCAGTTCACGCAGAGCAGAAGTAGCATTATCAAGGATGTGCCGGCAGAGCGTGCTGTCGAGGACTTTCTCGATTTCCATCCCAGCGTGCAGAAAATGTTCCCCTAATGCGACAACCCTCGATGTATGGCATATACGGGATCTGGATTAACTCCCGGTGTGGCACTCGGGCAAGGCCATCCTAATCGGGGACGCTGCACATGCTGTCACCCATCGTGAGTTTGTGTCCCTGTCTTTCTGATGGAGTTAATCTTTTATCTCGCTGTAGATTCTGGTCACGGATTCAATATTACTTTCGAAGATGGAGAAGCGCTGGGTTACTTTCTCCAGGACGCTACATCTGCGGCACAGATACCTGCCGCACTTGCCAACTTCGAGACCATCCGTATACCACGTGCACATATGGTTCAGCTTGCTAGTCGCCACCTAGGTGGATTACTCAGTGAGGAAGAGCTTAAGAAGATTGGGCAGTAAGCATGAAGTTCCATTGCATTTATGTTTTTGTGACAAGTTTGTCAGGTTTGATTACGGTGCTTCCATCACCAAAGTTCATGGATGTGCGTGTTAGGTCTCTTTTACAGGACTAACACTGATCATTTACAACTACAAACACTTCTGCGAAAGAGATGTGGGAGGCCTTGAAAGCCGGTGAATAGAGCATAGAATATATCTTTGGGAATAGAGTTCAACTTTTGTTAATTTGGTTGCGATCCGCAACGACCTCACTCCCTTCGAGCTCGAGGCAATTGACCTACGCTCCGAAGCTGATGCATTTCAAAGGTTGTACAAAGAGATCATTCGAGAATTGTGGGGTACTGAATCACGACCTCCCGGCTCTACATGCCGAGCAATTCCATGGCCAAGGCCTTGATGCTGTAACTCTTCTGTTCAAGCACTTAGTCTTATTCAGAGGGTATATTTACAGGGGGTATGCTTTAGACAGAAAAGCTAAAGTTTGTAAAGTGATAGGCCAACTACTCAGAGAATTGTATCCACTGTAGCTGTTCATCATTGATTGTCCACAGCGACTATCAGCCCAAATTTAACCATGGGCACATCCACTACCAGAGATGTGCTTGTCATTCAGAGGTAGAGCCAACTGGGGCAGGTCATTATTATCAGTATTGTGGTAGGAAGTGGGTTCCTGCATCTGCGGAGTTTCAGAACTCTCTTCACTATTCTTCCAGCAGTCTTTCGGCTAAATTCATGTACTAAGGGTCTTATTTCTCTCTCTCTCTCTCTCTTTTTGGCTGATTGTTCTCAATAATAAAACAAATAGGGTGATTCTATTTGGCACCCAGGGCATCTTATAAATTTGATACCCCTTCCACTCTAGGCAAGTGCATAGTGTCGCACAATATCATAAGGCCTAATCTGAAAGAATTACTGACCACCATTTCATTTATTGCCCAATTCCTGTGAAAAAAATCAAGGAGATGCATTCATTTTCGGAGTATTACTGTACAAATTTCTAGTCCTAAAGTGTACAGGATAATTCAAATGGAAGATTATGTGCCACTTTTACTGGATTATTTTGAGGCACATGCTTGAAACATTTATATCCTCTCAGAAACATGCTCAAGAATTCCGAAAATATTTCACCAAGGTACTGAGAAGGGCTGTTGCTGAAATCTTGGTTATCTGAGATTCAACGGCACTTGTGTGCCTTCTAGATGAGTACAACATGGCCGGCTTCTGCCTGAGCCTGGCAACCGGGATATTACTCAAAATGGAAGGGGTGTCGCATTTGTAAGCAGTGCCCCGGGGCCCCAAATAGCATAATTCAAATAAATACAATAAATAGTACTTCAACACAGAGAACTGGAAGTAAACAAGATATGTAAAAGTAGAATTGTTTTCACACAGCAATGGCCTTGAGAGAATCTTCTTGAGAAATTGAAACCTCACTGAACAGTTGGGTAGGTGCCTCCAAGATTGCAAGTTTATCCAAGGCTTCCTCATGAGCCTTTTCAAGCACAACAAGTCTGGAGTCAATTTGGATGACATCTTTGGCTTGGGATGACTGTTCAAATAGTGGTCTGGCTGTGTTCCAGTGAGCAACAGCTTCAGCAGTACTTCCATGCTTATGTGCCAGATCTCCCAAACGCAGCATGCACTGAGCGCGGCTTTGATGCACATCCATATAGGTGAATCCTTCCAGTGCTACTGTGTACAGGGTAAAGGCAGTGTCTTCATCATTGTCAGTGATGAATATGTCACCAAGAAAAAGCAGAGCTTTGTGGAGAGCTAATTTGTCTTTAGATCTGGATGAGAAACTCAGGTAGACCACAGGCCATCTGGGTTGTAGTCTCATGGCTGGCCAGACCCTGATGTCAGCAAGACATCCCAAGCAGAATGAGGTGAATTGATGGAGCCCTTGGGTAAGATAGAGGCATTCTTGGAAGTTCATCTCTGCCAAGTCAAATTTGTGGCTTCTGAGCTCTAGATATGCCCTGACTGCTTTGCACCCAGCAATATAACTCGGGAAACCAAGAGTGCTGGAAATTTCTGCAACTCTGTCCAACCCTCTCAACACATTTTCTGCAGGTATATCGAGTTGAATGTCGATGCATGCAATACTAAGAAGGGCATTTGCATGTATAGGATCATTTTGGTTTAGGGATGCTGTGTTGGCCATATCCATGAAGATACTTCGAGCTTGAGAATACTCTGATTTTATCCAGTGGATTTCAGCCTGGTTAGAGGTAATGAGGCGACTTAAAAACCCCTTTGATAAGCCACACATCTCCAACTTCTTCTGGGCACTATCCAGATGCCTCACACTCTCTGGGGAAATTTCCAAAGGATCTTGCACAGCAAGCCCAGATTTGAGATGCTGCAGCACTGTGATACAAACTCATTGCCACTTGTGCAACATCTTGTGCCTGTGCAGCAAATTCTTGGGCAGCATAATAGTCACCACGTGCAAGCTTGTATCGAGCCATATATATGAAAGTGCTGCTCTGCTGTTCATTGTTTCCAGATGATTTAGCCAATTCTTGGGCCCTACAGATGGATTGCCAAGCACGAGGTAAGTCTACCTGCTGAAAGGAAAATTTTGAAACTCCAGTATAGAATTTGCCTATTGCCACCATAATGAGACACACTATGGCTCATACAAGCAGGGTACTTACACTCGAGAACATAGTCAGTGACTTGTTTAAAGTGAGATATTCCTTGAGCTATCAATGCTTCTATCCACTGTGTTCGACAATAATATACCTCTGAGTACAGAACTTCACTAAAAAGATGTATTTTCATCTGAGGATCTGAAGGCCTATCCAAAATATGCTCAATTTGGTCCATCAGAGGAGTTGTACCCCGATTGGTGAATCGGTAAAAAGAGTTCAATGATATCACAGAGTGGATGATGTCTTGAAGATTTGAATCACTGGCCATCCATAAGCCTTGTTGCAATACTTCTTGCACATTTCCAAGATTCATGGTGATTTGGCTGACAACATGATGCATTTGCTCCCAGCTATAATTCTTATACAGCTTCAAAAGGGCATGGAAGTGCTGGCAGAGAGAATGGATCAGAACAGAAGATGGAGGTAGAAACCGTTGGATATGCTCTCTGACAGGCACCAGCACCAGAAGTTGTTTGCTGTTGTTCTGATATACCAAGGAAGTTGCTAGTAGCATTGCTTTGCAGCTTAGAATATTGGGAATAGGAAATTTGCTTTGGACAAGCTCAGCATCTGAGAGTCCATTGGGGAGAATTGAGAGGAGGCTCAACAATTCCTTGCTTTCAGATGAGAGTCGGGGACTTGAGAGTGAGAGGTCAATTGATGCATCCAAATTTGATCTCCGATCATAGCCCACAGAAAGGAGGGCTGTCTTCTCTGTTTCCCATCGGCCCAAGACATTTTCCAGCCCCTCATAATCAACCAAATGGGAAATAAGATCCACAGCCAAGGGCATATTGTCTGTGAAGCTGAGAAGTTGGTTCAAGTCTTCAATTGCATATGAATGATCTGTGATATTCATGAAGGTTTGTTGTGCAGCCTCATCAGACAGAGGTTGGAGAGGCACCAAAAAAGGGTGAGTCCATTGAATTTTGGCTGGCCGCTCTGCTCCTCGCATGGTCATCTATAATATATCAGAAAGGCAAATTGAAATCAGTACTATGCTTACTATCAAGCCAAGATGTTGGATCTCTGTAAGGAGGGAAAGAAACTCTTCAACTTCACCCCGAGACTGAATTGGTTCCCACACTGTCTCCAGATTGTCCAGAATCAATAGACAAGATGGCCTTCTTGAGAAAAACTGGATAACAGGTTTTGTTAGATCCTTGCCAGGATCCAGTCCAATATGCAATCCAATAAGTGCAGCAAGTTCAATGCTTGTGGTTGCTGCCTCTGCACTAATAAAGTATTTTTCTTTAAATTTGTCTGAAGTCTCTGGGTGGTGCAGAACTGCTCGTGCCAGGCTTGTTTTACCCATTCCACCACCTCCAAGGATGGCTACTCGAGGTGACTGTTGACTAAGGAGCTTCATAATAAGGTTCACCTCAGTGTCTCGACCATAAAAGATCTTGGGTTTTGAGGGCAAGAGTGAAAATGAATTTGAGCTGGAAAACATGAGAAAAGGAATTAATGGTAAGACTGCTTTCTACCTGCTTTTCAATTCATTGGCACCTAAGTGCACCTATACACAATTGGTTGGATATAGGGGAAGTCAATTGTTCACATACTGATGAGCCATCTGTTGTTGTATTGGTTTCGGACATAGTTGAGATCAATTCAAGCAATTCCATATGCTTGGTTTCAGTAGCTGTTTTCATCTCTCCAATGTTCTTGAAGATTGCACCACTGGTGCCAACCTAAAATTATGAGTTCAATCTCTTGACAAATGAGGAATAGTAGGTCCTACTTGAAAGACTTTCTTTGCCTCATCCAATTCCACATGACAGTCTTTCACCAGGTTATTCATTTCAATGTTACGGAACAGCCGCTTCAACTTGCTCCCATCTTGCTGTGCCTCAATGTATATGTATATCTTGTGAAGAGCTCTGCAGACAAATTTGTCAAAGCAGATCATCATTGGGTTGATCTCATACTTCATGAATCTCCCAACATGTTCTGTCATTGCAAGTGATAAGGACCCTGCACATTCAGACTTGATGTGAAGGTCAATAATTGCAAACAGCACTTGGTGGATGTTCTCCAACAGCTCAGCACATTCCTTTTTATTTTGCTTCACTTTCTGGTATATTTTGTGAGTCACAAACATTTTTCATTAGCAGCCTTGGTACCTGAACCAACTTGAGCAAGGATGCAACAGTGTTTGAAATTGGTTGAACAAATTCAGGAGCAAATGCATCATTGAGCTCATTCAACAGTGTGACTACAGTGGTCAAACAGGCTGCGAGGCTCTCGAGACGAATTTCGGTAACAGTGGCTTGGTGAGGCATTGTGGTGGGAGCTGGTCAAGCTAACTTGAGGTCTTGGTATTCGTATAGCTTATAAGCTGTCTAGGCAGCCCGTTATGGCTAGTGGTTGGGCTTGGCTTGGCGCACAACTAGAGCTTGGCCTTGGCTCCACACACTAAATTAGTACTGTAATTAACAGGCTAAAAAAGGCATTTGCAAAGATGCATTTCATGAATATAGGCACTACCTGAATTTGAGTGCTGGGAGCACCGGAATGCTTGTGCAATACAAAAATTCAAACTCAGGCCTTGCCTCACTGATATAATTGACGGTGAGCTACCCTGAAGCCAAGCCAAGCCAAACTCTTGGCTTGGGGCAGGCCTGGGCTTGGGGCTGAGATTTCCGAAACTAAATCCCAGGGCTCAAGCCCTGGTTTCAGACAACACAAAATGAGTTCGGAGTGATGGTTTTACAGCATCAAGTCAATGTTGAATATGTGTTCAACCTAAATTCAGTTGTATTTGTGACTCAGCCAGTTGCTGTTGGTATTTCATGTCTTGAAGCCAAGCCAGGCACATCACTGGAAATTATGGCATTCGGCATTCAGACACATACACTGAGTAGTAATTATACTAATTGAATACTTTGACCAGCTTGCTATCTCCTGTTTCATGCACTTAGTGCCTTTATGGTGAGATGTCAATAATGCTGTCTAATTGAGAGCTAATATGTGGTAACACTGATGATGATTGGATAAATTTATCATGCCTAGCCATCCACAGGGCAAACTGGCTCGGCAGATTACTTGTGGGAAAGTGGGAGGAGGCCAGCAGGTGCTTGTCAATGGACTGCGAGACTAGCGCTGGTTGCGTCACATGAAACACGGGCTGAACTGAACTAGCTTGCTTAGGTATCGTGAGGAGGATTAAGGGCAGTGGCATTATGAGTACGAGCATGTCCACAGTAAACTTGAAGGAGCAGACATTCAACGTTGAGGTCCTCTCGAGGAATACAGTCATGGAGCTTGAATTTGAGGTTGAGGCTAGCTTAAGGAAAAATAAGAGGCCAATGCATGTCTCGGAAGCTGCTTGTATGGGGCTGTGGGGCCTCGAAGTTCGGTGAGAGCCATTGGAAGAAGCCATCAGGAGTCGAGCTACCACTTGCACCAGAGATGTGCCATGTGGAGGGGTAATGTGGAAGGGGAGCTGGCCCTGTGTGAGGTCCAATATGAGGGGTTGGTGGCCAGTGAATGTAGATTAAAGTGTTGGGTATCAAGTGGGAGATTGTTATCGGCCAGTAAATTGAAAAAGGAGGGTGGAAAGAGTGTGCCGATGCAGTGTCAAGAGTGTGAGAAATGAGAGTGGGTGAGAAACACGAAGAAGAGCACTGGGGAAGGCTGAGAAGCCCACAGGGACCAAAAAGTAGTTGAAAGATCGAGGGGAACCGCTCCGCCTCTAGCCGCTTGGCTTCACTGGGTCCCACACAATGTGGTTGGTGTCCAAAAGGGAATTAATTCCTCCTGTCTCCAGCTAATTTACGTAGGTAACAGTAAAAGGGGAAAAATGGCTAGAAGAGGGAAATATGATAAAAGGATAGTTTCCACACCTCGGCTCGCTGGCCCTGCCACAGCGATGGCAAGGAAGTCCAGAAGGGTGACATGGCTGAGTCACGCCATCCCGATGGTAACACAAATCAAAAGATCGGAGATAATCCTCGAGCAGAGTTCGAATGACTTGTACATTCATTTTGACTCTCGTCAAGCCAACTTCCACAGTTTCACCAAGTCCCAATGCCCAACAGCATCAGACCATGTGTATCCATTCAGCACATAGCTTCAGTCATTTCGAGTTGATCTGGCATCACACACTCCTTGCAAGGTCATTGTTTGCCTGCAACTCCACTCAAGTGCTGTTTACTACTTATTCTGCTCTGCTATTACCATAGGTTGGTGCTGTTCTAGTAAATTGTACCAACAAATGAATGTATGTACACCACTCTAATAAAATTATCTCATGCAAAACCCTGGTGACACCTGGGATGAAAAGTCAACTGCCAGCTGCCGACCATGCTCTTACCAGCTGGGAAATTTATGTAGATTGTGCAGCTGGTTCCCAGGGGGCATTGCAGCTGAAATCAGCTGCAATATTTTCTGATCTCCAGCTGAGCACTCCACCTGGAGGTGGCCTGCCAGCACTTTGTCGGTGTAGAGCTCTGCACTGTGTGTACTGTATTTGGTACATGTTCAAATACAGATATACAGACACTCTCTGGCATGGTATGATCACTCTGCCAAGCCCTACAGTACGGAACAGAACACATACATATATGGGTCAATACAGGTTACAGACAACTTTACCATATACAGCTGAAAGAAATCAGCTGAGCTATTGGGTCAACAGGATCAACCCATATGCCTGCGACCACAAAATCACAGTTCTGCTCTCAAGTCTGACCCAGATTGCGGTCACCAGAGGCTGCCGAATGAGTTTTAGCTTGATACGGGCTTCTTCAGCACACATCCCAGCCAGCCACAGTATGAACATCACTGGATCTGAAAAATGACTATAGGTAAAGGATAGGAGCATCTATACACTCAGAGTAAGCACCAAATGCTAACGAGTTGTCACACACACACACCTTCCAGCAATTTGTGTGCAATCAGATCCAATCCAAAAGGCTTTCCCAACAAGGATGTGTTTCCAGTGACCATGTGATTCAGGGCATTGAGCAAGCATTGAGTGATTTCGCATTGAAGTGGGCAAGTTCTGCTGAAGGTTCATGGCCACTAAGTGGACACCTTGTCATTCGTCCTTTTCAACCTTCACAGAATATTGTTGGCTGTCTTCATTGATCATGATCACACCACCCCCAAGTTTATGCAGCATTGACTATGTTGCACTGAGTCCCAGCAGATAGATAACAGCAGTAGTTGAGATAAATCTCGCACACTTTTTTTTGAGCTGTCAGATTTATCTGAAAAGTATTTTCATGAAGCCAAGTACAAATTAATCTACTGCTATGTACCTCAAATCCGAGCACCTGCAAAAATAAAGCCCATTTCCAAATTCAATCCAATGCTGGTGGAGATTTCTTCAACTCCAATCAGAGCGCTTTCCAATAAAAACTACTCTCTGTGAATTCAATCTCACAGCATCTCGGATATTATGAGCCCAACAGTGGTCCTCCTACTTGTAGTAAAAAATCTGAGATATGGTTGAGTTTTTGCACATGGAATAAGTGAGTTATGCTAATGAAGCTGCACTGGGGGGTGCAGCCATATCAAAAAGTATTGAAAATGAAGAGGTTGAGCAGATGCAGGACTAGCAGTGGGACACACCAAAACTTTAAAACTAACACTTCCAGTACTATAATCACAACTCCAACTCCAATACTTGTGGTGTGTGTGTGTTTGAGCAGGCAGGGTATATATAACCCTTCTATAAGGGTGTGCAAGATGGTAGATTTCTATCTTGTAACAGCAGCAGGAGGACACTCTGTCTTGTGTAGCAGGGACTACTAACCACAGGAAGATCTTGGGTTCAATAGGATACTCTTTTCCTATCCAAGACACTGTCTGTGATCGTTCAGAACCAGTACTTTGACAGCTAGCCAAGGAAGTTGGAAGAAACTGGGCAGACTGTCAATCAACAGAGATTCTACTCAGCTTGTCCACAACGACTGGCAGCAGCATATCCAAGAGTTGGTGGATCTTATTCAAGCAGCAGTGTAGGCAAGGCATGGTGGCTCTTACTTGAATGGCCTGAGGTCTTTTCTCGAGAAGTGGGCTTTATTTGACTGGTGGTGACTTGACTCTCCCTGCAAGGAGTACTCTCAACTATGAACAGACAGTCTTGAGCAGCAGCTCTTACATGAGGGGTGCACTCAAGGGCAAACGGTGTGAGGAGGAAAATTAGTTCCCCTTGAGTGCTTGGGAAATATTGTTATTTGCAAGATTCACTCAAGTGTTCATTGTGCTCCAACAATTTCCTTTTCGAGGATCCTTGATTTGGTCAGGTCGGTTCTTGTAAGGGGAACCTCTACTCATTTGCTCTATGATCCCATTATCCCCGAGGACTTCTATGACATTTGACACTCTTTTACAACATCTGACACTTCCTTCTGACATTTGACACTTCTTTCTGGCATTTGACACTTCCTGTGAATCCAGGACATATTTCTCCGAGATTACTCATTTCCTCTTATGTGAAATACCCATTTCTCCGAGACATATTAGTGGCACCATGCTGGCAGAGCTCCTTAGACTTGTTGTCTTTGGATCCCTCTGCCAGGTATGCCTTCTCTCTATACTATACCTGTATTCTATAGCTAATATACTTTGGATCCCTCTGCCAGTCTTGACTGTGTAGCTCTCAGCATACAGCACACTGGGGAGTTGCCCTTACAGCACAACAAGTCTATCTCTGGGGCCAGCACCTTGTGCCTGGGCTTAGCTAGAGAACAGGAGAAGCATCTTGGACAGCTGGAGACTGTCTAGAGCAACCCAAGTGTCTTTCCTGCTTTACAGCTCATCACTCTGTGTTCCCCCCATTTCTCTGCTTTATCTTATATTCTGGGCTTTCTGTGGTGTCTCTGTGGTTCTTTGGGGCTTTTCTGGACCCTCTACTATCTTCTGTGGCTCTGAGCAGCAGCATACAGTTTCTGCTAGATCTTCCCAGCCCTAATCTGTCTGTTGGCTTACCTGTTGTGAAGTCCACCTGTGTGGCCTTAGTTTGCTGCTGCCAACCAAACAATCTCTCCCTTGGGAAGGATTGTTGGACCTCTCTCACAGAGCGGTGCCAGTTGCCTACGCTATTCATCTTTCACTTGCTTAACAGCGGTGTTAGGAGCGTCTTGTCGCATCGGGATTCGTCCTCTGAGCACTGCCTAGCGGCCACTATAACAGACTTTGAGAGGTTTGGAAGAGATTTCAGAGGCTGCAGATGTCTGTTCCTCCTCCACCTGATGCTCCCTGGCTCCCATACCTTCCCCCCTGCTCGTGTCCCAGTCCTTGTTGGCTCACTTATTCACCTGGTGCTCTTTACGTCAATCAGATATGTAGGGTCAGTGTTCTCATTACATCAATCAGATGCATCAGGTCAATGTTCTTGTGTCTGCTCAGTGTTCTCATAATGTCAGTCAGGTTCATTGTGCCACTATGTTTTTTGTTTATCATTAACATGCACACAAGGAAGTACAAGTCTAACAGATGAGAATTAGAGAAAACAAGTAGTTTAGGGAGGACAACGAAATATGACTCACATGAGTCAAAATGAGTCACATGAGTCAAAACAAGTCATATGAGTCACAATGAGTCATGTGAGTCATAATGAGTCATGTGAGTCAGAATGAGTCATGTGAGTCATACGTGGTCATAACCTTCCAGAGTCATGTAGAAATGAGTCACCCCAGCAGTATATAAGGGCCAGGGCCCCAGCATGTCTCCCCCAAGTTGACCCCACCTGTACTCATAGGTAGTTAACTATCCATTAGCTTTCTGCTAACTTGTGTGTGTCTGAAGCCTATCCGTCAAGCCGATTAACAAGAACACTGATCCGTAACGAGAACACTGACCCAAAACGAGAACACTGACCCGACGCACCTGACTGACCTTACGAGAACACTGAACCAATACGCGAACACTGACCCGACACATCTGAACAACGTAACGAGAACACTGATCCGACGTATTTGACTGACATAACGAGAACACTGACCCGACCGAATCAAGTACTACTCTGCCAAGATCCTCGAAAAGGAAATTTTTTGGAGCACAACGAACACTTGAGTGAATCTTGCAAATAACGATATTTCCCAAGCACTCAAGGGAAACAAATTTTCCTCCACACATAATTGGAGCCCACCATGAGGGAATTCTTTGCTCCAACGACAGGAGTCTCCTATTCTCGGATCCAACGACCGAACTGAACACAACACAATGAAACATCATGACACAAACCACGACTGAAAAACCTGTTTATGTATTCAAAGACTGGGATGAATGACGACAGTATGAATCTATGGATGCTCAGACTCGGCAAGCATATGAAGAATTGCATGGAGAACCTATAGGTCCTCTGCCTGATGTAATGGGGCCACCTCCTTCTAATACCGAAGCTGGACCTTCCCATAGCCGAGACGAACCTATTACCGCTTCAGCAGATAAAGGTAAGGGAAAAGCAACTGACATGGAGAATGCGCCGACCACCTTTCAATACCGAAGCCGGAAGAATCATGAGTTTCCTTCATCATCAGACTCTGAGGAAAGTTCCTTGGATTATTCACCTCCTTCACCCCCACGAAGGCGTGCCCGATTTCAATCACCGCATACAACAAATACAACTCCACCCCCAATGAGTTTTCATTCACCATCATCGGTTCCCCCTTCAACTAGCTACACGCTGCCAGTTAGTGTTCCGACTATACATGATATGCCAGTGCAAGGAAGTAAAGATGCTCCTAAGAAATTCCAAGGGGAAGTATACTGAAGTCCAGACATTTGTGGATCACTATGAACGGTTGCTTAAGAAGTGTCAAATCACTGACGACAAGCAGAAATGTGAACACGTTTTGAAGTACTGTGCCATTGACATCCAGTATGTGATTCAAACCTTGGATGGGTTCGACCCACTACGCTGGAGCCAGCTGAAGAGGGAGATTTTGAAACACTTCGATGCAGACCAGATGTACCAGAAGTATAAGCCGGTGGATGTGGAACGTTTTGCGGCTCAGCATAGCCAAAAACAGTGCCATAACCTCACTAATTGGAAGAAGTACTTCATCAAATACAACACTCTTGCCGGTGGACCACTAACAAAAGGATATCTAAGCAAGGAAGATTACAATGCATATTTCTTTGTTGGAATTGAGAGGTCCCTGTGGCAGGTCTTGGAGAACAGAATACTACAAGCTAATCCATTCAGAGATGATACTGCCCAGTATACAGTGACTGAGATCAATGCCGCTGCCGAATGGTACTTCCGACGCAATAAATATGAAACTCTAATGGTCTGAGCAGCAGATTGGGGAGACGAGTTGGATGAGGATTCTGACGAGGAGTCAGCAAGTGATTCCTCAGACAGTGAATTTTCAGATTCAGACTATGAGAAGTACCGGCTGAAAAAGAAACGCCGTGTAAAGAAACGCAGAGAAGAAAGGAAGAAGAAACAAGCCAAGAAAGGATTCATTCGAAAAGACACACAGAAGTATCAAGGGACAGAGGAGGAAGTAACCACCTTGATTCGGAAGTTAGGGACAATGAAGCTAGATGACCCGGAGTATGCCCCTGTTTACTCGCTGTGGCAAAAAGTAACCGGAAATCTGCCTGCACAGCCACTAAAACTGCATATCAGCAGTTCTTGTGTACAGATTATGAAAGTAGTATTAATTTGGTGCAGATTGTGATATGTAAACTCACCATAGAGATCCACACACTTGGCATGGTAATAAAATGAAAAAATACTCCAGAAACTGGTGATTTCCCTACTGACAGCTGGTTGTTCCACCTTGGCCCAAACTTGTTGCTCTCTAAAATGAGCTTGAATATGCTAGAATGCACACATAAACTCTTGAGAAATGCAAGCTAGCCTACGGTGCTGTAGGCTGCAATTAATCACAAGCAAAATTACACCCCTTTGGAAAAGAAATTGTTAATCTGCAAATTTTACTGGAAACAAGGGGTATGCTGAGTTTTTTCTGGCATTTGGAACTCAGTAATGCTGTTAGGAGATTTGGGGTGCAAAACCTCCTATACATACCCTATTTTTGGTGCCCAACCAAAATGTGCAGTTTCTGGACTATTTTTTAAATTTATTACAGGTGGGGTCAACTTGGGGGAAAACATGCTGGGGCCTTGGCCCTTATATACTGCTGGGGTGTCTCATTTCTACATGACTCTGGAAGCTCATGACCGTGTATGACTCACATGACTTGTTCTGACTCACATGACTCATTATGACTCATATGACTCGTTTTGACTCATGTGACTCATCTTGACTCACGTGAGTCATATTACATTGTTCCTTCTATACTGCCTATTTTCTCTAGTTCCCATTCTGTAGACTTGTACTTTCTTGTGTGCATGTTATTGGCAAACATAAACATAGTGGCATAATGGGTGGCTCATATGTCACAGCAGGAGGCCCCTCTCAAAGATATCAAATCACTTGGTCTATTTCTTAGAGTGCTGCAGATGTGTGCTTTTCAATTCAAAAGAGTACTGCTATATTCCCCTGATTTCCAGGCAGATAGTTTACTGACTACCACAGGAATTACTGCTAGCCTTTATACAAATGCTCAAGTCAAAAGGGAGTAAAAAGGAACATCTAGGATCATTAGCACTTCATACCTCTAGGGGTGAGTGTCCAATGACAATTTGTGCATTGCAGAGTCATCCACCCACTGGAGATATTGCACATGGTTTCTGTCATTGACACCTTGTGGTGTGCTTGTTGTCTGGGTTCCTCCAATAGCAGTAAGGACTATCACTGTCCCTGCTAGTGTTGATGGAGCTGTTCTGGCAGGAGTAGCAACAGGGTGGTTTAAGATTAAGCCACCATGTTGCCAACGTGAGCGGTGGCTTAAGCCACTGGCTTAAACCACATTTAATGGCACATCAAAGTGGGTTTTTACACCAGTTTAGACTGTAGCTTAAGCCAGTTTGAACCTGATGGTGGCTTAAGCCAGTTTAAACCAAAAAAAAGTGCATCCAACACCTCCTGGTTGAAACCACAAAAAATGCATCCAACATCTTTTTGAATATGTCTCTATATGACACTTAAATTCCAAGCTGCTATAGCAAATACACTTGTATCTTATTTGAAACTCAAAGGCACCAAAGCACATATCATGATTTTCACATAACGGTTTGGCTTGATTAGCCTTCGATTCCAATGCACGACGCCCGACACCAGCTTGAACATGGGGCAATACAGCCTGCAATCTTGGAATATCTGCATGCATAGCTCATAGCAGCAACTACATATGCTTGGCAGCTAGCTTTGGCTTGGCACGCTGCATCAACCTTACACCTTGACTGAATCACATTCATTTTCCCCCAAGTTCATCGCTATCCGCGGCTTTGCATGCAAAATCATAGGAATTTATTGCGCGGTGCTCCCTCTGTATCTCCTGCCTGCCTTTTCTTGAGCTCCAGACTAAAGACATGCTTATTGCACAAGTGTCCCAGTGCTCCCAGCACTCTAATTTGTGTATTTCCAAGGAGGGAAAGGTACGTTATGCAGTGCATTCATGAAATGCACCCATGCAAATGCCTTTCTCAACCTGTTAATTACAGTACTTGGCTTGAGGAAAGTGAAACCAAAGCTGCCAAGCCAAGACCGAGTTCTGGTTCCAAGCCAACTGCTAGCCATAATAGGCTGCCTAGATGGTTTAAGTTCTATGAATCCCCCAGGACCGCAAATTACCCCACTAGCTCCCACTACGATGCCCCGCCAACCTACTGTTACCGAAATTTGTCTCGAGAGCCTCACAGCCTGTTTGACCACTGCAGTCACACTTTTGAATGAGCTCAATGATGCATTTGTTCCTGAATTTGTTCAACCACCGTTCAGTCAAGTGAATCCCAGAAGCGCTTCTCTGCACACCCAGATGCCCGGTGAGACTTCCTCGATCCAGTGCCCGGACACAGCTAGATACCCGTCCGTATCCCAGCCTGCCGGGTATCATCTGTGATATGAATCTCACCGAAAACAGTCGGCCCCTTTGAATTCATTCTGAGCGTCAGACAGCGAGAAAGGGGAAAAGAACGCATGTTGAGCTTGGCCTTCAACTGATCAAGCCGCCTCTGAAAGACCTTCATAACTCCTTCACGAGTTCCTTTTCGACCTGGAAGGCGAACACCGTTTTTAGCGCGTGCAGCAATCTCGACCATCTCTATGAATTTGGGGTGCTCGAGAGCATCGATGGGCTACACAGTCAGCATAGTGCCGAGGCAATAAACGAATGCTCACCTGATCTGTTGCAACTAACCAGTCGATTGCGGCTTCGTGAAAGACCGCATCCGAGTACGGGATAATTATCTCTTTCGCGGGCATCTTCTTGAGATTGCTATCAAGCGTTGGCTGGGCCGCAGCGGCGGCAGCTTTGGCTTTCCTCCGATCTCCTGGCAGAGCAGAGGTGAATTCCTCCTTTGCTGCCCATCGGTGATACGCGTTCTTGTTCCCACCCCCAAAATTAATGTACTGTACCAATAGAAGATATAAGATGCCTACATAGTGTTCCGGACTCCAGGTGGCGGCGGAGAGTTGTAGGTTCCGCCACAATATTTTTCTTGCCACTGAAAAATCGACTTTAAATCAATTGTCAGAATACTGAAATATTGGCTTACCCAGGACACTTCAGGCATACACGGCGGGATTGATATGTGTTGTCCGGTTTCCTGGCATGGTAAGGAGAGTCGAAAAAAATGGTTGATATCTTTGTTAACATTGCCCTTTGTCTTCTTAGGTCCTGTCAGTGGAGTCACGTCAATATCAGCGAGGAATCCCTCAGTGTCGACTGCAGTCGCATTCCCGGAGGACCCGCTCCTCGACGTTGCTGGACGTTGTGATCAGTTAAAAGACACCGAGTGCCAGAGGAGAACGAACAAGCATCAATTCCCTCGCCCCCAAGTGCCGGAGGCTGAGCATTCACCGTGGTTGCATTATGCGTTCGAGCACCTAGAGTCAATCAATCGGCACGCCGTTCATACACAAAATTAGAACGTGCGAACGTTTGGGTGACGATGAAAGGAGAGTCGATGGAGGGCCACGCTTCTTTCCCTTCCCAGGCGACTTTGAAGGAGTATCGTCAACAAATTCGATCACATTGGGTACATCCCTTGCGCACACTTTGCTGGAGGGTTTGCGGGAGCGGCTTCCCTCCAGCATGAGACTGGGATCTGGGACATCCCGAGGAGCCATTCTGCATTCTCCCGATACTCTGTGTTCATTTTATGTGAATTCTTGCCGAGTATAGCGCCACAATTACGTTCAACAGACCTGAATCAACGAACATGGAGTAAAAAGTTGGGACAAGCGAGGGAAAAATGTCCGGGGGCTGGCGATTCCGAGTAAACTGCAGGGTCAAGCCAATAAATGGGTCGCAGGAAAGAGGAAAAAAAATGAAATAATGTCACGGCGGCGTCAGGAGCAGGAGTAGAGAATGCATAGCTGCTGTCAGTTGTTCAAGTTACGACGTGTTGCTGGCTTGTGCTCGGAACCAACCCTGAGAATCATCGGCCGAGTTTGACAGTCCGAGAAGTTGACAGTTCTTATCGGCCGAAAAGCCATGGCTTTTTGGCCTGGCCCTGGCTTGGGAGACCGCCAGGCCAGGCCAAAAGCCAGCTCGGACCATGGCTTTGGCCTGGCCTTGGCCCTGGTACCAAAGCCAAAAAGCCATGGCTTTCTGGCCTGAGGCCAAAGCCAGAACATCACTAGGACTCTGTTGTTGTATGTCGGAACTTGCCGCGACAACGCTACGTGCCCGGTCCTAAACCGGCCCCGGGCCGGCTAACTCAGCCTTTTTCGTTTTTGCGAAGTCGTCATCGTCATTGCTTGAAGGAGCACGACGCACGAGGAACGGCTCCATAGCTCTACGAAGAACCCAGAGCAAGCCAGGACCAAGCACGCAGGAGAAAACGAGCGAATGCCAAAGTGAAGGGATTTATTTCGGCCAAGAAGACGGAGAAACGCGATGGATGTCGACGACGACGAGCCACGATGTACGAGAAGCCGGAGCGGAGCAGGAACGCAAAAGCGCAGGCGCGTCATCGCGCGAAGAGGAAGGCGCATATCGAGGTGCGGCCCCACTTCCTTTGCCTCGCTTCATTATCGCTTCAGTACGCTCAAGCATGCATCTCGAAGAAACTGTCACGAAACTGCGATCCGCACTTGGACAACCCGCGCATCCGACGCTCCCGCCGCCCATACTTACCCACACACACACGCACACTCACCCTGCGCATCCACTCGCACTCGGCACATCCACTTGACGCGCCTGGACCTGGCGGCCTTTCCCTCTATTTGCCGGACTCGCCCCTGCGCCTCGAGTCTCGAGATAATGCAAGTGGGACGACAACCAGCTCTCGCTCGTCTCCGCGCACTCCTCGTCGACTCCCACGGCGCGCGCGGAGGAAGAGGAGTAGGAGGGCACTACTCGCCCGCCGCTCAAGTCCAAAGCGCTTACCACCACCTTCCTCGAGAGTCCTGGACTTGCCTGCATCATCCCGCGCGCTTCACACTCTCTGATCAACGCATGCCAAATTTGCCACGACGCCTACGCTCCGTCTGCAAGCTGCGCTGGTACCGCGTCCCCGGGTTTAGTCCATCCTCGCGCCCGCCGCCGCACGAGTGTCTTCTCGCATATACGGTACGTCCCCATCTAGCCGCTGTGATTAGCACGCTGAATGCTGAAAAAACATTGAAAAGAGCCATCTCTTCGGCTCGCGCCGATTGAGAAGGCGACAACCCACGTCCCCATCCGCCCCGTCCACGTCCTCTGCTGCATCCACACCCGCTCCCCCTTCTACACCGCCGCGAAAATACCTGCCCCGACACCGACCCCGCCCTGCGCTACACCTGCCCTGCGTTACACCTCATCACCGTCCCCAAGTCCTCCTCGTAGTCGCCCGCAAATCCGCCTCGCCCGTGCCCGCGCCCCCGACGCATGCCACGGCCATCTCTCCCGCTCAAATCGTCTTCACCCGGCTCGAAGGCCAGCCACAGGGGACGCGAACGACGGCTGATGAGGGGCAAGACCTTGGTGCCGCCGACACGAATGTGGGGCTAGGCGTCGGGCCCACGAGTCGTTCGGTACGAGGGCAGTCAATCGTCAGCACGAAGTGGCGCAGAGAAAGGAGAGCAAGAGGTGGATGAAGAGCACGACAAGGAAGAAGCCAGCGAAGCGCTCGTCAGTGTCGTCGTCGGCAAGTCTGTGTATCCTCGCACTGACTTGCTCGCTTACTGTCCCTGCAGATCCCGAACCGAGTCCATGGGGACGCAATCTAGCGTTTAGTATCTATCGACTCCATGCAGTGACAAGGTGCATGCACTCTTCTCGTTTTCCTGTCTATATATAATCAAATGTGCACGCAGATGCGCGCCGTCTGTGCTGAGCAGGACTATGGTCGAAACGACTGTCAGACTTAGTCAAGTTGCCGACGCAATCGACGCCCACGCCGTAAGTAAGTTACTACTACGCATCAGTTACCGCGGACCCCCGAATCCCACTCACGCACTCTTCTACAGTACCGATGATGCAAGAGGACGTGGGCGCGCTGTGCCGCGGGATTTCGACTAGTGTTGTGTCGGGTCAGGGCTCAGGCCCGAGCCCGGCCCAAGCCCAGGGCTTCTCGGCCCGACTCAAGCCCGACCCGAGTAGGGCTCAGGTAGGGCCCAGGGTCGGGCTCAACTTTTTTGAAGACCCTCGACCCGGGCTTGAGCCCGGGCTTGGAGTTCCCAAATTTTCAGATTTCACTCCATGAAAAATTTACGTTCAAAAATCACAATTTTGCCTCCTCGGAGTTGTAGTGTCGGCTATCACGGAGCTCTCTTGCGCCGAACACTTCCAATGCACTTGTAATTAGTGCTGTGCTAGTAAATTAATAGCACCTGCTATGCTATGCTATGGATGTTCAGCCCCAGCGGTCAATAGCTAGCATATGTTAATAACATGCTTTCTAACATCTAGTTAATAACTGCTATTTTATTTCTAGCTGCAATAAATAGCATGCTATTGATGCTATTATAGCTATATTTTAGTCGTCGACGTCCCAATCCTCGTTCTCGGGCTCTACCGTCTTTGCAGTCTCCTGCGATTGAACATGTTCTGCGGGCCCCACATCTTTCTTGTTCCCCGCTGAAATGATCCGCGCAAGTGAAAGGCTGTCCAACCGGACGAACTCCTCCACTGCCCAATGTGTAGCAGAGCGAACGACCTTGGGGACGGGTCCCGGCTCAGCGGAGATTGCATCATCCACACGGTCTGTCTCGGAAAGATCGTAGGGATCCGGTTGATTGAATAAAGCCTGTTCGAGGGCCTCACGGTCGACGTCCTGGGGTGACACATCCTCGTCGTTGAGAAGATCCATAAGGGAAGGGGTGGATAGGATTGTTGAGGTCGATCCAACCGCAGAAACCTTCACATTAGCTGTAGCCCTGTGTTTGTATTCACCCTCGGTGAGCCCGAATTTATACCATTGTGAGAGTTGTGCAGCTGCGATGAGGTGTTCCGGAGTCATCGAACTTCTTCGAGCGGCGTTGATCCACCCAAGCAAAGATGCCGTCCGTTCATCGCAAAGCTCGGACGGCATGATTGAGAACACAATGATAGCAATCATCTGAATTGACAAGTGAGCGATCTGAATCATCGAAAAGAATAAATCCTACAGCAAGAACATCCGCATTGGAGTCGCGTGAGAGCCCTTTCCAGTAATCCAAAGGACTATCCTCGGACGTCGAATAGACACGTTGATGAAAGGGCGGGAGCCCCACTGACCAGCGAATGAGCTGATCATCGAGCCTATCGGCATCGCCTTTCGACGTTTTTCCGGTCCGAGTCTGCTCGCCTTTCAAAATTTCTCGGGCGGATTTCCGCAACATCTTGAAAAAGTCGGGATACTTGGACGAGTCCAATTTTTCGCCCTCCTTCAAGGCCGGCATGACAAGCTTCAAACCACCGTGCTGGAAGTAAACTGATAATGATCAGAGAACGTATACGCATGAATCGGCACTTGACTCACATGGATGGAGAAAATATGCGAAAAGAAAGATTCGGTGCGAAGATTCTGTCATCATCTGTTCAAAGCGAGCATTGTAAATCTCAACAACTCGATCTCGATAGCTGGTCAGGCCAGAATTGAAATCACCAAGCAACTTGTTAAGATGCCAAGCAATCGTAATCCAAACATAGAACACGTCGGCACACGTCGTGTTCTGACCTTCGAGGGTTGTAATGCCATTCGCGCCTGCCTCGAACAATTTGACCATTGAGTCAAGTTGCGCGAGGAAAGCATAATGTGTAGGACCAGGTGTGAGGTATGGAATGAGTCGCTTGGTCTAAATAAACTCAGCACCGGTCAAAAAGAATCGAATTTAACAGTCACGTACCGCTGCCGTTGCAAATACAATTGTACCTGAGACCACACATGTAACAAGTGCGGGTATACAACGCTGTACTGCGCGGGCCTGAATGTAGGTGGTCCCAAAACGAGTCTCCGAGGCGGATTTCATGCCAGAACTGATGCCCTGGCGTTCTCGTTCGATGGCAAGCTGCGCAGTTCCAAGATTTGACTGCCCAAAGAAGTTGGATATTGCCGAAATGATGACAAGTTCCTACAAAGAATTTAGCATCAAAAGCAAGCCGGGTTCACGTACTCACTGCTTTGAAAAGCTTCCCAAGATCCTTGAGAAACAGATTAAGGTTATGGCACGGGTCGTAAATGTTCAAAATCCAGATGTATAACCCGCAGATAAGCTTTTTAGCGGCTCGGACGTTGGGACCGCCATCACCAACAACCGCGGAATATGATGTTGCCTTGAAGAAAGCAAATATGCGGTTCTGAACTGCATCCTTCAGGGCGGCTGCAGTTACAGAAACACCCTTGAAAACGTGACCCGCAGTGAGAAATGACCGTCTGCTCGGAAGGGTTGTATGGAATGTATAAATTTCGTCCTGCGCACGTGAACTCCAGCCATCGAACGAGAGTGTGAGATAGAACCGAGGAGCAAGGAATTTTTCGAGGGCAACCATGAATGCCGAAAGCTGTTCTGTGATGAGGCGAATAAAAAAATGCACTGCGGTCGGGGGTGACGTAGTTCGGAGCCGCAATGAAGAGAAGATTGATGAGCCAAGGATTATCGACGAACGAGAACGGGAGTGCGGCACAAATAACCAGCTGAAATAAAGCCATGTCAAGCGCAGCCTGCAACATGGCCTGCCGAGCATCACTGAGTTTCTTCGGGGTGAAAAACTCTTTGATATTGGGATCTGTGGCTGAGTCCGAGGAGCCTTCTGCGACGGCGTTTGGCGGCTGATCTATATCCATAGCTGGCAGTATATTGCCAGGAATAATACCTTGCTTCGGCTTAGTGCGAAGCTTCGGAAGCGCGGTGCCATTTCCTCGTTCGGCGTTGGTTTGCACTAGATCCGTGAAAAGTTTCGGAAAGAGCTTGGGCAGTTCCTGGAAAACACCATTAGAAATGAATTTTTATTATTCAGCAGGGAAAAGAAAACTTGCGGTGCACTGAAGACCATGCTCTTTGATCCGCTGTGGATTGCGGTACATGGTTCGAGCATCACAGGCAATACAATACACAACCTTGACAAGCTCTTTTTTAGAATTGGGCTCCTCTTCCTCGATGATTAAATTATCAACGAGTTTGTCGCGTTTGCGGCCAGCTTGCTTGGTACGCGCTGGACCAACTTCCCCTTGGGGAGGAGCGCCCTCCAGATCAGCTATACGTTGAGCACGGATCGCGGCATGGCGTCTATCTTGTTCGGACTCGGCAGGCGCGGGAGCCGGCTGTTTGCCCTTTTTCTTCCTTTTTCCCGGCGCGGCAGCAGTGCCGCCAGCAGGAGGCTATTTTCGACGGTTACATATATATGTATAACATGTCAGAACAAATTTACGTACCTCTGGTATATCTTTACCTTGCTGGACCGCGTCGATTACTGCAGTAAGATGAGCCATCCATGTTCCACGCTCCGGTGTCCCTTCGGCGGTGTGGGTTTCGATAACGCCTTGGAAGTCCGGAATTGAATACTCCTCAACCTCGATGTATGCCGAACGCGCAATTAAAATGGCGCCGAGCGCCGTTTCTGACAGCGGCATTGAATAAAGCTTCGAGAAGATGTCACGGTGCCGTGAAAAATCTACGTGGCATGTGATCACGTGATGAGATGGGCGGGCCAACTGATCCGCCGATATTGGCCCACTCGGCTCATTTTTGCAGCTTCTAGCATTCCGTTTGAGCTGTACGCTACTTCTACGCACTCAATACCCATTTATTTGAATTTATAGCAATAAATAGCAGAGCATTTTGAGCCGTCCCAGCGATAGCAGCTAATAACAGCTATATAGCATGCTATTAATAGCAATGTTATTAACATTTGAGTTTCCAACACAGCACTACTTGTAATGTACCTTGAATGAGCGGGTACCTTGTGTCGCTACACAGCGCCGCAATTATTGCAGGGTCATTGGACACCATGCTGTATATGGATCTTTTTTTTTTCTTCTAGTTATATTCAGGCACTCGTCTTCGGTATATATCTGTCTGAACTCTCAAGCGTGAACTCAGTCGTCTCCCTCAGAGCCATTTTTTGGTCTGCCTCTTGTCTCGTTCTTGCCGGGATTGTTGACCCATCATCCACTATGCCACGGGACGAGGGAATCAACCCCGCCAATATTCTTTCGCAGCGGCGTGCCCATGTACCTAGCTCCCGGCTTCTCCAACAGGCGGACACTCAGAAAAAATCGACAGTTCAACCTGGTGCTCAGCAAACATCGACACACGATGTGCAGGAATTAGGCGGTGACGACAACACTTCTATTGCCCAATCTCCACCTCAAACTGCCTCCGAACCGGACGACAGAGCAGGAGTTTCGGGTATGCACGAGTTCTTACATTTCCCGGCATCTACTAACCTGAATATATCAGATCTTGACGATGATCCTCCCCGGAGCGAGAGGGGTGATTCGAGTCCCCCTCCTCAACGTGGACACGGTAACAGATTTGAGCAGCGTGTGTTCTATCCTTCTACTTGTCGCTGAATTATCCCTCATTGATGTTAGCGAGGGCAACATCAACGAGGAGTCCTTCCCGAGGCCACGAGGCTGGTCAGGTTGGTCAAAGTAAGCCATTCACAACTCAGTTATAAGTACTTCTTATTCATCCTCGACATTTTAGGTGGGACTACAGCCGAAAAACGCAGACGACGCGTTTCGCAATCATCTGACCGTGATGCGACAGACGCAGACGGTTTACTGAAAGATATCCCCGTGGTCATTGATATGACCAAGGACGATGAACCTGCATCGACCTTGGCACAGCGTGCGCGAGACTTGACTCATTTCTTCAGCTCGGGTAGTACCGACAAAACCAGAATATGTAAGATTTGCGAGTAAGTTCTGGGTTTAAACTTGGAAAAGGTTTGACTGAAAGTACATGTAGGAAGAAGAAGAATAATAAGATGGAGTACGTCAAGGGACGCTTCAACTCTCCGTCGGCATATGGAGCGCTACCATCGAGTAAGTTTCCAGTCCAAAATTCGTCAGAATTAAATGAAATCACTGGCCCCATCCAACAGGAAAAATATCTCGAGTGGGCGAAGAAGGAGAATTTTGTCTCTATGCTTCCCTCTGATAGTGCGGCCCGTAGGACGAAGGCAGCGGCAGAGAAGGTGGAGCAGACAAAGTTGGATAGTCATCTGGCTCCACGTCCACCTCGACTCACTGTGATAAAATATACACCAGAGCTGTTCACAGAAGCCGCAATCAAATGGTTAATTGCGACAGATCAGGTAAGTCAAGTATCTATCTGCGCCTTTCCCTACTAGTATGAGTGACTGCGTTTCAGCCGTTGTCTGCTTTGACAAATCCGTGGTTCAAAGCCATGATTGAGATCGCTTCCCGGGCCACAGATGGCATAGAAATCCCGGAACGCAAAGCCATTCGAGCCGGAATTATCCAGATGTTCAAGGCGAATCTCTTAAAGCTGAAGGACCTTCTGAACGTGAGTCCGATGGGTAGCTTGGTTCAATTGTTATACTGAAGATATTTAAGAGTGCCAATGTTCCTGGGGGAGATACAATTGGCGGTGGATGCTTGGCAGGCAGATAACACTGATGCATATTTTGTAGCGACGGGATCATTCATTGAAGTCAGCGGTGGTCAATGGAAGAAAAGAACAAGATTACTCGGGTTCGTTCGCCTTCAAAATGCCCATAACGGACGGCGCCTTGGCCAGGCATTGTTCCGCATTGTCGCTCGATTGGGATTTACAAAGAAGGTTTGATTCGACGATTATCCAATTCCCGTCCATTGTACCTGATTTCAAGTTTGGCACCATGCTAGGCCGGCTGGGTCACATGCGACAATGCAACTAACAACGGAACCATGATGATCGAATTCGCATTTCAGATTCGTCGTGTGACGGGTCGGGCATATGATGCGAAAGAACGGCGCTTCAGGTTTGTTTGAATCATGAAACTTGTGAGTCATTAATATGCAGTCTTCCAGGTGCTTGGCGCACATAGTCAATCTGGCAACACAAGCGGTAATAAAGACGTATTCGAAGTCAAAGTGCTACAATCCACATGCGCCCGAGGAACATATGCCCAACCTTACGGAGCCACACCGAGATGTTCTTGGCATTGTGCGTGCCATTGCAGTGAAGGTACAGTGTCCATTTCGGAAATAATTGAGGTAGAATTGACTGCACTCCAGGAACGGTCTTCTGCGAAGCAGAAAGAACTGTTCCGCACCATTCAAGAGAAAGCCGGCTCGACATCTGTCCTACAGCTAATTTTAGATATGGTGATTTGGTGGTCTTCGACGTATGCAATGCTCCACCGAGGATACACACTGCGTGAAGTACGTGATTTTGTGTTGCAAAACCCATCATTGCATTGATTTTTACTAGTATGTCGACACTTTTGTTCAAAAAATCGCGCGAGAAGAGAAAGATCCTGTTAAGAGTGAAAAGCTCCGATCATTGCTTCTCTCAGCTAATGAATGGGAGCGAGTGAAAGTTTTACTTGGGCTCCTCGGGGTATGATAAATATGCATGTTCAAGCACTAAAAAACATACTAATTCACATCTCAGTATGCAGATACAGCCCAGCAAGCCTTCTCATCGGACGAAGGACCAAGTATGCACCTGGCCATCCCGGCGTTGGAGTCCCTTCACCTGATTAGTCTATTTTTATTGCGCTCGCTCACCAAAAATGACATTAGTCTTGGATCCCTCTCAGAAGTTGGCATACTTTTCCAAACACTGGTCCGCCGACTTACAAGCTGAAGTCCTTGCTGCCGTGGAAAAAATTGTGAGCACCGCTACTGTTTACCGTAAATCAGAGAAATGATAATTATCTTAGTTTGAACATCGTTGGCTACAACTTCGTCAGGCCGGAGCAGATCAACCACTTCCAAGGCCTCGGAAGAAGAAGAAGATTTCCGCTTTGCTTGCCTTGAACATCGATAGCGACTCGGACGATGACATGGGAGCTTCAACCGCATTAAACAGTCCTTTAGACTCGGGGAAGCCATGGCTTCCTGATTTCAGAAAATAAATGGATGCAGTTGATGAACTGCCAGAAGACATGTCGGTGGTGACATGGTGGGGCGTACGTGTCTTTCTATTTATTTAACTTGAATTTTAGAACTTAGTTTGCGAACTTAGATCAATCATCACCGTTTCCCCCCTGCTTGGGGATTATTAGGGGGAGCCAAAGATCGCTTAAGAAGGCAATTCTCATGTCGATTCAGGTGTTGATTCAGCCATGGATTCAGAGGTTGATTCCCATCGATTCTTGACCAAGAATCAACGGAGAATCGAGGTTGTTGTCGATTCATCAAGAATCGAACTGAATCCAAGAATCTACTCCGGAGTAGATTCTTGGATTCACGTCGATTCATGAGAATCGATTGATTCTTGGTCAAGAATCGGCATGAGAATCCAACCGAGAATCCACTCGTGAATCGACCTCTTAAGCGATCTTTGACCTCCCCTATTGGCACTTGATTATCTCGCGATTCAAGCTGCGTCGGTGTCTGCGGAACGTGCCTTTTCCTCGGGTGGTATCACCATCTCAAAGCGGCGTAATCGATTGAAAGGTGACATCATGGAAGCTCTTCAGTTCATGAAGTGCTCATTGCGCAATGAACTCCTCTTTCCCGAGATGCCGTCTTCATCAAATGAACCTATACTTACTGAGACTCCCAATGATACCGAGATGTTGCAAGATAACATAGAGATGGGTGGATTGGGGATATGGGATAGCTGCTTGGCTGATGAGCCGGATGAAGGAGAGGACGACGATGATATTTGTATACCTGAACAGTTCTATTAATGAAAGATACACTGGTAATGTTCTCGCCCAAGTTAATATTCAAGCCCGGGCCTGAGCCCAAGCCCGACCCGGCCCGGGCCCGACCCTACCTCCAGGGTTGGGCTCAGGATATTTTCAAGCCCAAGCCCTTACCGACCCGACCCAAGCCCGGGCTTCCAAGCCCGACCCGACCCGAACAACACTAATTTCGATGTCAACGTGCGCGGCTAAGGGGGCGGGATATCGACACAGAGATCTGTGCAGAAGAGGGAGTCGCCGGGCACGTACGCCGTCGTCTACACCTACACCGCCGAATTGATGATATTGCTACAGCCCCAGCCCACGCTCGGCCCTTCGTCGACGAATCTACCATGCGCATCGACTACGACACGCCGCGACACCGCCGGTGGAGGAGGACGAGGCAAGGGGTAACCGCCCTTAAAATTTCCAACACAAGGTCAGAAAACTGACTTAACAGCCACTCGGGCCCTCCCTCCCTCTTAGCCGAGCACCACCACACCCAAATCGGGCAATTTTCTCGGCAAACAGTCCATTTTTCCACGGGTTTTTTGGTCTCAGACCCTCCATATCAAGACTGATCACAGTGGGTTCGCTCTGTTTAGGCCGGATCTGCATCACTCCCAGCTTCTTTGGCTGCCTGGCCACCAACCTATACCTCCTTAAAAAATCCGAACTTTTCCTGACCCTTGCGAAAGCATTTTCACAGCCATCTACACCCAAGTCCGAAAACTGAAATAAGACACTTTGGACCCTCCCTCCCTCTGAGGCTGTGTCTCGGCATTTGCTGGCGGTTACCCCTTGGGACGAGGATGCAGGTAGGTGCACCATCGTACATCACCATCCATTTCGATTTGTTGACATTTGTGCTGTTTGTGTCGCTCCAGCCCTATCCGTACGGCCCAGCCCAAATTGTGCGCCCCACCCGCACCACCGCACCACTCACTGCACTCTGACCCTCGCTGACACTGTAGTCTGTCGCAGCCCGGTGCAGGAATACACTCTCGACATCGGCAGGAAATTGCATACACCAGCTGGTCGAAGTCTGTGGGGGGTGAGTCTCCATACTTCTCTCCTCCTTCCCCCGTCATTCCCTCGTCGTTTCCCCGCCGCCGGTGCATGAGTGCGCCTCGTATGGTTGCAGACACAGCTTCATGTCAAATCGCAATTTTGAGCAAAACCCTTAGATCTTGAAGATTTAGCAGGAACATAGGGTGGGTTTACCTTCAAAATTTTCATTTCAGAAAGATTGGGGGTAACCCTAACTTAGGGTTAAAAATGGCGAAATTTTGGACAAAAATTTTCAAAGTTAGTGTACCTAACTTCCCATCTGGACAAAAAAATTTCAAGTTGATGTACCTAACTGGCTGCCTTTTTATAAGTATGAAACTTTGCCTTTTGTGCCTCCTATTCAGCCCTTGCAATATCCAAGTCCCTTGCTTGTACTTCACAGTGGGAATGATACCTTTTCACCGCAAACTCTGCAATTGGTCCTGTAGCACCCAGCCGATAGACACAAGCATAGCAGTTTGCACACCGAAAGAATCGACAAATTGTGGGAAGTGGACAACGCTGAAGGGCCTCTGCAACCAAATCTTTGGCCTTCTGCCAAATTCCATTTGATCTTTCTCGGAATCACCTCTTGATCCAAGCCCAAAAATATTTGATGGGGTTCATTTCTGGGTGAAACTTTGGCACACCATGCCTGGTGCTGCATCAATTAGCTATGTTCAAATTAGAAAAGAACATCTATAGTTGCTCAATCACTCACAAGTTCTAGCTGAGATTTCTCACCAGCAAAATCAGGTTGCAGTGAGAGTAGCCTCCGCATGCAGCAGTCAACTGGGCACTCATCCAATTCATCCTCAGTGTCATTTTGGGCAAGAGCGAGGAGGCAACGAGGACCACATGAGGCCCGGCAGACACGGTTTGATGGCCGAACACAGCCACAGCACAGCCACTAAATGGCAAAATCTCTCTGCCGAAAAAAAACAAAACTATTTTGCAAGTTCTGCTCCATAGAATGTCTAAAGGGCCTTCCTACTGTGCTATTTACACTCTCAAATGGATAACTAAAGGTTTCCCAAGCACGTAATAAGGGTTACCAGATTTGGACACAAGCTTGTCACGAAGTTACGTCCGCAACCATACGTGAGGGTGAAATTGGCATGAAATTGTGCAGCCAGATTAGGCATTGTAAGGTGTGAAGTGGCATCGTATCCAACGGCCGACAGGAGTGTGCGAGAGCGCGCAAAATTGGTGGAAACGTGGCTTGTAGGTTGGGCTGTTGCCTCTGGGAGCGACGGGACCAGTTACAGCTCGGGGGTCGTATCAGGCACCAAGCGATGGTGTTGCGGGTACGAGAGTGAATGTTGTTGGTGTAGGGGCTGCACGAGTGATGTGGGCAACACAAGCCACAGTGGACACTGTGCAAGGGCTAAGAAGCGGCCCCGGCAAAAACGCTGTTCGAGTGGAGGCGATATGGGACGGTATAACACAAGCAGCGACACGAGCTAATGGCACCGTCACAGCGCTTGACTGTGCGTAGGTGTGTATGGTGGGAACATACGACTTGCAACGCGGTCGTTGTGGGTCCGAGTTGAGACGGCTTGAGAAGTGACGAGCCGCCCATGCGGGTGTACCAATCGGAGCGAGCGAGAAGGTCGGCCACGCGCGTACAACCTAGCAGGTTCTCCATTGGTCTGAGGCTAGAAATGAGCCAGCGTTGTGTACACGGTATAGAGGTCTGAAACGGGCCGAGGGTCATGCGCGTGACTCCCCAAAGCAATCTGTACGGCGCCGTCGGTATGAGCGCTCAGTAACTCGTCTTAGTAGACGCGAAAATCGAAGTGTATGGATGAATAGGTATGAAGGAGAACTGCGTCAGCGCACACAGCCCGTACGAAGTTAAATAAACACGATATGCACGATCTCCGTCGAGAGGCATGAAGGGCGCTGATGCGCATGATGTCGATGTAGAATGTCCATCGATGTGGCGAACATGGGGGCATTGGTACGATGGCAGTGTATGGGAAAAGTGCATATATGCGCGGGCTAAGCTCAACCGCCGATGATGCGAGCTGTTTCGTCGTTGCGAAACGTGATAGTAAAGGGTTGGTACTCATACACCAGGCGGTGCAAACGCTTGTGGGTACAAAATGCGCGATCGAGGACGTGCGTGGTCCGTATTGCGTCGCTTTCGAACTGTCTAGGTCTTTGGTGCAGGGAAGATGAAAGAAGGATGCATATATGCGCGGCATATGCCTGATCCAAGCGAAACTGCCACGGCAGGATGGTTGTCCTCGCAAGCCATGAAGACAGGAAATATAAACGCCCGAGGATACGACGCGTATGAAACCGCTAATGATGCAGAAGCTTTATCAATGCGCAGGGAGGAGACGGAGCCGGTGCCGATGCGCGCGACCCGGACGAAACCGCCATCACTGCGAGTGGCGGGCCCAATATGACGGTATAGATAAAGAACGAGAGAAGATTAAACGGGATGGCAGTCGGTACGAGGTATGTACTGGTGGTCCCGAGCCACCAGTGAAATGGAATGAGTGATACAAAAACAGCGCAGATACGTGCACGACGTTATCATCCGCGTGGAAGAGGCAACGGGAGTCGGGTTTTATGTCCGCAATAAATACAAACGATACGAAAGGTCCGGCACCGTTGAGCGTGACCTGTAGTCGCATGAAGCGCTCGTATGGGACCGTCGAAACGTGGAGCCTGGAACGTGAGCAGGGAAGGACCCGCTGTCGATTGGAAGCAGCTGAAGTGAAGTCGCCACTGGTACGCGCGGCTCTCATGAAACGAAACGATCGTGCCGAGGTACCGATCTGGGTAACCTTCGGAGAAATCACAAGTCTTGGAATCGGCGCTACGTCGCGCGGCGCGGCCAGCGAACGGTCCTCGAGAACGGAAAACACCAAGCCACACCATGTCGCCCAGGCTGTGCAAAGCCGTCTCCGAGCAGGCGGTCATCGGCTTACGATAGGTCAGGACGAGAAAGCGACCGGTGTCGATGCGCACGGTACGGAGCTGCCACTGAATGGAAGATTGGACGAAATGACAAGCCGGTACGTTACCGAGCGGGCGATCTTTGGTATATAACGAGTCAGCACCATGTCGCGTGACCTGTGCGAAGTCTCCGCCGGGACGGGAGACTCGCTGGAGAAGGTGCCGATGCACTCGACCCGCACGAAGCCGCCGCCAATGCGGGCGACCTTTGCGGAGTCTTCTCCGAAGCGAAATCTTTGCCGATGCAGAAGATTCGTGGGTTGATGCCGATGCGCGCAACCCATACGAAGCCGCCGCCGATGCGGACGACATATTGACGTCTCTTCCGGTGTGAGAGTCGACGGGGCCGATGCCGATACACCGAACCCGTGCGCAGCTGCCCTAGAGCGGTAGGCAGTGTGCATGCTGCCCCAGCGCGATAGGCAGAGCGGAAAGCTGCCCCAGAACAGTAGGCAGTGCGTGCCCCAGAGCGATAAGCAGTGCGAAGAAGATAGGCTCATGCCTGGCTCAGTGGGCATTGCCATCTGACCAGCGTGCTTACCGCCTGCGATAGCAGGGGCCTCCTCTCCAAAGGAGGGTGAAAGAGGAAGAAAAACGAGAATGGGAAAAGAGAAAAAATTGGGGTGAAAGAGAGCATATCGTGCTCACGGTTGATGGACACGTCAACTACATATGTGTCGCCTCTCTCGTCTCCGAAAGCTCTTGAATTTACGTTGTCGTCTCGGGAAGAAATCGCGAAAGAATGCAAGGTTGTTTTGTTGACCGCAGAGCGTGTTTCGGGAGCTACAATGGCCAGAAAGTAATTTGAAAAGGTCATCGACAGATTGGGATCGGGTTTGAGGTGCGAACGGCACAAGAAGCAGGGAGGAAGGCGTATAGAAAGGCTTTTACGGAGGATTCGGCTGCGAGACGCGTGTGGGCAGCGCGAGAGAGACGATGTCACGTAACGTCACGCTCAGCCAAATCCTTACACTACTTTGCTTATCCTGTGATAACCTCAAGCCGTTCGTGCCTCACGTCAAGGTTATCTTGGAGCCCGCAAAATCATCAAAAACGAATAAATCCGCAAAAACTAACGTAAAACTATCAAAAATAGCCATTTTGCGGGCTCCATAGCAGGTTATTGCCTGTATATTTTTGCATGATTCAACTTGGGGAACTCATCAGTGCATCTTGAGCTACAATTTTCATGATTCAGATTTTACCCAAAAAAAATTCTCGCTGATCAAGAAAAGCATAGTTTTCGCTTTGAGCCGCTTCTGATGGCAGATCATAATTCCATGATGGCATCAACAGGCCCAGAACATTCGTCCCGACTCTCTCGATAATGCCATGTCTTACTTTGGGTCAAAATCTTATCTGGTAAGTGAGCCAAAGCCTAAAACATATGTGACATTTCTTTTGTCCACTTAGTGTATATCCGGTGCAATATATGCTTTGTTGTCCTACTCAAATTCCACCTTAACAAACAACCCATCCATGGTCTGTGCACCAGCGCCTTCCATCTTAAAGCTTGAAGCTGCACCAGATAATCCGGCGGCAACTGGCAGTACTTTCTTCCACACCGAGTACATCCTCTGCACTATTGGATGTCTACGGCTCCGCCTGCCACTCCTATTCGGATTCCCAGGTGGCCCCATGCTCCTGCACAAACACCTTGGCACGGACTCAGCTCATGCAACCCAGGCTGCTTTCATTTGCACGCTTTAAAGGCGAATCCTGTGCCAATGCTTATACTTGCTGCCTGCCATCCAAGTGTTTTCGATAACAGTTGATAAAGCACTTGGATGACGAGCGCACGCTCAAGGAGAAAGATTTTTGGGCCAGCGCCTCCCTTACACCATTTTTGCTCACATTCAAATTTGCAGCTACCCCGGCATGGGCCTCCCATTGGCCTCGTTCTCTGGCTCTGGAGGAGGATCTCATACATTCCATCTAGTACACACTCGCTGTGCCCGTTCAACATGCCCTTTTCAGATTTGATGCTGCATGGCACAAGTTTTTCCCCATGGAAGTCCCCATATCTGCGACTCATACAAGTCCAAGTATCGAGACAGGGGTTCCAAATGCGAGATCAAGGTAAGCGGCAAGTACAGCGCGCGCTTTGCCGACATGACCGAACATCGACACGCTCAGCGCTTACGCCGCCCCTCGTCCAAAGTACACTGCAAATCCAACAAAATCAAGGCTATGCTGCTCTGTGGTAAACATTCGTGCATATTTGAGGCCGCTGGCTATGATCTCTGTATCCCGAGGTCGTTTCTGCTTTAAATAAGTTTTTGAACAACATCACTTTGGCTGTCTGATGGACGACTACATTTCCTCGGGATCCGAAGAACTCCTGTACTTCCAACCCAGCTCGCACCTCACCGCATTTACAGTAATCTGACGTTTCTCGACCTCTTCACCTGGTGCATGCTGGGTGTGCTCGGTGTGCACTGGATGCACACTTGGTTTGCTCCTGATGTGTGCCGGAGGCGTGCCTGACAGGCAGTGAGTGCACTGTAGCACATGCTCGGCAAATCGCCTGGCATGTGCTAAATTTGTATTTCGGAAAATTCTGAATTTTCCTAGATGAAAAAAAGTTCGGCTTTTTCCTTTGGGGAGGATCCATGGGAAAATTTGCATTTTCCCCACCATTTCCCTTGTAAGAAAAGATCAAATTTTAACAAAGGGAAAAGTCAGCTGAATCTTCCGAGCCGGAAAATATGCCTGAGAAAAGAAAGGGAAAAAGTTGATCTTTTCCGCAAAACTTCCCATGTGGGAATACTTGCGATTTCCCATCACGGAACACTCTAGGGAAAAGCAAACTTTTCCGTGAACATTTACATTTTTGGAAAATTTCGGTTCGGAAAATGTTCTATCTTTCTTGGCACTTTTCCATTATGAACAATTAGTTGGCCCCCCGCAGTGCGTCCGAGTGCGCGAGTGCTGGCGAGCCGAACGAGGATGAGATGAATTTGGAAGTCGTGCCATGGCATTGAAATGGACGCACATGTAGACATGACATACTGGATGAACATGGACACGAGTGCAGGTGGCCGCCGGAAGTGCGGCGCAACAGGAATCCGTGGCCAATCCAGCAGTCGTGCATGGAAGGCATTACAATGCCGATGGAACCGTCAGTATTTGTGGACCTTGGAAAACACGACAGAGCAAAGTCCCGACACAGGTGTAAACACAGTGTTGGTCTTGTGCCCTCGCTGGACACGTGCGAGTGGAGACAAGACGTAAATGCTGGAATTTCCAAGTGAGTCTTGAATCAGCAGACACGCAAAATCTACTTACGGCATTGCTTCAGCATGCGACGGACTGCGTCCGCTGCTTGTGCTCGTGTGACGGGGAGTGTACGTGAGCGCGCAAGCGTACGTGCGGGTTGAGGGCGCCAGCGCCGGTGGTGCTGCCAATCCTTGATGACTCCTTCAGTCAGACTAAAAATCATCCAAGCATGCTTACCTTGCCAGGACGACAACGTCCACGGCGTTTCGACTTGCTGAGAGGGATGTGGGATGTGCGGGCGCATACGCAAGCGCGTGGATGCGCTTGGAGGTCTGTGAGCCGTGCTGTATGCAGAAAGGATGAGCGCTGTTAAAAAGATGGCGCAGGGAAGCTGAACCCGTAGCCTGCATATGCCGGCCGGTGGTACGCAAAATGACATGCTCATGTCCAAACGCGACGCAACAGCGTCTTGCAGAGTTGTGCAGGCAGCCGTCGAACACTGCATGCCGAAGTTCGAAGTCTGCAGTGCTGTGTACCAAGCGCGAGTAAGTTGAGGGAAATAACTGTGTTATTTGGTCTCACTGCATCCCCATCTATGAATTCCTGCAATTTGGGTTATCCTGAGCGGTACGTGGTACACATTTCCCTGTGCTCTCGTGGGAGTTTCGCAGTCGAGAGACAAACTAAGGCGCGATGATGAGGAGCCTCTTCGGACGCAGGCACGGCTTGTTTGCCCATAAACGAATGTGGAATATCAATGGCGGATGCGGGTGAGACTTTGAATTTGTCAATGGAAGGGACTCGGGAGCGCAATGACAAAAAACTTGACAGTGCACACGTGATGCATCAACTGCCATAAGTTCGTGCCAAATATTTGTTCATGGTTTGTCTCTCTTTCTCTTCCACCGCCATCTTCCACCCACACATTGCATTGTTCTTTCTCCAAACCTCGTGTTCCTAACTCAATTCCTGGCCACCACTCACCACCGATGTCTCCCTCTCGCTCCACCACCCAGCCGTGCTCTCGGTTTTGGCTGCCGTGCTCTCGGTTTTGGCTGCCGCGCGATGGACAGGACGCCGCATTTGAGGACAGATGTGTTGACCTTGGACAGTCTAAAGTATGTGGCCTCTTTTTGGCAGAGAACAATCGTCTGATTTATTGAACACGGCATGCTCTGCACGACACACTTCAGATAATGCTCTACACCCTGTCTGCCAAGAAAACCAACAGTGTACGTGGGCCTCGCTTCAGTGTTATCAGTCGCCTGGTTTCACCGGATACCACACCTTTTCCAACTTGCACATCCACCATCCACATGTACACTTCATCAAGTGTGGTACGACCTGTATGACTGTATGTACCATACCCATTTGGTTTCCTCAAAAATTCCTTTGCTAATTGTTGTTCGAGGTTAAAATGTACCCTTCTCTGAGTGTCCTGGGTTTGAAGATATTAGTTAGTCCTGCAAACGTGTTTCCGACGCCATGGATTTGCTAGATATATTTGGTGTTTTAGCTAGTGCAATGAAATTCTTTGTTGTATATTCATATGTTCTATTTCAGCACAGTTATAGAACCTCTGTAAGGGCAACTCCCCAGTGTGCTGTATGCTAAGAGCTACACAGTCAAGACTGGCAGAGGGATCCAAAGTATATTAGCTATAGAATACAGGTATAGTGTAGAGAGAAGACATACCTGGCAGAGGGATCCAGAGACAACAAGTCTAAGGAGCTCTGCCAGCATGGTGCCACTAATATGTCTTGGAGAAATGGGTATTTTACATAAGAGGAAATGAGTAATCTCGGAGAAATATGTCCCAGATTCACAGGAAGTGTCAAATGCCAGAAAAAAAGTGTCAAATGTCAGAAGGAAGTGTCAGATGTTGTAAAAGAGTGTCAAATGTCATGGAAGTCCTCAGAAATAATGGGATCATGGAGCAAATGAGTAGAGGTTCCTCTTACAACCTCACAGCATTGCTGCAGCTGGACAGTTTCTTTTTCGGTTGTATAGTCACACTACAGGAAACTACGGTCCAACTACAGAGAACTACAGAGCAAGGGCCTCAACTACGTAAGACCATGGGAACTACACAGATCTACAAAGATGGCACCCTGTACTACGGTTACTACAGTAACTACAGCAACTACAGGCAACTACGTAGAGCTCCGTAGCATGCCCGGCTTTTGCTGATGTCAACCCATGGGTGGCACTGATCCCAGTGCTGCTTCAGGCTCGGATTTAGACCCAGAAGTTGCCCAGAGGTTGTCGTACAGGCCAAAATGGTCAGAGGGACCACAGGAGGCTCGAAAGCGGTTTCGTGGACACGTCAGATGTTCATGGTGGAAGGAAACAAGCTGTCTAGTTACACTGTGACCTTGCTGTGACCTAACATGCAAAAACTTAAAAAGTGACTTTTGATGGAGTCGCGTGCGTCACGGTCAGTGGTCCCCTCACGGCGGTGGTCATCCCGTGATGACTCCTTCGACGATGACAAGGGACCTGAATCAGTTATCCGGGGGGCAGCAGGGGGGTAGAAAGAGCCATTTCGGATACAAGACGCAGCTTTGTGGGTGTTCAGCGATGCCGACTTCTTGGCTCCAGTGTGACTCAGAGTATGCGAGGTTGTTGGTGAGGATTTTGTTCTGCAGAGACTTTTCCACGGGATACCAGATCAAGAAGAGCTCCTTGAAATCATCGAGGTTCTTAATGAAGATGAAATGCTTGTGCATTTCCTTGGCGTAGGAGTGGGGATTCACAATGTCCAGTGTGGCACCGAGAATCTTCAAGGCTAGTATGAAGTTTTCCATTGCATTGGTCCACGTAAGGATGGAGATGCCCTCAGTGGTGTCGTCTGAGCCCCATGCCGCTTTTAGTTTGACAATATCGAGCAGGGCCTTGTCGTCTGAAATGCCCAGGTTCTTCTTTGTTGGCAACTCACGTGGGTTCTTGCAGGCAAAGCGCAGTCGCTGGTCAGTGAACCAAAAAAGGGCGGGATGGAGTCGGAGCTTGATAGCGACAAGGAAGGCGTCTGGAATCACAACAGGGGGACGTGTTAGTGGATTTATCGCTGTGACGTTGCTCATCTTCATAGAGCCCTGCAACATCGAGCGCTTCTCTTTTGCCTTCTCCTCGTCCTCCTTCTTCTTCACTGCCAACTCCCTTCGTTTCTGCAGGATCACGTCCATGAGACGTGGCAGCACAGGTTGTACGACGTATTGACAGTATTCAGGGTCTTCAACCATCCGTGATAGCTCATCTTCCATGTACGCGCGTGTTCTTGGGTTACCATTCCTATTCAACCTTTCTCAAGAGTTTCTCAGAACTCGAGGTGGATTTTAGGTTTTTAACTGATATTGATGGCGACCCGAAGGACGGTGGTATTGCCGTATAATTACTTGTAGAACAAATTTGCTGCTAATTCGAGAATGCGATGAGAAAACACCTTAGTGTGGCAGCACGATATATCAGCAGCCTCTAATTAGCGGGGAGGCATGATACTTGCTGTGGCAAAAAGTAACCGGAAATCTGCCTGCACAGCCACTAAAACTGCATATCAGCAGTTCTTGTGTACAGATTATGAAAGTAGTGTTAATTTGGTGCAGATTGTGATATGTAAACTCACCATAGAGATCCACACACTTGGCATGGTAATAAAATGAAAAAAATACTCCAGAAACTGGTGATTTCCCTACTGACAGCTGGTTGTTCCACCTTGGCCCAAACTTGTTGCTCTCTAAAATGAGCTTGAATATGCTAGAATGCACACATAAACTCTTGAGAAATGCAAGCTAGCCTACGGTGCTGTAGGCTGCAATTAATCACAAGCAAAATTACACCCCTTTGGAAAAGAAATTGTTAATCTGCAAATTTTACTGGAAACAAGGGGTATGCTGAGTTTTTTCTGGCATTTGGAACTCAGTAATGCTGTTAGGAGATTTGGGGTGCAAAACCTCCTATACATACCCTATTTTTGGTGCCCAACCAAAATGTTTATTACTGTGCCAAGTGTGTGGATCTCTACAGTGAGTTGATCTATCACAGTCTGCACCAAATTAACACTAGTTTCATAATATGTACACAAGAATTACTGATATGCAGTTTTCATGGCTGTGCAGATCGATTTCCGGTTACTTTCTGCCACAGCGAGTATATAAAGCCTGCTAACTTAGAGGCGACTCTGATATATCATGGCAGAGTCCATTTGGCATACATTATCATATTTATGTGCACGCCTGTCGCTGTGCTCGATAACGATCACTAACGTTCCAAATTTGGATGACATCCATCAACAACTCTTGGCATTGCGACAAGGGGTAGGCAGGCTTAAAATTTCATACATCAGGTCGGAAAAGTGGATTAAGACCTGGCTCGACCCACCCACCCTCTAGCCGAGCACAGCCACAGCACAGCCGCACTCCAAATCGGGTAATTCTCACACCCAGCGATACTTCACGTTGAATCCCAGCAGATTCAGCCCACAGCAATGGGAACTACCATATGCTACAGCTAACCTACTACCTGAGAATCTCGGTTCTCAAGTCCGCCTCCTTTTTCTGACTCTTCCACCAGTATCCTCGCGACAATTGTCGTCGCAATACCATTCATTGTGGCAGCCATTGACACTGTACCGGATGGCTTGCACACCGTCTGGGACTCGAGGGCTGGGAAAAAACTGAACCCTCTTCCTCTTCATCTTCGTTTTCATCGGATTCCCCATCGTCCTCAAGCTCGCTTCCATCGCTTTCATCGTCCAGAGCTTTAGTGAATTCCCTGACATAAATTGATCAACTCGGAAATGACGAGAAGCAAAAAAAAAAAAAACTTACCCCAGTGCCGCGTGAGTGCTATGGTCTTCTGAGATACCGGTGCGAAAAATTGGCAGTGTTTGCCCATCATTTCATTTGTCAACCATCTCACACGGCTTGGCACTGAAGTCGGCTTGGTTGGCCCGAAATCAAGCAAAAATAAATTTATTTTTTCGGGATCTTTTTTTTATCATCTAAAAATACATTTTCCAATGATTTTGGACCTGGGTCAGAAAAGTGAAATAAGGACCGTGAGGACCGACCCAGTGCACCTAGCCGATGTCTCGGCATTTGCCGGTGCCTACCTCTTGCATTGCGATCAAAAGCCAACAAGAGTCGTCAACGTCGTTGGTGACAGCGACTACAAAATGTCCCTCAAAAATCACGAAAAAAATAGGGTATATAGCCAGCATATATACAATGTACAGGCACAAGCAACAAAAGAAATGGACACCATTTCCAGGTGGCAATCGACTATTGTAGCCAAATAAACACCCCCCCTCGTATTTACACGCCTGGCCAGTTTTTGAAGTGGTGAGCTACGCAGTGCCGGAAGAAAGGGTATGGTATGACAATGCCTAACGCTACACACCATCAGAAGCGTGGCAGTAGCTCCAGGACGCACACTTTGCACCTCACCGTCGCAATCCCACCTGGTGCGCATTAATGAATGAGCGCCAGGCGGGAACATCAAGATACCCGGGACTATGCGCCATGCTCACCACACGGCAAATGCGGCACCTGCGAGCTGCATTGCCTGGGCCACGTGCAGCCGCCGATCGACGCTAGGATAGGGCGTGCCATCATCCTTGCTGTTGATGGTGGGTAGCTGTACAAACGCTTGGCGCCCCGCGGCACACAAGGGACGCCATCGGCTGCGCTGCAGACTGTTTCATCATTGTGCGTACAGCGAGGCAGCCGCTGGCAGTGGCGCAGCTGGTCCCAGGGATGGGCGGCGCCCGCCAGGGAACTAAGCACGGAGTTTGCCCGCCGCGGCACCGTGTGTCGCGTCAGTGACGGGACTGTTCTGGTGTTCTGGTGCTGCCTGTGTCCGACCGGCAGCCGAGGAATCAAATACTCTCACCCTCTTCGGTGAATGTTGTAGCGGTCCGGGACGCTCGTAATCGCAGTCCGCACGTGCGACCGTGCACCCCCTCGATTCATCCATGCGATCGCTCGCAGAATCTGTGCACTCCATGCTGTGAGCGATCGGGGAGGACAAAAAGCGTTGCGCACTTTTGTGCAGCCACCAGACCCCAAGTGCAGACTGCACGTATCCGGCGCGCTGTCCGGCGCAACTAGAGCTCAGAACGACACCGGGGCCTATAGAGCGCCATGAAAGGACGCCGTGAGACCTTGAGATACACTGGGTGAACGGCCGACACAGAAACTCGGCACATGCAGCGTAAATGTCGATCTGGATGTGAGTGCAAGTGCTTTGAGAACCCATGGAACAACCTTGGGCACACCATATGCCACGAAAGCACGCTTCTCTTGCTACCAGCACTCGAATTTCGTCCAATAACCGTGATTGCGCCAGAAATTGGAAATTTTCGAGTTTCTGCGGTCCTAGAAAAGCCAAAAGAAGGCGCAGACAGAAAGTCCTATGTTCACCGAGCAATATGGACAAGATTTTGGGCAAATTTTTGTACTACAGTGTTGAGCTACTAGCCATAAATGCTGAGGGCGGCTCCACACTCGCAGGAGAGCATCTGTCGCGTGAGAAGTTCCAGAAAAGCAGGAGGAAGAGCCTAAAAGCATTAGAACAAGTTTGAGGGCAAACCACAAGACAGGATGAGACAGAAGACATATTCTGGACAAGATGGTGGTAGTAGACGACAAGAATTGTCACGCTGGTCATGTCGGGTCACGATGCCGAATGGGTCGGAAAACGCGCCTTAACATGAAGTATCCTCGTTTGAAACATTCAAGCATTTTTTGACAGTGAGAAATGAATATATTGCTTCCTAGCAGCCAACCCAGTTTTATTGCGTCATTCGTTGAGATTTTTAATCAAATTGTGAGCCCAGTGCACAAAAATTGCCTTGAGGCGCACTCCGAATTCATAATCACCTAAATATCACCTATTCCTCTCTTTTATCGGGGGAAAGAGGTCCTGGTGAACTCTTGTACTCAAACTTTCTTTCAAAGATATGATTCGCTTTGAAAACGAAAGTCAAAATAGAATGCTTGGTCAGATGTCCAAAAAGGTCACGAACACAAACTTCATCCGCGCTTCAAATGTCTACACAGTTCTGTACTGTTTGAAGTAGGTGGATTTCTTCCCAGGTATCAGCCAAATTCTGTAGCATCGTTCGTTAAAGTTTCTAATCAAATTATGTACCGAAGATACCGGAACTGTGTTGATGAACACAATACCCGCTTAGGACCCAAAAACTTTCTCGATCTCTGCGATTCAACCGCTGTATCTACGATGTGAGGCCGTCAGTGAGCTCATGTGGTCACCCAATATCATCTGAGTCAATGTTGAAGCCAGGATAAAGGTTTGAAACTTGTGAAACAGACTTGACTGAATGGAGGCCTACGGTTGCTAAGAGTTTCAAATTACTTCACGAATGCTTTCGTTCGACTTTTTCTGTAAGCCAAATCTGGTTGAACTGGTGACATTGAAGGAAAGGGCTAGTGTCCTATACATCCTATATGGCCTGAGAACCTTGATACATACTATGTTTTCCACCCTGGAGGCGGTTTTCTGAGTTACAGCCACTAAGCGCTCATCAAGCGCCCATCGGACTCGCGTCCGAGGGCTTCGGCAAGGCTGTCCGACCGGGTTTCCATTGTGTATTCACTCATTTTAGCAACGTTGTGTGAGATTATTGCGGTCTAAAACACCCCAGAAGCACAAGGAATACGAATAGCAGAAATAGTATTGCTAATATCCACAAATGATAGTTCACTACAGCAAGAAATGTCGTTAATGTCGGACATCCCCGTACGAGGACTGCACGCGTGGGACGTACAGTGGTCGCGAAGGGAAGAGGAGCAGGTAGAACTTAGGAGGCAGTGGGAAAAAGAAATATCAGAGAAAGGGCTGTATGGGCATATTGAACGGAAAGTAGTAAAAGTCCAAGACCTAGGCGGGTGAGGTAATCGGCATGCAGAGATTTGAAGGAGGGGAGTAAGCAAGAGGGCGGGGGGCCGGAGGGCAGGGGAACGCAGTGGTCTGGCAAGCACGGTGGCAGCAGAGCAGGCGGGCGAATACAGAGGCCAGAATCATGTGGTCGCAGGTTCGGTGGGCTGGGACAGGACGACATATCGGAGCTTGCGGAGGAGCTGGAGGGCCGTGACGAGGGCTGAAAAAGAAGCACAGAACTACGAGAGCATCTACTCCTCTTCCCGCCCCTCGCCCCTGCCGCCGCCATCGAAGGAGAAGGAAGTAAGTGCACGACGGCGGAGAGCACGAGTAGCAGTAACTCGGCGATGGCAGCGTGCGCAGGAACCGGAGGGCGGTGATGGGGGCGGGAAAAGCGGAGGAAGAGTATACTCTCCTCCTGCCTGCCCCGCACTGCTGCCGTAACCGCCTGAAGAGAAGCAAGCAAGGCCACGCAACAAGGAGCACGAGCAGTAGCAACACGGCAATTGAATATGCAGGGCCGTGGTGGCACGTGCAGGGTTAATCGGGGATGTGCACGGCGGGCGAAGGGGCGTGGCGCAACCGAGAGTGTGTGGATGCGGCGAGCAGGCCCGCGATATACTGCAAGGAGGTGAGAATGGCGCTGCAGCCATTTCCGCAGTGGTACCATTAACCTATGGACCATCCCTCGATGTGTGGAGCATACGGTCTCGAGGCTGAAGTATCGGGTGGATTTTTATCTGTGGGCGGCACAAGGACGACTAGACCAGGGTAAACCGGACAGCTCTGGGAAGGTAGCTTGGTTATGTGGAATTTCAGAGCCAGCAGAGGCTGGGTGCTGTCGAGAAGCCAGAAAGAGGGCCGGCGACGGGGAGGTCAATTGCGAGCAAGCAATGGCTTGGAAGGATTTCGAAGAGGGGAGGGTGCAGGATAGATCTAAGAGCTTCTTGATGTCAAATGTCAGAGCGCTTAACGGTCTGCAGCAGGGTTTGTGGGAAATTTTGGGAAGGGCTGCCTGACGCTATGGGCTGATGTGGCGGTCATCCTGGAACTCTGAGGCCGATTTGAGAGCAGAAGAATAGCGAGTCGATGGTGGGGACGTATATAATGGCCTTCACAAAGGTAGTAGCCCGGCAGAGGAAGAGCAGCGAACGGGAACGAGTAGCGGGAAGGAGGAGGAAGGAATGATGGGAGTCAATGTGATCTTAACAAATGTAAATAGATCGACCCATTTGGGTTGCGCCAGGATGCGCCATCAATTTTGGCGGCGAGGCGGACCAACAGTCGGCGCACAGATCGGGCGGAGCGCGTTGTGTGTGCAAAGTAAAGGTGGGATGATATATCAGACTGACTGCTGGATTAGAGGTTTTGATACTGTACCATTTCGACCGTAGGTTCAGTCACAGGTCACAATGGAGGCTGAATTGAACCTATTTAATTTTTGTCACAGGTCACCAACGACCTTGAACTAGGTGACCTTTTTGGCTCGCAAAGAGGCCCCCAAAATCAAAAATTTTCTCAGCTTGCTCAGTTACAACTCATTTGTACACATTTTTTGGTATATTTAAAGCACAAAATGAATGGCATTTGCACTCAAATTCCTTGTTGAACATGTGAACATTTGAACCTCAAAAATTGTGGTCACAGGTCCCAGAGGTGGTTGAACTATGCAGAAGTTGAACCTAAGGGGTCACAGGTCACACCCCCTGAACCTACGGTCGAAATGATACAGTACACCGTGCTCCTCCGCTAATCAGCGGAGGTCTGATATATCAAATCGCCGTATACGCCTGGAGAAAAACATGTCACGTTCGACGTCCGAACCTGGTTCAAACGCCGAATTAAAGCCTTGAACCTGAACACCGCGTTCAGGTTCAACGTTCGGCACGTGCTTGAACCGAACGCGGCGTTCAGGTTCGGCGTTCGGAGCAAAGTGCCCCAGGGCCCGAACCTGAACCAAACCGAACCTTCCCAGCACTACATCCAGACTGACTTGGTAAGTATTTCCTCATCTTCGGTTGTGTGTTTAGAGCCGGGAACGTACTTCATTCTATGACGGTTTTTATCGGTATAAATTCTGTCTCAACTTCTCACCTGGTCCAAATTTCAAGTCCGATTCTTTGATTCTAACTCCCAGGCTTCAACTTCGATTCAACTTTCCCACCACCGTATTAGGAAATTTCTCGACACCATCGTGCGTTGTTATCACACCGCCGCTCATCGCACTTCTCATTGCTTCCAAAGGCCCCGTCCACTGCCGCACACAGTGAGGACGCTTTTTTCTTCCTTATTCCTGTAAAATATTTAAAATATTCCAGGACGGCTACTATGTGATTTCTGAAGACTATTAACTCTATCGCACTGTACAGTCGTGTTGCTGTAGACCCCATATTGATGATTGGAAAGCATTTTGACATTATTACACCCCAAATCTATTTTTTTTAGACTTCATACATGATGCCGATACACATTCAAGATCATTCCCACTGATTCCTCGTCACCGGGAGGCCATCTAGAGGCGGCATTGATGCGCTTCGATGCGGGTTTGATGCGACATCACGAACTGATCCGGGCTGTCAAAAGTTGAGATTTGAGACAGCTGGCACCCAAACCTCAAAAAAAAAACAGTCATATCGTTCCGTCGTTTTCATCCATATTGTGCTCATTAACCTTGCAGCCCGAGTGTACTCGGCAACGCCTTTCGCACTTTCTCTTCGGGGCCCGAGTTGTTCAAGGTAAGCTCGTTGTCTTCTCAATCCCACCCCCAGACTTTGAATCCCAGTCCCATTTGCAAATCTTGCTTCATAAGTTGCTCTCGCTTTCAATGTCAACATCACTCCCTTCTGTTTGGGTATCCGCTCCTCTACCCAGATTATGCGCAATGTGCGCATTCCTAGACCTTAGAAACCGGTTCACTTTGTCTCCTCCAAGTATGTGATTTGAAAATCTGTGTATTCAGATTCTGGCCGATACATTCTATTTGCGCAGATAACCTCGAGTCGCAGCGCCGCGCCAAGCAGATCATTCACACGCACAGTTCTGCAGTGGACGCAAGTGCACCCGCTCTCGCCTCCGCACAGCGGACGTGTGGGCGCTTGCGATTCCCATAAAGGCGCTGTGCAGCGCGCGAGCGTCGTATACCGCAGCCGTTGGCGTGGAGAACACTGGCCGCAAACGCGATCGCGATCGCAATCGCGACTGGAGCGCGCGCCCCGCTCGACTTGCGCGTCTTCTCCAGCGCAGCCGGTGGCGTATCAGGCACCAGCAACCTGCAGCAGGGTGCGCCCAGCGACCGCGCGAACAGTCGCATCGGCTTGTACATCGTCCGTAAGACGACAATTGTGACGTCGTGAGAGGTGGGACGCACAGGGCTGCTGGCGTGCAGACGCACGGTGCGGATCCACCTCTGCACCACGAGACCGGCGGCAGTTGGTGCTACCGAGGGTCGCGCATGGCTTCGTACGGCGGGACGTGGGATAGGAGGCGGGCTCGGGTACAGGACGAAAAGAAGAAAGGGAAAGCTGGACTCACCAGATCCCTCAACCGGATGTATATAGACTTCGCCACGGTAGATTAGAGCGATTTTGGGTAATTGGCGTGCAATCGAATGCGCGGACGTGGGCGAGATCATGGGCGAGTGTGCTGGGGAGCGGCGCGGTGTGCGCAGCGGCGCAACATGAGCGGCGGGTGCGGGGCGTGAGTTTGCGGGCTGCGCGGAGGGTGGGACTGAAGAGATGTTAGCCAAATCGTAAGTGGAAGCGTTGGACGGCGCACCTGTGTCCTCCTGCACTGGTGGCTTCGCGGTGTTTCGTAGTCGACACGGGCGGGGGATTGCCCGGAAGAAAGGTTGAGGCTGGGCACTCTCCCGAGACTCGAAGCGCGGGGACGAGTCTGGGAGCTGCAGGGTGTCGGGGCCGGGTGCGTCGAGCGAATCCGCGGAGCGCGGGTGCGGATGCAGACATGAGGGGTGTGGAGTAGCGGTATGGGGGAGATCGTCTGCGCGCAAGAACGACGAGAGACCAAGTGAGCGAAACTCTTTAGTTCTTGTCAGCTGTCTAATGATCGTTGAAAAGACGGCCACGTACTGGCCCTAGTCCACCCGAGTCCGTACAGCGCATCCCGCGTGGGGCTGCGATTTTGCAGATCCCACGAGCAGGGCGCGCGCCACCGTTCTCCCGCACAGTTTCATCGTGGAGGCGGACGCTCGCCGGTAGATAAATCCTTTAAAGATGTTTTTGGGTCAATCAGCGTGCTAATCAGTTAGCGGGTAAATGGGGACGCACCGTGTGCACGACGGGACAACCGTGCGTCGATTATAGTGCCGTTGGCGCGCGAGGAGCGCTTGTGCTACGCACGGTGGGGCAGCGTGTCTACGACGGGCGCAAGCATGAACTGATCGCGGGCTACAGCTAAGCTTTCAAACGGGGCGGGATATTTGTTGTGACTGCGTCGATCGGAGAGCGTAAAGCCGGCGGGGTGGACGGGTCCAAGACTCAAGCGAGGAGACAAAACGAGAAAGGATGCTTTGCGTCTGTTATTTCTCGACGCTGTCGCCTTCTCAAAGCGACAATCACTGCCAAAACGTTGCTTGCATGTACCTCGTCCCTCTCTATGAAGTAATTTGACTGGTTTTGTCCTCGTCTATGTCTCGAAATTCTGCGAGAAATCTCAGTGGGACCTGCGCCCGTCGCTCAGCGCCTGTCGCAGGTTGCGGCGATGGCCCGTCGCACTGCGACCGAGGATTCTGCGCTCATCCAGCAACTTGCGGATCTCTCTAGCGCCAAATCTAAGCTTATTCATGCCTCCAGCTATGCAGCCCTCGAATCTTAATGTCTTTGGCGAGCTTAGTCTCGCTTGACAGACTCTTTCTTCATTCTCGCTCATACCTCGCGCGAGAAAGATGGCGAGCTGGAAAATGACTGACTACGTGGTTTCCTCCCCGTTTCCCACTCTTGCGCGCGGAGTTTCCTCGTTGAAGCAGCCGGACGGTCAATATCGCATCATGACAGGCGGAGACGATAAATTCTTGTGACCGTTCTGTAAATGCTGGTGGGGATGCGCACACCGCCGCGCTGTACGCTCTCTTGGTGAAAAGCAACGGGTGTATCATCTTCATTGCGGCTCTGACACCGGATAAGTTACTGGTCAGCTCCGAGCACGCCGTCGAGCCAGGTAAGCGAGAGCAGGAGCTCAGCCACGCACACGCCGTACAGATGTGGCTACGCAAGTACCTCGCAGGGAACGGACACACCGAGGCGCACCTAGCCGGCGGTTTTTTGGGGGGGAATGACTGGACTGCTGTCGTCGAGGTGCATTCAATCTCAGTCTTTGTACAATCCGACACTGATGCCAACATACAGCTCCGCGACGACACCTTCGAGGAACATCTACTCATATCCCCATCAGAGATGACCGGGCTGCATCTTTACAGCCTAAACGAAAGACTAACGTTCAAGACGCACTCGACGCATGCCGTCGACGACCCGTTCGCCGAGGAATAGGGCTTGATCAACGCCTCACGGAGCTCCTTACGATCGCCGCCGAGTTGGACAAGATCGGCGTGCAACGGTATCCCTCGCGCTTTCCTATCTCTTCGGCTTCGAGCACACTCAGAGCGGCGACGTGAAGGCGAAGAAACCAGCCCCGGTATTTAGTAAGAACGTCGCAGATTTACTTAAGAAACACGACGCCGTCATCGTGGACAAGTAAGTCGCTTTCCTCCTTGTATCCATCATGTATATTGCGCATCCAGCCACCCGGTACGAATCGTCAAACGCTGCGCCCAAACGACTCAGGATTGCAGGAAGACGTGCTCTGCAGGCGCCTCCACAGCGCGGAGCCGCTCGCTCTCAGCGAAGCTAACGAGGTCGTCGACATACGGCTCGCTGACGGGCTGGAGGACACTGCGCCACGCCATCGCCGAGTCCGTGCGTGCACTTGCACTTGCGGTCAAGGAGCCGACGGAAGTGGAGGTGGAAGAGCCGCTGGGGAGGGCGAGCCTGGGGTACGCGGTCGATGAGAAGGCGAAGTGGGCTGATTCCTCGCCGCACGGAAGGAAGAAGCATTTGGGGAAGTAGAAACACTACTATGCGTTCCTCCCCGAGCTCGTGCCCGAGCCGCTGCTTGCGCTGGTCCTCGCGGCCGTGCCGTTCTGGTGTGCACTGCGCGAGGCGCGGCGCGGCACACGCGGTGGAGGGCAATGGCGAGGACGTGGCTGCGCAAGTGTTCTGGATCCGATGCAAGGCGCTGAGCGAGATGGGTCGGGCGCTGCTGTTCCGGATGCGACTCGGCCGCTCGGGCACGTCGTGTGAGACGAGTGGGTCATGGCAGTGACCGTGGATGGGGTCAAGCTGGCGGAGGAGGTAGATGTGTGGGGACACTCCGGGCCGGAGTTCGTGAAGCAATTCCCTAAGGAAGCAAAGCGACGGCGGCACATCACACGCAGAAAATAAATCAACCTTCAATCTGCCAAACATCCAGAGTGACAGTTGACTTTCCATTGACTGATTAGTACTACAATACTAATCTGTTGCACGAAGTCCACAAGTGTTCAGATTTCGATGCATGAGGGAATATCAACACAGCCACGGAAGACTTATAATCTGAGACAATGTAGTTGATCCCATCTTGCACCATGCCTCGCCAGCCCACTGCGACGAAAATCCGTCTTGAGAACCTCAAAGCCTGTTTGATTCCCGCAGTAGCCCTTTTGAATGAGCTCAATGATGCATTTGCTCCTGCCTTTGTTCAACCGATTTCAAACACTGTTGCATCCTTGCTCAAGCTAATTCAGGTACTGGGGTTTCCAAATGAACAATGTTGGTGACTGATCAAATATACCAGAATGTGAGGCAAAATAAAAAGGAATGTGCTGAGCTGTTGGAAAATATGCATCAAGTGCTGTTTGCAATTGTTGACCTTCATATCAAGTCTGAAGCTGCAGGGTCCCTACCACCTGCAATGACAGACCATGTTGGGAGATTCATGAAGTATGTGAGATCAACCCAAGCATGATTTGCTTTGACAAAGTCCTCTGCAGAACTCTTCACAAGATATATGTATACATCGAGGCGCAGCAAGATAGCAACAAATTGAAGCAGCTGTTCCGTAACCTTGAAATGAATAACCTGGTGAAAAACTGCCATGCAGAACTAGATGAAGCAAAGAAAATCTTTGAAGTGAGGCCTACTCTTCCTTGTCTTTATGAAGAGGTTGAACATATAATTCCAGGTTGGCATTGGTGGTGCAGTCTTCAAAAACGTTGAAGAGATGGAAAGGGCAGCTGAAGTCAAGCATAAGGAATTACTTGAGTTGATCTCAACTATGACTGAACCCAATACAACAACAGATGGCTCATCAGTATGTGAACAATCAACTTCTCACATATCCAACCAATTGTGTATAGGTGCACTTGGGTGCCAATGAATTGCAAAACAGGTAGAAAGCAGTCTTATCATCAATGGCTTCTATTGATTCTTCATCAAGCTCAAATTCATTTTCATTGTTGCCCTCAAAACCCAAGATCTTTCATGGCCGTGAAACTGAGGTGGAGAGTATTATAAAGATGCTTGGTCAACAGTCACCCAGAATAGCAATCCTTGGAGGAGGAGGAATGGGCAAGACCAGCCTTGCACAAGCTGTCCTGCACAATCCAGAGACTTCAGTTAGATTTGAAGAAAGATACTTTGTTAGCGCAGAGGCAGCAACAACAAGTATTGAACTTGCTGCACTTATTGGGCTACATATAGGATTGAATCCTGGAAAGGATCTAACAAACCATGTTATCCAGTGTTTCTCCAGGAAGTCATCTTGCCTGTTGATTCTGGACAATCTGGAAACAGTATGGGAACCATTTCAGTCTCGGGGTGAGATTGAAGAGTTCCTTTCCCTTCTTACAGGGGTCAAACATCTTGGATTGATAGTAAGTATGATGCTAATTTCGGTTTACATTTCTAACCTATAATAGATTACCATGCGAGGAGCAGAACGGCCAGCCAAAGTTCAATGGACTCATCCCTTTTTATCACCCCTACAGCCACTGTCTGATGCAGCTGCACAACAAACCTTTCTGGAGATTGCAGATAATGCTCATGCACTCAGGGACTTACACCAACTCCTTAGCTTGACAGACAATATGCCTTTGGCTGTGAATCTTATTTCCCATTTGGTTGACTATGAAGGCCTAGAAAATGTCTTATGTCGATGGGAAACAGAAAAGACATCCATTCTTTCAGTAGGCTATGACCGAAAATCAAATTTGGATGCATCAATTGGTCTCTCCCTCTCAAGCCCCCGCCTTTCATCTGAAAGCAAGGAATTATTAAGCCTGCTCTCAATCCTCCCCAATGGACTCTCAGATGCTGAACTTGTGCAAAGCAAACTTCCTATTCCCAATATTCTGAGCTGCAAAGCCATGTTACTAGCAACTTCCTTGGCATATCAGAACAGCAACAAGCGACTTCTAGCACTGGTGCCTGTCAGAGAGCATATCCAACAGTTTTTTCCTCCACCTTCTCCCCTGATCCACTCTCTCTCCAAGTATTTCCATGCACTTTTGAAGCTATACCGCAAATATACAAGTGAGCAACTGTCTCCTGTGGTCAGCCAGATCACAATGAATCTTGGAAATCTGCAAGAAGTATTGCAACAAGGGTTACAGGTGACTGGTAGTAATTCAAAACTTGAAGACACTATCCACTGTATAACATCTCTGAACTGTTTCTACCGGATCACTGGTCGTGGTGTAACCTCCCTGATGGATCAAGTTCAGCATATTCTGGCTAGAACTTCAGATCCCCAGCTGAACACACATTTTCTGAGTGAGGTTCTCTTATCATCAGGATATTATCACCAGAAACAGTGGATAGAGGAGTTGATAGTCCAAGGAATATCTCACTTCAAACAAGCCACTGACCCTGTTCCTGAGTGTAAGTAGCCTCCTGTTTTGAGCCACAGTTTGTCTCACAATTGTGATACCAGGCAAATTCTATATTGGAGCTTCAAAGTTTTGCTGTATTCAATCAGACTTACCTCGTGCTCTGCAATTTACCTGTAGGGCCCAAGAATTAGCTAAATCATCTGGAGACAGTTATCTGCAGTCCAGTGTTTTGACACAGATAGCTCAATACAACATTCTCATCGGTGATTATTCTGCTGGTCAACTATTTTCCACAGAGGCACAGCAGCTTGCAGAAGTAGAAATGAATTTGCATCAGAGTGCTATAGCATTTTGCCTCCAGGCTACCTGTGCCAAATATCTTGGTAATTATCCGGAGGGTGTAATATATTTGCAAAGTGCCCAAAAGATGCTTGAGATTTGTGGCTTATCTAGGGGGTCTACAGCTCAACGCATTACACAACACCAGGCTGAGATCCATCTTTTAAAATCGGAATATTCTCAAGCTCAAAGTATGTTCAGAGACTTGGCTAACATGTTATCCCTCAACCAAAATAGTTTACTATATGCAGATACCCTTCTGGATATCACATTCATTGACATTCAAATCAATATACCTGCGGAAAATGTGCAGAGAGAATTGGACAGAGTCACTGAAATTTCTAGTACTCTTGGTTTCCCAAGTGAAATTGTTCTGTGCAAAGCAGTCGGGGCAGATCTAGAGCTCAGGGAGCAGAAATTTGACTTGGCAGAGATGCATTTTAAAGAATGCCTCCATTTTTCCCAAGGGCTCCATGCTTGGCTTGAATCATTCTGCTTGGAACATCTTGGTAATATCATGTTGTGGCCTGCCATAGGAGCACAGCTCAGGTGGCCTGTAGTATACCTGAGCTTTTCATCCAAATATAAAGAGAAATTGGCTCTTCACAAATCTCTGCTGTTTCTTGGAGACATATTCATGGCTAACAATGATGAGCATGCTGCACTCACTCTGTACATGGTGGCACTTGAAGGATTTACCCACATGGATGTGCATCAAAGCCGAGCACAGTGTATGCTTCGTCTTGGAGATCTTGCATACAAACATAGAAATATTATTGAAGCTGTTGCTCATTGGAGCACAGCCAGACCACTATTTGAACAATCCTCACAAGCCAAAGATGTCATTGAAATTGACTCTAGACTTACTGCATTGAAAAAAGCTCATGAAGAGGCCCTGGATAAACTTGCAATCTTGGAGGCACCTACTCACTTGTTCAGTGAGGTTTCAATTTCTGAAAAGGATTCCGTTAAGGCCATTCTTGTGTGATGTTTGAAAGCAATTGTAGTTCAATATATCTTGTTTACTTCTAGTTCTCTATGTTACAGCACTATTTATGTATTTATTTTTATTATTGAGGACGTTGGGACAGGTTAGGAAAATTCCAACATTTCTCGAACCCTGAACCCAACTGGTGGTCCGGTTCAGTCTGGTTCTCTCACCATGCTTGAACCTGAATTGGGGTCCGGTTTGGGTTCGGTTCAGGTTTGGAATTGGTTCAGAACTGAACAGCAGTAACACTAGTTGGATCTGACTTTTGCTCACCACTGCTACAAGCTTCAGGCTTTTTGGGATGTCAGCGATATCAGTGTATGTTGACTTTGCATTGCTCAACTTCTCTCACTACCAACTTCAGTCCCTCCTTTCAAGCTGTGGCAATTCTTGAGAATTGTTCAATTCACTTACCTCAGGCCTAGTCTCATAAACAAGACTTTATACACTTCTCGTGAAGACAGTCGTTCACAACGTGTACAAGGTCTTGGATTGATGGCGGGGGTCCACAGAGGAACAACATTTGATGGGCGGAGTTTCATTCCGCAGGTTACCGGCACCCTGTATGAAAGGTGTCAAAGTCACGTGCTCCTGCCAACGCAACGCGACACGCGCGATGCGTTGAAGCCCTCGCACCAACAGCCATTTTCCCTGGCTTGAATCAACATTTGCAGCTTTTAAAACTATCAACTTACTACTACTCATCTTACATTCAGCAATTTTGATAGCTCAAAGGCTGGAGGGATTGTCAAGGAACTGCTCTTTCCGCTCTAGGGCTTCCACTCGTCCCTGTCACTGACGGGAATGGGTCACGGCTGACGAGGACAGGTCCCATCTGTCAAGTGTTGGAATTGTCATCCTTGAGGGCCAGGTACAGGACGGTGAAACGGTGCACTTGACTCACATCGGGATTACCGGAATTTACCCCCACATTAAATTGACTCCAATACTCAAGGTTTCGAATCAAATATATACTCATGGAAATTATATTAGAAACTAGATGAATCAGCTGAGCAGAAATAAAATTAAATGTGTAAAGTTTCGTGATGGATTTCCTGCCCAACAATACTAGAAATATTGGAATGTGTTTCGGCAGTGCAGCAACAGTTCCGAAATGCAAGATATCAGCACTGCCGAAATGGCTGCTGATATGTCTGATTTCCTGCATGTGGAAACGAAAGGCAAAACTTATCAAATCAACTTACATTCTGTTGTCGTTGAAACAGGCCGTTTCGGCTCACATTTCTGATCACCCGAAATTCATGCCGAAAAGATTCGTTTTGCGTGCGCAGAAATCTTGATCTGCAGTTGATCAGATAAATTTCCACCCATCTGAAATGAATAGTTTCGTCATGAGTTCCGTATGAGCGGAAATGTAAGCGGAAATGACCTGTTTTGAGGATGCCAAAAGGTAAGCCGATTCAACAAGTTCCAAGTCTCGTTTCCACGCACTTGAAATCAGACATATCAGTGGTCATTTCGGTGGCACTGATACCTTGCATTTCGGAAAGCATTTCCACGCTGCCGAAACACATTCTGATATCTCTGGTATTGTTCGCTGTGAAATCCATTACAAAACTTCCAATATTTGAATTGATTTCTGTTTAGCTGATTTGTCTAGTTTCTAATACAATTTCTGATGAATATATATTTGATTTGAAACCTTAAGTATTGGAGTCAATTTAATGTGGGGGTAAATTCCGGTAATCCCGATGTGACTATGCTGGAAATAGCATGGAATATTGCGATGGGTGACAGCCACACCAACAACAACCCAACTACACCAACAACTACTATTCCTCCCAAAGATTAAGTGCGTCACTTTGTGAGTTCGGGTCCAGGCCGTAGTATGCAACCAGCAGGTTTGGATCACTAGAACAACACACAATCTCTCTCTTTACTAGTTCCAAAGATCGTCTTTTCCATTCAACAGTTCAATAGTTCAGGTGCAAATACTCGAAGCGAAGGCTCCTAGGAGACCTTGGATGAACGAGTAATTAAGGTTTAACCAGGCGGCAGAAGCTTGCTAGGTGGCGCACACCAGGGGATACAAGGAGGTTTAGGTTGATTAGACCTAAGGCTCCAGGGCAGAGGTATTGGAAACTCGTGAAAATCCTTGCTCCGGTAGTCCATGAGACTATTGAGGCTAACATTGAGCACACACAAAGGCTCAAATGGTGATTAACCATTGACCTAGGCTTCCAAGCACTAGGAACATTTCATCTACATTGGTTCAGGTGCCAAGCCACTACACGTGTCCAGACATCGATCCAACACACTACGACGAGCAACAGCTTCAAATCGGGGTGAAGGCAAAGTGCCTGACAAGGTGCAGTCAGACCTAGGCAGTAGGAAAACACCAATGAAACGGCTGCCAAGTCCATTCGCAAATGTCCTTGGCCGAGAATGTCATCCAGGATGACCTCCTAGGTCCGATTTGGGGTATATTGATAATCACAGATGCCACCGTCTGCACCCATAATTATGTGTCTCCTCGGCAGGAGTTGAATCCTGTCTAATAATAGTTTTGGTTGCTGATTCATGCAGTCTGATGACATTCTGGACTTGCAGATCCCGACTGCCAAGACTACCGATGCTCGGTTCCAATGAGAACTGTCCAATCGTTCTCCTATATTTGTCTATGTTTGTCAGGTCGCGCTCGCGCTTGACCATCACGTGTCTTTCTTATGTCAAAGTCTTCAGATCAATGCCTCGGCCATCTCCTCGGCCTAACAGTTCCGTCCAAAGTCAACGATCGTCCGCCTAGGCGCTGGCAATCCTACTAAGTCCCATATGGTCCCTAGCTGCCTAGGCATCTGGCTGAACATGTCTGGTGAACTCTAGCAGTCTCCTTCCGAACCACTGCACTGCTGGTTGAACATCTTGTCTTCGATATCGCCTCCTAGGCATGGATGGGCTTCCAAGTATATCTCCATAGTGATCACGTATAAGTGCCTAGGCAAGCGCATCCCACTTGTAAGACACAAATACTACAGCTAGCCGCCGGAGTCAACACTAACTCTCCTTTATATCACTGAACAGGGTCCTAGCGCACTTGTATAAGTAACCGCCTAGGTGCATTCCTACGCTTCCAGATGGTTTGTATTCTGGTCTGAAAAGCGTAAAAATACTAGAGGATCAACGCTTTATCTGTTGCGCCGTCTCAACGGTTTAAACCATCAACAGGCACACGTATCCCCGGCCGTGACAGGGGATGGGTCCCCAATCAAAAACAGCTGTGAGGTGGGGGAAAATAGAGTACATACAACCTTAGTAAGATAGTGATTGACTGAACAACTACTGCAGGCATCAATCACTACCTTCTAAATGAATCACTATTGCTGGTGTGAACAATTATCCATCAGTCAATATAGACTGATGCGCCCAAGTGAGGTCCACCGAGTAATGCGACACATTCCCATCAATCTTTCCCCAGACCTTTTTTCCTTACCACCATCATCACTGCTGGAGTACTTCCCGATGTGTCTCGCTCCCAATGCACACAACACCAAAACCTGTTATGACAGCTGGGCCCTGGCCAATACCATTTATGTCGGGAGAATGGCTCCGCTGGGCAGACAATTTTTCAGCATCATTGGCAATCACCTAAGGCTCCAACCGTTTCCTTGTACAAAACGTTTCAAATGGTTGTAACTGTTTTTGTTTCCTTTTTTTTGTCAGCAAGGGCAAACGGTTTTTAAAACGTTTTCACAAGGTTCAAACAGTTTGGTGATGTAGGTGGAACCGAAGCCCAATTATGTGATGAAGATTGTTTCATTCGGGAAGCGTTCAGGCTCGTAATCGGAGAAAGCCCAACAGAACCGAACAGCTGAATGAAATTGACAGAGGGCCATGATCACTGACCAGAGTTAATTAAATATTATCACAATGTGTGCGTGTTTTTTTTTTGCTCACTGTACCAATTCTCTGATGTGGTGCCAGTGCTCCATCCGTCTTTGGGTATTACAAGGTTCTGCGAGATGGATTCGGAGCGCCACTCGGAGATCTTAAGCATTGCTCATGCAGAGGTATTATTTGAGAACATCTACAAATCTTACAAGCAGAACACTGCCATCGAGGAATCAGTCCAGCCCAAGACCCCACCCAAACCTTGCCGTGCCAGTACATTCAGCTCATTTCTTGAAGATATCTACATGTCCAACGTACTTGTACAGTTTGTCTTACATTGTTTGGGTTAAGGGAGGAAATCGTTTCAAACAGTTTAAAAACGGTTCAAAACGGTTTTTTTACCATTTCCTTTTTTTTGTTCATGGGAACAAATGAAAAACAAAAGGTTGGAGCCTTAGACCACCACCACAAGGGCGTGGATCTTCGTCTATATCGCTGTGCGATGGGATGACTAACAAGAAAGGTTGGCGCAGGCAAGCAGTCAGACGTGATGGCTAGCACCCGTGACACAAGGTGTGTTATCATTTGATCCCATTGTGCAGCAATTAGCCCAGGATACATGACCTTACACCAACTAATTATGGCAGTGAGCCCAGGTGCGGGCAGACACTCTGGAGCACATTCTTTGCACCCGCAGCCCGTGCGGTCGAAAGGGATTTGTGCACCGGGCAGCGCACTCACTCTCACCGCTGTTTGCACAGCACTGTCGTGCATGCGTGGTGAGTTGTTTGTGGAAGATATTAGTGTAGAAGTTGTGGCCCAATTCTAATTCAAATGATTATATCTTCAATGCTGCTCTTAAGTTTGTTGATTTTTGAAATATAATTTATTTCCATGGAGCTGTATGTTCACGGCATCACAGCTGACGGGTCTCTCGAGGGCGCATCATTGATAGGTCTGTAGCGGATGGATAGCTATTCGCCTGTTGCGATAGTGATTGGTTTAAGTAGTGATTGAAATCAGGAGTAAATGTGCATTCTGACCCTCATAGCTTTTGGCGTTATCCCCGCAAAAAAGACAGGTCCCAATCAGTCTTGCAGGGAAATCGGTGATTCCCGCAAGATAAAGTCGGACACCTGCAAAAGATATAGTTGATGTGCCCGCAAAACTTTTTGGGGTCCAGAATTTTTTCTTCTTACTCTCTACAAAAAATAATTCATATGAAGTCAGAAACTCAATCACATATCCCCTACATTGAGTAGCGGTGTGAACCTTGCTAGGTATTGAATGTGCAGTGAAATGAAGTGTGATTGCCTTGCCTCTTACATGCTGTGCAGCAGAGGTTAGCAGAGGCAAGGTTCTTAGTGATAAGCAATGCTTGTTGAGGGGTTGTGAATACCATACAGCAGGAGCACATTGACATTATCTGTCCACGTGGGTTGACACTGAGCACCTGATCCTCTGAGACATCACCGGCTCAAAAGGGAAGTAGAATGATGAATCAAGGGAGCCCTAGCACTAATATATAGACTAAATCCCATGGCTCTAGCCATAAGAACCATTGTCTAATGACATGGATCTAGCACCTGTAATGCCCTATATGTGAGCCTTAATAGAGGGGGAGATATATGAGTACTCCCCTTCTAATTGGGAGGTGTTTGGGTCAAATGCTGAGCACGCTATAAAGTGCTTATTTGTTAGCTGAATAAATGAGATATTGAATAGATCTCTTAAATACCTGTGCGAGTGATGTTGCTAAGCAGTGAGTGTTGCCATCAAAGATGGCGTGCGCCCGTCGCGGCATCACTGCCATCAAACGCCGCTCATCCCGACAATATTTAAGAGATCTCTCGGTATTTGAGAGATCTCTTAAATATTTAATGAGATCTCTTCAATATTTAAAGATCTCTTAGATATTATCAGTGTTTGTTGCCATCAGAGACGGCGCGCCATCAAAGCCATCAAAGACCGACAGCAACGCCGCCGCACAAGTCCACAGCGCACGTAAAAATCGGTGTAAATTTGCGAAAAAAAATGGGGGCGTATATACACCACGCCTTTATACCATCCAAGCCTTCAAATCACTCATTTAAATAGCATTTTGTTCACACTTGTCAGTTCATAGCATAATCATAATCATATCGTGCATAGTTAAGTAAGGCGCATAGTGACGGTATGAAAAAATACATAAGGTACGGTGGAAGGCATCGTCTGGTATACAGCAAAATCTACGAACAGGAGCCGCGGGGTCTTCCAGCATCGGAGCATTTCTTATGAGGCTGTTTTTCCTGCACTACCTGTAAGCCCTCGTTTTCGGCACGGCACTTCTGCCCCGTGTTCGTTCTCGGCACGGCGCTTCTGCCCCGTGTCTTTGTGGACCTTGCGCTGCTTCTTCACCAGCTCGCCACCGGCTGCAGGGTCAAACACGCTCTTGGAGCCAGTACCCACGTCACTGGTGGAGGAGGGCGCGAGAGGCGTGCGCACCGGGGAAGTCGGTGGCGGCGGCAGGTGGATGCCTACAGGGCTGTCGTCGACGTCCTGCGTCTGTCCGTCGGCGCCGTGAGTAGCGGAAGGGAAGGTGATATACCCCTGCGTGATGGACTATCGGTCGGAACGATGGACAGCGCAAGTAGCGCCACACAGCCGCATTTTGTCGGCCTATGCCAGCAGTGCGCGAAACGTACTGCACAGGATATTTGCAAGGTCGTGCAGAAGAAAAACACTCACACCCTAAAAATGCAGTGCTAGCACCCCATATGTGCGATTTGAAAACTCATAGAATGTTTGAAGACACCAGGGATGAGGAAAGCAACTCTCTGGCCCGTGGTGCCCGAATATTGTCACTGTCCGGACCTGCAAATATTTCGAGCTAATAAACCAGCCATCTCGAGGCACACAAAGGGTTTTCCAGGTCGCTGCAAGAACTATTGACGGGATTTGGGCACCAGAGATAAGGGTCAACGCCGGCAGATACCCTCAGTTAAGTGTCTGTTGAGTAAAGGAGGACGTAGAAGACGCGCCAGGGGTTGTCGTAGTCGAAGATCGAGAATAGTCATGCTTGTCACGTCGGGTAACGCCTCCGAGACGGTGGGAAGGACCTCCAAAAAGGTCTCTGACACAAAATTCATGCTCGTTTCAACTGTTTACGCGGCTTTTGACGATTTTCAGTTGGTGCAATTTCCCCTAGTAGTTTGACTATCCCTATCCATGGTTCAAGGAATTGATTAAATTATGCCTTACAGCACCAATATTTCCTTCGCCGTAACCCCGAAACTTCCTCCACATCCTTGACCTGGTGGCATATCCATACTTATGAGTCTCGCATCAACTCTGTGAAAAGAGTTTATTTAGTTTTCCTCACATAATTTGCATGTGAAGGCGAGAATGAACCTTGTTTCGCAAACCGCTTTCTATCACAACCAGTTCGACTCGCCAGTTTACACACTTTTCCTGAAGCCCTTCGAGTTGTCCAGAATTGAAGAATAGTACCATAGATATTTAGAAATGCGAGAATACAATGGACATTGTGCTTGTGGACACAAGAGGGGAATTTCTCTCGCGAACTGATTTCAGTCACGAACAGGTTAACTCGCTGGTTTGTGCCCTGAATCTCTTCCTTGGAGGTCCCTCAAGTGCTGCAGAGCTCAGAATGAGTAGTTCAGATATCAAGGATTTCAGAAATGAATTACAATACTTATGCAACTGCCTGAGGTTGGATTTTCGGAGTTGGTTCGAAGAGAGTTGTGGAAGCACTGCTAAGTTGGAAATAGATTCAGCTTGAGATATCAGTTCGCGACCTAAATAACGAACAATTTTATTCCTAGCTCGATCCTCAAGCATTCTAAATTGCTGCAAAAATCAGAATGAGCTCTGAACATCTGAATGATCAATCTGAGCGCTTATTTGAGCAACTGGAATCACATTGAAAAATGCTGAATCATGACCTCGCTACCTGAACCAGGTTGTGATACACATTCATAACACATGCTTTGCCATGATTATCCAGCAGCATTTTTGGTCGAGTGCGTTCTGTTTACATTATTCTTGTTTTATCAAGCAAATGGAGCACATAACTAAATGATACAATAGATTTGGATCAAAAAGTGCAGACCATCATAATCAGTGTACGAGACATTCAAAATGGATCCTTCAGTGTGTTCACTCAACAGATTTTCTTTGACTCCGTGTGCATATTGCACCATTCTCCTCTTGTCAGATGGATGGGAGTCCGAAGAGCATACACCGACAATGTAGGTAAAAAAGACGTGCACTCTGAGTTTGCGAGACAGAGTACTGAGTCTTTTGGCACGGCCCAACAGACTTTGTTGAGTATGTGCTCATTCTTCTATACCTTAGAACTGTTCTTTTGCTTCGAAGGGAATGTCAGAAAAGTAAATGGTATTCCTACTACACAGAAATGGTTTGCTGAGTAGTGGAGAATAGTATGGAATTAAAGCTGTTAAAGACTCGCAATAGACATTTAATGTTTGCAGAGCAAACAGGTGTCCCAGTCGGCATGGAAAGGCATATAGAAAGAAAGAAAAGAGAGAGAGAGCAGACACGATGCGAGTGCGTAAGGGAGACGCATTCACCAGCAGAGCAGGATTGCAGGGGCATGCAGGCAGCGAACAAGAAAGCAGCAGAAATCGATTGCAGAGAGTGAGCTGGAAGCAAGCACAGGAGCGACGAGCAGGCCCCGCTAAAAACAGCTGTGCCGAGAGAAGGGGCGGGTCGTTGATCCACGGGAACTAAGAACGGCGAGCACGGCAGGCAATAGAGCGAAAAGACATCCCCAGTGTGTTTGCGGGACACGAAATGCGGGAAGACGAGCGCGCCGATGCAGCAGGATACGGACGTGGACACGCCTAGCAATGGCGAGCATAGTTGCAGAAGAACGCACATTGGCTCAGGTATCCGGAGCGTGTGCAGAGAGCAGGCAGTTGAATATGCCACAGGTAAGCGGCCAGAATCCAGCCAGAATCCAGCGGTTGACACCCAGTAGACCCAGAACATGGTACTGTCCACAGAGGAGGTGCGGACTCTTCCATAACATACCGCTCAGAGATAAATAAAAGCAGTGATAATTACTGATGGTGGAAGGCGGGTGGGCGCCTTCCATCAATCCGATGGCCGCTGCCATTAAAGAGGGGCAGCGACGTCGCGTAGCGCGCTTCTCGAAGCGTGCCATCAATCCCATCGATGGTCCCACCACCCGCGCTAAAGTCCGCCATTTTGGCCGCAAAAATAGGCGGAAAATCGGGGGGAAATCTGAATATAATCTATGAAGCGTTACAAAAGGTGCGGAGCTTAATATTCCAAGTGAAAATACAGTGGCTCCTGTTCATAGATTTTGCTGTATGCCAGACAGTGCCTTCCACCGTACCTTATGTATTTTTCCATACCGTCACTATGCACCTTACTTAACTATGCACGATATGATCATGATTATGCTATGAACTGACAAGTGTGAACAAAACGCTATTTAAACGAGTGATTTGAAGGCTTGGATGGTATAAAGGCGTGGTGTATATACACCCCCATTTTTTTCGCAAATTTACACCGATTTTTACGTGCACTGTGGACTTGTGCGGCGGTGTTGCTGTCGGTCTTTGATGGCTTTGATGGCGCGCCTCTGGCGCGCCGTCTCTAATGGCAACAAACACTGATAATATCTAAGAGATCTTTAAATATTGAAGAGATCTCATTAAATATTTAAGAGATCTCTCAAATACCGAGAGATCTCTTAAATATTGTCGGGACGAGCGGCGTTTGATGGCAGTGATGCCGCGACGGGCGCGCGCCATCTTTGATGGCAACACTCACTGCTTAGCAACATCACTCGCACAGGTATTTAAGAGATCTATTCAATATCTCATTTATTCAGCTAACAAATAAGCACTTTTATAGCGTGCTCGGCATTTGACCCAAACGCCTCCCAATTAGAAGGGGAGTACTCATATATCTCCCCCTCTATTGGGGCTCACATATAGGGTATTACAGGTGGGATCTAGCCAACCCTTGGCTGCAACCAACCACTTTAGATAGTGAAATAAAGGCTGAAAAAGATGCAAAAGGTAGGGTTTGAAGCAGTGACCTTGCCATCAGGAAATGTGATGGCATGCACCAGAACACATTTCAACTGGACCAACACAGCTATACATTTTACTGTTTGTTTCCCAGCTAGGGTAAGGGTGATGGCATTGATGCGCTCACCAGGAATGGTGCTACGTGATGTCACCACCCATCCTTGATGGCAAGGGGCGAGCGATCTCTGGATCTGCCACACTATCAACAGCACGTGCACAAGTGATTGTCGATGACTTCCCCATTTGGATTTCTTGGTGCAGAGGCATTAATCCAACGCAATGCGAGACAAGGGATGGTGTTGAGTACATGCAGACTTGAAACCTTACTCCAAGTAACAGCCCCCAACTTCAAAATTATCATTCAAGTCCAAATAATCCGCTATACACTGTAATAATCACCTCTTTGCAATCTAGCATGGTGTAAACAATCGGCACATTGTGCAAGGATGGGCAGGCGAAATTTTTTGGCATGGCAGATTATGGAAGGATATCCCGAAGGACAGTCTGAATCTGGTTCTATGCACAGTATTTACGCCGATATTCATTTCTTGTTGGTGGTCCATAAAGACTTGGGATGCAGCTGATTTTGGTGGCTTGAAGAGTCAAGATATGTCTATGGCCGCAGGCCACAGACTGAGGGCAGTTGGGTTGGGCAAACAAGTGGTGACGCGTCGCGAGCGTGGTGTGCTGTCAATCAGTGCTTTGTTTGTGTAGGAAACACATGCAAATATTTGGAGTGGGTGGGTCTGGCACGTGCTGTTGATAGTGTGGCAGATCCAGAGATCGCTCACCCCTTGCTTGATGGTGTTGATCACAGGATTGATGGAGGGCAGCAGTTGCCCCCCGGTAGCGGGCTTAAGCGATAATTAGCTTTATTGCTCGTTGACCCAGTCATGTGAGCATGGCAGGTGTCTCATTAAATATTTAAGAGATCTCTCAAATATTGAGAGATCTGTTAAATCTCGTCAGGATGGACGGCGTTTGATGGCAGTGATGGCGCGACAGACACACCCCATCTTTGATGACAGCACTGACTGCTTACGAACATCACTCACACAGGTATTTAGGAGACCTTTTCAATATTGCTTTTATTTAGCTAACATTTAGGCACTTTTATTGCATGCTCGGCATTTGACCTAAACACATCCCTGTTAGAAGGGGAGTAAAGGTATATCTCCCCTTCTATTTGGGCTCACATCTAGGGCATTACAGGTGCATGTAATTTAGCTTCGTCTAGATCTCAGCAGGCCCATTTCAAATTGTGTCTGTTGAACTGAACTGAATGGTTGGCCATGGAACAGCTCAGATTATGTGGAGATTCACCAATAATGCTGGCTGTCTTAGACTTAGCCAAGAAAACTGTCATCTCTTGCACTTGGGCTAGCTAGGTCCAAGTCCTTTAGACTAAAGTGGTCTTGATATCAAATAAAATAAAGTCAAGACCAGGAATCGAACAGGAGAACAAATGCATGATGACATCAATAAGATATGCTGCCTACAATTCCATTAGACTAAAGCAGAGATCTCACATATCAGCCTCACATGTAGCTCTGTCTCATTCCCTGTCCAGTTGTGTGAGGTTCACGAGAACGTAGGGGTTCAAGTGTCACAGATCATATTATTTCCGCTGATTGCTCTTTCTCGTGTTGGCACTGTACCAGTGTTCATCTGTTCATGAGTGAGATCATGTCTGAGCTCATCAACAATTTTGGTAGGAATCAAGAAGAATTGCGGACCCCAAAAACTTTTGAGCGCACGTCAACTACATATGTCTTTTGCAGGCGTCCAACTTTATCTTGCGGGAATCACCGATTTCCCCGCAAGATAAACTCACTGATTGGTGCCTGTCTCTTTTGCGGGGATAGCGCCAAAAGCCGTTTTTATCTTGCGGAAAATCCAAAATAACCGAAAACTTTTGCGGCCGATTAAATATTAAATGTACAGTTTGAACACCATATCCTTCTCGTACCTACTGACTCTCATTCCGTTCCAGTTGAGTAAGACGCGGCGAATTTTTTCGAAGGGACTTGAATGAATGCGAGCTGAAACAAATCAGTGCTTGTTTTCTTTCACCTTCATCCCGCTCATCGCAAACTAATTTTCAAGTATACAATGTAGTGCAGTAATTCCGCAGATGCGGCGCACTCCGGCCCCGACTTCAAGCAGGGAATGAAGCACTCCCTGGGTTCGTGTGCGTGGCCCGGCCTGATTTAATTTACTCGAACCTCATGCAGTGCGTCAATGACCTCGCAAGGTGAGTTTCCCCTTGCGCTTTCCTTTCGGTGTCTCATTCCATCCAAAAATCTGAATCCACCCAATTCAACCCCGACTCGAATCGAGCTCAAAACTGCTGACTATTCTCAGTTATAGGAGAAGAAGTGCCAAGTGAGTTTTCCGTTCATCTTCCTTCCTCATATCTTCCGCGCCCTCGCACGTTTGTTTCATTTTAATCCAAAGGTGTCTGCTCGGACGCAGGTCAAGCTAATACATGCGTACGCAGCTCTTCTACTGGTGTTCAACGCCGGCTGGGTTTCGAAAGGTAAAAAAGACAGTATATTCAAATATTATGTTAATGAACATGTTGATGGACTCTTACTGACGACGACGCGAAGTAGCTGCAGTCCACCCGATGCCACCAGCTCGCGCGGCTGCGGTGGTCGTGAGCTATCGTGAGAATGCCGGCGCAGCCTTGGTGCGCACGCCCCCCGCCCGACGGGACTACGACCGCGATTCGCGAGACCGCGCTGCATCGCGAGACCGCACTCGATGCAGGATCACGCAGCTGCACGTCATAGTCGGTGATCCGCACCACGACTTGCGCGCACGTGCGAGCTGCACCGCGAGGACGGCCGCACTTGGTGCAGGCACGCACGCGTCGACATCGGCAATGTCATTGGGCCAGCACAAACGCGGTGGGCGCACCGCTGTTCGCGCGCGCGCCATTACCGCTTCCGGTGGTGCCCACGCTGGCGCGCGACTCGTGGAGGCGGGCGTGCTCGCCGAGCCCGAGCCCGAGTCCTGTGCCTAAGTCAAGAGTCGTCAATTCAAAGTATGAAATGTCCTAATAGATCACGCACAGATCTGTGTCCTGATATCCCGCACCGCGCCGACGTCGTCTTGCTTTATCTGTACTGAAGAGCGCGTGAGTCGGATTCAGGGGTAAGTGATGCGCAGAAGCACTTACGGCGTGGGTTCTTTTTTAGGGGATCACGCGAAGCGATGATAGCGACGAGGGTGCGTGTCGTTTGCGCGATTTCGACACGAGAAGAGTGTGATGGCTGAGTTTGAAGCGCATCGGACAAGAAGTGACGCGCTCAGCATAGGTTTCTGCTAGCTGGGAGACTGGACGACGTGGGACCTCGGACGCGGCCTTCGACTCGGCTGAGCATGAGCGTGCTTGAGAAAAGATGATGGGAAGGGTTGTGCACTCAGCTGCGAACCGGACACGCGGGCGGCATCTTCGGCGTAGACAGCGTGCACATCTTCGTGCAGACTCCATTAGAGATATAGACAGACTGGAATGAGAAGGGCGCGCGCACCTTGCCACCGGCTGGACCAAACTGACAGATAGATGCGAGATTGCCCCTATGGGCTCGGCGTCTGCAGCGAGAGCGAGTCGTTTGTGCTGGACGCTCAAGTGATACGTGGGTCCTCGATGGCGCCGTCGTTCTCGCCCCCGAGATGACTGGCGTTCGGACCGAGTGACGATCTGAGGGGGATGGCCATGGCCGCATTGGCGGGGCACGGACGGGGCGGGGAGCGTGTGATTATGGGGGAGATGGAGTACGGCGCGGGGTCGGATGTAGGGGCAGGGGTTTTTGCGGTGTGTGTGTAGCGGGTGTGTATGTAGGCTCGTGACCAGCCTGCCTACGGGCTCGTAACCAGCCTGCCTACGAAATAGCAACAATTGCGGCGAGCACGTTGCCGTAGGCAGGCTGGTACAACTCGGGAGGTGTCAAAGGGCGGGGCCGGAGTTTGAAATTTAGGTGCGCTTGTCAAAAAGTATTCATTTCTCATTCAATTTTGAAGCAGTTTTTTGGTTGAAGTCGGATAAATAAATGATAAATCTATCAAGTGGATTCTGCCTCCTCAGAATTGCGTTACAGTGCACAGAAATGCCGTGAATCTGAAGGTAGTGTTCAAGGAGGCTGAGCGTGGGAATGTGATCGCCGAGTTTGCCAAGCGTTTGTGTCATCACTTTTACGCGAACCGCAGGCAAAAGTTAGCGTGGGAAACTACTCAAATTTCAAACTCCGGCCCCGCCCTTTTGAGCGCCCCGAGTTGTACCAGCCTGCCTACGGCAACGCGCTCGCCGCAATTGTTGCTATTTCGTAGGCAGGCTGGTTACGAGCCTAGTGTGTATGCAGCAGAGACGGATGTGGATGCGACGGGCTTGGATTGCGTCGTCTATTACTTGGTGATCGCCTTCTCGCTTGGGTGAACAACAGCATGGCTTGCAGACGGGACGGGTGTCGTGGCTGCGGCGATCAGGGAGCGCAAAGCAGGTGGGGTGGTGTGCAGGTCAGTCCGAGGAAGGATGCTTTGTGTCTGTTATTTCTGGGTGCTGTCGCCTTCTCAAATTGGCAATCGCTGCCTGGCCGCAACCACCATTTCTTCAGTAATTTGGATCCTTTTGTCCTGGTCTATGTCCCAAAATTCTGCGAGCAATCTTTCTGCGGGGCCTGTGCCCGTCGCTCACCCCGCCTGTCGCAGATTTGCGGCGATGGCGCGTCCCACTGAGGCTGAGGATTCGGCGCTGATCCAGGAACTTGTGGTTCTCTCGAAAGTAAAACCTAAGCTTGTCCTCGCTTTCAACTACGCGGCCTCGGTAGATCCAAATCCAGGACAGAAGGAACGACAAGGGAATCCAAGCCAAACTACTGGCAGAGAAACGCAAAGGACGTCAACGACAACGAGCAACGCAGTGTCGGAGCACGACGAGAAGCCGGAGCGGAGCCGGAACGCAAAAGCACAAGCGGGCTACGGCGCCAAAAGCCAGGCGTACATGGAAGAGGTGCGGTCCCACTTCCTTTTCTCCCTCTCGTACCTTTCCTCCCTTACGCCTACGTCGGACGTCCATGCACGCAGCTCGAAGAAACCGTCGCAGAACTGCGATCCGCTTTCGGACAATTCAACCTCGACCCCCCCTCCCCATAATCTTCAAGCTTGAACAGGAGAACGCGAGGTTGCTAAAGCAGAACGATGAGCTGCAGCGCCTCCTGGCAGATTCGGGTCATCCAGGATACGCGAGGCGGCTGCCGGGCAGCCCCGGCAGGAGGGACCAGCAAGAGGAGGAATTTGTATATCGTGCGTGTCGTTTCTCGCTCTTTTGTGGTATCTCTGCGAGTCTTATCATATCGCTTCGTATCCACGTATACTGACCAACGCACAGCACACGGTCCCGTCCTGGCTCCACCCATTCGCACTCCCAGCGCGACCCGCATTCGTCACGCTTACGGGCACGATGTACTACGACCTCGGGCGCTCGTACGCGCATCCTTCGCTGCCACCGCCTCACCCGAGCCATCCGACGCCGCCCCCGCCGCACTCGACGCACCCGACGCTCCCGCCACCGATACCTATGTACACTTACCCTGCGGATACGCATGTCCATCTCCCACCGCGTACCCAGGCGCCCTCGCGCTCTCGACGCACCTGGCCCCGGCAGCCCTCCTCGACTCGCCCCCACGCTTCGAGTCGCAGGAGGGCGGTGGGGTGGGCGAGGACGAGCAGCTCATACCGGTGTCCACGTACCCACACTCCGCGCCCCCCGACACGCACCACGGCACGAACGGGCACTACACGCTCCCGCCATTCACGGCGCTGGAGCACCACAACCACCCCCAGCACGATTGCTGGCACCTGTATGGGAGAGCGAGCGGGGGGCCGGACGTTCGCGGCAGTGGGTTTTTGGGGGGTGTGCGTGGGTTGCCATTCATGTGCCCATTCATCTTGACTCGCCGCTCCTGGCTCTGTCGCGTCCTACCTACCCGACGTCCCGCTACTCTACGCACTACGCTACCTTACCCTCCTTCGCTTTGTCTTTGCTATACTCCCCTCTCCCTCCCCGCCTTCGTTGTCCATCTTACCACCCTACCCTTCTCTCATCCGATCCGCTAGCTATTCGCTCAATCCTCGGCTACCCCCACGCCTCATACCAAAATAATTATCGATCCGACTCCAAATCGGATATCGAAGTACGATACAGATAAAATAAATCTTATCAGCCGCATTTTCCCCTCTGTTCTCTGCACTTCCTGCCCTTAACACAGCTCAAGCACCGAGCCGAAGACTGAGGTGCATGCTATCCGCTTGCACGCTTCCCTAATACGTCCGGGCGCCGACATCGGTCGATGCCGACTCGCTTTTCAATTTGCTTCCATCGCCACTGATTAGTACAATAATACTAATCTGTTCAACCCGAAGTCCAACAGTGCCTAGTCTATATTCAATTGCTGAATCGGTTGATATGGGCGGTCACGTCGCCCCATGTCGTGAGGCAAGTCGCCACTGATTAGTACAACAGTACTAATCTGTTCAACACGAAGTCCAGCAGTGCCTAGTCTGTATTCAGTTAGTGAGTCGGTTGATATGGCCCAATTGGAAGATGCACATGACCTACAAACAACGCGATGTCGCGACTCCTATTTACATGGCGTTGATGGGTCCACTGGGCGTTCTTTTTGTGGTAGAGTCTATCCACTTTACTCTCATTTCGACTTCTCAGTCAAGAAGACTTTTGTCTGTCCAGCCAAACGTTGTTTGAATTCTGTGTTTGGTTGCGACAGGCGGTCAACTTTGGTAATCAAAATACATCAGCAATACGAGACTATTCGCCGCCGGAGTTGCCGAACGGATGCAAAAACTGCTATAAATAAGGTCTGAGTACGGGAAACTAAGAAGGTTCAGATTCCCATGGATGAGAAAACCCCGGAAGACTTATAATCTAGGACATTGTAGTTGATCCCATGATCCACCATGCCTCGCGAACCCACTGTCACCGAAATTCGTCTTGAGAACCTCACAGCCTGTTTGACTCCTGCAGTGACCCTTCTGAATGTGCTCAATGATGCATTTGCTCCTGCCTTTGTTCATCCAATTTCGAACACTGTTGCATCCCTGCTCAAGCTAGTTCAGGTACTGAGGATTCAAATAAGAAATGTCTGTGCCTCACCAAATATGCCAGAATGTGAAACAAAATAAAAAAAGAATGTGCTGAACTGTTGGAGAATATCTATCATGTGCTGTTTGCAATTATTGATCTTCATGTCAAGACTGAAGCTGCAGGGTCCCTATCACCTGCAATGACGGAGCATGTTGGGACATTTATGAAGTATGACAGGTTTGCCCACTTATGATTTATCTTGACAAATTCCTCTGCAGAACTCTTCACAAGATATACATATACATTGAGGCACAGCAAGATAGCAACAAGTTGAAGCAGTTATTCCGTAACATTGAAATGAATAACCTGGTGAAAACCTGTCATGCAGAACTAGATGAAGCGAAGACAATCTTTGAAGTAAGACCCATTACTTCTCATTATATCAAGGGAGTGAACCCATAATTTCAGGTCAGCACTGGTGCAGTCTTCAAGCACATTGAAGAGATGAAAAAGGCATCTGAAATCAAGCATAAGGAATTACTTGAGTTGATTTCAACTATGTCTGAAACCAATACAACAACAGATAGCTTATCAGTATGTGAACAATCAACTTCCTACATATCCAACCAATCATGTATAGGTCCACTTGGGTGCCAATGAATTGAAAAACAGGTAGAAAGCACTTTTATCATCAATGGCTTTACTCATGCTTGATCAAGCTCAAATTCATTTTCATTGTTGCCCTCAAAACCCAAGATTTTCCATGGCCGTGAAACTGAGGTGGAGATCATGATGAAGACACTTGGTCAACAGTCACCCAGAATAGCAATCCTTGGAGGAGGTGGAATGGGCAAGACAAGCCTTGCACGAGCAGTCCTGCACAATCCAGAGACTTCAGCCAAATTTGAAGACAGATTCTTTGTCAGTGTAGAGGCAGCAACCACAAGCATTGAACTGGTGGCACTTATTGGGCTACATATTGGACTGAATCCTGGAAAGGACCTAACAAAACCTGTTATTCAGTATTTCTCAAGGAGGTCATCTTGCCTGTTGATTCTGGACAATCTAGAGACAGCGTGGAAGCCTATTCAGTCTCGAAGCAGAGTTGAAAAGTTTCTCTCTCATCTTACGGAGATTCAACATCTTGGCTTGATAGTATGTGTAGTGCTAGTTTCAATTTGTCTTTGCTGACAGATAATATAAAAGATTACTATGCGAGGAGCAGAGCGACCAGCCCAAGTTCAATGGACTCATCCCTTTTTACCACCCCTTGGACCTCTGCCAGATGCTGCAGCACAACAGACATTCTTGGAGATTACAGATAATACCTATGCAGTTGAAGACATGAACCAACTGCTCAGCTTTACAGACAACATGCCTTTAGCTGTTGATCTTATTTCCCACTTGGTTGATTATGAAGGTCTAGAGAATGTCTTGAGTCGGTGGGAAACAGACAAAACATCCATCCTTTCTGTAGGCTATGACCAAAGATCAAATTTGGATGCATCAATTGGTCTCTCACTCTCAAGTCCCCGAGTGTCATCTGAAAGCAAGGAATTATTAAGCCTCCTCTCAATTCTCCCCAATGGACTCTCAGATGCTGAACTTGTGCAAAGCAAACTTTCTATTCCCAATATTCTAAGCTGCAAAACCACTTTGCTGGCAACTTCCTTGGCATATCAGACCAGCAACAAACGAATTCTGGTTCTGGTGCCTGTCCGAGAGCATATCCAACAGTTTATACCTCCATCTCCTCTCCTGATCAATTCTCTCTGCAAGCATTTCTATGCACTTTTGAAGCTGTTCCGGAATTCAGCAACTAAAGCAGAGCAACTACATAATGTTGTCAGGCAAATCACCATGAATCTTGGAAATTTGCATGAAGTAATGCAGCGAGGGTTATCAATGACTGGCAGTAATTCAAGTCTTGAAGACACCATTCACTGTGTACTATCCTTGAATAGTTTCTACCGAATCACCAACCGTGGTGTAACTTCTCTGATGGATGAAACTCAGCAAATTCTGGCTAGGACTTTAGATTTCCAGCTAAGGACACATTTTTTGACAGAGGTTCTGCAATCATGGGATTATTATCACCAGACACAATGGATGGAAGAGTTGATAGTTCAAGGAATATCTTACTTTAAACAAGTCACTGACCCTGTCCTTGAGTGTAAGTACTCTGCTGTTTTGAGGCACAGTTTGTCTCATTATGGTGGTACCAGGCAGATTCTATATGGGAGCTTCAGTATTTTCCTATCACCAACCAGATTTAACTCATGCACTGCAATTTTGCTGTAGAGCCCAAGAATTGGCTAAATCATCTGGAGACAGTGAGCTGCAGTCTGGTGTTTTGATACAGATGGCACAATTCAATCTTCACACTGGTAATTATTCCGCTGCCCATCTAATTGCCACGGAGGCACAACAGCATGCAGAACTGGCAATGAATTTGCGTCACAGTGCTATAGCACTTAATATCCAGGCTGCCTGTGCCACATCTCTTGGGAATTACTCAGAGAGTGTGATGTATCTGCATAGGGCCAGACAGATGCTTGAGATTTGTGGCTTGTCTAGAGGGCGTACTGGTCACTGCATCACACTATGCCAGGCTGAGGTCCATCTTTTGAAATCGGAATACCTTCAAGCCCAAAATATGTTCAGAGATCTAGCCAAGATGACATCACTGGACCAAAATTGTCGATTCTATACACTTGCCCTTGTGAACATCACATACATTGATATTCAAATCAATATACCTGCAGAAAACATGTGGGGAGAACTGAACAGAGTCACTGAAATTGCCAGGATTCTTGGTTTCCCAAGTGATATTGCTTTGTGCAAAGCAGTCAAGGCAGATCTGGAGCTCAGGGAGCAGAAATTTGAATTGGCAGACATGCACTTCAAGGAGTGCATCCAATTTTTCCAAGAGATTGATGCTGAAAGGAATTCCTTTTGCTTAGAACACCTTGCCAACATCAAGTTGTGGCCAGCCACAGCATCACAACCCAGATGGCCTGTGGTATATCTGAGCTTTGCATCCAAATGCAAGGACAAATTGGCTCTTCACAAAGCTCTGCTTTTTCTTGGAGACACATTCCTCACTAAAAATGATGAAGACACTGCATTCACTCTATATACAGTAGCCCTTGAAGGATTCACCTGTATGGATGTGCATCAAAGCCGAGCACAGTGCATGCTTCATCTTGGAGACCTTGCATGCAAACATGGAAATACTGCTGAAGCTATTGCTCACTGGAGCACAGCCAGACCACTATTTGAACAATCATTACAGGCCAAAAATGTTGTTGAAATTGATGCTAGGCTTGCTGCTTTGGAAAAAGCTCATGAGAAAGCCTTGGATCAAGTTGCAATCTTGGAGGCACCTAGTCAGTTGTTCAGTGAGGTTTCAGTTTCTGCAAAGAATTCTGTCAAGGCCATTCTTGTGTGATGTTTGAAAACAACTCTAGTTTGATATATCTTGTTTACTTCTAGTTCTCTGTGTTAGAGTACTATCTATATATTCATTTTCATTATTGAGAACAGTTGGAGCAAAAAATAAGGAAAGAAAAAACAGCAATTTAACCTGTAAGGGGAACCCCCACTTCCAGCCCTCCTAGCTCTTTCGCTCCCACTCCCAAAACCTCCTAAGTCCCTCCCAAAAGGCGTACTTGCACTGCCCACTGGCATATTATGTGCAACACCACCTGAGATCACTGTTATGTGTGGAGATCAGCACCAGAATTCACGTGGACAACTTGTATATAGTTGGGCACCTGCCAGCGGAGATCCTTAGACTTGTTTCGCTTTGTCTTTGGATTCTCTGCCAGGTGTGATGTGCTTGTATTTTACATACTACTTATTTATACTTTGGATTCTCCTCTGCCAGGACTCTTGAGATTGATGTTGGGCTGCAGGGTTGCCCTTACAGCAGAAAGAAGTCTCTAAAGGAATAACCAGTCAAGATTCCGACCTATGGCATAGGCAGTGACTCAGACAGCTATGAAAGCCTTCTGGCCACACCAACCTTGAATCTTGCCCCCTCCTTAACTCTTCTGAGCACTGCCATGGACCAGTCCTCTGCTTCAGATGCTCCAGAGGTTTTGGAGGCTACAACTGTGGAGGCTCACCTGGACTGCCCCCAGGGGTTACTTGAAAGATTCCTCTAACATACTGTTAACAATGCACCTGCTCCTCCTGCTTCAGGTCAGGTGGGTGGTCCAGGACTTTTCAAAAATATACACCCTACTGCAAAATTGGTCCTCTGACCAAACCCCCTATTTGTCTTTGACAGAGACCGCACCAAAAGCAGGTCCTTTCTGCATAGTGTTTGGCAGTATGCATGGCTTCCCCTGGAGGCATTCCTCAAGCCCTCTGAGGAGAATGTTCTCCACTTTGCAATGACCTACATGTTCGATGGTGCTGCACAATGCTTGGTTGAGTGCCAGTGTGACAGGGCCATCTTCCCATTTGTCACCTGGGATGCATTTGTTCAGGAATTCTGGCTCTGATTTGTTGGGGAGAATGAGCAAGACCATGTGCTCCAAAAACTTGAGTCCTGGGATTACTACATGGGCACCCAAGATGTCTTCGCATACATGGACAATTTTGAAGACCTGGCCACTCTTGCTGGGTACACTGACCTGCTTGTCAAGGTCACAAAGTATCACTCTGGCCTTGCTCCAGCCATCAACCACTTCGAGCAACCCCCTAGATATTTGGGACTACCAGGGCTGGCATGAATGTGTATACTGCCAGTATGACACATTTGAACATGCAAAGACCACTGGAGGTTTGCCTCGGCCTCCAGCTCAGGGCCAACACCCGTTTCTGTTCTGAAATCCATGTAGTTTATACCTTTGGCGAGCACAGACTCCAGCCATCCTTTGGTGACAATACCAACACAAGCAGTCTCAGCAGTCATCGACAAACACAAATTGGTCAAAGTGTGTTTTACACTTGAAAAGAGACGTTCAATGGAAATGCTGACACCGGGGATGGCGAGAATATTTCGCACAATACGGGCCATGTATTTCAGAGTGCCTCAATTTGTTTCCAGAGAAATCAGTGTGATGTGTACTCCAAGAGCTATAAATTCACCTTCCACTGGCCAAATGGATCACCAAAGTCATGTGCCATGGGAGAAATGTTGCCGAAGTAGAGGTCAACTTTGTTGTGCTCATCTCTGTGGCAAATGAGACTGGTCACTTTCTCGGCAGGATTGTTCAGTCTGAGTTGAAATACACATTCCCATTCTTTATTGAATGCATGGTACACACCTTCTGAACTTGATGGGAAAATAGGCTTTGTATCCTTATCACTAGTCAATTGAAAAGCCTTCCAAGTTTAAAGCCTCCCTCCCTCAGATATGGGCAACCTGAACAGCTAAAGTGCATTGAAAACACAAATCTCGAGATTGGTAAAGGTCAAGTCAACATCACAAATATTTGAACATTCCTTATTCAGCTCCAACCCGATGGGACCGCCGATGAAGGTGATTAGTGATCTCAATGCTGATTGGGTGGCACATGGTTGAATTTAGCACTCCTACCATGCCTGGTTGGTTCTGCAATGGGTCAAAAACACAAGTTGAGTGTATCCAAATATAATTGAATATGCTGGTGGCATATCATATTGTATTCATATTGTATCATAGTCATATTCTGTCATATTCATATTTGAAAAGAGGTCCAAGGCCCATATTGTATTTGTATATAGTTGAATATATTCAAAATATATTTTTTCATATCATATTTTTGGCCAGCACTACCCAACACCCGTTTCTGTTCTGTGTTTCCTGGCTTTCTTTCCAGTATTTAGACTGGTTCCGAGTCTTAAAACTTGTTTTGAGCTCGGTTATATTGTCCATCTTCCGCGCCAGAGCTGGTCGGTCCAAAACCCTATGACATCATTTGTGTGTGGGTGAAAAGTTTCCATAAAAGTAGCTTAATTTAACTATAAAAGGAAATTTTGTCAGCACTTTTACCTTATAGCACAGCCCACGCACTGCCTCATTTTGGGGATCAATCACATGCAAATTAATTCAGTTGCTTACACTTTCGCGATTTTCAGCACTTTTGCTGACAGTTGTTGGCTGAACCAGAGGTTTAGCTACCCTGGAGAACTTGGATTTGGGCCACTTTTGCTACAAGGACAAACAAAGAATTCATAATATGCAATTGGTCATCACTGAAAGTCAGAGCAACAGAGGATTTTCCTGGAAATATTTTGCATCCAATTGCCAAAAGGCCTTATTATCTGCATGCCTTGCATTTTTCTGGATTTTGTAGGGTGGTATACGATTTATTAAACCCCGAAGTTGTGTTGAAGTGATGTGTCATTTCCGTTCTGTGTTTAGCAGTCTACATCTCCAGGATCATTCACCATGTTGACAGGATCAATCCAACTCCATTAGGGTGTACTTGGGTCCGGCTCGTCTGCGAGCCGCCGTCTCAGAGATGGGGGCTTCCACCACTCTCCCTTGCGAACATCTTGGCAATTGCAGCTCATTCCACATGAATTTTATCCCCGAAATCTTGGAATTCTTTCGAATGCTATGAATTCAACATCCCATATTCGGAGTCTGATTATGCAGCTTTCTGGTCTCGGCTGCCTCTCTCGTACATGTGCGGACACTGTGCAGTCAATAGATATGCATAGCTCATAAGAAAATTGTTCTAGCCTAGGTACTGTGTTTATAGACTTGGATTTACCTTTTTGATACCCGAATTTCACATTCTTTAGTGGCGGTCTTCAAGTTGAATTCAATTGTGAGCTATCTGCCGGTTCGTGGCTCATGCATTGAGTAAGATTTCTTTGTAGACAGCATCAAGACAGGATTTGAATAAATTTCTCTGCCATTGAACGGATATTTTAAAATGGTCCTTGCCCTCGATGCACTCAACTTGAGAATCGGTGCAACGTTTCCTTTCCGTTTAAGATGAGCAGCCATTTGATACAGAGTTGTGTGTTCGCTCCTTTCCTGGACATGTTGGAGATGGCAGTAATTCCCTGGGAATTCTGGTCGAGCTCTCAACAGTGTGGACGATTCGCATATTAGTACTTTGTGCACGTGAGAGTATTCAACGAAATTTCATCCAGAGGTCAAACTTCTGGTTGTTATTCAGACTCTTAATTTCAGAGTTGTAACAATATTAATGCGCCGAGTTCCAATAGCACATACTTCCATTGATATTGTGATCTTAATTTCTACTCTGGGACTGACTGGAGTAATATTACGCATTGAGTGGGGGAACAGAGTACACTCATCGGGCAGGTAGATTAAATAAATAGGGCAACTGCCTCATCAGGCCCAGTTGATCAAAGGTTAACGTTCAATTACTTACTCAGAAGGGCTTTCTGTCAGTTCCTCCGAAGGTTCAGCCCCCTGCCTCGTAGAGGCCTAATCCACGTCATATAATATGTAAGCTTGGTCTTTTGCATTGAGTTGTGTTGCTGATGTATGCTGTATTTGTCATGTATCAAGGAGGAGTGAGCGAGCATGCCGCACGGAGCACGGCCGCGAGCAAACGACGACCCAGATTCCATCGTGATTGTCAGCATCCAACTGTTCTCTGTCCCCCGGATAAATTATAATCTCAGGACTGCTATTGTTTCTATCGAGCCTCTCTTTCCAGGAGCCTTGAAGTCCGCCATGATAGTTTCTATTTCTCCTACAACATGTTCCAATTACGGTGTTGCTCGCTTGCAGCTGTGCTTCGTGCGGCCTGGTCTCTCGCTCTTCATGCAACTCAATTATACGCCATCACTGACCAGCAATGGGGTCTATTTACGCTTGCAACTCAATCAATTTGTGCTGACAACTTCAGACTGCAAATTTATGGATGTTCAACATGCAACAGGGCTTTATCAATCTGGACCATGGATTCTTCAAACTGGAAATTCAAGTCAATATATGTATTGATTCGTCTCTTTTGATTATTTGTGTGAACCCTGGATCTGCTTCAGATAGATATCAAAAACTTGATTATTCTAATACCCCACTCTGACTATGTTAACACCCCGCGCGCAGCACAGCTGCATACCCATGACCAACCAATCAACACCCTCTCTGACAGCATGAGAGTTTCATGCACTCACGCTGTAGTTTCGGCTATCGTTGCCTCGCCGCAAAGTGCTTGCATGTATAGAAGACGATTTCGATGTTCATGTTTGTGTGGTAAATCTCAAGGATTGTGGCTTTGAAATGTGCACCGAACTTTGACCGAATTTGGTTCGAGAGTGAGGGCAGGGATGCATTAAAGACGGAACAATGCAGAGATGCCGAGAGGGAATGATGGCATCTGAAGTCCATTCCTTATTAGCCGCTGTAGTACGAATTGGCGAAAAGCAGCCTGCGCAAAATATGGCCGCGAGTGTCTACAGCAACAAATTTTGTTGGGAAAACTGAGACCGGGACATAGAGTCGCCGTCACTCAGCGAGGGGGGCGAATCACCCACATGAGACAACACTGAATGGGAACACCGTGCAAAACGGCTTGTTGATAGGAACAGTGGCAGGCAGAGTCGTGGCGATGCCGCGGGCGCGACTTTCCTTTTGGAACATTGCTCAGGACTCAATTGTCGACCTTATGATCCTTCAATTTTGGGACCACTTCCAAGGCAAAATACTTTGTTGTCCTCGTTATTCCATCCAACTCCAGTTTTGGCCGCTTCTCCTGGCAATTTACTCCACTCACTCCTTACGGCCAGTGGGTTGCTGGGCTAAAAGTATGACGTTTTTTATCGGTATAAATTCTGTCTCAACTTCTCACCTGGTCTGAATTTCAACTCCGAAGAATTCTTTGATTCCAACTTCCAGGTTCCAACTTCCGGCCAACTTTTCCGCAACCGTATTTGGAAATCTCGCGACACCATCATGTGCTGACATCCCCATCACACCGCCGCTCATCGCACGATCAACACATCGGCGACGCCATCACTTCTCGTCACCACCCATCAAGCCCCGCCCACTGTCGCACACAGTGAGCACGCAATTGTTCTCTTTATTCACCATTAAATCTCAAAAATGTTTCAAGATCTCTATTGGCGATTCCCCGAGACTGATATTCCCGTATCACTACACAGCGACCCCACCTTCGCCAGCCCCAGCCCTATATTGATCAATGGATAAAATCTTGACATTGTTATATACCCTAAATTTATCATTTTGGACTTCATGATGGGCACTTTCTTTGAGATTATTTTCACCAATTCTTTGTCACTGGAAGGTCATCTTCAATACTTCTGAAGGCGGGATTGATGCGATGTGGTACGGATGTGATGCGACATCACGGATTGATCCGGGCTGTCAAAGTTGAGACTTGAGACTTGACAGTTGGCACGCAAACCTCAAAGTTGATGCTCAGCTGACCCAAAACCACAGCATAATACCTGGAAAGCGGCCAAACTACATGCCTGAAGTTCAAAGTGTGGATAAATACCGAAAAAAACAGTCATATAGAAGTCTGCATTAAGTCTACCCTTTATCGAGAGCCTTTTTTGTCGCAGGTTTCGGGTTTCTGCTTCAACATTCCCACTTCTCCAAACACAGTATTCCCACCTTCGGTGAACTCTTCCGGGCCCGCCCTCGGAGTTCACGTAACTCCCAATTCGAATTCTTGACTCATATCTTCAACCTTCGAGATCTGATTTCAAAATTCAGGTCAAGAAACTGATTCATCGTCTCTGAGTAACCCGATCAACGTGTCTGCGCTGCTTCTGATATTTTCGTGCGGTGGTCGTCTCATACTAGAAGGTGCGCGGGACTTTATCATGCGCATGCCGTTATTTCGGCTACGGTGTCTTGGCGCAGCTGCGTCCGCGTTTCCCAGGCACACCTTCGGCCCTCGTTTGCAAATTGCAAGGCCCGTGCATAGAGTCATATACTGCAAAATCTGCGCATGCCAGTATGCAATCTCCAATATTTCAGTGCCTGATATGTCCTCTGCACCAGCCAAACCCGATTCCATCCACGGCTGTGAACAGATATGGCCCAAATATGGCCCCTGAATCAACGAAAAATTGGCGGGGCCGAGATCAGCCCGGCAAAAAGCGGGAGCAGCGATACCATATGCTTTTTACAAGCAGCCCAGACCTCCCGATGCAAATCAGTTCGGGATCCAGAACACCACTATCACGGTCAACGGCGAGCGCACACATCCTGCTCTTTCACTTCTGGTATTTACTGTAGTGTGCAAGAACAACGTACTGTACTTTTTCATTCAAATCGACACGGGGTGTGACGCGTGACCCATTTTAGCAATTCGACATTTCGGTAGCCGCCAAATTTCTGCGTGACATCGGAAAATTTTCGACATTTGGACCAAAAATTTTCGCTTTTTTTTGCTCCTGTTTGAGTTTTGCGCGATTTTAGGCCCTGCGTGACCGCCGGGAGGTTCGACAAAGACCTGCGTGACGCGTGACTCCGACCAAAATTCGTAATCGACACAGGGGTGCGTGACACGTGACTGTCGAATTGAATGAAAAAGTACAGTATATTCCGTTGATATTCCGTAAGCGATGACAGATGTGACAGGCGGGCTCTTAGTTCACTGTTGTGCTGCTTTGACCAGAGGTTCAAGTTGGTCGCTGAGCTCTAACTGCGCCTGATCCCCGATCAGTGGATACACCAACCTTCTCATGTTCATGGGATGCTCTGAAGGGTGCTCGCGCCCATTTTAAACTCCTGAAAATCGCTCGAATGTTCCGTGCCTTGAATGTGAGTGCTTCCTTCACAAAGTTGGACAGGTGTGATATATGCAAATGGACCGGAATGTGCATAAAAAAGAATTAACCTTCAAGGTTCAGGGAATCAGGGTTCAGGTGTTCAGACAGAGGTGCCCTGAACCTAAACTCAACCGAACTCAACACCATGTCGAATACTCCTCGAATTTCGTTGATGCTTCGCACATGTAGTTTCTTGCTGCATGTTGGTTACTGACTGACCGACCGGCTGATTTTCTGTATTTAGTCGTGCACTGACTTGTTGATTCACTCAGCTTTCGGTGTCCTGGGATACGTGAAGTCTTTCCATCTATACCCGCCACCAGCAGTGTAACCTCTTGAGCAACTTTGTACCCTTCATGATACATCTTTCTTTGCTGGCCTGTATCGGTCGCAATTTTAATCCAGCTTGCGTTGCAAAATTCATGTCTCCAACATTTGTGCATCCCTGGGCCTTTCGAGTCGGTATATACTTTATTACTTCTAAAGGCCTAGTTACTTCAGTTCGGCCTTTTCGCATCTGTTCTTCCCTCCTAATTTTAGTTTCCTTGATTTTAATGTGTGGCTCGCGGGACGGCCCCGGTAGATATCATTTTAGAACACGTTCAAAACCCTCTTGAGATATTGGAGTGGCACATATTCATTCATTTGGCACAAACTCAGAAATCTACGAAATTATTTGCATCCTGATGAATGTATATCATCACACATTTGGCATTCTACACAGTAGGATAGAATACTGTTACCGAAGCAGGCATATATTTCTCATTTCCGAACATAAGGCCAGAGACTTCTGTAGGGAAGCTGAAAATGCAAAGTAATCACGATAGGATAGGATAGGATAGTTGCCAGCGCCAGGTCCCGAATCGGAACGGCCGGTACCATACTACATAAGTACACAAGGCGCCTACATACACAAATAGGGACGCCGGCCGGCGTCCTATGTATGCTACGGATGTACCTAACTAATCTCCACTGTTATGATACCCCACCGCAAATCTGTTACTTCCCCGGCCCATGGGACAGTTGTCCTCCTTCCTCGAACCAAGTGCCAATCATAGGCAGGATGAGCAACGTCAACCTAACCATAATCAGCTAGCAGTCAAGTACCAGTTCACCGGCACTTCACAAAAATCGCTGGCATCCAGAAAATAACAACCATAAGTGCGACCCGTCTCCCAGTTTCAATTCGGGTACACAAGATAATGAATTATAATGGACTATGCATCCTGCGAACCATGAAGGTTGAAATGCTCTGGCGCAACCCACATTTCCTTCGTGTCGAAAGTTTGCAACACATCATACAAAAACTTCGCAACCCGCGTAGTCCTGCGTAGTCACGGTACGGTCTAGAAGGACAGCGCCGAGGAAATCGTCGGCAGACCGCGTTGTTGCCAAGTGCCGTAGTGAGGGCTGTAGAGCAAATGCATCACAAGTTTTCCAGTTGTCAGACTCAAAAGAATAGAACTAAGATGGTCGAAAATTTTCTTACATGGGCTTTGTGTTGTTTTATTTCGGATTGACAGAATTTCCAGACCACTCCCTATTATACTTCCTGTCTTCTCGGGTTTTTCCTCTCGGTGAATCACTTTCCTAGGATCTCCAGTGAATATTGAGCTTTGATAAAATTTCTCCCGGTGTGCGTTCCGATGCGAGTGGAAGAGCTTCTATTCCGAACCTCAAACAAATCGAAACAACATGAATGAGGAAAGTTCTTTGACTGAATGCAGCTAACTTTGAATCTTTGATTGTGATCAAGTAACCTCTTGTTGGAATACAAATCAATAAAAGATTGAGGTGTCCCGGACTTAATGCTTGCTTGTTGTTCATATTGACTTTCATTCATTTGTTCAGCAGGACATCGGGGGTTTGGTGTGCTGATGTCACCTAGTATTCAGTTGCCAATCAATCAGGTGCTATTATTCATTTCTTTGCAGGGATGATGAATCTATGTCAAGGAAAATTAGCCCCGGGGGGCCATTGAGAGCTGGTCGCCGCTGGCGTCAGCCAGCGGTGACCGAGCGAGCGTTTGGCCCCCCGGCTTTTTTCCCCGCCCCACTCACGTTCCCTCGCTTTCTTCGGACTTTTCATGTGGTGCAGACACCCTGCTACAGCCATCTCGCTCAATTCTGATTCAATTTGCTCAAGACTTCCTCACCCTCTCTGGGGAACATTCTCTAACTCTTCGTGATTCATTTTGAGCCATCTGGGGACCATGGCACTCAAATATCCACATTTTTGCTGCACAACCCTATTTGATGCTCTATCGGGGTGGTGAGTTTTCACGTTCAAAGGTGCGTCCCTGCTGATTCTCTGCATTTCCAAACCACTGATTTGGGGATCTAGATCGACATTTCGTGGCGCTGACACACTAGCTCACTGGTGTACACCTCATATAGCCCCGACGCAATGCATGCTCTCGCAGCTGTTCTGGATAGTGCTACTGTCAAGCTCGCTCCCCTCTATCTCCCCACAGCGCTCTCCGTGCTGGTGGAACACGCCCACGCAACTGGCAATTGAAGGAAAAAGATTCATTCTCACCATTTCCACGGATATTCTATGTGCGGCTATAAGTACCCTATGTTTTTATCATTGGATGGTTCCTTCAGACTCTCAAGGCATGTTGCATGTAAGCATTTGAGATCCAACTTGCTTTGTGAAATGGGCTTTTATTCATGCACATAACTTCAAGTTGACTGCTGACATCAATCCAAGGCCACTGTCAGAACCTCATAAATATTTTTGACTGGAAAAGCTTGTGCTGAAAGAACTAGCCGAGTGAAGATGACGAAGTAAGACAGTTGAGCCTGAAAAACCAGTAAAGACTCGGATTGCCATGCCGCGCAATGGCCCTAAAGCCCAAGTTTTGTCCTCGTGCATGTCCCACAACTCTGTGCGCAATCGCATGTCGCAGGGTTGCGGCGATGGCGCGTCCCATTGCGACTGAAGATTCTGCGCTCATCGAGGACTCCCCCCTGTCGATCTCTCAAAAGCAAAGTCTAAGGTTATCCGTGCCTCCAACCAGGCAACCTTGGTGTATCCCAGTGCAATAAAGAAGGAACAACAAGGGAATCCAAGCAAAAGAACAGTGATTGTCGCCGAGCCGCATGGTGTCTGAGAACGGCGAGAAGCCGTAGCGGACCATTGCACGAAGAGGAAGCCGTATATCGAGGAGGTGCGGCTGCTCCTGGATTCCTTACTCGTTTCATTATCGCTTACACTTCTGCTCATGCATACAGCTCGACCGTCAGGAAACTGCAATCCGTGCTCGGGCAATACCACCTCGGGCACACGCTGCAACGCCTTCTCGCAGCCTCAGGCCATCCAGGATATGCGAGGCGGCCGGCGTGTAGCACCAGCGGGAGAAGTATTCAGAGGAGGAAGATGGATGAGGGAGTGTATATGTACGTGTCTCTTTCGCTCTCTCGACCTTGTTCCTTCGAAAATCGTCTGGTCTCCTCGAGAGTCCTGCTCGTTCTCATCTTGTCCCACCTCGTCTTGATACACGCCTATACTGATCAACCCTTCCAGTCCCACCCCGGCTCCGTGCACTCGCACGACCCACACACGCTCCCCCACTCACGGGCCCGATGTACCACGGTCCCGGCCCAGGACCTCGTACTCCAGCAACAGGGTGGTTCAAGTTTGAACCATCAGGTTCGAACCGCTTGTACCTCAGGTAGTCTCTATGCCAGTTGGTTCGAACCAGTTGTATGTCTGTGTCAGTTGGTTCGAACCTGATGGTTCGAACCAGTTGTATGTCTCTGCCAGTTGGTTCAAACTGCTTGTATGGATTTACTGACTTCAAATCAATATACTATTAAATTGAAGTCAATAAGATCAATGGATCCAATGGCTTGAAGTCAATGGAGTCAATAGAGCTACTGACTTGACATCAATAGACTGGTGAATTAAAGTCAATAAAGTCAATGAATTTACTGATTTCAAGTCAGTGATCTACTGACTTGGAAGTGGATAGATCACTTAATTGGAGTCAATGAGGTCATTTGCTAAATGGATTGAAGTCAACAACTGGCTAACTTGAGGTCAATTGATTACCCATATTTTGGTCAGTGTGACTGTACGAATGGTTTTGTTATCCAAAGCTTCATTCAGCTACAAAATACCAAGTACTTGCCTAAATGCAAGCTTTTTATTACCAAAAAGGCAAGTATTCCAAAAATAGACTAAAATTAAAGTTGTAGCCCTCTTCAATACGAATCTAACTGTATAAGAATTTTTCTTATCCGATACTTCCTTGCATCACAAAATGCAAAATACTTGAGCAAACACGAGTCTTTGCAGTTGTTAAAGTGTATTATAAAGGCCATTATCAGGGTAGCTAACTTTGCCTCACTGATGACTTGCTTAGTATTATATTCAAGAATCTATCTGACTAACCACAAGTGTCAATATGATCTATAAAACCACAAGGCAGTTAATCGGACCAAGTCCCAATACCAAAAGCTTACCTGGTCAATCCAACTAACAATTGGTACAAAGGCTACTGACTCCAGATTAATCTGATCCCGTGGTCTCACTAATGACCCTTTATCTGTAACAAAATTCTTGACTACAATACAAGTCAGTGGAATTAGTCAGATTAACTGCCTTGTGGTTTTATAGATCATATTGACACTTGTGGTTAGTCAGATAGATTCTTGAATATAATACTAAGCAAGTCATCAGTGAGGCAAAGTTAGCTACCCTGATAATGGCCTTTATAATACACTTTAACAACTGCAAAGACTCGTGTTTGCTCAAGTATTTTGCATTTTGTGATGCAAGGAAGTATCGGATAAGAAAAATTCTTATACAGTTAGATTCGTATTGAAGAGGGCTACAACTTTAATTTTAGTCTATTTTTGGAATACTTGCCTTTTTTGGTAATAAAAGCTTGCATTTAGGCAAGTACTTGGTATTTTGTAGCTGAATGAAGCTTTGGATAACAAAACCATTCGTACAGTCACACTGACCAAAATATGGGTAATCAATTGACCTCAAGTTAGCCAGTTGTTGACTTCAATCCATTTAGCAAATGACCTCATTGACTCCAATTAAGTGATCTATCCACTTCCAAGTCAGTAGATCACTGACTTGAAATCAGTAAATTCATTGACTTTATTGACTTTAATTCACCAGTCTATTGATGTCAAGTCAGTAGCTCTATTGACTCCATTGACTTCAAGCCATTGGATCCATTGATCTTATTGACTTCAATTTAATAGTATATTGATTTGAAGTCAGTAAATCCATACAAGCAGTTTGAACCAACTGGCAGAGACATACAACTGGTTCGAACCATCAGGTTCGAACTGGTTCGAACCAACTGATACAGACATACAACTGGTTCGAACCAACTGACACAGACATACAACTGGTTCGAACCAACTGACATAGACATACAAATGGTTCGAACCAACTGGCATAGAGACTACCTGAGGTACAAGTGGTTCGAACCTGATGGTTCGAACCAAGCCTATCATTGGCAATGAGACGGTTGGAACCTGAACCACCCTACAGTACCGTACTCGCTTCTGCCGCCTCACCCGACACTGCTGTCGCCTCACTCTGCACACTCGGGGCCACTCTGCGCACCCGATGCTCCCGCCGCCCATACCCATGCGCACCCACCCCGCTCACGGACATCCTATGCTCCCACCTTCATATGAGCACCACCCGCACCCGCCTTCTGCGTATCCGCTCGACGCACCCGCCGCCCGTGCTGCATTTCCCCGACTCGCCTCGGCTGCTCTTCGAGTCTCTCGGGAGCGGTGAGGTAGGAGAGGACGGCCAGCTCATGTCCGTCTCCGCGCACCCCGACGCGCACCACGGCGGCGTGGGCGCGAATGGGCATTATATGCTCCCGCCATTCAAGTTCGCGACGCTGCGGAATCACGGCCAGGACCACAACCACCACGATAGTTGGAAGCCGTATGGGGAGAGTGAGCGCGGGTCGTGAGTGGGCGTCTTCGTGCCTTCATGTGGTGGATGGCCTGCCGTGGACGTGTAGAGGCGCCTCACACTTCCGATACGCACCCGGTCTTATGCTACGTCTGGTCTCATCTTGTCTATGTCCCACTACCCTGCTACTCTACGCTACGTTGCATTTGCTATATTCGTACTCTCCTCCCTACTCTCCGTCCCTTGCTCTGTCTTGCGTCCCCGATCCTCGCTAGCCATTCACTTCATGCGCATCCCTCGGCTCTCTCCTTCATACACTCAAGTCCATATGAAGACACCAAAAATTAAAATCGACCGTCTCGAAATTGAAGTACGATACAGATAAATAAAGTAGCACTTATTATCGGCGCCATCCGCCTCGCCCTCTGCTTTTTTTGCGCTTGCCCTCGAGATCCCTTTGCATCACTAGCGGGCGCGATCCAGTGCACGAGACGGTGAATCGATTTTTCATTTGCCACTTCCATCCTCCGCTCCGTCGCGCGATGTCGTAAGGCGGGTCGTAAGCAAGTTGTAAGCCTTCACAAGCGCGCTGGGACATGCGGGACAATAGGGGAGGTCAAAGTTGAGAATCACAGATGATTCTGATGTGATTCAGGAGGTCAATTCTCGATCAAGAATCCGCATCAAAATCACTTTTTCCAAGAATCACCGCGGATTCTTGTTTCGCCTCCGGAGGAGAAACACGGGCTCTGGTGTCATATGTGGAACTAAAATTTTGTATTCAAAAATATTCAAAAAGTCCGTAATCAAATATTAGGTGTTCAAGAAAGGCTAGATATTTCATGGGACAGTTGGTCTAATGGTTAATAGTCATCTGACTGATTCTACTATTTGCTGTGTTGTGGGTTCAATCCCTGCTGCGTGCAACCTGTTTTCTTTCTAATATTTTTATTTATCTTTTACTGTTCCCAGTGTCTCGGTTCAACAGCTTTCATTTTTTTTGTACTTCATCTCAAGCACCAACACAGTTCTGCTGCTTACAATGTCTTGAGTTCTGTTCATGCTACGGCCTTATTTACTTCAAAAATTAGCTTCAAATATGATTTTATTTGTGCTCTCTGCTTCAATAGAGGTATATACACAATAACACCACTGAATCTGTACTTATCAATCACCATCATTCATCTCTATTTTTTTTAGTCCAGTATAGAATCATTTAATTCCACTTACCTGTCCAAACTTGCATTTTTTTTCTATTTGATTCTCCTGGGCAGCCATGACCTATTCTCCCTGCTGCAGCGCAGACTTGGCACTGTCTCTTTCATTTTGGGCGTGGATCTGCTACCCCATTGAATGGTATAAAGCTCAACTGCCATGCATCTGCGGGTTGAGAGGGACCTGCAACCACAGGCATGGTAATTTGTTCTCCAACAGCTAGCTGAGATGCTGATGGCATGTTCCATTGAATTGAGTAATTTTGAATGTTGCCAGGAGCTTCTACAACTGTGGTCATTCTCAATGTCCTCTGCAATGTGTACCGTCTGTTGCTGTGAGTCAAAGCTAGGCTCATAAAGCTGCTCAGCCAAATCTAAAGGCTCATGTATATCTAGAACCCCCAAAGAAGGTGGCTCCAAAACAGTGGTAGTGGCACCTGCATCACTTTCAAGAATAACACCAGGATGTTCTCTATTAGCTGCGGGAAGTGTATGAGATATGTACATGGGCTTTTGAGCGAAGGCATTTGCGATTAGGTTGCCGCTGCTCCCTGCTTGTTGCTAGAGATTCCTGGCTCTTTTGGATGGATTTCCAGGTCTTGTAATATGATTCAACATGCTCCTTCAATTTATAGAAGACAGTTTTGCCATCAGCTTGGCTGGACCACCAAAGTGCCATTTGATCAAAATTAGGTTTCCCAGATGGAGAAAAAATATACCACTTGATGACATTGCTTTATGATAAGTTTCTATTTCCCTTGGAGTATGAATAGGGGTGACCGCAAATTTGGTTTTCTGTGCATTTGCAAGATAGACATAGATATTGTCACACTTAGCTTTCAAGACTGACAGATGCAAGCGTGTTGGATATACACTGTGAATTTGTGCTTGTGATACATCTATTTCAAGTCTCGAGAACTCATTTTTAGCACAAATAGTAAGATAGGCGTCACATCAACCCTGCACCTTTAGTCAGCACACAGCCACAGCACAGCCACCCGCCAAATTTCGCGCGCGCGAACTTGAAAAAATTTATTTTGTGCTGGGAAGGCCTGTAGAGCAGGTAGATTATATATATCATACAGTTGTAAAGTCAACATGAGCTGCCCGAGCCATAGCAGCCATTGTAGGAGGCAGGGTGCGATGTCCGGGGTACCTTTTAGCAGCCCATGCAGCCTCCGAGCCTGACAGTCCTTGGTCGTAGCCCGAAATAAATCGGGCAGATCTATTTGCGAAGCTAGGAATGATATCAGTGATTTTCTATGTTATTCTTGAGAAAGCATACCGACGAATCGTCAAGAGCGGGACGGCATCAAGACATGCAAGCATATTCTTCTCCATTTCCTCAACAGCGGTGGTGCGGGCTGTCAAGCAATATTTATACTTCACGGCACCCCAATACATTTCGATGAAATTTAGTTCACAGTGGAACTTGGGGTAAAAGTCGCAAAGATGGCCCCGAGACGTGACATATTCTTCAAGCCGTGACTTTTGGCCAACAAAATCTGGCTGGGTGAAGAGAAGCCGACGGCAGCAACAATCAGTAGAACCGGGTACACATTTAAAACCATCACATTGAGCTTTGAGCCCAGTTACTGGCCAGAGACCACGTTCCTTGATGATTTCCTCCATGCCCTTGAACCAACCGGGCATTGTGGGATGATCGTCTGGATAGTAAAACGACTGGCTGGACCCGCTCGGGAGAGTACCGTTACGCATTTTCGGTCCGTCCTTCTGGTGTGTCCACCCGAGTGATGGTCGCTTGGGCATTTTTCGAGCCGACAGAGCATCAGCGGCTCGCTTCTGATGGCTCGGGGCATTATCGAATAGGAAAAGGCTGGTTGCCCATTTATGAGTCTTCCGTTCAAAGATGTCGATGGCTTTCTCGACTTGCTGAAGAATGTCATCTGACCCAAACCAGCCGTCTCGACTGTTTCCAGCTTTGAAAAGTAACCGTGCTTCACTGGGTTGAGAAGTTAGAACGGACTGTGAATTACAAAAATAATCATACTCCTCGTCATCCAATAAACGGCTCCATTCTGTTGTCAAAAAATCGGAGACCATGATAGATGTGCCTTCTCCTTTCCGTTGTGGTGTCGGTTTATCAGTTTTGTGAATCCAGCCGGTTTTTTTGCGGTCATTCTGGAAAAAGGTCGCTTCATCGTGGGTGACCACTATCAATCTGAAAGGTCGTCCATCCAGAGGAATCGGTCCTTCGCAAGGCTGAGGCGTGCGCTGAGGACCCCGATCCAATTCCCTGTCGTTATCATCGACGTTCATCCGCTTCTCGTAATCCTTCCAGCGCGCAACAAAACCCTCGCGGTATTCCACAACATCGGGCCGCTCATGCCCATCAATGTACATCCCATTCGTCTTCTTGCCGAATCGCCAGCCCATTTTATGCAACCATCTCTGGGCCGTGCGAAGCGATATTGATTTCCGCTTGGCACCAGATTTTTCCATCAGAGCTTGCATCTCCGGAGAATCAGAAATGAAGTCAACGATGTCTTGTGCACGAATATGGCCTTCATTTTCTTTGGCAATCTTTTGTAGGTGCAATTGAATGGGGGTGAAATGGTAAAACTCCGCGGCTCAAGAATGCATGCAGCCAAGTTCGAATATTTCTAGCGTGGTGAACACCATGTTCTTGAGATCGTGAAACAATGACGGAGGACTGCCGCCAGGTGTACGAGAGCTCTGAATCCAAATAAAGATTCAAAGTTCCGACCATCGCAGTGATCCTCGCGCGGAAAAAGACATCAAGTGTCTTGTCTTTGCTCTTGATCTCCAAAGAGGCGCGTGCACGACGTAGAGCTGGAAAATCTTTATAATGAAGCTGGTCCAAAGCCAGGTCTGAAGCGGTGGCTAAGCTGTCATCTCGAGGAGTTCTGCCAGCGCGAAGGTCTGCCAGCATTTCCGCGACTTGCCGCTGCGCTTCCGTCATTTGGGGATCAATTGCTATGTTTTCCGGATCTGCCGATGTCATCTGTGTGAAAATTCAAGAAATCAATTTGGTCACCGGTGACTTGTTTTGCATGAAAGCTCGCACTCACAGTTTCGGAGCCATCAATTTCTGTTTCTTCCTCACTTTCACTGTCCTGTTCGTCAAGCTAGTCTCCTTTCATTACTGACAACTCCTCGGTAGTCTGTGGCTGAGAACTAGAACCCTGGTTTCCAGTGGCTACGGACGTGCTCTGTACTCCAGAGATTTTCTGTCTGACATGGGTCAGGAACGATCCAACCGACAAGAATCCCTTCGCGCGCATGTCTCGATTGACTTTGGCCCTCCTTTCCTGTGTTCTCTTGGAGTTCTTGGTGTACCTGTGTCGTCGCTTTCGGCTTTTCTCCTGCTCTCGCTCCCGTGCTACTGCAACCTCCTGGGCGCGTTTTAAAGTCGCTGTGAACACTTCAAGCTCGGAGATCTCCTGAATCTCTGTTTCGTCGTCAGCTTCTTCGTCTTCTTCGTCCCCCTTGTCATCTCCTGAGAATAAATCATCTGTGGTGTCAAATTCATCCATGATCTCGAATCGACCAATGATTTCGATAAGATCTGGGTCGATGTTGGATAAATCGGTAAGTGGTAGGTCTGCAGTGCCAGCCGGCTGTGATATAGGGGTTCCTTCGTTGTCCGCTCGATAAGAATGAGGAGATATTGCCTCATCTGGAATTTCTTCGACAGTCGGCCGCTTGTTGGCTGTGGGTGTGAACAGTGAGCTATGATATGATTGTGAATGTGGTACTGACTGCTAGGAATCTTTTCTGTTAGGTTCTCGGGCGATGAGAAGCTCGGAGCTTTCGAAATGGTGCTGTCCTCAAAATCCAATGGTGCCACCGCTGTAGGAGCTTTTTTCTTCGATCCAAGAAGATTTTGAGTTCGAGCAAGAATGGCCTTTGACCTTCGGCCCATTTTGACGCGTGAATTATGCACAGAGAGGCCGAAAACGCGCTCAGAGATGGTTTTTTTGCGCGCTGATCAAGGTCACGTGTATCACGTGAATGTAGCTGTGCACCGCCAAATTTCGGATGTTCGCAAAACCTAACTTTGCGCCAGAAGGGTTGAAACATCGAAATAAAGCCTCTGAGCAAAAAAAAAAAAAAGTTGAGTTTGGACGCTTTATAACTTCTTCAAAACATAGTATCCTCCAAATCCCCTACATCAAATCCAAGCTATAGGTCGAAAGAATGAATTGATGTTCTTCAAAGTTCCAAAATTGTGTTGTGGAAAGTGTAGAAACCATTTTGGTCGTGAATGTTTTCTGCTTACATAACCCTGTGCTGGATCCGCGTGACGCCTATCTTAGAAGGGATCTCAGTAATTCCAAATTGCTCATGGGTGGGTGCAAAACTGAGTGGAGATGTATCTTGAACAACTCTATGTGCAGAAATAATGGGAGGAGTCTCCCATTCAATATCAGCTTGGAGTCAGAGTATGTCATCATCAATCCAAGGGTCATAGTGTCCACTGTATTTCACATTGTGTTTGTGCAATGAACCACAATCAACATTATGGCAATGTCTCCAATCAGCAGCTAAACAATCAGCCAGTTCTGGTGATGCATTCAATGCTGCAAAATTCCTTCGGAGTGGATTATGGATTGCTCCCTCAACAGAATTTGTTCCATGAATGTTGTGATATATGGGCAAGCCATTCTTGTCTGTCCCCTCACATGTATAAAATGGAATCCCAGCAGGATCAGAGACCCATCCTTGTGAAACATCATGGAGTACACCTTTTGCTTTCTCCTGTGTGTCAGTACTAAACAGAGGAAGGCCAGTGACACTGCATTTTGCAGAAGCCCATACATTAAAGAATTCAGAAAGAATATGGTGCAGAACATCTTTTTGAGGAATATATTTTCGAACTCTTCACCAAAGCCATCCAGGTGATTTGGATCCTACTTGATCCCATGTTAGACCCTTGGTGGCAAGAACTGCCTCAACAGCTTTTTTATCATTCTCATCAGGAACTAGCATTGTGTCACTGAATGCTTTAGCAAAATATTTTCACAGGGTATGTTTTCAAGAAATTGTTTTGCAAACTTTATCTTGGCCATTTTTTACTTCCCCAATTGTTACTTTGTGATATGGCATCATGCACCCAGGAGAAATAACCTCATCGATCTGGATTAATGCTCTGGTCTTAGTTGTAGATATTCCTATCTTTGTACCATCAGGCATTTGGAAATGGTTAGGTTGCTCCAAGGGGGTGTGGAGAATAAAATGTCGAGGACGAGGCCCATTTTGGGAAAAAATATTTGTATTTTTTCTGGCATTTTTTTCGTGACTTTCATGCAAAATGGCGAAGATTTCAGAAAGAATTTGCACCACCCACCCCCCCAAATAAGGAAGGTGTCATACCATATAAGGCAATAATGTCTGACCTTGTTACTCAAGCACTATTTGTTGGAAAAATCTTGGATGTGTGCCAATCGACTCACAATGATTTGTTTTACTGGATTTGGGCCTTGTACCCTCGGCATTAGTCTCCGCGCCCCCTTGGGTTGCTCCACAATTTTTCCCCATGGCACCTCTTGCTTCCGAATGAGTAGGCTTACAAGTTGACCGACTTTTGTCTGTGATGATAAGGAGATTCCCTCAGAAATGTTTGGAGTTTTTTTAACAAGTAGGAGAAGGACATATGCATCTAGAGCTGTATATTCTTTTTGAGCTTCAGAATAAACAGGATTGCTCCAAGAGGATACACGCAATTGCTTTGACAGGCAGACATTCAAGGTTGAGGCAACAATGCTTGCTAATGAAGCAGATGCTTTAAGAACTACTTTCTTCTTCACTGTGAGATGACCAATGTCAAGAGTTCCAATGAAGGTACTTTTCCGTTTTGAAGGTAACTTGAAATCAGGAAAATCACGAGCTAATTTTTGAAAATCAGCTGCAATATGCCGTCCAATCTTGAGATAGTGCTTCTTGGTCAAGAGAGTTACAAGGGATTCTGGCAATTTTTTTAATGTGTAGACATATAATAAATACACATCTGTCCCGACAGCAATCTGAATGAGTGCAGTCTTTTGTGGGCCAGAAGCATGAACTCCAGTTGTAAATTCCCATTCCATATCAAACCCAAGGTCAATTACAGTATCATCTTCATCTGCCTCAGTAATGAGATTTATGATATTGATACAAGCAACATCAATCTTTTGAACTGTATCACAGATATGATAGGCAACATCTTCAGGGAGGGTGAGTTTTGGAAGATCAGAGAATTCAGATATTTCAACTGGAGACACATTTTCTCCCAAGGATGGCAAGTACTGCATAAATGTTGCTGCATCGCTGGCAACATTGTCTGTAAATCCGAGAACAGGTTGTGGCAACCCATAAGCCTTCAGTAACTTGACAATTCCTTCAAGGGGAGCATGGATATGAGAGAGACTTTTTGTTGGAACAAAAGCTTGGAAACAAATTTGTTCAAACTCATTTACAATGGTAAACAGTGCAACAAATGTCATTACACCATTGAGTTTCATTAAATATTTTGGGACCTTGAAGGAATGGTCCCATTTGATAATGTAGGCAGTGATAAGAGCCAGACAGAGATCCAGAGCTGGACGTATATGTTGCATGTAATCCATGTAGACATTGTTGATGTACCAGTGAGATGGATAGAATCCAGCATACTTTGACTTGTCATCAAACACCGAAAAGTGTTCATAGCTTTTTTCTGCAATGTCAAACCTTTTGGCAATCTCCTTGGCCCGGTGAATAGCATAGAGATATTGTAGTTTGTGTAAATCATGCTCCTGGACATGAAGTTCTCTAAGAATTTTTGACCAGGCACTTGAACTGAGACGATGAGCAATTCCAGCTCTGATTAAAGTCATCAGGGTTTTGTCAATTCCACTCCTAGCTGTGAAAAATGCAGGGAAGCAATCTGCTAAACCACGATCCATTTGGTCCAGCATTAGAGGATCATATAAGTTCCATGACCGGCCACATCCAGCGTCACTATCCTTCTTGCAGTGTATTCGCAGAGTTATAACATAATAAACATGGTCGAGACCAATAACACAGCGAGCAACTGGCTTGTCATTGAAACCCTTTATTTCCAGAGGGTGATTGGCATCTTTGAAGTGCTGGCAGTCTTTATGTGGACAGGTGAATTTGGTTCCCAGTTTAAACAAATGTGGAAACCAGACAAAAACTGAAGGGTAATAGAGATCTGCTGGCTTGACTGCTTTTTGCAGTGCAAAAAAAGATGGGGGAGGATGGATCCAGAATGAGCCTTGGTCATAGCATTTTGGCCATTTGCCACCATTTAGTTCAGCTTTCAGTTTGGTCTTGATACCAGTAAGATAAAGCGAAATAACACCAGCTGTATCAACATTGGCTTCATCCAATAGAGGCTTTGATGGAACAGGTTCATCCAGAAAATCTTCAAAGTCAGAATCTGCTTCTGAAGTTTCATCTGAATCCATTTCTGGAGATTCTGGTGGAAGAAATGGAAATGGAGCTTCATATCAGTTAGCACAGAAATCAAAGAAATGACTGAATCATGTACCTGTATGGGAGGTGTCTGGAACTAATAAAATCAGAGACAGAAAACAAAGAACATCAGTAATAGCTACCTTCTGCAGAAGCTTGACCTTCACCCAAATTTTCTGTTTCAGTTCTGCTAGAAGTTTGTTGGCTGCAAGAAAAGATGGATATTATGCACATAGATAAAAGCTATGTTAAATAATCTACCTCAGTCTAGGCTCTAAGCAAATTTGAGAAAGATCTCAAGATTTAACACATCACATAAAGACTCACTGAAAATAGGATATAATTCTGCAATCCCATTGCCTGTAATTAGCCTGCGTTCTCGGCCTTGATTGCTTGATCAGCCAAATCTTGCAGAGGCCTTTTAAAGAGCTTACTAGCTGCTTGTACACTCATTTGCTGTCTTGGATTATTTGAGGTACTTGTGTTTGCACTCAGACTGTCCTGAGGCTTGGGGCCAGAACCTGATCTAGCACCTCCTGCCTTGTGATCAGGCTTATTTTTGGTGCCTTTTGGTCTTCCAATAGTTCCAGACATTGAAAAGGTATGTCAAGTACAGTGAGCAAGCAAGAAGAGAGCAAGAGAGAACGTGCAGAGAGTGTGTCGACACAATGTGTTGATTGCAGCTGTCATATTTATTTATTGTTATCATTATTGTTATCAATATCAATGATCATTATCTGGGCTTATCACACTCGGCACATGAGCATGGGAGTGAATTAGACCAAATGCGTCCTGGCCAGGACGGCTTTGGACTGTGGCAGTGCTCCAGGCCCAATTTGGCCTGCATCAGCCAAATCGGGCCTGCATCAATTCCACATATGACACCAGAGCCGAAGTCCACATATGACACCAGAGCCGAAACACGCGAGAATCGTGATTCTCCATGAATCACCCGAAATCGCGATTCTCTCACGATTCATGGTCGAGAATCGATGTATAAAAGCGTGTGAATCGAATTTTGAATCACGTCAGAATCGCTGTCAAAATCGGCAGCGATTCTCAACTTTGACCTCCTTTAATGTCGTAAGCGCGGCAACGTCATTGGCGATCTTAGCCGTTCGTGAACTTCTCGCATCTAAGCCCATCTCGCAGCCGCCACGAACGGCTCAAATACACGAATGCAACCTTGGAGCTGAGTGCTAAAATCAAGCTTGTGCAGTGCGTGATCATGCAATTTGTACTCAACAGGTAACACAACACAATGAATCAGTCATCACCTAGCCGATACTTGACTCGATCTGTTGAACATGCACAGCGGCAGTGGACTTCCCACTCACTGATTAGTACAACGACACTAATCTGTTCAACACGAAGTCCGGCAGTGCCAGATTCCTATGCATGAGGAAATATCAACACAGCCCGGAAAGGCTTATAATGCGAGACAGTAGGGTTGATCCCATCTTACCATGCCGCGCGGACCCACTGTCACCGAAATTCGTCTCCAGAATCTCACAGCCTGTTTGACTCCTGCAGTAGCACTCCTGAATGAGCTTAATGATGCTTTTGCTCCAGAATTTGTTCAACCGATTTCAAACACTGTTGCATCCTTGCTCAAGCTAATTCAGGTACTGGGGTTTCCAAATGAACAATGTTGGTGACTGATCAAATATACCAGAATGTGAAGCAAAATAAAAAGGAATGTGCCAAACTTTTGGAGAATATCCACCAAGTGCTATTTGCAATTATTGACCTTCATATCAACTCTGAGGCTGCAGGGTCCCTATCACCTGCAATGACAGAACATGTTGGAATGTTCATGAAGTATGTGAGGTTTGCTTAATTATGATATGCTTTGACAAATTCCTGTGCAGAACTCTTCACAAGATATACATATACATTGAGGCACAGCAAGATAAGAACAAGTTGAAGCAGCTTTTTCGTAACATCGAAATGAATAACCTGGTGAAAGACTGCTACACAGAACTAGATGAAGCAAAAAAAATGTTTGAAGTAAAACCTGCCATTCTTTGTGTTTGTCAAAAGGTCGAATACATAATTCCAGGTTGGCACGGGTGGTGCAGTTTTCAAAGACATTGAAGAGATGAAAAAGGCAGCTGAAATCAAGCATAAGGAATTACTAGAGGTGATCTCAACTATGTCTGAAACCAATACAGCAACAGATGGCTCATCAGTATGTGCTCACTTTGATTTCTGGAAACCAAACCAATTGTGTATAGGTTCACTTGGGTGTCAATGAATTGACAAACAGGTAGAAAGCAATCTTATCATCAATGGCTCTACTGATCTTTTTATCAAGTTCAAATTCATTTTCATTATTGCCCTCAGAACCCAAGATCTTTCATGGTCGTGAAACTGAGGTGGAGATTATTAGGAAGATGCTTGGTCAACAGTCACCCAGAATAGCAATCCTTGGAGGAGGTGGAATGGGCAAGACAAGCCTTGCACGAGCAGTCTTGCACAATCCAGAGACATCAGCCAAGTTTGAAGAAAGATACTTTGTCAGTGCAGAGGCAGCAACCACAAGTATTGAACTTGCTACACTTATTGGGCTACATATTGGATTGAATCCTGGAAAGAATCTATCAAAACCTATTATGCAGTATTTCTCAAGGAGGTCATCTTGCCTGTTGATTCTGGACAATCTGGAGACAGTGTGGGAACCGGTTCAGTCTTGGGACAAAGTTGAAGAGTTTCTTTCTCTTCTTACTGAGGTCAAACATCTTGGACTGATAGTGAGTATGGTGCCAATTTCAGTTTACATTTATAACATGTAATAGATCACAATGCGAGGAGCAGAGCGACCAGCCAAAGTTCAATGGACTCATCCCTTTTTACCACCCCTCCAACCTCTGTCTGATGCTGCTGCACAACAAACTTTCCTGGAGATTACAGATAATACCTATGTGGTTGAGGATCTGAACCAACTCCTTAGCTTCACAGACAATATGCCTTTGGCCGTGGATCTCATTTCCCATTTGGTCAACTATGAAGGGCTGGAAAATGTCTTGGGCCGATGGGAGAGAGACAAAACATCTATCCTTTCTGTGGGCTTTGACCGAAAATCAAATTTGGATGCATCAATTGGTCTCTCCCTTTCAAGTCCACGACTCTCATCTGAAAGCAAGAAATTATTAAGCCTTCTCTCAATTCTCCCCAATGGACTTTCAGATACTGAACTTGTGCAAAGCAAACTACCTATTCACAATATTCTAAGATGCAAAGCAGTATTACTAGCAACTTCCTTAGCATATCAGAATAGCAACAAACGACTTCTAGTACTGGTGCCTGTCAGAGAGCATGTCCAACAGTTTCTACCTCCACCTTCTCTCCTGATTGATTCTCTCTCTGAGCATTTCCATGCACTCTTGAAGCTATACCAGACATATAAAGGAGAGCAACAACATAATGTTGCCAGGCAAATTACCATGAATCTTGGAAACCTGCAAGAAGTATTGCAACATGGGTTACAGATGACTGGTAGCAATTCCAATCTTGAAGACACCATCCGTTGTGTAATATCCCTGAACTCCTTCTATCGAATCATCACTCATGGCATGAGTCCTCTGATGGATCAAATTCAACATATTTTGCCTAAGACTTCAGATCCTGAGCTGAAAACACACTTTTTGAGTGAAGTTATGCGATCAGAGGGATATTATCACCAGAAATCTTGGATGGAACAGTTGATAGTTCAAAGCATATCTCACTTCAAACAAGTCACTGACCCTGTTTCTGAGTGTAAGTCTCCTTCCTTTCTGCACCACAGTTTGTCTCATCATGGTCCATAATGATACCAGGCAAATTCTATATTGGAGCTGCCAAATTTTCCTCTTATCATTCAGATTCACCTCATGCCCTGGAATTTATGTGTAAAGCCCAAGAATTATTGAAATCATCTGAAGATAGTGAGCAACAGTGCATTTTTTTGCTACAGATGGCTCGATACAGGCTTAGCATCGGCGATTATCCTACTGCTGAACTATTTGCCATGGAGGTACAACAGGTTGCAGAAATGGCATTGAATTTATATCACAGTGCTGCAGCATTGCAAATCCGGGGTGACTGTGCCAGATGTCTGGGGAATTATCCAGAAAGTATAGCACATATGTGTAGTGCCAGAATGATGCTTGAAATTTGTGGCTTGTCCGGGGGGTATACTGATCATCTCATTACACTAAACCAGGCTGAGATTCATCTCTTAAAATCGGAATATTCTGAAGCTCAAAATATACTCAGAGATGTGACCAACATAACATCTCTCAATCAAAATGGTCTAGCATATGCAACTGCCCTTCTGAATATTACATGTATTGATATTCAAGTCAATAAACCTGCAGCAAATGTGTGGAGAGAACTGAATAAAGTCACAGAAATTTCCAGCACTCTTGGTTACCCGGATACGATGATCATGTGCAAAGCAGTCAGGGCAGATCTAGAGCTCAGAGAACAGAAATTTGACTTCGCAGATATGAATTTCCAAAAATGCTTTCATGTTGCCCATGGCCTCAGTGCCTTTATTGAATCTTTTTGCTTGGAACGCCTTGCCAATATCATGGCCTGGCCAGTCATGGAACAGCAAGCCAAGTGGCCAGTAGTTTACCTGAGCTTCTCATCCAGATCCAAAGACAAATTGGCTCTTCACAAGGCTCTGCTCTTTCTTGGAGACATATTTATTGCAAACAATGATGAAGATACTGCATTCACTCTGTACACAGTGGCACTGGAAGGATTCACCTGTATGGATGTGCATCAAAGCCAAGCTCAGTGCATGCTACGTCTGGGAGATCTTGCACACAAATATGGCAATATTGCTGCAGCTGTTGCTCACTGGAACACTGCCAGACCACTATTTGAACGATCATTGCAAATGCAGGATGTCATCCAGATTGATTCTAGGCTTGCTGCTTTAGACAAAGCTCATGAGGAAGCCTTGAATAAACTTGCAATCTTGGAGGCATCTACTGAGGTTGTTGGCGAGATTTCAATTTCTGAAGAGGATTCCATCAAGGCCATGCTAGTGTGATGTTTGAAAACAATTTGGTTTGATATATCGTGTTTACTTCTTGTTTTCCATGTTAGAGTACTATTTATATATTTATTTTCATTATTGAGGACAGTTGAAGCAAAAAGAAAGAAAGAAAGAACAATAATTCAGTATGTGGGTTTAGTTGAAGGAGGAGAGTGTTCAAGCAGAGTATTAGAGTAAACAATCAACAAATGATGGTAGGTGCTGGCAGCTCTCCCTCCCTTCTGTAGTCTTCTGCACTCAATGTCTCACTATCACTCATACATGATGCCTTGACTATAGCAGAATATCTCTTATAGGAACTGCTGCTCTACTCACAGACCTGTATCCTTGCACTCCCAGATTCACTGCTTGGAATTAAGAGTGGAAGATTATGATTGTCAACAATTTGGGTAAAGATGTAGAGGTGTCCGTGGTCAGTACAGATGCAGGCAATATGCAGTTTACAAGTCTGCTCTTCTCTTGAGCCATCAGTAGTCCATGTTCCTCCTGTGTGACCACAGAGTGGCATCCTCAATCTATCAGGTCTTGTGCAGCCCAAGTCCTAGCATGTATCCTTCCACATCCAGGCTCTGCTTGCTGGCCTTGGAATCTTCATTAATGATATTCTGAACTTTTTTATAATCCTCTGTTTTTTCTTCCCCCACCTCACAATTTGCTTGTGTCTGCCTGAGTGGAGAGCAACCTATTTCTCTTGGGTTTCTCACATCACAGCAACACACAGTGTGAAAATTCCTGCAACCATACAACCTAACCCGAGCTGATTTCCAATCCATTCTTCAACACCATGGTTTTCATTCCATTGAATCAAGTCAGTCCAAGAAGGGATACATATGAACTTACAGCAACAGGGTGGTTCCAGTTTAAACCACATCATCCCCAACAATAAGGTATGTTTTGAACCAGTTGGAACCATTCAAACTGGTAGGAACCACTGAAATTGGTTGGAACCAGTTGAAACCAGTTGGAACTGTTGGAACCAGTTGAAACCAGTTGGAACTGTTGGAACCAGTTGGAACCATTGGAACTGGTTTGAACCAGCCGGAACTGTTGGAACCAGTTTAAACTGGTTGGAACCATTGGAACCAGTTGGAACCAAAAACAAATGAAAGCACTTAATTCATCTTAAGAACCTCAAAGCCTGTTTGATTCCCACAGTAACCCTTTTGAATGAGCTCAATGATGCATTTGCTCCTGCCTTTGTTCAACCGATTTCAAACACTGTTGCATCCTTGCTGAAGCTAGTTCAGGTACTGGGAATTCCAATGAGAAATCACCATAATATGCCAGAATTTAAAGCAAAATAAAAGGAATGTGCTGAACTGTTGGAGAATATCCATGATGTGCTCCACGCAATTATTGATTTCCATATCAAGTCTGAAACTGTAGGGTCCCTATCACCTACAATGACAGAACATGTGGGGAGATTCATGAAGTACATAAAGTTTACCCAACCATGATTTGGTTTGACAAATTCTTCTGCAGAACTCTTCACAAAGTACACATATACCTCGAGGCACAGCAAGAGAGCAGCAAGTTGAAGCAGCTATTTCGTCACATTGAAATGAATAGCTTGGTGAAAGACTGCCATGCAGAACTGGATGAAGCCAAGGAAATCTTTGAAGTAAGACCTGCCATCCCTTATTTTCCCAAAACATAAAACATATAATTTCAGGTTGGTGTTAGTGGTGCAAGCTTCAAGGGCATTGAAGGTATAAAAAAATAGCTGAAACCAAGCACGAGGAATTGCTTGAGTTGATCTCAGCCATGTCTGAAGCCAATACAACAACAGATGGCTCATCAGTATGTGAATAGTCAACTTTCTACATATTCAACCAATTGTGTATAGGTCCACTTGGGTGCTGATGGGTTGAAAAACAGGTACAAAGCAGTCTTGTCATCAATGGCTGTACTTATGCTTTATCAAGCTCAAATTCATTTTCATTGTTGCCCTCCAAGCCCAAGATTTTTAATGGTTGTGAAACAGAGGTGGAGATTATTATGAAGATCCTTGGTCAACAGTCACCTAGAATAGCAATTGTTGGAGGAGGTGGAATGGGCAAGACAAGCCTTGCACAGGCAGTCTTGCACAATCCAGAGACTTTATCCAAATATGAAGAAAGATACTTTGTTAGTGCAGAGGCAGCAACCACAAGCATTCAACTTGCTACACTTATTGGGCTACATATTGGATTGAATCCTGGAAAAGATCTAACCAAGGATGTTATCCAGTATTTCTCAAGAAGCTCCTCTTGCCTGTTGATTCTAGACAATCTGGAGACAGTGTGGGAACCCATTCAATCTCAGGGCAAAGTTGAAGAGCTTTTAGTCCTTCTTACAGAGGTCAAACATCTCGGATTGATAGTAAGTCTCATGCCAATTTCAGTTTACATTTCTAACATATCACAGATTACAATGAGAGGAGCTGAGTGACCAGCCTTCAATGGACTCATCCCTTTTTGCCACCCCTGCAGCCTCTTTCTGATGCTGCTGTGCAACAAACCTTCCTAGAAATTACAGATAATGCATATACAGTTAAGGATTTGAACCAACTTCTTAGCTTCACAGACAATATGCCCTTAGCTGTGGATCTTATTTCCCACCTGGTTGAATATGAGGGGCTGGAAAATGTCTTAGGTTGATGGGAGACATGGAAAACATCCATCCTTTCTGTGGACTATGATCGAAAATCAAATTTTGATGCATCAATTGGCCTCTCCCTCTCGAGTCCCTGACTCTCATCTGAAAGCAAGGAATTATTAAGCCTCCTCTCAATTCTCCCCAATGGACTTTCAGATGCTGAACTTATGCAAAGCAAACTTTCCATTCCCAATATTTTAAGCTGCAAAGTAGTATTACTAGCAACTTCTTTGGCATATCAGAACAGCAACAAATGTCTTCTAGTACTGGTGCCTGTCAGAGAGCATGTCCAACAGTTTCCCCTGCCCCTTCTCACCTGATCCATTCTCTCTGCAAGCATTTCTATGCACTTTTGGAGCTGTGTTGGAATTCAAGGAATAGAGCACTCCCTGCCAGTCATTCACAGTCATGATTTGACTGGCAGAAGCCTTTCGGCAACATGCTGTTGGTTGTTGTGAATGATAATGACTATGATTGCAGTGCACATGACACACAGCTGCTGCCACTGGAGCATGGAAATGACTCGCAGGAGGACATCCCATTCACTCAGAAATCCATTAGAGATGCTCTGGTGGGACAATTACACTCCCCACAGCAGCAAACCTCACTTTGTGAGGTGTGGACACACCTGCGGGGCAACAAATGGAAGAAATAAGATGCAGGCTGTCTGCCGGCAAGTGCGGCTGGTGGTCAGGAGGCTGACTTGCAGGAGATGACCATAACAGTCCGGGAGTCAAAGAAACTAGCACGAAATATGGCGCCATCTGCGGGAGCATCCGGATTAGCTCCGGTGGCAGGTGAATATACCCACAGTTTGACAAGGGTAGGTACTCTTGCTCGTCCTCTAGGGGAGCTTTGTGCTGGCTGGATATCTGATCAAGGCTGAGTATATGCGAAGCTCGATGGGTGTTTAGAAGGCGAGCTGTTTCTGAGTCGATGTTGGAGTTGAATGTTTTTTGTGAACGAGTTATATTATGGTCGATGTGTCGTTTGTCGCAGTGACCTTCACAGTGCACTTCCTAGCGTTGGTTGCGCCTCCCAAGCTATTCCACCTTCCGTCAATCCTTTTCTACCTCTCTTTCCTCTATACAATCCACGTTGAAGGAGTGGGAGTCCGCATATGCGAGGGTACAACAAGCAGTCGACGTTGCCCCAGGTAATAAGGTTTTTCTATCGTCAATATCTTCGTACACTCCTTGTTTGTGGCATGATGTGTAAAGCGTACGAAGCACAGGTTCCTTGGTAGCGTCGCATTTAATACTCACTCGAGTTTGAGTATTCTCACTCCTAGCTACCATCTCCCGAATACAGAATCATCGAGGTCGAAGTTGAAAGGGAATGCAGAACGGTTACATGCCACGATGACTGGCCGTTCACTGGCACCTCCTCCATATCTGTCTGGCGCCTTTTTTCTGGTCTGGGGGTCGCGTTGATTTACTTGTTGAGAGTAAATCCCCCTGCCACAAGGTCGAGTGGCCTTCCTTGCTCGTGGGTCTTCTTTTTACGACAGTAGCCAAACTATCCTCTGTGGTGAGGTAGCGAGGGCGAGGATAGACCACCTCTACTAGCAGTCGCTTTTGCTAGGAAGGGAGCTTAGATTGTAAGATGGGTGGGAGAAGATGATATTCTGTCTACAGACAGCAGGCCTTTATACATTTTCGGCTAAGTAGGTGGGCTGTGCATCCCTCATGGAACCATACCTATCTCCTCCTTCGGGAACTAGCTTTTCCCAGCTCCCGACGCAGGTTTGACTTCGTCGAGCTTCCTCCTCCTGCCCTTCAACACATTTCTTCGCATCTCAGAGCGTGTCTAGTGTTCCGCTTCGCATCACAGATGCCCTCATCCCGTTCAGTTCGCATTCAAAGTCGTGTTCTTCGCGTCCCTTGCTTCCTGCTACTTGGTTTTTCAAGGCTTGTCCTAAACTCGCTCCCATGTGCTGGTGTCCTGTTCTTCTCCTTCTGTCATCAAGGTTTCTCAGCTCTTTGAATACCTGAAATGCCAGATGAGATCTATCCCGATCTGGCTGAGAGTCGCGTTTTTCTTCCACGACACATCCTTCGATGTGAGTTTCCTGATATGTGTAATAGCCGAGACGCGAGTTTGCCGAGACGCGTATTAGCCGAGATGTGAGTTTTGCCGAGACGCGAGTTTTGCCGAGACGCGAATTAACCAAGACGCGAGTTAGCTGAGATGCGCGTTAGCCGAGACGCGCGTCCTTGTCGTAGTGCGTGTTCAGGCATGTTCCCGCCTCGCCACCTTACCAATGGTTTTGCGCTGGCCTTCTCATCTGCTGCAGCACTTGGTGCGCCCGAGAGGTGCGTGTATCACAGTTCCCCCTCCCTTTAGCACTTTCTCACCCATCGCTCCTCAACGCCACCGTTGATCCCTCTGTATCTGCATGGGATTTTCCTCAGCGCTGAATTTTTGACGTGTTGTTGTGCTTTGATATCGCCGTCCCTCGACGCCACTGCCCCTCGACACTTCCGCCCCTCGATGCCGCCACCCCTCGATGCTGCCGTGCTCGAGTCGCTGCACCCAGGTCACTGCGCTCAGGTCGCTGCGCTCAAATTGTTGTGCTTGGATCGCTGCGTTCGGTTTTTTCCCACGCATCCTTCGTTGTGAAGCCTTCAGCGCACTTTCTCGAGTGATAAAACAAGGTGTGGACGCATTTGTAACCATGTCATGTCTATATTTGAATATGTTGTCAAAGTTGCGAAGTTGTTGAAGTTGCGTCGACCATCGAGAGGTAGTTCTTGTCGCTTTTTCATTGTTCTCCAGGTGAAGGTCAATATATGCAGCGTTCATGGTTTGCTAGTGTTATATGGAGTGTGTCTCTTATTTGAGGGTCGAGCCAAGCAAGCCCTCACACCGAAGGGCTGAGTCGAGTCAGTGAGAGTGTGTGTCCCACTGTGACCGCCCGTCGAGTTCTTGCACATCTTCCCAGGAGAGATCTCCGGCATGTGGGCGAGCAAGCCATCAGCGGATAGTCGTTGTTGACAGTGCGAATAAGCTCCCACCGTGTCTGTTATTGCTGCCATTCATGCTCTAGCGGATGAGCCGAGTAGAATCTCTGTCATCTCACGGTCCGCCTGGTTGTCCTGACTTCAACAGCTGGTTGTTGTTGAATTCCAGCGAAATCTGACGATATTTGAGCGGTTGTTCTTTGATCAAGGACTTCAGAGTGTCCTATTGAACCTCAAACCTCTCGTGGTTGGATCAGTCCCTGCTCTTGCAAAAGATCATTAGCTTTTGTGCTGCTAGCAGTCGCTTCTGCAAAGACATACTTATCCTTTTTGCACACCCTTCCACTGAAGGGTGATACGTACCCTACTACCCTGAACTCACACCTGGTGCTAAAGCATTTGGAGTCTGTGGTTGTGATTATTTAGAGTGTGTTTTAGATATTTTGGGGTTGGTGTGGGTTAGATTTCGTGTTAGCATCTCACCGCTGCACTTTTTTGGCTCATTCAGCCCTGGTCTATACACGATTTGATATCGCAGCTGCACTCCTTGTGCAGCCTCTTTAATGCATCACACAACACCAGGCTGAGATTCATCTTTTGAAATCAGAATATTCTCAAGCTCCAAGTATGTTCAGAGATTTAGCTAACATGCTATCCCTCAACCAAAATAGTGTATTATATGCTGATGCCCTTCTGGATATCACATACATTGACATTCAAATCAATATACCTACAGAAAATGTGTGGAGAGAATTGAACAGAGTCACTGAAATTTCCAGCACTCTTGGTTTCCCAAGTGAAATTGTTCTGTGCAAAGCAGTCAGGGCAGATCTAGAACTCAGAGAGCAGAAATTTGACTTGGCAGATATGAACTTTCAAGAATGCCTTTGTTTTTCATATGGGCTCCATGCTGACATTGAATCTTTTTGTTTGGAATGTCTTGCCAATGTCGAGTTGTGGCCAGCCACAGGATCACAGCCCAGATGGCCTATGGTATACCTGAGCTTTTCATCCAAATGCAAGAATAAATTGGCTCTTCACAAAGCCCTGCTCTTTCTTGGAGACATATTCCTCGCTAACAATGATGAAGACACTGCATTCACTCTATATATAGTAGCCCTTGAGGGATTTACCTGTATGGATGTGCATCAAAGCCAAGCAGTGTATACTTTATTTTGGAGATCTGGCACATAGACATGGAAATACTGCTGAAGCTGTTGCTCACTGGAACACAGCCAGACCACTATTTGAATGATCATCACAAGCCAAAAATGGCATTGAAATTGACTCTAGGCTTACTGCATTGAAAAAATCTCACAAGGAAGCTGTGGATAAACTTGCAATTTTGGAGGCACCTACTCAATTATTCAGTGAGGTTTCAATTTCTGAAGAGAATTCTGTCGAGGCCATTCTTGCATGATATTCAATTCTTTTAGTATATCTTGTTTACTTCTAGTTCTCCATGTTAGAGTACTATTTATATTTTTTTTTTCATTATTGAGGACGGTTGGATGAATAAGAAAAAAAAATCAACAATTGAACCCCTAGTATTTGATTTTGGTCAAAAGAGAAGAGTGTTCAAGCAGAATCTCACAGCGGACCAACAATTGATGGTAGGTGCTAGGAATATCTGAATAATCGAAGAGAGTTTGCTGCAGCTCTTGCCCGAGACTAGACCCGGTTTCTGGTTGGGACAAGCACGGATCAGCTTGCACAGCCGCAGCTGTGATTCCCACGCATCTTGTTTTCGACACCCATCTCCGAAACTACTTACTTGGCGAAACTCAGCTGGTTTTTCTCTTTCAGCCTGGACTCGCCATGATGCGTCTATGCTGATGCCTAAATTCGAAATCAACGCTCGCTTAACAGATTGGACCACCATCGGTGTGATGTTTTAGGAATCGCACTAGATATGTGGCTCAGGACAGCCAAAGGGCCGGCAAATGTATTTAGATAGATTCATTTTCGCAAAAATCGGGACTGGACCATATTTTCCGCGCTTTTCGCCATGGGGATCATGGGTATCAAGTGGGGCCGTCCGCTCGCTGCCATCGGGTATGTTCGGGGCACTCTTCCGTGGAAAGACGTGTAATCGTAGGTAGTTAAGGTGCACGATTCCAGTCATATTATTATACTTGAACACAAATTCTTACATCTTCCAGAAGATCTCATGACCGACAGATCATGCTTGTCTACGACGGCCTATATTTTCCAGGTTTTTGTCGCGCTGACTTGAGTCGTCCGCAAACTCTAGGTCCAATCTTGCCGGTCCAAGAGGCTTTATATTTTAAATTACAGATCTTCATCGCACCTTCGTGTTGACTCCACCCGTCGTCCGCGAACTCACCAATATTCGCCATGTGCCCTTCGATACACCGCCGTTATCCCCACCCGAGCCACGGTGTATCTGAATCCTTCCCGTTGTAACTTGTGACTGACCGACTTACTACGTTGTCGCTGACTTGCACTTTGATGTCCCGGAAGGCCGAAATTGTCATCAGGCAAGTTACGGTTCGTACAAGTCAATTGTGCTACCCCGCGCGCGTCGTACAAGGCATGCATTTCATACCCTTATTTCAATGCAATCTTTCTCAGTTCTCTCCCAAGACTCAGGTTTCGACTTGTCCGAGGTGAACTTTCGTTTTTTGGTCTCCATTCAGTCTTAGATTCAGACTGACTCGGGACTTGCTCATCTTCACCCGTGGTGTGTTTTGAGCCGGGATCTGCATACAGGATACTTTATTCCGTCTTTTCATTCATGTTGTACTCACTAGCCTTGCAGCTCGAGTGTACTCGGTGCCGTCTTTCGAATGCCAAGTTGTCCACCTTCCCTCTTCAAGGCCCGGCCGCCCGAGTTGCTCACTGTGTTTCGTTCCTGACGACATGTCTTTCTCAATCCCACTCAAGAGTCAACACTGCGACTCCCAGTCACATTTATTTCATTCAAATATGTCTTGTTTCGTGAGTTGCCTCGCTTTCAATGTCAACCATCTTTCTTTCTGTTGAGTGAGTATCCGTTCCTCTACCCAGAGTATGCACACTGTGCGCACATTCCTAGACCTCAGAAAGCGGTTCACTTCGTGTCCACCATCGTGATTTGAAAATCTGTGTATTCGAATTCTAGCTAGTACATTGTACTTGTGCAGATAACTTCTGAGTCGCAGCGGGCAGCGCTCGAGTGCCGAGCCAAGTCGATCATTCACGTGCACTTTTGCCGTGGACGCAAGCGCACCCGCCCTCGCCCTCGACTCCAGGCAGCGGGACGCGTGGGCGCTTGCCACCCCCTCAAATGCGGTGTGCGGCGCGAGCCATTGGCGTGAGGAAGACTGCCCACGCCGCCCCCGTGCGCAACCGCGGTCGCGGTTCTGGCGCACCCCGCTCGACTTGTGCGTGTGTTCGCAGCGGCAGCCCGCAGTGCTACTGTGCAGGGTACGCTCCGCGACCGCGAGAACGGTCGCATCGGCTCGTACATCGTCCGCGAGACGACGACTGCGCCGTCGTAAAGAAGTAGGGTGCACGGGGCTGATCGCGTGCAGACATGCTGCGGGGCGAGGTGGCGCGCACTCCGCACCACGAGAATGGCGGCAGCTGGTGCTGGCACGGTGCGTGCAGCCCACACTGTGAGAACGGCTGGCCGCACTCGGTGCTGCAGTGGTGCTACCGAGGCACATGCATCGCGAGCGGCCCTTCGTACCAGAACACAGGATTGAAGGCGGGTCCGGGTACGGGGCGAAAAGAAGACGAGGAAAGCAATGCGGACTCACCAGATCCCTTAACCGTATGTACGTAGACTTTGCACACGGTAGACTGGAGTAACTTCGAGCCGTTGGCATCGTGCAATCCAATGCGCGGGCGTGGGCGATATTGTGGGCGAGTGTGTGCTGGAAAGCGGCGCCGGGTGGATGGCGGGTGCGGGGCGCGAGCTTGAGGGCTGCGCGGAGAGGGTGGAACTGGGGAGATATCAGCCAAATCATAAGTGGAAGCGTTGGACGGCGCACCTGTGTCCTCTTCCACCGGCGGCTTCGCGGAGTTTCGTAGTCGATGCGAGCGAGAGAGTGCGACGAAGAGTTGAAGTTCGGCACCCTGCTCGAAGCGAGTCCGAGAGGTGCAGCGCGGCGGGGCCGGGTGCCTCGAGCGGATGGCAGAGTGCGGGTGCGGGTGCAGAAACGGGGTGCGGAGTAGCGACATGGAGGGGGATCGTCTGCGCGCCACGAACGACGAGAGCCCAAGTGAGCAAAACTCTTTATTTCTTGTCAGCTGTCTGATGATTTTTTGAAGAGTCGACCACATACTAACCCTAGTCCGCCCGAGTCCGTGCGGCGCAACGCACGAGGCGCTGCGACTTTGCAGATCCCGGGAGCAGTGCGCGTGCCACCGTTCTCCCGCGCAGTTTCATCATGTAGGCGGATGCTCGTTTGATGCTCGTTGCGAGATAAATCCTTTTAAAAATTTCTTTGGTCGATCAGCGTGCTCATCGGTTGGCAGGTCAATGGAGGGTGGCTTTCAGGCTGGGCGGGGCACCGGGACTGCTTCGATCGGAGAGCATAAAGCGGGCGGGCTGGTGCGCACACGGGTCTAAGAGGAGGAAGGATGCTTTACATCTGTTACTTCTCGACGCTGTCGCCTTCCCCGCCAAAACGTTGCTTGGCTTGAATCCCCTTTTGGCATAGATTAGATCTTCCTTTTACATCAGGGAAAACCTCCCCGGAAATTTTTCGATAAAATTTCTTGTGCTCAAAAAAATTTTGCTATTTTATGAAACTTTCGTGAAATTTCGTGGAATTCTGCCAAAAGTGATCACATTTTGTGAACTCGAGATATTATTTTGCTCGTTTCCTCTAAATTTGAGTCAACATTCAAGGACTCTATTTTTCATAGTACATTCAAAGTACGTCCCCTGCGAATGCTGTGTGCGTTCGTGGCTAGTCACTTAACTACACAGAGTGACGAGACTTCGGGTGATCTGATCCCACTCAGTCTGAAGCTGAGAGGATGTCACAGGCCGGGAACAGCATAAATCTTCAAGGCGGCCATCGCTACTTGCTGTCGGAAGTATTCAATGCTTACGTCCAAGTGCAAGCGAGTAAGGATGAGATTGTTGTCTAAGTCATTCAAACTCCGCCCATCAGTGCCGTGATTTTTTCTGTTTGTATGCCATTGCCACGTCGCTTCTTCCTCTTCTCTCCCATCTTCGATTATTCTTCTCGGACCCTTCAAGCACCCTTCTCAAGCAGCATCAAGCCCCAGCACAACAATATGTTCACTAGCAACGCTCTGCAAGCCACCCTCCCGGCCGTGCTCCAGCTGTCACGCTCCGCAAATGTAGCTCCTCGTGCGCAAGCCTCTATCTCCTGCTCTTCTGTCTAGTACAACCGGGTATCTGCAAAACTTTCAAGCTCGCATCAAGCTTTTTCAAACTCTTGCAAGCTCTGCACGTCGAGCCTCTTTAACAACCTGCTTCGAGGGCAAGACGAATCAGCCACATCTGGTGCACGGTGCTGTGGGCTCAGGGAAGGTATGTGCGCATATTATGCTACTCAATCTTTTATTCATCCACACCGCGTGCTCTACAGCCTATGGGTATCCTTCTGTGCTTGCACGGCTGTGGCTGTCATGTCCCCGGCCGCCGCGCTCTGTACGTAATTTTTCCTTCCTTTTCACGTCACCTGCTAATCTCGTTACATTCCGGAAATCCCCCAGCCAACATCCCTGTGCATTCCAGGTCACCGAGTCCAGTTCTTACAATCATGATGCCGCGGCAGGTGCGTACCACCCACGTATAATAACTCGTCCCATTGATCCCCACACACAGTCCGCCTTAGCCGAAAAGAAGCCTCACGACATGCGATGCATACATATTGCGATCGAGACCCTGGGATTGTTCTTGCTTGCTGTCCATTATATCTCGGGTACGTTGATTCCCCTCCTTTTTTGTGTCAACACTAACAGATTACATTTCAGCGACAACTCCCGCACGAGTGGCCACCGGCGCTCTTGATCAATGCGAGTGGAGCAAGATCTGCTTGTTGTTAAGCCGACGTCCTGCTCCACTCGTTGTCGAGCCGACACGCACTACTGTTGACGAGGATTGAGTGTCAGCAGTGTTTTCGTCTAGTTTAGATGTCTTGTACTATATGTTAGTTGACTTGAATGATATTTGTTTTGCCTGTTCATATTGGTTTGAAGTGTCGAAACTGAGGAAAACGGGGAGCAATAGGTGCCAAAATTCTGCCAAAAGTTGCACAAAATTTCCCATTTTTTTTTCGAAGAACATATTTCCACTCATTTTGGTCATTCGCAAAACTGACCATATTTTCGCACATTTTATCGAAAAATATGCGAAAATTACTGGGGGGGTTTTCCCAGATGTAAGGTAATGTCAGAGCGGGGGAGGCGTGAGCCAGATACTAGAGATGACCGGCCTGCATCTCCACAGCCTAAACGAAAGCACCAAGGCCTTCAAAACGCACCCGACGCACGCCGTCGACGACGCATTCGCCCAGGAATGGGGCTTGATCAGCGCCTCACGGAGCTCCCTACGATCGCCACCATGCAGGCCCCGGGAAGCTCCACCAAGGGGTGGTCCGCAAAAATCCTGGATTTCGGCCTCAAAAACCCAATTTTTCCGGCCTCGAAAACCCAATTTCGGACAGGGCCCGTGACATGTCACGTTTGTGACTCCGCCAAAAATGTCACAAAGTCAGAATTTTTTCGTTCTGGCGTACATGCTAGCTCGGAGAGCGTATCTACGGGTTCTTGACCTTCAATATGACCTTCTTTATCTCCTTGGATGCAGCCTGATTTTGGGAGTGTATTCCAATGCAAGGCAGTGTGTTTTGTCAAGGAATACTCATCGCTGCGGTTGCCAGGCGAAGTCACTGTTCCCCGCTTGTTCTGCATGGAGCTGAATCAAGGCCCCAATAGCGTTCAGTGCTGTGCTTGAGATTTTGAGCTTGCGGCCCCTTTGAAATGGTACAAAGTCATCGGGCTTGACTTGCACTCTGCGGATTTCGTGGCGGGATTGGTTGATAGTCCATGTCTTCGGGAGCGAAAGCTGAACCCAGTAACGGAAAGAGCGAGGAGGCAAGCGAATTTGAAATTTCAGGTCACCCCATGACGCCAGCGTCGATCTCGAGATGAAAGCGGATGGGTCGGGTGGTCAGAGATATCGAAAGCGAGAAGACACAGGCCTCAAGTGCAGGAAATCATTGTTCTGCCAACTTGAGAACTCACATTCCGGCGCAATTCGCCGAGTATGGTCACCTCGAAGCTTAATGGTCATCGGTTTTGAAGGTCAGGTCAGGTCTTACTCGTGAGCTTTGAACAACAAAAGGGAGCAGCCTAACGAAGGCGGGTTATTTAGATTGATCCTTTGGGTCAAAGCCGATTGTCTCGAGAGTAATTATCAACGACGATGAGGAGCTAAGAGAAGGTTGTGGCAGACGTCAGGAACCATCAGGGACAAAGTCGTCAACACACATCAATATCTGATGAGATATGTTGCGAATCTGGGCGACGGAGGTCCTGAAAAACCCAATTTGCGGACAAGGCTTTTCAAAATCTGGCCTCAAAAACCCAATTTTCGGACAAGGAAATGGCCAAATTTCGGCCTCAAAAACCCAATTTTTCGGACCACCCCTTGGTGGAGCTTCCCGGGGCCTCACCATGCCCGAGTTCGCCGCCGAGTTGGACAAGGTCGGCGTGTAACGGTATCCCCGTCGAAGGCTTCTTTGTCCGCACGCAAGTCAGCTCCCCGGCCGCTCATCCTCCCCACGCAGCGCCCACTGTACCCGCCCGGCTGCTCCTTCAAGGTCGAGTTCGATGAGCCGTACATGGTGTACTGCGACTGGCGCGAAGTCACGAAGATGCTGTTCAGCATGCGTGGAAAGGCGACCCCGACGGACAGGGGCAAGGGCGGGATGAGTGTCAATTCGCTACCGAAGACCAAGATGCGGCGTGCAGAAGGAGAGGTGTACGCGCCCTGAGTGATTGAGGAGATCCGGTGTGATCCCGCCGGTTGCGGCGTACAGTGGGAACAAGGGCTAGTCGCGATGCGGGAACGCTTCCTTGCGTACCTCGCGAGCGAGAAAGGGAAGAACTTGAAGGTGGTCGAGTCCAATTCCTCGGAGAAGACGCAGACGAAGAGCTTCAAGAGGACGATCATCCTCCACGCGGCAATCCCTGGATGTGATGCGTAGCTTCTCCACTCATTGTCGCGCTGCACATAGTGTTCCCGAAGTTCGGTTCAGGAAATCGGTTCGAACCCGAACCGGACTGAACTGAACGCAAAGTTCAGGTTCAGGTTCGGAAAATGGCCGAACCTGAACGCGAAGTTCAGTTCAGCGTTCGGCACAACTTGATGTTTGCTGAACGCGTTCGAACGCGTCCGAACCCCGAACCGATTGGGTAGAAAATAATCTCAAATAAAATGTTGATTGAGGCGACGGGTCACATTTCAATTTTGATTTCCGATCTCCCTACACGCAACAAGTCATTTCTGTGCCTAACCAGGTACCAAGCGTACTGTCTGTCACTGCTTATGCGAGTCTCTTCCCCACTCTGACTATCAGTACTCGAGTATAAAAGGCACACCGGTTTCCAGTATATATCCCAGCCTCATGCACTCTTCCTTTTACCGTGTGTCATGTTTATTCTGCTGCCTTCCTAATGCGGATAGCTTTCTGGAACACGAGAGTGTACCGGGTAGTGGCTCTGAGCACTCTTCAGAGTGCTTTTAGACAAAGAATCTAGTTGAGATACCGGCTGGAATAGGTTGACAGACACCTAACTCTTTTAATTTGCTCTCTATATGTTTAATTTATAATGAGAGCCGAAAAAGTTCGGTTCAGGCGTTCGAACGCCAGAAAACGCCGAACCGAACCTGTCGAACCTGAACCTGAGGTTCAGGTTCAGGTTCAGAGAACTGGGTGAACCGAACCGAAGTTCAGGTTCGGCGTTCGGGAAAAAATGCCCCGAACCTGAACCGAACCGAACTTCGGGAACACTAGCTGCACAAGGATCTCACTGGTCACAGGCAAAACTGCGGTCGCGCTTTCTCATCTCTCTGGCTTCGGGGACACTCCGAGCGGCGACAGCATGAAGGCGGAGAAACCAGCGTCGGTATTTATGAAGAACTTCACCAAGTTGCTTAAGAAGCACGGCATCGTCCTCGCGGACAATTCAAGCCTCCCATTTTCTATCCAAGTCATTTTCTCGTATCTGTATTGAATTTGTTTCAATCACCTCGAGCAATGCCGCCAAGCCTGCACGACGACCATCCAAATGCGCGCCTCGCTCTGTGGGCCGTCAACGACCCCCCGCCCCTATGTACCATTCCTGCGCCGACGGCTTCGAGGCGCGCGGCCCGAACTACCAAATGTGCGTCCTAACAATGCAGGGCTGTACGAGAGCGTCCTCTGGACGTTCCTCAACAAAGCCAAGTCCCTCCCGCCGAACGAGGTCGAGGGATCATGAAGATGTCGCTCGCGGAGGGGCTGGAGGACACTGTGCCGCGCCAACAACGAGTGCACGCGCGCCCCTGCCGTCGAGGAGCCGACAGAGGCGGAGGTGGAGGAGGCGGAGGTGGAAGAGCCGCTGGGGAGGGCGAGGTGGTATGCGGTCGATGAGAAGGCTACACTAGAGCCCTGGCATGCGTTGAAGGGCAGTGGCAAGGATGTGGCGACTGCCGACGCGCTCTGCGTGCGGTGCAAGGCGTTGAGCGAAATGGGTCGGGCGCTGCTGTTCTGGATGCGGCTCGGGCACGTTGTGCGGAACGAGTGGGTCATAGCGGTGACAGTGAATGGGGTCGAGCTGGCAGAGGAGGCGGATGTGTCGGGACAGTCCGGGGCTGAGTTCGCGAAGCAATTGCCTGACGAGGCGAAGGGACGGCTGTACATCATACGCAGAAATGAATCAACCATCAATCTGGCGATCTATTGGCTTGGCTTGGCTTACAAGCCAGGGCTTTGACTTGGCTTGACCAGGCTCTGGTTTCACTTTCCTCTCAAGTCCTGGCTTGCAATAGACATTTGGGTATTTTATTGACAGCCTCAGGGACCCATAGGATCCTTACAGGAACATATTTCTTCTATAAAGTACACAAAAGTGCGGTGGGGCGCTTCGCACTCCACCACTTCGGTTCAAGTCATCCGGCCGAGTGTTTCCCATGTCAGTGGTTGAAATAGCTAAGAATTCTCATGTCGCGAGCTTATCTGAAAGGGAACTGAGGAACGCGGCAGAGATTGCTGGGTTTGAAAAAGCCAACCCGAAGAGTCGGCAAAGCCACCCGAATGGGATTTTGGATGTCGAACAGTCATTTGTGATCGTTGAAAATTGACTTGTAGCCACAAGCTAGTGGTCCCTTTTCGTACTCTGAAGCCAGGGATCAATCAGACATCTCAAGCCAAGCGCTTGGCTTGACGGCTTAAGCCAAGCCAAGCATATCACTACTTCAATCTGTGGAACATCCAGAGTAACAGCTGACTTCCCATTGATTAGTACTACAATACTAATCTGTTGCACGAAGTCCAGAAGTGCCAGATTTCAATGCATGAGAAAATATCAACGCAGCCCCAGAAGACTTATAATCTGAGACAATGTAGTTGATCCCATCTCGCACCATGCCTCGCCATCCCACTGTGACTGCAATTCGTCTTGAGAACCTCAAAGCCTGTTTGACTCCTGCAGTAACCCTTCTCAATGAGCTCAATGATACATTTGCTCCTGCCTTTGTTCAACCGATTTCGAACACTGTTGAATCCTTGCTCAAACTAGTTCAGGTACTAGGGCTTCCAAATGAACAATATTGGTGGCTGATCAAATATGCCAGAATGTGAAGCAAAATAAAAAGGAATGTGCTGAACTGTTGGAAAATATCCACCAAGTGCTTTTTGCAATTATTGACCTTCATCTCAAGTCTGAAGCTGCTGGGTCCCTATCACCCACAATGACAGAACATGTTGGGAGATTCATGAAGTATGTGATGTTTACCCAACCATGATTTACTTTGACAAATTCTTCTGCAGAACTCTTCACAAGATATACATATACATTGAGGCACAGCAAGATAGGAACAAGTTGAAGCAACTTTTCCGTAACATTGAAAAGAATAATCTGGTGAAAGACTGTCGTGCAGAACTGGATGAAATGAAGAAAATCTTTGAAGTAAATCCCATCATTTCTCATTTTTGCCAAGAGATTGAACACATAATCTCAGGTCGGCACTGATGGTGCAGTGTTCAAAGACATTGGAGAGATGAAAAAAGCAGCTGAAGCCAAGCACAAGGAAATACTTGAGTTGATTTCAACTATGTCTGAAACCAATACAACAGATAGCTCATCAGTATGTGAACAATTGATGTTTTTCAAACTGAACCAATTATGTATAGGTACACTTGGGTGCCAGTGAATTGAAAAACAGGTAGAGAGTAGTCCTATTATCAATAGCTTTACTCATCCTTTATCAAGTTCAAATTCATTTTCATTATTGCCCTCAAAACCCAAGATCTTTCATGGCCGTGAAACAGAGGTGGAGACTATTATGAAGATGCTTGGTCAACAGTCACCTAGAATAGCAATTCTTGGAGGAGGTGGAATGGGCAAGACAAGCCTTGCACGAGCAGTCTTGCACAATCCAGAGACTGTAATCAAATTTGAAGAGAGATACTTTGTCAGTGCAGAGGCAGCAACCACAAGTACTGAACTTGCTGCACTTATTGGGCTACATATTGGATTGAATCCTGGAAAGGATCTAACAAAGCCTGTTATTCAGTACTTCTCAAGGAGGTCATCCTGCCTGTTGATTCTGGACAATCTGGAGACAGTGTGGGAACCCCTTCAGTGCCGGGGCAAAGTTGAAGAGTTCCTTTCCCTTCTTACAGAGGTCAAACATCTTGGACTGATAGTAAGTACAGTGCTAATTCCAGTTTGCATTCCTGAAATATCATAGATTACAATGCGAGGCACAGAGCGACCAGCCAAAATTCAGTGGACCCATCCCTTTCTATCACCCCTCCAACCTCTATCTGACACTGCTGCACAACAAACCTTTTTGGAGATTACAGATAATACCTATGCAATTGAAGATCTGAACCAGCTTCTGGGCTTTACAGATAATATGCCTTTGGCTGTGGACCTTATTTCCCATTTGGTTGACTATGAGGGCTTGGAAAATGTCTTGGGCCGATGGGGGACAGACAAAACATCTATGCTTTCTGTGGGTTATAACCAAAAATCAAGTTTGGATGCATCCATTGGACTCTCCCTCTCAAGTCCCCAACTCACATTGGAAAGCAAAGAGTTATTGAGTCTTCTCTCAATCCTCCCCAATGGACTTTCAGATGCTGAACTTGTGCAAAGCAAACTTCCTATTCCCAATATTTTAAGCTGCAAAGCAGTATTACTTGCAACTTCCTTGGCATATCAAAACAGCAACAAACAGCTTCTAGTACTGGTGCCTGTCAGAGAGCATATTCAACACTTTCTACCACCATCCCCTCTTTTGATTAAATCTCTCTGCAGGCACTTCTATGCACTTTTGAAGCTTCACAACAAATATACTGGAGAGCAACAGCATCATGTGGTCAGCCAAATTACCATGAATCTTGGAAATTTGCAAGAAGTATTGCAACGAGGGCTAAAGATGACTGGTATTGATTCAAATCTTGAAGACACCATTTGCTGTGCAATATCGTTGAACCAGTTCTACCAAATGACTGACCGTGGAGTAACTTCTCTGATAGATGAAATTCAACATATTCTGGCTAAGACTCCAGATAGCCAACTAAAGACACATTTTTTGAGTGAAGTCCTGCAATTGGAGGGATATTATCACCGAAAATTGTGGATAGAAGAGTTGATAGTTCAAGGAATATCTCACTTCAAACAAGTCATTAACCCTGTTCCGGAGTGTGAGTGCTCTGCTGTTCTGAGGCATACTTCATCTCATTATGATGGTACCAGGCAAATTCTATATGGGAGCTTCACTGTTTTTCTATCATCAAGGAGATTTACCTCGTGCTCTGCAATTTCTCTCCAGGGCCCAAGAATTGGCTAAATTGTCTGGAGACAGTGAGCTGCAGTGCAGTGTTTTGATACATATAGCTCAATACAAGTTTTTCACAGGTGATTATTCTACTGCCCAACTATTTGCCATTGAAGCACAACAGGCTGCAAAAGTGGCAATGAATTTGCGCCAGAGTGCCAGGGCATTCTGTCTCCAGGGTCTCTGTGAGAGCTCTCTGGGGAATTACCAGGAGTGTGTAACACACATGCGTAGTGGTAGAAGAATGCTTGAGATATGTGGCTTGTCTAGGGGTTATACTGATCATGTCATTACATTTCACCAGGCTGATGTCCATCTCCTGAAATCAGAATATTCTCAAGCTCAAAGTATCTTCTCAGATTTCACCAACACAATGTCTCTGAGCCAAAATGGTCGATTATATGCACTTGCCCTTCTGAATCTCACAACCATTAACATCAAAGTCAATGTTGATGCAGAAATTGTGGAGAGGGGATTGGACAGAGTTACTGAAATCTCTAGCCTTCTGGGTTACCCTGAGTATATTGTTATGTGCAAAGCAACCAGGGCAGATCTGGAACTGAGAGAGCAGAAATTTGACTTGGCAGATATGAACCTTCGAGAATGCCTTCATTTTGCACATGGGCTCCGTGTTGAGATTGAATCTTTTTGCTTGGAACGCCTTGCCAACATCAGGTTGTGGCCAGCCACAGAATCACAGCACAGATGGCCTGTGGTATACCTGGCCTTTTCATCCAAACATAGAGAGAAATTGGCTCTTCATAAAGCTCTGCTCTTTCTCGGGGACACATTCATCATGAATAATGATGAGGTCACTGCATTTACTCTCTTTACAGTAGCACTGGAAGGATTTACCTGTATGGATGTACATCAAAGCCGAGCGCAGTGCATGCTTCGTCTTGCAGATCTTGCATGCAAGCATGGAAATACTGCTGCAGCTGTTGCTCACTGGAACACAGGATGTCATTGAAATTGACTCGAGGCTTGCTGCTTTGGAGAAAGCTCATAAGGAAGCCTTAGATCAACTTGTGATCTTGGAGGCACCCACTCAGTTGTTGAGTGAGGTCTCAGTTTCAGGGGAGAATTTACCCAATGCAATTCTCATGTAATGTTTGAAAACAATTCTACTTTGATATATGTTGTTTACTTCCTGTTCTCCGTGTTGGAGTACTATTTATATACTTATTTTCATCAAGACAGTTTGAGTGAAGAAAAAAAAGAAACAAAATGAGATCTCTAGTGTGAGCTTAGTTGAAAGAGGATGTTCAAGCAGAAAATCACAGTGGACAATCAACAATTCATGGTTGGTGCTAGTAGCTTCTATGGTAGCCCAAATGCACCTTTATTCTATTCCATAAACCTTCAGTGATTTCTGATGTTCCCCCACTTAGATAGGCTTATTGACAGTATCCTTCTCATTTATGTTGTGGGAAAATCAGTGATTCCCTAACATAAACTCAAATCCCTGCCACAAATAACATACTGGCACAGTACTGTTTTTTTGGGGTCTGTGAAACTAGAGAATGTTTATGATGCAGTAGTCATGTAAATTGGCTATGAATAAGACATGATAGACATGGGGAGTATGCTCAGATGGACATGAATTCCTTTGACCTTCTGTTGTTGCAGTCTGAGCATTGAAGGCACAGCTGAGCTCATTGGAGGCTAAGGAAGAGAGTCATAGATACAATGTTGTATCTTCAAATGTCACATTCAAGTGTTTAGTGGGTCAAATTCTGGCAAAGCGGAAGGGTTCAGTGATCACTTTGGTAAGAGGCTCGAAGAATGATGGAATAAAAGGCTAAAGATGACAGTTGAATAGCTATTGTTTGAATACTGTACTACGAATCATGAGAAAATATACTAGAACAATAAGACTGTGCAACTACAAGTATGGTCTGATCAAATATTGTTCCATTGACACATGTTCTGAATAATAACTATGCTTATAGCAACACATTATGTGTGTGTTTTTAATTAATATCTGAAACTCTGGCACTGCCTCCTTGTACTTGCAAGGATAGAGCCACCACATGTTGAACGCCCCTGCTGCCTGCCCTCTAAGGGTTTCTGATGTCGACTTAACCTTATTCTACATACATCTAATCTGTCTAGTGCTTAATGCATTATCTTGTCATGTGGTTGGCACTTAGATAAGATGTTGTGAATTAGGGCAAAATTGTGACATTACCCCCCTCTTAATGATTGTCATCCTTGATGATTGTAGTGCTACGATTGATTGGTTCAACTGATGGATAACAAATCCTGCTATCCCTTTGTTTGATAAACACATTCAAATGTGGATCAAACAGTTTCTTCATCAAGTATTCTTGGGACTCCTCCCATGGTTTATATTTTTTTATCAAATAATTCCAATATCCAGTGGGTAATACAGGCACAGCCCGAACTTTGATGCTGTGTTTCTTGTTGTAATCTGATAAGATGTTTTTGGCATGGGTAAGGTGCTGGACTGGTTCCCAAATGTGTTCTACCAGCAGGTAACTCTTCCATTTAATTAATATTGATAACTATGACCTTTTTTTCCTATTTTTGAGGATTTCTTCAACCTCAAACTCTGGATTTCCACCAATCAACTTTGGTGGTGGTCATTTCTCATGCTAACTTTCTGGTGACTCCACATAAGGCATTAACTTTGCCTCATTAAATACATCATGCATGCCTTCTGTTTCAGGCAATTGAAGCCGATAAGATACTTTGCTGACTTTTTCTATGACTTCATATGGTCCCAGCTGTATATTCTTGAGCTTCTCAGAAGGTCAATCCGTTCTAATGTCTTTTCCTTTGATATAGACTTTATCTCCAGGTTTAAATACAGGAGTGTCCTGGTGTTTCACATCATAATATTTTTCATGTTTTCCTAGGCTTTATCAAGCACTGTTGATGCTTCATCTCTGATCTTCTTCATCTTATCAGCAAAATCCTGTCCCACCTCATTATGTGTTTCCATAGCATTCTCGATCCCTTTCCAAGGGTGATAGCCAGTGTTTAAATAGAATGACGATGACTTGGTCAATGACAAGACCTTGTCATTATGAGCAAACTCAGCCAAAGCAAGCTATTCTGCCCAATCCAATTGCAGATAGTTTACATAAGTACAAAGATATTTCTCAATCTCCTGATTCATCTGTTCCATTTGACTGTCAGTAATTGGATAATGAGCTGTTGAGGCATTCATCTTGACTCTAAATAATATTTTGAGTTCAGTCATACAACCAGATATATAATGTTTATCCTGGTCTGATATAATTTTATGAGGAATGCCATGATATCTAATCACTTGAGCATACATAAAGTGTGCAGTTCCCTCAGAATTAAGTTCCATGCTCATGGGTTTTGCATGGATCATTTTTGTGAAAGTATCAACCCACACCTGTATGGCATTGAACCCATTGCCAACCAGTAACAGACCAATCAGATCCATAGATATGATTTGCTAGGGACCTTCTGTAATCTTGTGCAGAAAGTTTGCCCTGTTTATAACAGTGTATAACTGTCCTTTGACATGCTTCACAGAATGGAACAAGGTTGAAATAAAAAAATCTGTCCTGGTGAGACCTTCGAAATTGAGTTGAGAGCATAGTCCCAAATTTTGGAAATGATTGAGTGCAAATTGAGAGAGGAGATAGCTTTTTCGTGCTGATGAAATGCTTGCTCTGCATCTAGGGTGGAATATATATGTGAAATGAAGTATTCGTGAAAAGGTCTTCAGAACACAACACACACACTACACTACACACACAACACACAACACACTCGTTTGGTTGAGTTCAGGGTTCCAGTCCAGTATAGACTGCTGCAATTTAGCTAAACTTCCAAGAGCGAAGTCCTTTTCAACTCTACAAGACAGGCCAACAACTTCTGATCACTTCTAGGTGATTATGTGTTGTGATGTCGACTGTGCTTTCCCTGTTCGTCATGTGATAAATTCACTGTTTGACAAGGGTAGGTACTCTTGCTTGTCCTCTAGGGGAGCTTTGTGCTGGCTAGATATCTGGTCGAGGCTGAGTATATGTGAAGCTCGAGTGGTGTTTAGAAAGTGAGCTGTTTCTGTGTCAATGTTGGAGTTGAGCGTTTTTTGTGAATGAATTATATTATGGTCAACGTGTCGTTCTTCATGGTGACCTTTACAGTGTGTTTCCTAGCATTGGTTGCACCTCTCAAGCTATTCCACCTTCCATCAATCCTTTTCTACCTCCCTCTCCTCTATACAATCTGCGTTGAAGGAGTGGGAGTCCATGAATGCAAGGGTATGGTGAGCAGTCGAGGTTGCCCCAGGTAATAAAGTTTTTCTATCATTGATATCTTTGTACATTCCTCGTTTGTGGCGTGACGCGTAAAGCATACAAAGCACAGGTTCCTTGGTAGTGTCATGTTTAACACTCGCTCGAGTTTGAGTATCCTCTCTCCTTGCCACCGTCTCCTGAATACAAAATGTTGAGGTCAAAGTTAAAAGGGAATGCAGAACAGTTACACGCCGCGAGGGCTGGCCGTTTGCTGGCACCTCCTCTAGATCCGTCTGGTGCCTTTTTCTGGTCTGAGGGTTGGGTTGATTTACTTGTTGAGAGTAAATCCCCCTGCCATGAAGTCGAGTTGCGTTCCTCGCTCGTGAGTCTCCTTTTTTATGATGGTAGCTAAACTATCCTCTGTGATGAGGTAGCAAGGGCAAGGATAGACTGCCTCTGCTAGCAGTTGTTTGCTAGGAGGGGAGCTTAGATTGTAAGATGGGTGGTAGAAGATGATATTCTTCTGTCTATGGACAGCAGGCTTTTATACATCTTTGGCTAAGTAGGTGGGTTGTGCATCCCTCATGGAAGCATACCTTCCTCCTCGTTCAGGAACTCATCTTTCCCAGCTCCTGACACAGGTTCAACTTCGTCGAGCTTCCTCCTCCTGCCCTTTGACACATTTCTTTGTGTGTCAGAGCGCGTCTAGTGTTCCATTTCGTGTCGCAGATGCCCTTGTCACGTTCAGTTCATGTCCAAAGTCGCGTCCCTCGCTTCCTGCTACTTGATTTTACAAAGCTTGTCCTAAACTCGCCCCCATGTGCTGGTGTCCTGTTCTTCTCCTTCTGTTGTCAAGGTTTCCCAGCTCTTCGAATACCTGAAACACCAGATGAGATCCATCCTGATCTGGCTGAGAGTCGCATTTTTTCCTTTAGGACGTGTCCTTTGATGCGAGTTTCCTGATACATGTATTAACCGAGACGCGAGTTTGCCGAGATGCGTGTTAGCCGAGACGTGAGTTTTACCGAGACACGAGTTTTGCCAAGAAGTGAGTTTTGCCGAGACGCGAATTAACTGAGACGCAAGTTAGCTGAGACACGCTTTAGCCAAGACATGTATCCCCGTTGTGGTACACGTTCAAGCACGTTCCTGCCTCACTGCCTTACTAATAGTTTTGTGCTGGCCTTCTCATCTGCTGTGGTACCTGGTGTGCCCAAAGGGTGTGCGCATCGTAGTTCCCCCCCTCCTTTTAGTGCCTCCTCACCTGCCATTCCTCGATGCTGCCGTATCTCTACATCATTGATCCCGCTGTACTTGCATGGAATTATCTTCAACGCTGACTTTTTGACATGTTGTCGCGCTTTTGATACCACCACCCCTCGACGCTGCTGCTCTTCGACGCTGCCGCTCCTTGATTCCACCGCTGCTCCTCGATGCCGCCACTCCTTGACACCGCCGCCCCTTGACGCCACCGCACTCGGATCGCTGTGCTTGGATCACTGTGCTCGGATCGCTGCACTCGGATCGCTGTACTCGAATCATTGTCCTCGAATCGCTGCACTCGGTTTTTTTCCCATATGTCCTTCATCATGAGGTCTTCACCGTGCTTTTTCAAGCGATAGGACAAGGTGTGGATGTGTTTGTAGCCATGTTGTGCCTATATTTGAATTCCTGTTGAAGTTGCATTGAAGTTGTCGAGAGGTAGTTCCTGTCGCTTTCTTCATCAGGATTTTGTGCAATTGTTCTTTATCAGAGTGAAGGAGAGCTGTTGTGTGCAGTGTTCATGGGATGCTGGTGTTATATGGAGTGTGTTTCTTATTTGAGGGCCGAGCCAAGTGAGCCCTCACAGCGTTCTAGAAACAAAGGGGTTGTTTTAAAGGTTTTATCAATTGTATAGGTGGTTTTGGAGAAGGTAACTCCGTGCAAAGCATTCAAGTTCGCAGTATTTCTCTCACAATAGGCTTTCACGAAAAGTCAAAAGACTTCAATTCTCACTAGAACCAAGTTCTCTCGTATCCAAATCCAATTCATGCGCTCCAAAACTGTATTTGTTTAACTTGTTCAGGTGTAAAAGAGATCTGATCACAATCCAACAATGTATTGCAAGAAAAACAACAGAAACTTTATAGCTTCTAGAGGTTTCTCCGAATGGCCTGACACAATCAGATTCCCACAGAAGTTTCCAGTGAAACTTAACTGTAGCAACAAGAGGGGTCTGATCCACTGGTGTCTCTAGAGCTAATACAGGCTTTATATACACTATGGCAATTTCTATAAATGGAATATTTTACAAATAGATGACAGAACATAAATAACTTCCTGACTGTAAACACTGCTTAATAAATAGAACAAATAATGAGTAAGAAAGAGAGGATCTATAATCAGCACACTTTCCTGCTGCACTACACGAGTCTATTTGGACTCGCAAATAAGTTAATGACCTTTGACATCGCTAATCCACCAGCCAACATCAATATATGATGTGATTCTCACTTGAGTCACGGAACTTAGGAAGCCAGGCCCTGGTAGCTAATTATAGCCTCCCAAGCAGGCGCAACAGTCCTTGGCACACCCTCAGCTATCATTCCTCATTATTCATGTATTTGTACAGCCACCATGCTGTTTGTACACTATGACTCAGTCGATCAATGGACCCAGGTTTGACTCGAACCCTTTTGATAGCTCGGTTCGCCCCCATCCGGTCCAACCAATATGTTCCTGTGGTGCTAATCACGTGGGATACTCACCTCATAATGTTAATTCCATCATGCCCTTGCTTTGTGGGACGTACAGCATACCCCAATCTGTCCGGATGGCTGAATACACCTTTTGCAAAAAGTCTCCTTTGTGTTTCTTGAAGGACTCCAGCTCTTTACCAGAGCCATCGCACCTAGAATACACAGATAGAGTTCCACACTACATTATCTCCCTTATAGCTAACTACCCAGGCCAGTAATAGTTCCTGTATTGAAACAATGAGCCATTTATGCACAACTTCTTTATTAAATGGTTGTTCTTAGCTAGCAAAATGAAAAATTGCTAGGGTGGTGATGAGCCTGGCACTGAGCCTCCCTAGCAATTTTTCATTTTGCTAGCAAGGACAACCATTTAATAATGACTTATTTCAAAAAGCTGGACATTTGTTGGGGTTATAATAATGTTCAGATCAAAGAAGGCAATGAATGGAAGACAGTGAAATGGTGCACTTGTGAAAGGATAGTGAGAGAATGTGATGGCAATAACCACACCAACAACTACCAAACTACACCAACCCTACTACTCCCAAAGATTAAGTGCTTCTCCTTGTGAGTTCAGGTCCAAGCTGTAGTATGCAGCTAGCTGGTTCAGAATCTAAACCAAATAGAAATCCAAGACACCACAATACTTTGAATGTCTATCTTATACTTCAGATGAGTGCCTCCAACTGAAGGAAAGTCTACCTAGGCACCTCAATGAACGATGAACGAAGTAAATAGGTTTGTTTTATAGTAGGTGGATACAAGGAGGTTCAGATGGTTTAAATCTAAGGCTCCAGGTAGTCTGATAGTAATGTGATCAGTCTTGATGTGCTGTCGATTGATTACATACTTGAGTGGCTGTCCACGCTCAATGTGTCCTGAACCCAACCCATTGTGCAGCTTTCTCGCGTCTCTCAGGGCTAAAGACATTGTAGAACATTGCCTGGGAGGTCTGGCAAAGTTGTGGATTATTGAAATGAGCACTAGTACATGTTTCGATAAAGAGTCATTATCTAAGCCTGATTCAGCTGATCATTCCAATACTTGCACTTCCTCACAAAACATTGAAAACTTTATGGAAATTCATGTGGTGAAGGTTCAGATTGTGGTGTGAAACATAATTCAAGCCTTCGAACCAAAAAATTCAAACTCCTGCACTTCTGGTTAAACATCTTGTCTTTGATATCGTTCATAGGCATAGATGGGCTTCCAGTTATATCTCCATAGTGGTCATGTATAAGTGCCTAGGCAAGTGCATCCACTCACAAGTCACAAATACTACAGTTAGCTGTTGGAGTAAATGCTAACTCTCCTTTATATCACTGAACAGGGTCCTAGCACACTTGTATAACACAGGCAGCACACCTTGTGGCTTATCCCAAAATAAGCTGTTGTAGCTTATAGGTGGCTTGCACACGGCAGTTGGGTGGCCATTACATAACTTACTGCGTGCGCTGTCAACCAAGAGGTGAGTGATCAGCTGATCTTGGCCTTTGATCTTGCCATGTGAAAGAAGCATCAGAGAAGTCTGATCATTACGCACTTCAGCATCACAGCCTTAACAAAAATGGAATTGCTGAAATTCGTGACAGTATTCGAGTAGGGCATCAACCTGTCCCATAATTTTTCAACCCTGAGTGCATATATGAATTAATTATCTTATGAAGACATCTGAGCCAGAATCACAAGGTTGAGTGGAAACAGCAGTACCAGTGATGGTGGTTGAGAGGCGACCTTGCAAGGCGGCTGTCAATGGATGTGATAGTGTGGGGGGTGCCAGGGTGACGGGGGGTTCCAGCTGGGGGTGATGGCGGTCGCTTCTGCCTGCAGGAGTCGAGGATTGGATCAGGACATTCTGCTTGCTCTGGGGGGGTTCTCGAGGATCCGGGGGCGTCTATTTTGCATTGTTTCGGGGACGGGGATCGAGGAGAGGAATGCCTCATGGTCAGACCTCGACTTGGCCAACTCCCATTTTGAGTATCATTCTCACAGGTGCTGTTCCATGTTGTACTTGCATTGGACATCTTGACAGAGCATGCAACAAATTGGGATATTCATTAGTGGTGGGAGGGTCTGGTTCAAAAATCAGTCCAAACCTGAACCAAATCCGATCCAGACACTGCATTCAGGTTTAGGTTCAGTAGTTTACTGAACATGAACACAATGTTCAGATGCTTCGGCGTTCAAAGTGTAAGGTACACATTTGAATGCTGAACCAAAGATTCAGAAATGAGGTCGTTTTTTTGAGTTTTGAATTAACTTTCTAGCTGAAATTTACAGTTTAGAAGCCCACCATTACCTCCCCTTTTGATTTGGATTAATATCACTGTGCTTTGTCTTGAAGAGATCTTGATGATGTGGGCTGGAAATGGCTGTGAGTGTCTCGGCAAACATGAGATGAGTCCGAGGAAGGTTTTTTTTTTGACAAAATCGAGCTTTGGAGATAGGTGTTTGCGATTTTACAGTCCACAAAGCCGCTGTGCAAGAATTTCAAACAAATTTTGAAGGACATTTCGACTCACAAGATGGCCGATTTCCACACAGGTTCAAACACATTTGAATGTGAACCTGACCTGAACGCGAGCGAGTTCAGGTTCGAAGTTCAGCACTTGGTCGAACTGAACACGGTGTTCAGGTTCAGCATTCAGGGCAAAGTACCCCGAACCTGAACCAAACTGAACTTTCCCAGCACTGATATTCGTGCAAGGGTGAGCCCCACTGGCGGTCAATGCAGCCTTGATTGTAAACTCGCAACCTTCCTTTCCGAACGGTCCGTGTACAGGAATTATGAGGTGCACATTGTCGGCTTGTGCACACTCGAGTAACATTTTGTGGATATTCTCTATCTGGGTGCCTGCTGCAGTGGTCACAGGAACATTGAAAATTTCCTCAATTGAAGCTTGCTGATAATTTGCAGCAGGTAATGGAAAAACCAGTTGACCATCAACAGCAATGCTCAGGTGCAGCATTCATGCAGGAGCATTGGGAGAACTCTTCCATTTAGCCTTGGCTGAGTCGAATTCAATGAAATCAGTGGTCCAGGCCCACAATAGGGTATCAGGTGAACTGGAAAATAGAACAATGGACCTGTAATCTTGTCTTGTGTTCCTAGCAGAGTAATTTCTGCAATGGGTGCTGCATCTAGATAGCTCAATGGATTTGTGTTGGTTTTTTTTCGATAAGGGTACACTGAAGCACGGCAGGGAAGACTCGGGTCACACCAAAGAATATTTGCGTCAAAAATAGGCCCTGTAGTTTGAGCAGATGCTGGTCGTTAATATTGGAATGGAACTTGGCAGCAGCCCGATCCCAGTGATCGTCACCAATGGAGAAATGCCGAATTCGGAGTAGCCGGTCATGACTTTTGGCATTGTCGATATCGTGAGTCATCTCCACCAACGTGTGCAGAATGGCCTTCTTGTGCGCCATTTTATTTTCGTCACCATCGAGCTTGATCCAGACTGAATGGGGCTCAGGATGAGCTGCCAACTCAGCATCACAGACAGTCTTTTCAGTAGTGAATGTGGCCACTGCATCAAAATTGAGGGTGTCAGTGGTGTCGGATTGCGAGGACTGCACGTCGCCTGAGATGTCTGCTGCGGCTGGGTTATCCGAGTCCACCATTGATCTATCAACCTCGAAACCCCTGGATACTTCCCGCCTTTCGGTCGCATCAAATCCACATCTTCTGACTCGAGGATAGCCTTGAAATCAACAGCACGATCATGAGACTGCAGGATAAGACTCAGGATAATATATTATCTCGGTGCGGTCCCATTTCGGAACATACCGAGTTGTAGCGTACAGTACACCAGCCTCTATAATATACTGTGCTACACTACTACCCAACCACCCTCAACGAGCTGACCTCTCTCAACGAGGCTGTAGATCTCGGGCACCTAGATAGCAGCCAATGAAATCACTGTTTACCACTCGCACCTACATTCCATCCGGCCATGCCATCAATTCCTTCTCAAAGATCGCGAACACCTTGTAGACAAATTTGGCAATCTGACATACCATATCATGACGGAATATTAAAGACTTCAGAATGGTAGTCGCATTCCAAGGGCTTACAGAGGATAGCCTCGGCTCAACATCCTGTATTCCTTCAATGAATCTTTGCCGGCAGTCAATCAGATCCACAGTTCTTTTGCAAAGGAATAGCACATGCTCCACAGTTTCCACCTCTGCACATCCAAAGCGACATCGGCGGAGGTTGCGAGGGACCTGTACACGATGGTAGCATTGCTTATATCTCATTCACTCAACAGCTAGCAGATGCTGGCTCAGAAGCAGCCGGGTTAGGGCACGGAGGTGCTTAGCATTAACCACTAAGACGAGGTAATGCCTTAGGATGGCGGGAATCTTCCTAGGAGGTTCCTCCTCCAGGGGCTCGCATCTGTCATGCAACATGTACAGACGTGTTGATGAAGCAAAATCCGCATCCAGTGATTTCATAGCTGAAATATGCACCGATTTTGCCAGCGCAGGTGGACTTGTGTTTGATAAACATTGCACATATGAGATTTGCAAATTTACAAACAAGATGAATTGACAGTGTAAGATTAATTAAAGGTGTAAGCAAAGAGTTGAGCATTTCCCCAAGGAGACATAAAGCACGGTGAGCTTTCCATTCACTGGGCCCAAATTCATCAGAATCAGTATTGATCCCTTGAAGTTCTGTGATGAGACAGATGAGCCTTATAGCTCGGGAAGCATCTTGAGGGTCTTTTGAATTCAAGAGAGCATGAATACTCTGATCCAACCAGTCATGACTGGTCAAATGTTCCTGCCATCCAGCAATGAGACTTTTATTAATTCCCTTCTTTGGAGCATAGTAATTTGCAGAGCCCTGAAGAAATTAAACTTGCATCAGTAAGCTTGTTTTGGTTGACAACGAAGAAAATTCGAACATTTGGATTGGTGCTTGGGATCGAAATTTATTGTCAACCCATTCTCACCCATGTACAAGTTGAGCCCAGCAAGTCCAGATAAATATGGATAGAGAGCATGATCTGGATCAAGCTTCTTCTGCATTAAAATGGTGTCAAGTGCTGCTCTGCAGCCACCATCGCCGTCTGAGGCTATTGATGTGAGGAGACCATGCAAAACTTCGTCAAAAAACAAGATCTTCCAGCCCAAATTGTGTGTGTGTAGTATGCAAAGTTTTACGGCTCCATACTGATTGCAGTTCTTTGGTGTATGAACAGCCTGAAAAGCGACGGATGCGATGCACTCTGAATGGTCGCAGAACGTGTCACAAATGGGTAGTGAATGGGCAAGTGAGATGTGTTGATGGCTAACCACTGCTTTGATCACCGTTGTTTGTAGCACCAAACAGTATTCAGGAGAGGTAGGTAGTCGTGGGACCATTAGCCAAGATCCGCCCATCACACATCCCGATTCGGAATTCACATGGAGGCAGATTTAAAATAAGTGTTTGATGCAATAGTTTATGTAACGACCATCCAACTGCCCTGTGCAAGCCGCCTACAAGCCACAACGGCTTATTTTGGGATAAGCCACAAGGCATGCCGCCTGTGTAAGTAACCACCTAGGTGCATTCCTACACTTCCAGATGGTTTGCATTCTGGTCTGAAAAGCACAAAAATACCAGAGGATCAACACTTTATCTGTTGCACTAGGGTGTATCACAGTAGCAGATTTCAGCAGATTTCGAGGCAGATTTCACTTCTGGATTTGAGCAACGGTCACTGTGTGACATGACCCAATTGGGGCAATGGAAAATGGCGTGATTTCGGCACCCGTTCTCCCTCTGCATCTGCTGCCCGCTCACCATTGCCATGCCCGACAAGATTGTCATCCTCAAAGCTCAGCCACTCATTGCCCAGGCCGCCCAAGCAAAAAACACGTCCAAAAATGCATCTAAGAGCAAATCAAACACGTCAAAGTGCGCACGCATGCCAAAGAAGGCAAATACATCGAGCAAGCAGGAGAAGGAGAATGCCGAGGTCTGGTCAATGTGTGGGGAAGGTGGGGACGCGAAACCAAAGCGCAATCCTCCCACTGTCGAGTATGTATTCCTTAAGACATGTCCATGCAAGTACTCATGCTATGACAGGTGGGTGAAGGAGGAATTTTACCATGTAACTGACACATTGCTCACCATCATTGAGGCCAGCGCATGCTACCGGCAGACCTTCGGGTTGGTCAAGGTGATTGAAGGCCCTGTCAACACTGGTGGGAAGAAGCCGCCTGCAATCCATGCCAATGTCACAAATGATCTGTTCATCAAGGACAAGACAGACACTCTGTACACTGTGGAAGACTTACCCGAGCTTGGTAAAGTTGTCAAGAATTGGGTCGCTGCATTGAGTTTTCGGTTCTAGCACGTTGTAACCCATACTGATTGACGCAACAGGCTCAAATCTGCATACACCAAGCACTGCAAAGCTCTTGGTGACATGGGGCATGGATTGATTGCAGAACAAAGGGAGGCAGAGATTACTGCCTGTTCGGAGATCGCTAACGCTTGAGGTGCATCTTTCTTCTCGCAAATTCTGTTTTCTTGCTGAGAATGCTTGATAGAATGAATTAAACCGAAGTTCAAGTGGTACATGTGCATGGATGCCCTGGTGGGATCAAGTCCCATCGTGAACTGGTCTGCCGTCACACATAGTGGGACTCGTGTTGATCTCAGGCTCCTTGATCGTGACAGAGAGGTACAGAATTCGCTTGCAATGACCTGGAAGTATCTCATACCGGAATAACAAGGCTCACAATCAGCCGATGTCGTAGACATTTTGCAAAAGCCCAGGGTAACTAACACCAGAGTATTTTGCAAAAAGACCAGCTAACTGTTTGATATCTCCAAAAGTATGCTGGATCATTCTCTGTGGCTCCGGCATGGTCGGCAGCTCTAAAACTAATAAATAAATGACATTTCATTTTATTTGTACATATATATATCTTGGATTTGACAGCTTTTGACAGCTGCTGGTTGATTGATAGGTTCGGCATCTGCCTTTTAGTTGAATATTGTTTGTACAGCTTCCAAAAAGGTCTTGACCACTGGAATTAATGATCTCAGCCATTGCCCTGGCCTTGGCGGCCTCAGCTATCCCACATTGCTTATAGCAGGCAAGAGGAGCTATATAAACAATACAATGGCTACATCAGAAATAGCCATCATTTCTAGATTCTGTGCTATCTAGGTGCTTTGAGAGCCAAATCAATGCTTCCCTACAATGTTCCAAGTGCTATAAATGTATTATGGATGCATTCAGGACTGCAACTAGCTATGGCTTGAAGATTAGACAGCATAACCTTCAAAATGTATTTTCGCTTAATTTCACCCTCAGATAGGGTTATATTAGTGTATATGAATGCACCTATTTTAAGCTGTATCCCATCTCAAGGGTCTGAGTACAAAAAACACGTTGATATATGACCATAAACATGAAATAGGTAGAGTGACATTTTTTTGTCTTTTTGGTCAATAGAGGACCAAAGAGGGCAGTCAGTGCAAAATAGAGGCCAGAAATGGAAAGTGGTAGTCTGGTACTACAACCTGATGCTTTATTTGATGGATTTTCATGAAGTTTTGGTCAAATAGTGTTCCCAGGCAAGTCCATACTATAGGCCTTTATACTGTAGTTAAACCCTCCTGCTCGAAAACATCATCTGGCCAAATTTCGACCAAATTGTTTCAAATAAAGCATCAGATTGTACTATTAGATTGTGGCTTTTCATTTCTGGCCTTTATTTTGCACTAAATTCTGTCCTTAGTCCTCTATTGACCAAAAAGACAAAAAAATGTCACTCTACCAATTTATTTCTGATGTAGCCATTGTATTGTTTATATAGCTCCTCTTGCCTGCTATAAGCAATGTGGGATATCTTGTATAGTGTAGTAGATGATATATGGTTCTTAGAGCAGGTAGATGTCACATTATGAACAAGATATTGTGTGTTGATGGTATTTCAGAAGTTCAGGCACTTTTCACTGCATTACAGCAATGTAATGGCTTAAGGAATGCCTTCAAAATTCCTAATAGACATTGAACATTACCCCTATAAAGTTAGATCATTCAAAACGGTCAAGTATTGAGCTAGCTACTGGGATTTCGACAAAATTTCCTTTTTGGGAGAAAAGTGTTAGTGACCCAAAAAGGAAGGTCATCAGAAATATGACTGATGTGTAGTACCATGTCGTAGAGCTCATTTAGGGCTACAACTTTCATATATAACATTTTTTGATCCCATTACTGGTTGGCCTGTAAAACGCAAAATAAAGAGCCAACCCCAGCAATGAGGAACCAAACAAATGTAAACATCAATGCTGCTGAGGCCGCCAAGGCCAGGGCAATGGCCGAGATCATCAATTCCAGTGGTCAAGACCTTTTTGGAAGCTGTACAAACAATAATCAACTAAAAGGCAGATGCTGAACCTATCAATCAACCAGCAGCTGTCAAAAGCTGTCAAATCCAAGATATATATATGTACAAATAAAGTGAAATGTCATTTATTTATTAGTTTTAGAGCTGCCGACCATGCCAGAGCCACAGAGAATGATCCAGCATACTTTTGGAGATATCAAACAGTTAGCTGGTCTTTTTGCAAAATACTCTGGTGTTAGTTACCCTGGGCTATTGCAAAATGTCTATGACATTGGCTGGCCGCTAGGGGAATGGTGGATGTCGTATCCGATGGTGCCGCCACTGCGATCCGTGTGCTCTCAGCGCACCAGATATCAAGATTGCCAGTGAGGAGGAGGGAGGCGCGACGCGTGAATACCAAGGGTCGAGAGCAAGAAGAGACGAGCGACGCCATCTGGACCATGTCGGGCACGTCCCACGGTATTGCCTCGTCGTCATGATCTCCGACATCCGCTTCCTGGCCGCGACGCACCAATAGCTCATCATTGGCTGGAACGGGGACATCGTGTCTGCCACGCCTCTCGCCTCCTCATCCTCCGCCTTGCCCTCCGCCGCCAATCCTCAGTCGCGCTCGTCCAAAATGTGCGTCACGACATCATCAGTGAGTGAGAGCCAGGGGGATACGCTCGCATTGTCTCAGTCGAAGGAACACGACCCGGACGAGGATAGGAAGACGGGGCATGTCCCGATGTGGCTTGACGACGCGGTGGGGCATGGGTATCACGATGGGTATTCCAAGCCGAGTGCGTGTCTCTTCCCCCTTTTTCTATCTGTTTCCTTCGTACGACAGGCCTAGGACCTGGCGGCCGATGGGGTGGAGTGCGGTAGGGAGAGGAGCGCACGGTATGGCATTGTGGCGCGGCCGTCTGCACTGCTTCGCTCACGATGTGGGAATGCTTTCGTTCTCAACCCTGTCCACCTGCGATCCACGCAAGTCAATCGTGTCGACTTGGGTTAACCCAAGTTGATACTTAGCTTGATAGCTAGGGCTGCCGCCCGTGACCGTGGCCACGGTTACACGGCACCCGTGCCACGGGTGCCGTGCCCGTTCCGTTGGTGATTTTTCCAACATGTTCACGGCATGGGTACAGCACGGCTTTGCACCTGGACAGCCCGTGAAACACGGCCGCCACGGCCGTGACACGGGTTCTATTCTTCCATCAGAAAAGGAGTTTTCAGGCTGTGTTATATGTCCATAGTAGCCTCTGAATTGTCAATAAACACAATTACTTGCTTTTTGTAGTATCTGTGGTTCAAGTCAAATGCCTTGCGCAGATCTTGGAGGCAAGATTCCCGGTGATTGCCGGCAGTGATGGCGGAGTTGCATGTCATCTTTCAACCTGTCTGAAAGTTTTGGACGTCCCATTCATTTCATAGCCTCAATGGGACAATATAAGGGCTTCAGGGCTACCCAAGACTGGCAACAGTTCATTGAAAAAGGTGAACTTATCATTCTCAGTGTTCAAATAACAGTTGCACCCTTGTCTCGACATCGGAGATGGTTTTCTCAGACTTCGACTGAAGGTTTGAATAGAAATCAGTCGTTCTAATGGAATACTCACACAAAGGTCCCAACTTACCCGTGGATACGGCCGTCACGGCCGTGCCGTTGACCGTGCCGTCCTGTTCAGCATTCTCCAACCACATGAACGGCCGCGAGGGGCACGGTCCGTGCCGTGGAGTACCCGTCAATTCCACGGCCGTTGCCATCATGGGCACGGGTGGCAGCCGTGTTGATAGCCTTGGGTTCCGGGAGTCTGGGAGACATACTGGGTACGGTGCTGCCTCGTCGGGGCTGCTCCCTCCCAGACTAAATATTTGGGAGAGCCGCGATTCGCATTCAATTCGTCGGATTTATGTGCGGCCCGCGTACTTTGTGCTCGTTCCTTGTCCTTCCCTTCCTCCTACTCCCTTCTTCCTCTTTCTCTCCCCTTTTTTCCCCCTACGCGTGCGTTGCGGTTTTGGGCTCTGGGAGCCCGGGACGGAGCTACTCTCCGTCCGGGCACCTTGATCGCTCGAGTCGGGACTGCTCCCTATCAGAATCAATCGTTATCGGCCCATAGAATTACCGTCGGATTTTCGCTCCCTCCCCTTTTGCGCTTTGGATCTGGATTTGCGGAGGCGAGCCCGGGAGGGGAAGCAGTCTCGGTCTGGGCTGCTCCGAGTCGGGACTGCTCGCAGCCAAAACAAATCGTTTTGGGATGCGAGAGCCTCAAAGACGAATCGTCATCGGATTTTTATGCCCTCGTCTGGTTAACCCCCTCATTGCTCCATCCCTCTTCTCTATTTTTCTCACGGCGTACTTGGTCGTCGTGTTTTGGCTCTGGGGAGCGGAGTGGCAGGCCGTGTACCATCCTCGCCGAGGCGTGGGCCTGACTGCTCCTATGCCAATCCAATTGTTTGGGAGAGCCCCGACGACTCGCTTATCGGATTTGCGTTGTGCTTTATGCCTTGTGTATCGGGTTTGGGCCCTGGGCACCTCGGGACGGGAAGTAGTCTCAGTACTTCGAATCTGTTCCCTATTTGTTTTGGGGAACCCCCATTCCGCAAGTCTTGTCGCTGTTGCATTCCCCCGCGTGGTGCCCTCTGTGCTCCCTCTGGGTTATCTCTGCTCTACTTTTTGCCCCGTTCCTCGCCCTCTGTTGCGCTCTACGTCGTGCTGATCTCTCTTTGCTTCACAGACCTATGGCCCTCTTCCACTACACTCTCCGGCAAAGACTTCGCCGCCCAATCCTTCTCCCCCCACCTCCGCATCTTCCCGTCTCCACCTACGAAACCTCTGCCACCGTCAACGCCGCCTTCGCGGCCTTCTACCGCCTGGGGGCACAACCACCATTCATTATCGGTGCCGAAGTTACTCCGGGCGTTGGTTTCGGAGACGGTGGTGAGGCTGTTCGTGCACATGCCGTTTTTGAGTAGTGAGGTTATTCAGGTATTTGCCGCGTGAGTCCCAAGCTGATACATGTGTACGCAGCTCCTCTACTTGTATGCAACGCGGGCTGAGTTTCGAAAGGCAAAAGGCAGTATATCCAAATGGTATGTTAATGTACATTTTGACGTACTCTTATAAGTAGCCGCGGTCCACCCGACGCCACTCGACTCGCGCCGAGTCGCACGGTTACAGTGTTCGTGCGGCATCGGGAGAACGCCAGTGCAGCGCTAGTGCGCACGCCCGACGCAACCATGAACGGGAATGCGACGTTCGCGTGTGCGGGCTGCACCACGAGAATGGCTGCACTTGGTGCACGCACGCACGCGTCGCCGTGGCAGCATAAACACGGTTGGCACGGGCTGTTGCCGTTGATACCCACGCCTGCGCGCGACTCATGAAGGCGGCCGTGCTCGCTGAATCCGAGTCCCGTGTGTGAGTGAAGCGTCGTTCGACTCGTTAATTCAAAATTTGGAATATGCTGATATGTAGATCACGCACAGATCTGTCTCGATATTCCGCGCCCGTCGACATCCCGCATCGCATCGACGTCGTCTTGCTTTATCTAGACTAAAGGAGAGTGTGAGTCGGCATTCGGGGATAGTGATGCGGAGTACTTATGGCGTGGTTTCTTTTGGTCAGGGCATTGCGCGATGTCGATGGCGTCGATAGCTTGTGCGGGTGTTGTTTGCACAATTTCGACACGAGACGAGCGCGCTGGAGGTGATGGGTGAGGTTGAAGCACGTCGGACGAGGATTGACACGATTTCCGTGGCTTTTTGCTAGTTGGGAGATGGGACGGCCGTCGACCTGGCTGGCTATTGATGCGTGGCTCGCTTCGCCTCGCCTCGGCCTTCACGTCACCCTCACCGACGCTACGTACCCTATATCGTCGTCTGCTTCTACTCTACGCCCTGCCCTGCTCCCCTTGCCACCCTACCTTACGCTACGCTCTGTCTTGGCTATCCTCTCCTCATCCCCCCCTCCGCATCCTTCCCAACGTCTTCGTGCCGCCCTACTCCCGCTCCGATCCACCTCTGCATGTAGCTATTTGCTCAATCCTTCGGCTCCCTTACTCATGCCTCATGTTCATGTCCACGTCCATGTTCATACGTCGAGATTAAAACATTATCAATCCGACTCGAACTCGAGGTACGATACAGATAAAATAAAACGAAAGTTATATGCAGCCAGCATCATCTTCTGCTCTCCGCCTCCCTCCCCTCAACACTGCTCAAGCACCCAAGGTAGGGGCCAAGGCGCATGCTATCCTCTCGCGGCGTCGCCCCGCTCGCTGGCTCGGTCGCTGTCGACGGCGACAGCGACTCACTTTTAAATTTGTTTCCGTCCCCTCCGTCACGCGATGTCATAAGGGTGTCGTAAGCGCGCCGATGTGATTTAGCTGTGGGTGCATTTAAGCCCATCCGAGCGACTTCTTCGCAAGACCTTGCAGCTGAGTGCCAAAGACAGGGCTGTGTAGTGCGAATCATGCAACTTGTACTCTGACATGGTAACACACAGAAGTATGACGTTTTTTTATCGGTATAAATTCTGTCTCGACTTCTCACCTGGTTTGAATTCCAACTCCGAAGAATTCTTTGATTCCAACTCCCAGGTTCCAACTTCCGGCCAACTTTTCCGCAGCCGTATTTGAAAATTTCGCGACACCATCATGTGCTGACATCCCCATCACACCGCCGCTCATCGCACAATCAACACATCAGCGACGCCATCACTTCTCGTCACTACCCATCGAGCCCCGCCCACTGTCGCACACAGTGAGCACGCAATTGTTCTCTTTATTCACCATTAAATCTCAAAAATGTTTCAAGATCTCTATTAGTGATTCCTCGAGACTAATATTCCCGTATCACTACACAGCGACCCCACCTTCGCCAGCCCCAGCCCTATATTGATCAATGCATAAAATCTTGACAGTGTTATATACCCTAAATTTATCATTTTGGGCTTCATGATGGGCACTGTCTTTGAGATTATTTTCACCAATTCGTTGTCACTGGAAGGTCATCTACAATACTTCTGAAGGCGGGATTGATGCGATGTGGTACGGATGTGATGCGACATCATGGATTGATCCGGGCTGTCAAAGTTGAGACTTGAGACTTGACAGTTGGCACGCGAACCTCAAAGTTGATGCTCAGCTGACCCAAAACCACAGCATAATACCTGGAAAGCAACCAAACTACATGCCTGATGTTCAAAGTGTGGATAAATACCGAAAAAAACAGTCATACAGAAGAATGACTCCATCTTCACTCAGCTGATACTTCAAGTTGGAACAATCTGTTCATCAGAAGAAGGATTTTCCTATGTCATCTCGCGCCTTGGATTCAAGGTCCGGTAGCCAGCATAGCTTGTAGCCAAGACTTGATAGCTGTTCATAGTTCTTCATAGCTCTCAGCAATGACATTGTAGCTCTGATACAGTCTGTAGCCGCAGCCCTCTGCTCAATGACCTCAGTAATTTTGGCAAATATACTGGGGGTTATGAGCAGGACATACTGGCTTCCCCACGTATTTTTGCATGCTTCTCTCATAACTCTCACAGTACGTGCTTTTGACTTTGAACATAGACAGTGGCAGTTGACTGCCCATTCACTGATTAAGACAATACTAATCTGTTCAACACAAAGTCTAGTGGTGCCAGACTCCGATGCATGAGAAAAGATCAAGACACAGCTTCAGAAGGCTTATAATCTGGGACAGTATACTTGATCCCATGCTCCACCACACCTCGCGAACCCACTGTTACTGAAATTCATCTCGAGAACCTCAAAGCCTGTTTGACTCCTGTGGTAACCCTTCTGAATGAACTCAATGATGCATTTGCTCCCTCATTCATTCAATCAATTTCAAACACTATTGCATCCTTGGTCAAGCTAATTCAGGTACTGAGGCTTCCAATGAACAATGTCTGTCACTGATCAAATGTGGCAGAATGTGAAGCAAAATAAGAAGGAATGTGCTGAATTGTTGGAGAATATCTACCAAGTGCTGCTTGCAATTATTGGCCTTCATATCAAGTCTGAAGCTGCAGGGTCCCTATCACCTCCAATGACAGAATATGTTGGGAAATTTATGAAGTACATGACCTTTATGTGATGATGATCTGCTTTGACAAATTCCCTTCCAGAACTCTTCACAAGATATACATATACATTGAGGCACAGCAAGATAGGAACAAGTTGAAGCAGTTTTTCCGAAACATTGAAATGAACAAATTGGTGAGAGACTGCTATGTGGAACTGGATGAAGCAGGGAAAATCTTTGAAGTAAGACCCACCATCACTCATCTTCGTTGGGAGATTGAATGCATAATTTCAGGTCAGCACTGGTAGTGCAGTCTTTAACAACATCAGAGAAATAAAAAAAAGCTACTGAAACCAAGCACAAGGAACTGCTTGAATTGATCTTAACTGCATCTGAAACCAATACAACAACATATGGCTCATCAGTATGTGAACAACAAACCTTCTACACATGCAACTAATTGTGTATAGGTTCATCTGGGTGCCAATGAATTGAAAAATAGGTAAAGAGCAGTCTTATCATCAATGGCTTTACTCACACCTTCTTAAGCTCAAATTCCTTTTCATTGTTGGCCTCAAAACCCAAGATCTTTCATGGCCATGAAACTGAGCCGGTAGTCCATGAATATCTGAGGCTAACTCCAAGCAACAAGGCTCCTAGGCAACAAGTTGGGGTGAAGACAAAGTGCCTGACAAGGTACAGTTGGTTGCCTAGGGTAGTATAACCCAGTTCAAATCTTCTTCTGTTAAGGCCTCTTGCCAGCTACTGCAAATCCAGTCAAGATCCAATATACTATGACAAAGCCTCTTGCACAAGTCGGGGTAAGGGCAACTCAACATTCAACTACAACGTCTTTCAAGAGGGAGAACACCCAATCAATTTTATAAGTGAAGACTCATTCTTTAAGTCAACAATTGAAGGTCTCTTTCTCAAGTCCAACCCCAGGTCCAGAGTCAAACAAATATCCAGATTCCAAGTAAAGACTAATACAAGCAGAGTTTCAGGGTACCAAAATCTCCATGTATAGCCTGAGAAACCTGCACCAGTACTTAGGTGGGATCAATCTGGCATCGTGGCTATTCTACTGGGTTTTTATACATATGCAAAATAAGGCTCCAACTGTTTTTGTTTTAAACAGTTTTAAACAGTTATAACTGTTTTTATTTTTGTTTTGTTTACCCAGGCTGACAAACAGTAAACAAACTGTTTGAAACAGTTTAAACAGTTTCGCCGCAAGTGGCAGAGTTGTTGGCCTGTAGCAGTAAGTTTGTTCGGCTTCCAGCAACCTTATAACTCCAAATTCTACATGTTTCTTCGGGAGCGAGTCAGCACGGAGGCGAATTGGTTCGCGACCTTAGCATTCATATGGGTAATACTGGGGCATAATTGTGGTCAGATTTTGGGAAAAAGATTCACCACTTCACCAAAATTTCACTGGTCCTGTGCATCAGAAAAATTCACCACCTCGGAAAGGCATGGAAATATTCACTACTTTGGGATCAGGTGCAAAATTGCACTGCTATACGTGGTTGAAGATGTATACAGTGATTGGAACACTGACGGTATATCAAGCCGAAATCCATGAATGGAAGTTGAACTATTTTTGGTGCCGGAAGACTAGCGTACGACACGACTGTATTGTTTGACACACTAGGGCTGTGCTCAGCAGAGACTCTGAGATGTATACATGGACAGGAGCAAAACCAACAAGATATATGTCTGCAAATAGCTCATGAGGATGAAGTTCCACTGATATGAGCCATATGTTTCTTTTTGAGTGATATCTTTATCACAAATGTTCTAGAGTGGAACAAGGAGTCTCTGAATACATTAGCAGCCTGCTAGACTTACATTACAGGCCTGTATACCTTTAATTCAGCTATATGGTGGCTTGCCGAGTGGGTGTCGATCAAATGTTGTGATCTATCGGATGCAAATAGCGGCAATCCTGGTGGCTGTGTCTGGATGCGGTGAATTTCGGTGCTGAGGCACAAAGTGGCGAGTTTTCACAAGAACTGAGGTGGTGCTTTTATTGTCAAGCAGTCCAAGGAGGTGAATTTTTGAATCAACTTCATTGAGGTGGTGAATATTTTGGGTGGAGTGAGTGAGCCGGTGAAAAATCAGGGACAGGTGTGCATCAAATAATTATGCCCCAGTATTACAGCCATACATTCAAGAGTTTGGACAGCTCATATTTACACTACATATATATTCTGTACTCACATTTGATGCGCTTCATTCCATTTCACCTCTATGGCCCCACAAGACGTCCAGATCCCAGTCTCGCTATCATTTCAACCAAGTGTTCAGGTGACAGGTGACAGCTGCGTGTGAACTGAACACTTTTGACCTAGGTGATGGTGATGTTGCACCGAAATGTTGCCGAAATGTGTCAAATTGCTAAAATGGGTCACGTGTCATACCCCCATGTCGATTTGAACGAAAAAGTACAATACTTGACATCAGGCCAGTCATAGATGCAAAAAAAAATATTCTTGAAGGCAAGAAGTATGATTTCCTTTGGTCTTGTATACACTACTGATGCCCACACAAAATACCTGAAAAAATACTGTTTTAAACAGTTTTAAACAGTTTAAAACTGTTTAGAAGCTGTTTCTGTTCAGTTTTCCTGGATTGGTAAACAAAAACAAAACAGTTGGAGCCTTAAGTCAAAATAAATATGCCAAGTCCATTCGCAAGCATCCAAGGTAGGATAGGTCATGTTGAATGACCACCTAGGTCTATAATTGGTATATGTGTGATCACAAGTGCCAGTGTCTGCACCTACAAGTATGCGTCTGTATGGCAGGAGTTGAATCCTGTCTAATGATAGTTTTGGTTGCTGATTCATGCAGTCTGGTGACATTCTGGACTTGCAGATCCTGACTGCCAAGACCACCAATGCTTGGTTCTAATGAGAACTGTTCGATTGTTCTCCAGTATTTGTCTATGTTTATCAGGTCGTGCTCGTGCTCGAACATCACCTGTCTCTCTCATGCCAAAGTTTTTGGATCAATGCCTCGGCCATCTCCTCAGCTTAACAGTTCCGTCCCAAGTCAATGATCATCCACCTAGGCACTGGCAATTCTACTAAGTCCCACATAGTGTCTTGTACCATTGGTCCCTAGCTGCCTAGGCATCGGTCTGAACATGTCTGGTGATCTCTCTCAGACTGCTCTTTGAACTCCTGCACTTCTGGTTGAACATCTTGTCTTTGATATCATTCCTAGGCATGGATGGGCTTCCAGGTTTATCTCCTTAGTGGTCATGTATAAGTGCCTAGTCAAGTGCATCCCGCTCATAAGACCCAAATACTACAGCTAGCCATCAGAGTCAATGCTAACTCTCCTTTATATCCCTGAACAGGGTCCTAGCACCCTTGTACAAGTAACCACCTAGGTGCATTCCTACACGTCCAGATGGTTTGCATTCTGGTCTGAAAAAGCACAAAAATACCAGAGGATATTGTTGTGCCATCTCAATGCTGCATCATTGATGGCCGAAAGCCAGTATGTCTACTATCAAACCACTGAACAACTTAGTAATCTGGCTGGTAAAGCCAGAGAGCTCTCCCAGGAGGACATCTTTAGGAGTCATGGCAGCTAGCTGGGGCTACATGTGCCAGAGGTGAACCACAGGGGAGAGAGATAGCATCTAGCAGGAGCAGCTTCTAGCAGGGACAGAGACCATGCTGAAAGGCATTTCAAGAAACAGAAATATAAGACTGGACTAAGGGATAGGTCCACCTCCTGCAGGTTGGGTTTTTATCTTGACTTGCAGTGGCACGACACCCCAGCACTCGCCACAGGAGCTGGGTCACACTATTTAGTTGTTGCATCACTCGTGGCAGGTGGTTGACTGGCAGTTACTGGTGTGGTGGTTAGCCACAATCAGTGGTCGCACTCGGGCTTGCCTTCCATGACACCCAGACCAAGGGAGAATACTGCAAATGAGACATTGCTACTCCAACCACAAGTCATTCTGACTCGCAGTGAGACTCACTGATGCTAGAAATCTCAGCATAGGGGACTTCCTGCCACAGCAGGATCTCCTGCTGGAACAGCTCCATCGACACTATCAGGGACAGCAATAGTTTTTTCTGCTATCGGAGAAACCCAGACAACGAGACACCATAAGGCATCAATGACAGAAACTATGTGAAATATCTCTAGCAGGCAAGCGACTCTGCCATGCACAGATTGTCATTGGACACTCACCACTAGAGGTATGAAGCACTAATGATCCTAGATGTTCCTTTTTACTCCTTTTTGACTTGAGTATTTGTATAAAAAGCTAGCAGTAATTCCCATGGTAGGCAGTAAACTATCTGCCTGGAAATCAGGGGAATATAGTGGTACTCTTTTGAATTGAAAAAGCATGTGTCCACAGCACTCTAAGAAATAGACAAAGTGATTTGATATCTTTGAAAGGGGCCTGCTGCCACTGTGCCACTTTGTTTTTGTTTAACTAAAACATGCACACAACTCTGAAGATTGAAGACGAAGGAAATATTAAGAAAATAAGAATAAAAGACGCTTGAGTCACATGATCTTAAATCACATGACAGAAATCACCTGGGCATAAATCGCCTGAGCATGGAAAACATGGACATGAGTCACCTGAGTGCGAGTCATGCAGGAGTGAGTCATGAAGGAGTGAGTCACATGGAAGTAAGTCAGAATGAGTAAGAAAATTATGACTCACCTGAGTAATATAAAAAAGGACAGAAGATCTAGTTAGTAGAAGTAGATCCCCCAACTTGTACCTTCAAGTAACGATCCATGAATTGTTCTTATTTGCTCTAAGATCTTGAGCCAGATTAAAATAATCTGAAGCTGTGCTTGATCTCATCTAAACTTTAAGAATAATTCAGAACACTGAACTGAGAACATTGATCCATGAACACAGAACTGAGAAAACTGAATCGACAAGCAAGAACAAAGAACAGCCAACAAGTACTCATTGCCATCAACGAGAACACTGAACAGCCAACAAGTATGCATTACCACCAATGAGAACACTGAACCAATAAACAAATACGCATTGTCGTCAACAAGAACACTGAACCAATAAACGAATATGAATTGCTGTCAACAAGAACACTGAACCAATAAACAAATATGAATCACTGTCAACAAGAACACTGAACAATAAACAAATACATATCACCACCAACAAGAACACTGAACAGCAAACAAGTACACATTGCTGTCAACAAGAACATTGAATTGGAATACAATCATCTATTTAATAACCAAAGGAAACTGAAACAGCTGCCATGAATCATTGATTGACAGTATTTCCAAATTGAACCACACTCTGCTATTATCCTTGAAAAGGAAATTGTTGGAGCATTCCCAAACCACTTGAGAATCCTTGCGAATAAAATGATTTCCCAAGAACTCAAAGGAAACTATTTTTCTGCTTAACACCATGACATAAGAGCTGCTGCTCAAGGTCCATTCATAGTTGAGAGTACTCCTTGCAGGGAGAGTCAAGTCACCACCAGTGAAATAAAGCCCACTTCTCAAGAAGCGACCTCCAGCCATTTGAGTAAGAGCTGCCACACCTTGCCTATGCTGCCACTCAAGTAAGATCCACCGAGTCTTGGATATACTGCTGCCAGTCATCATGGATGAGCTGAGTAGAATCTCTGTTGATTGATGGTCTGCCCAGTTTCTTCCGACTTCCTTGGCTAGTTGTCAAAGTACTGGTTCTCAATGATCACAGAAAGTGATAGGATAAGAGTGTCCTATTGAACCCAAGATCCTCCTGCAGTCAGTAGTCCCTGCTACACAAGATGGAGCATCCTCCCACTGCTGTTACAAGACAGAAATCTATTATCTTGTGCACTCTTCTAGAAGGGTGATATGTACCCTACCTTCTCAAACACACACACACCACGAGTATTGGAGTTGGAGTTGTGATTTATCGCACCAGAAGTGTTAGATTTCAGAGTTTTAGTGTAGGTTTTGGTTGGTGTGTCCTACTGCTAGTCCTGCGTCCACTTGACCTCTTCTCTTTCAGCACTTTTGATATCCCAGCTGCACCCCCAGTGCAGCTTTATTACTGGTTCCAGCAGTTCCAAGTGGTTTCAACTGGTTCCAATGGTTTCAACTGGTTTAAACCGGTTCCAATGGTTTCAGCTGGTTTAAACCGGTTCCAATGGTTTCAGCTGGTTTAAACCGGTTCCAATGGTTTCAACTGGTTTAAACCGGTTCCAATGGTTTCAACTGGTTTAAACCGGTTCCAATGGTTTCAACTGGTTTAAACCGGTTCCAATGGTTTCAACTGGTTTAAACCGGTTCCAATGGTTTCAACCAGTTCCAATGGTTTCAACTGGTTTAAACCGGTTCCAATGGTTTCAACCAGTTCCAATGGTTTCAACTGGTTTAAACCGGTTCCAATGGTTTCAACCAGTTCCAATGGTTTCAACTGGTTTAAACCGGTTCCAATGGTTTCAACTGGTTTAAACCGGTTCCAATGGTTTCAACCAGTTCCAATGGTTTCAACTGGTTTAAACTGGTTCCAATGGTTTCAACTGGTTTAAACCGGTTCCAATGGTTTCAACTGGTTTAAACCGGTTCCAATGGTTTCAACTGGTTTAAACCGGTTCCAATGGTTTCAACTGGTTTAAACCGGTTCCAATGGTTTCAACTGGTTTAAACCGGTTCCAATGGTTTCAACTGGTTTAAACCGGTTCCAATGGTTTCAACCGGTTCCAATGGTTTCAACTGGTTTAAACTGGTTCCAATGGTTTCAACCGGTTCCAATGGTTTCAACTGGTTTAAACTGGTTCCAATGGTTTCAACCGGTTCCAATGGTTTCAACCAGTTCCAATGGTTTCAACTGGTTTAAACCAGTTCCAATGGTTCAACTGGTTCCAACTAGTTTCAGTGGTTCCAACCAGTTTGAATGGTTCCAACTGGTTCCAACCAGTTTGAATGGTTCCAACTGGTTCCAACCAGTTTGAATGGTTCCAACTGGTTCCAACCAGTTTGAATGGTTCCAACTGGTTCCAACCAGTTTGAATGGTTCCAACTACTTCAAACCATACCTTATCATTGGGGACGATGTGGTTTGAACTGGAACCACCCTGTTGCTGTTGGATAAACTTGCAATCCTGTTACTCAGTTGTTCAGTGGCTTCCAAAGAGGATTCTGCAAACACCATTCTTGCATAGTGTTTGAAAACAATTCTAGTTTGATATATCTTTTTTACTTCTAGTTCCCTATGTTAGAGTACTATTTATATATCTATTTTCATTATTGAAGACAGCTAGACCAAAAAAGAGAGAATGATTGGACCTCTACTATGTCAACCACAGCTGAGTTGTACTAACCACCAAGTTCACACATATCAATTCAGATGAGAAAACCTACAGACCAGATCCAATTGCCAAGTGAGTTCCAACTTTCACCAAATGAATATGTTGGAAGTTTATTCTCCTATCTTATTAAGTGACTGCATTAACTAGCTGAGTAGAGAGTTGTAGTATACCTGCTCACTTTATAGGATATTCAAGGTTATCAGTTGATAACAGGTCTTTGTCATCTGATCAAGCAAGCTCATTAGATTGAACCTAAGTGAGTGGAAGATCATCAGAAGCAGTCACTTGCCAAAAAAGCCATGCAACTTGGTTAGACAGTCAAAGTCCACCCTCCAGATCATACTGAGTTTGATTTCAAAGTCCCCATGTTTCCTATGATTTCAGACACCAGATTACCTCTGAGGAAAACAAGCCCATTGCACTAAAGAAAAATGCCATAATAAAATACTGACAGAGTTTCAGCCAGAGGGTTAAAAAATGCTCCAAACATTTATGCTGCAGCCAGTTGCCATCTCTTGTTGTTATTAGACAGGTTGTGCAACAGCTGCTAGAGCCACCCAGTGGGTGATTTTCTGTCTGCAAACTGGTGGCTGGTGGCTGGTGGCTCATGGATGATGATTCAAAGGTAAAAGGGACCTCATTTACCATTGAGAAGACCATATACACATAAAACAGAATACATTGTGAAACTACCTTCACCAATTGCATTACACTAATTTTACTGCAAAAAATAACTTTTGTAGCAGAGACCAGCCAATCCCATTGGTGGAGAGACTGTTTCTCTGTCATATGTTGAGTACTAGCCTCCAAATGAATCAATCCGAGGTCAGATATTGAGCTGTGCCAGCCATCAGCTACTGATTTGTTGTGTGCAAATCAGCCACTAAGTGGCTTGGGTGGCTCTTGTACAACCTGTCTACTGTAGTAATTTTACCAAAGGTTCAAGCAATGTGTGACAGTGGCCTGTGGCCTGTGAACTGAACAATTTTGGCATAGGTGATGGTGACATTTAGATTTTGTGGCCTGAAAAGGCAAGAAAATATCAAAATTTTCCGGTCTGGCATTTGTCGGACTTCTGTATATGGGAATTTTGACATGATTGCTGAGCAGTGAACAATCAGTGAACAATTCTGGTGACAGGTGACACCCTGTGAACCTTTGGTCGAATTACTACAGTATTATGTCAGGAACTAAGGTGAAAGCAGCATGAAAGGTGAAAGCAGCATGAAAACAGCTGCTGAAGTTGAACAACTATACTAAGCATTGAAATTCTGTAGACTGTGACTTGGAATTGGCATAATACAATCTGGGACTAATGTGCAAGATTTTTGTTTGGACAAATAACAACAGATATTTAGTCTTGTTTTCATCATGGGGTCCTGATCATAGTGTGTTGCTGTTAGGTAAGCTTAGGTAATCTTAGCTAATCCGAACAATGCCAGAACTCATGAATTCCAGAGCAGTGACAAAAAAATTCTTGGTTCTGAATGCAGATTGAGATGTGAATATTTATGGGAATTTTGAGTGAGTTGCAACTTTCTTCAGAATCCTTGTGCTTGGTGCTACTGAATCACATGTTTGATTCACACTAAAACAGCTTGTTTTCCACAACCACTTTATGACTCCCTATCAGAATTCTGAGTGGACAGACCATTAGAAGTGTTAAGGTGAAACTCATTTCCTCCTCAAATCTGAACAAATTGAGATTATTCTGTGCAAAAGGGAACGAAATCAAACTCTGGTTAGCTAAGATTAGATAATAGTGGCACAATGTGATCAGGACCTTGTGGTAAACAACAGACTTTATATAGCAAGATATGAGCATTCATATAGGACATCTGTTTATAAGAGACCTGCAGACATTTATGAAAGGTTTTTCATAAAAGGGAGGACAAGCTAATGATTGACCATGTACTATGATATTTCACTCAAATGCTCTCTTCACTATCATTTCAACTAAATTCATGTACTAAAGGTCTTATTTTTTGTTTTTTTCCCCCTCTTTTTGCTTATTGTCAAAAACAAAAATAAATATATAAATAGTACTTCAGCATAGAAAACCAGAAGTAAACAAGATGTATAAAACAGGCATTGTTTTCAAACATTACACATTTACACAAGAAGTGCCTCAGGAGAATCCTTTTCAGCCTTACTAACCAACTGGGTAGGTGCCACCAAGATCCTAAGTTTATCCAAGGCTTTCTCATGAGCTTCCAGAGCAGCAAGCCTGGAGTCAATTTGGATAACATCTTTGAGTTGTGATGATTGTTCAAACAATGGTCTAGCTGAGTTCCAGTGAATGGCAGCGGCAGCAGTATTTCCATGTTTGTGTGCAAGATCTCCCAGACGTAGCATGCACTGTGCACGGCTTTGGTGCACATCCATACAGGTAAATCCTTCCAGTGCTACTGTATATAAAGTGAATGCAGTGTCTTCATCATTGTCAGCGATGAATACATCTCCAAGAAAGAGCAGAGCCTTGTGAAGAGCCAATTTGTCCTTGCATTTGGATGATGAGCTCAGATAGAGTACTGGCCATCTAAATTCTAGGCCTCTGGTTGGCCATGCCCTGATGTTGGCAAGGGGTTCCAAGCAGAATGATTCAAGAAAAGTATAGTGTCTTTGAGCAAAATGGAGGCATTCTAGAAGATTCATCTCTGCCAAGTCAAATTGGTGTTCTCTGAGTTCTAGATATGCTCTGACTGATTTGCACATAACAATATAAGCTGGAAAACCAAGAATGCTGGCAATTTCAGTGACTCTATTCAGTTCTCTCCACACATTTTCTGTAGGTTTATTGACTTTAATGTCAATGTATGTCATATTTAGAAGAGCTTCTACATATACCGAAGCATTGTGGTTCAGAGATAGCATGTTGGCTAAATTTTTGAACATACTTTGGGCTTGAAAATATTCTGATTTTATAAGATGGATCTCAGCTTGAAGTTTTGTGATGCTGTGATCTCTATATCCCCTAGACAAGCCTGAAATCTCAAGGATCTTTCTGGCACTATGCAAATACATCACACTTTTTGGGTAATTCCCAAGAAACATAGCACACTCAGCCTGGATATTCAATGCTATAGCACTCAAATTCAAATTCATTGCCACTTCTGCACACTGTTGTGCCTCTGTGGCAAATAGTTGAGCAGTAGAATAGTCCCCAATAACACTATAGGATGCAGCCATCTGCATCAAAACACGGACCTGCTGCTCATTGTCTCCAGCTGATCTAGCTAATTCTTGTGCCTTATAGATAAATTGCAGAGCACGAGGCAAATCTCCTTGAAAAGTGGAAAATGACGAAACTCCAATACAGAATTTGCCTAGTTCCAACATGATGAGACAAAATGTGGCTCAAAGAAGCAGGGTACTCACACTCAAGAACTAGGTCAGTGACTTGTTCAAAGTGAGATATTCCTTGAACTATCAACTCTTCTATCCAGTGTGTCTGGTGATAATATTCTGGCGATGACAGAACTTCACTCAGAAAATGTGTCTTCAGCTCCAGCTTTGAAGTCTTATCCAAAATATGCTCAATTTGGTTCATTAGAGAAGTTACACCACGACTAGTGAGTCGATAGAAAGTGTTCAGGGATATTACACAGTGGATAGTGTGTTCAAGATTTGGATCACTGATCATTCTCAGCCCTCATTGCAATACTTCTTGCAAATTCCCAAGATTCATAGTGATTTGGCTGACAACATTATGTGATATCTCACCCTTATATTCCTGGAACAGGTTCAAAAGTGAATAGAAATGCTTGCAGAGTGAATCAATCAGGACAGCAGGTGGAACTAGAAACTGTTGAATATGCTCTCTGATAGGCACCAGTACTAGAAGTCGTTTGTTATTGTCCTGATAAACCAAGGAAGTTGCTAGTAATACTGCTTTGCAGCTCAGAATATTGGGAATAGGAAGTTTGCTTTCCACAAGTGCAGTATCTGAAAGTCCATCAGGGAGAATTGAGAGGAGACTTAATAGCACTTTGCTGTCAGATGTGAGTCGGGGACTTGTGAGGGAGAGGGTGATAGATGTATCCAAATTTGATTTTCGGTCATAGCCCACGGAAAGGATAGATGTCTTCTCTGTCTCCCATCGAGCTAAGACATTGTCCAGCCCCTCGTAGTCAACCAAATGAGAAATAAGATCCACAGCCAAAGGCATATTGTCTGTGAAGCTGAGGAGTTGTTTCAAGTCCTCAATTGCATAGGCTTTATCTGCGATATCCAGAAAGGTTTGTTGTGCAGCAGCATCAGACAGTGGTTTGAGGGGTGGTAAAAAGGGATGAGTCCATTGAACTTTGGCAGGTCGCTCTGCTCCTCGCATGGTGATCTATTATATGTAAGCAAGGCAATTTGAAATCAGCACTACACATACTATCAATCCAAGATGTTTGACCTCTGTTAGAAGGGAAAGAAACTCTTCAACTTTCCCCCGAGACTGAATAGGTTCCCATACTGTCTCCAGATTGTCTAGAATCAAGACACAAGATGACATTCTTGAGAAATACTGGATAACAGGTTTTGTTAGGTCCTTTCCAGGATTCAATCCAATATGTAGCCCAATAGCTGCAGCAAGTTCAATACTTGTTGTTGCTGCCTCAGCACTAACAAAGTATCTTCCTTCATATTTTGCTGAAGTCTCTGGATTGTGCAAGACTGCTCGTGCAAGGCTTGTCTTGCCCATTCCACCTCCTCCAAGAATTACTATTCTTGGTGATGGTTGAGCAAGCATCTTCATAATAATCTCCACCTCAGTTTCACGACCATGAAAAATCTTGGGTTTTGAGGGCAACAATGAAAATGAATTTGAACTTGATTAAAGCATGAGTAATGCAATTGATTATAAAACTGCTTTCTACCTGTTCTTCAATTCATTTGTGCTGAAGTGTACCTATGAAAAATTAGTTAGATGTGTAGGAAGTCCATTGTTTGCATACCAATGAGCCATCTGTGGTTGTATCCATTTCAGACATAGTTGAGATCAACTCAAGTAATTCCTTGTGCTTGGTTTCAGCTGCATTTTTCATCTCTTCAATATTTTCAAAGACTGCCCCACCCATGCCAACCTGAAATTTCATGTTTAACTCAACCTGTTGACCAAGATAAAGAACAACCAGGCCCACCTCAAAAATTGACCTTGCTTCATCCAGTTCTGCATAGCAGTCTTTCACCAGGTTATTCATTTCAATGTTATGGAACAGCTGCTTCAACTTGTTCCTCTCTTGCTGTGCCTCAATATATATATATAACTTGTGAAGAGTTCTATAGAGGAACTTATCAAAACAAATCATAAATGGGTAAACCTCATATACTTCATGAACCTCCCAACATGTTCTGTCATTGCGGGTGATAGGGACCCTGCAACTTCAGACTTGATATGAAGGTCAATAATTGCAAACAGCACTTGGTGGATATTCTCCAACAGTTCAGCGCATTCCCTTTTATTTTTCTTCACATTCTGGCATATTTGATCAGCCACAGACATTCTTCATTGGAGGTCTCAGCACCTGAATTAGCTTGACCAAGGATGCAACAGTGTTTGAAATTGGCTGAACAAATGAGGGAGCAAATGCATCATTGAGCTCATTCAGAAGTGTGACTGCAGGAGTCAAACAGACTGTGAGGTTCTGGAGACGAATTTCGGTAACAGTGGGTTGGCGGGGCATTGTGGTGGAGCTGGCTGGGTTTACCTGAGGCCTGGGTGTTCATATATACGCCATTCGGCTGTCCATTATGGCATTCGGCATTCATGCAGATGCACTGAGTACTAATTAAAGACCGTGGCCAGCTTGCTATCTCCTGTTTCTGCACTTAGCACCTTCACAGTTTGTTCCAAAGTTACCGGCAGGACAGTGTATGCCAAGAAGATTAAATGTTTCGAATTTTAAGCAACGAACGTACGGAGTCCGGACGCTGGGTTAAATACCGCGCCCCCGCCCCGGTATGAGTTGGATTCCAGTTTTGAATACCTAAGAGGGAATCCTTACACACATAGTTCACTGCTAAACCTATAGCTTTCGAACGCAGACCGGATTCAGAGCAACCGAAACGAAACTGGAGATGCCGAATTCTAATGCACGAGGCACAATCCGAAAACGCCGAATGGACGAGAAAGAGTTCAAGTGAAAACCAGAATAAAACTTCCAACACCAAGCTTGAGGGTACGAGGAAACCTGGCTGTCGAGCGAGCTCATGAGTAATCTATGTACATCGAGCTCACGCAGTGGTCATGAGAGGAGACTTGCACACCGCCAGTCGCGTATGCCGAAAACAATTTAAATTGGACTCTGAGTATGACTCGGCAGAATTGGGACCTAATCTGAGAGCAAACCCAAAAGTCTGAGACCAAGACCGCACGAAATCGCCAGCGGGCCGGGCTGCGGCAAACCGTGAAACAAAGGATGGTATACGCCTTGGTCTATGTCTCAGAATGTTCAAGGGTCGATGACGAACGAACACTTCCAAGTTCCAATAACGCAGCTGTGCATTCGAATCAGTACAGGTTGCTTTTAGGAGGTAATTTACAGTGATAAATGCGAACTTGAGCTCAATATGCCACGATGCTAAGCTGCGAACGCAGACCAAGTCTAGGTCCACGTGCCAGCAGTCATTGGTAATGCGTTGTGCGGGCATCCAACTACAGCGCTGCACATCCATCTAACTACAGCACTTTGGTTCTCAACTCGGATTCAGCAATGTGTGCACGATTCGAGCTCGAAGCCTGGGTTGGACAAAGAGAGCAGGGCGCGATGGGAATCAGATCCAAACCATCGGCAATGGCATCAATCTGAATCTGAATTCGCGTCTTGTGAATCGCGTTATCGCCAGTGGTAAGGGAAAGCCAAATCCAAAATGATTTACATGAACAGAAACATGCCTAGCGCTATGAAGCCGGTCGCTGTGTCTCGGGAGCGTAAATGCGAATGAGAATTTGGGGGATTTAATGGTCGGTGCTGTGAAGCCCGAAGAGGGATTTGATAAATTGGGTTTGGCCAGTGATGCCGTACGCAGGTGCAAAGACAGAGTACGGCAATAATTTTGAAATTTGCGTGCGCGGATGTCCTCGGCCGCGAGCGGACAGAGATGCTGAACGGTAGATTTAAACCCGGGATGAGTTGGATGTGGTTCGGCCGAGAGGTAACGGTCAACGTAGCACGCCAAGCCAAAGCCAGAAAACAAGGTGCCGACGGTAAACAGCCCATGCTATGTTCGTGCAGGTATCGTGTTTTGAAATTTGAAGTGGGTCGAAGCTGAAATACACGAACACAGACGCAGAGGGATTGGGTACGCCCGAAAGGTAGCTGAATCCGAAACTGCCGAAGAGACTACCGAGAAGCAGTTGCTCGCAGGACGAGAAGTCAGATAAAGGCGGGCCGCCTAGCCGTCGCCGTTTGGTCTATTACACAGGTGCCAATAGTCGTGCGAGGGGAAACGAGACCGACGCAGTGGTGGTGATGTATGGCCTTGTATGGCCGAAAGCGCCGAACCATCGAAGGGACCGTTGAGGCTGCGTCTGAAACCAAGACCAAGCCGAGAAGTTTAAATTCACGAACACAGACACAGAGAGACTGGGTACGACCGAAACGACGGCAAACCCGAAACTGCCGAACAGACTCGGAAGAAGCAGCTGCCCGCAAGCCGAAGAGTCGGAAGAAACCGGGCCGCCGGGCACCTTGAGCGATTGCGCAGTGCTAGTGCTCGTACGAGGGAAACGAGACCGTGGTGATGTATGGCCGAAAGCGCCGAACCGTCCAAGGAAAATCACCATTGAGGCTGAATCTGAAACTCAGACCAATCCGGATGGAGAGAAAGCGGGCCACGATGGAAGAGAGACTACGGGCAAGAATACGCCGAGAAATTTGGCAAGGATGGAGAGACGGAGGCTGCTTTTAACCGAGCTTTACCCTAAATTCTCGGGCCAGCACGGGTCCGAAAAACGACGTTAGGAGCGGCGATATGCGTAAATGCTAACTCACCTGCCATATACATCTGCTCGCACATGTATAGTACCGGTTTCCAGGTTTCGCAGACCGAGGCTAGACCAATGCGCGCGAGCAGTCGTTGCGTGATGCGTCGCGTGAGCCGTCAGTCTCGCCGTCAGTCTCAGAGCCAAGTATAACGCCGCAGGAGAAAGAGAATCTAGGTTTCCCAATTCGGATTTGGATTCAGCTGTGTCCATCTCGAGATTGGATTTACAGGAAGGACGGAATTAAATCCACAAGATAAGTCGAACGGTTCCGAAAGGCGTTGGCGGCGACGATGTGTCTCCGGAGAACGTGTGGTTGAGCGGATTGAACTCTGTACAATACATTTTCGTGAACTCGGCCGAACGTTTCCGGACGCCTTTTCGCGGTACAGAGATTTTTTTCTCTTTTTTTGCGGACGGTCTGGTCTCTATCAATCATGTAACCTGCGAACATTCTGTCTCTGATCCGTCCATCGGACCTGAGTATTTGACTCGCAACAGATAGGGACCGGACGTACCTCGGCCTTACAGCTTGTTTACATTCACGAGCAAACGGCGGGAAGGGAGCGCAATTGATGTGCGGCTCTCGGGCCGTCATCCGCTTCCGAATTAGGAAAAAGGTGGCTGTGAAAGGTTTGTGCGCTCATCCCGCCCGTTCAAGCCATCCCCACGAATCGTGATGAAACCCATCACCTGTTGTGCCCACATGTCAGCCCTAGTTAGGCGTGGCACACCATCACGATGGTGCGGCTAATTGGGCATCAATTTTGTTAGATCGCTGTGTACAGCTTAAATACGACTTAGATGCTACGTATATACCTTACCTTCCGGCTGTCCCCATGCAAGCGGCGGCATAGACGGCGTCCATCAGGCGCTGATGCCTCTGATGGCGCCCGCCCGTCGCGTAAGGCGTGAGCAAGATCAAGAGCCATCAGGCTCCCATCAAAACCGTCATATCTTGATGTTCTTGAAAGCTTCGGAGTCCGTTCCGGTGCTTGCCCGATCTCCGCTGTCAAGGCTGACGGCCCGTGATCTCCGACGCCTTCGCGCGCACAGTACAAGTCATAAATCCGTCGAAAATCAGCAATAAATTCAGCAGACAATGTATGGGGCATACAGGGGCTTGGATTCACAGTATATAAAGTCATGATGAGCATATAGTTAAGAGCATAGGCATATGTCATGTGTAGATACTAGTAGAAAATAAAAGACGTCCAAGTAATCAATGTCACAGACGGAATCGTGTTATCAGGTACGGGGGAGGCGAGGGATTGGAAGTGAAGGAGGTCGACACCGTGCCAGCGGCGCTCGGCGGCGCGTTCTCTCCCCATGTCCCCGTTATATTGCCATAAGTCTGTTTTGCCCCGAGCCCGTCCGGATCCGTGGGCGTAAGGCGAGTCAGCGGGGTGGAGCCATTGAGGGGAAGCAGTGGGGACCCCCGCACGCTAGACGGCGGCACCATAGGCTGGGGAATTGGTCCGCTAGCGGCCTGCGTGCTCCCTATAGCACCGTTATCCCACAGCGGCGCCCCGTTCACAGCATCTTGGAGCAAGGACATCAACTCGGGGCCAAAGTCCACCCCAGGCATTTGTCCACCGTGCGGGAGGCCCCAGGAATCGGGCCCTAGCGCACCAAAGTCGTGCGCCTCGGAGCAGAGGCCAAAGTCGAAAGCGGGCGCATGCGGCGTTGCCGTGGACGCGTACATGGCGTGCGAGGGCTCAGGAGATGGGAGGCGAAGGCTCGGTGTCGTGTTTTCGGCTGCTGGGGCATCGGTAGCAGGCGCAGATGCGGTAGGTGGGGCGGGGCGCCTACGTGGCCGCGGGACAGGGCGTGCAGATGCGGGCGCGTCCTTCGCCTTTTTCTTCCCCTTGCGGCCCTTCTTTGGCGCGCTCGGCGCGTTGGACGCGGTCGATGTGGGCACGGTGGGCGCGGTAGGCGTGTTGGACGTGGTGGGCGCATTGGGCGTGGTGGGTGCATTGGATGTGGCGGGTGCATTGGGGAGGTTGGACGCGATGGGAGCGCTGGACGTGGTGGTGGGCGCGTTGGGCACAGCGGGTGCGTTCGACGTTGGCGAATTTGCGTCCTGGCTCGTGCGGCGCTTCTTTTGCGTGCGTGGCTCGGCACCTCCCTCATCCGAACTATCCTCCTCATCCTCTTCATCCTCGTCCTCGTCCTCATTTCCGTCTGCCTTGCGCTTGCGGGACGCATGCTTCTTACCGAAATCTGAGCGCTGCGCGCGCTTCTTGAGAGGCCCGTTCGCTGCCCGAAGTGCATCGTGTTTTGCGACGAGGGCGTCGTGCTCGGCCTTGGACATTGCGACAAAGAAAATCGTGCCGTTCTTGAGGCCTTTGAGCGTCAGGCGGGCAGTCTCCGCAGGAAGCAGGTTCAGCGGGCTCATCTTGACAGCGACATTTCCGTCTGCATCTGTCTGAGTGACAAGCCAGCCCACCAGCTTTACCTTGTGGGCCTCGCAGACGTCGATTTCGTAGTTGGACCAGGACATTTTGGCGTCCTTTTTCCCTGTTATAATCCCTGTGTGGCCGTCAGCTTGGCGGCGGCGGGATTTCTTCCTAACTTACTCAATTTCGCATGTACTTCCTTACTGATCTCCTTCCTAACGCTCACCATCGAGTTTGACTTCGATGTCGCGGTCTCCTGCAGCGGGCGCGTCAGCAACGCCGTCAGGGACATGCGGGGGAATGGTAGACGGCTGGATGTGCACTGGTGTGGAGCTGCAGGACATTGTGCTAGTAAACAGGGCTGGTTGATTGTTTTGCGGTGTTTTCACAAAAGGGGCGTCCGCGGTACGGTCACGATTTGGTTTCATGCGACACAACGGCGCTTTGCACCGGTTAGTCATCATACGCAGCTATAGGCCCTATGGTATAGATCAATTTATTAGTTGTACGAAGTGGAATGATTGCCAAAAAATAAAATGAGTAGTCCTGGGTGCCAAAGCACGAAAAATGAGAGAGCAGGGCCTTCGCTTTCCTAAGGCTGCTACTGATCGCCATGCGCCGGAGCAAAAAGGGAGAAAAAAAAAATTGAGTGAAAAGATTGGAGTGAAAAAAAGAATCGATTGATAGCAGCACCCCCTCGCGCGCTGCCCGCTGGGCGGCGGACGATGGGGAATCGCTACCAACCGGTTCTGGGGCTGCAGAAGGGCTCGAACCAACCACCTCCGATGCCCGGAGGCGAAGCAGCCCAAGGGTTAACCTCTGCGCTATGCAGCCGATAGCGGAGTCCGTCTGCCCATGTGTTTTGTCGCCTCGACACGTATCACATGTTGATCGACCCAAACCAATTGCCTGGATGTTAGATAGCTGAATGAGAGGACTTACAGTTCACCCATGTTACACCAGAACGCAGCCGCCATTCGTGAATTGTTGAAGCGCAGCAGGACAATGTGCAGTGGTGAGCCATTGACCAATTTCAATTTCTCCAAGCTAGAATGCCCCATGGAAAGCGAGATCAGAACTAATCTTGAGTGTTTGTCTCGCGACGCCAGACGTCCGAGTCCCGGAACTTCAACCGTCAGAATGTTGAGATTTTGCTTGGATGTCTATCGGAACTGAGCTTTTGTGTCTTCGAAGCAAGATGGAGAACTTGTGAGGAGTTTCAGGAACTTGTTCATGTGCTTGGATGAGTTTCAGTGACGCCGAGAGCAATGAGCTGGCTGAGGACAAGCGGCACGTAGGTAAAGTAGAAAGTAGCGGGCTCGCAACCTGTACATGTCGCGTCGCGTTATGCCGTGACAAATGTCACACCCATTACCTCACGCCTCAAGACAGCTCTCCGAGCCTCTCAAACTTGCATACATGGCCGAACACAAAACAAGGAGGGATAAATGAATAGTTAGCTAGATAAAGATAGATGTTGTTACACATAGTCTTATGCCTGTACTGATAAAATGTGCGTAAACCTGAAAAATCCCACCAAGTCAATCGGCATGGTCCCAGACCCAGCCTTCGACGGCATCCAGCAGAGACCCCAGACCATCAGTGCTGCAGTAGGAATCAAGCCGCCGCATGTCTTGGTGCTCTACAGCACGACGTTGCGCTGCGTCTCTGAAAACAAAAACACCAAATGAATCAGCTTATGCGAAAATTCAGGCAAGAGAGGCGGTACCCACCGGTCCTTGAAGACCGCGATCTCGGAGTCACTAGCCACAACATACCATCGAGGTTCTTGTGGAACCAAAGCCTCGGTGATGGATGTGTCGTGAACATACGAGGGCAAGGGGACAGGAATGGGCGTAATCAGCGCATGCGTGGGCTGGGTGCACGAGGTGTTCTTGCGCGAGGTGCTGATGACACGAGATGGTGATGTGTCGCGCGAAGCGTCGACGATCCGAGATAGCGTCGCCGGCGAGGTGGGATGAGTGCGCGAGGTATTGATGACACGAGATGGCGATGTGTCGCGCAAGGTGTTGACGCCACGGGGCGACGTATTGCGCGAAGCGTTGACAATCCGAGATAGCGTCGCCGGCGAGGCGGGATGAGTGCGCGAGGGGTTGTTGCGCGAGGCATTGACGACACGAGCTGACGCGGCTGACAGTGCTGCAGGCTGAGCGTGTGAGGAGTGGGACGGCGTAGCACGAGATGACGGGGGCTGGCGAGAGGTTGTTGAGGGCGATGGTGTAGATAGCAGAGAAGGCTCCTCGGCGCGGAATCCAAGATCCCAGAGATGTTGGGTCAGTGCTTGGACGGCTGCTTGCCAACCTCGGATTTTACGGTGACTATTGCCAGCATAACCAGAAGTGACCGCATTGGACATGCCCCTGTAGAAGATACCAATCACGACGTGGCCCGGCACAGTGACTGACACGTACCAGGTGCCATATATCCCTCTTCGTTCGCCTTCGTACACCACCCAGAACGAAGCGTGAGGATTGAAAAGCATACCGGGTGGGGCGAAATACAGCTTCGCGGTCGTGTCAGAAAGCCGCTGGAATGCCTCCCGATCTTCATCGTCAAGCACGTCGTCCACCCCGATCGACTGTGTGAGGCGCGTCAACTCGGAAACAGCATCTTGCATCGATGGAAGAAACTTGAAAGAGGATTGATGGGCGTGCACTGCCACATGAACCATCCTAAATTACACCCCTGTCATGATCTCGTCCCTCGCTCTAGCCTCTGCTCTCTCAAAATCCGATTTCCGTGCTGGAAAACCAATCTTTGCAACACTATTTGCCTTCTCTGTTGTCCGCGAGCCTTCGGCAACGTTTCTATTTCATCCAATGCAAGTTTCGAATCAAAACCTACTCGCCTATGAATTTGCGCAATGCCTGAGGTAGAATGCTTGCTATCCTTTGGGAACTCCAGTATTTCTTCAGGATTAAGCTTGGTTTATGTCTATTGAGCTCTTATTTTTCTCCCGGGCGTGGAGGACGTCTTTTGCATTGCTCAAGATTCAAGCTTCGGAAATGTCGCGCGACGGAACCAAAACATCCTTCCTGGGGACACGGCGCTATCCCGAGTGGCCAAAACACACCTATGAGGACTTCAGAGCGTGGGTACGTCCCGTGAAGTCATGCTTTGCTCGAATGAGCACTAACATTAGCTTTCACTTCTCAAGTTGACCAGTCGGTATTTGCAAGAACTGAGAGGCTCGAGATCGTACAACTGAAAAAACTTTTTTTTCTTCAATCCACTCAACTATCTAATATATTGTGCAGGGTCATGGATAATGTCTGAACACACGATATCCAGGTGAGAATGGTCTTCGTTCCCATGTACGACGACGTTTTGTGTCAAAATCTCAAAACTTGGCAGCATCGTTACTAGGGATCCGCTGAAAGCGCAAGGTGCTCGCGAAGTGCGTAATCGTTATTACACAGCTCCTTTTTCTCAATGCAATTTTTTTCCTCCCTGGTCCCAATGATTTTGGTATGGGCCGAAAGCTACCACGAAGGCGCATCTTTTGATCCGGTTCTCAGCGCAATATACCCCGAATTGAATGTTTTTGAAGGCATTTAGTCCCTCAAGGACCGTCAGCCACTGCGCGGAGAATTTGTTCTTGTTTACATGCAGAATTCAGCCCTGTCCCCTCGTCACGTGTTAGCCGGTAATTGCTCGCTTCGCTCGCAAAAACTCGACGGCTCAACAGCTGACGCCGTAACTTTGCAGGAGATATACGCCACATATAAGGTTCTTGGCAGTGGCATGCCCCCGCCACCACCTATGCTGATCCTCCCGATCTGAACCAGCTGCCCGCAAGAGTGAAATTTTGACTTATGACTTCGTCAATTGACAGTTTGGCAGAAACGTTTGCAATATTTCAAAGATAAAGATGTTCTCCGGCAACCACCATGCGCGCGAGGCTCGATGGCGTCCTGGAGGTGTTCAATTGAGCCTATGACCTACGAGAAGGTAAGGCCATATTATTTTGTCAACAACACCCAGGCTGATGTAACTTTGGGATGCAGAATTATACTATTAAGCCTGTCTAGGGATGCAATCTGCCTCATTGAAAGGCTCGTATTGACCGTCGTATGGCCGAATTTACATGATACCCCTATATACGTTATTTCTCTGCGACTGTTGGTCGGAATCTCTTGGAATTTGCATAGAATGATTGAGAGAGTCAGGATACCCATGTCTGAAGCATTTTAAGGTAGGGTGTTTGAGTGAGCTTGGTGCCACAGACAAGCCGCAGAGTTGACGGTCATAATTGTCTGCCATATGTATGCCGACATCACTGATTTGCCTTATACAGGCATCGGCTGAACTTGCTATTGCTCGCTGTTGTTCCGAACTTCATGATATTGTAATAAAATCGGCCAAAAATAAATTCTTTTTAGAGTACAAAGTCGCGTGTAGCTAACGGATCTTGGTGCATTTACGGGGAAGGGCAAGCGGGGCACTGAAAGCTTTCAAGCCGCCTGGGTAAAAAATATCAGCCACATATTGAGGCAGGGCGAGAAGTCGTGTACCCAGGGCATGGCCAAGGATGCGGCCGACGTCAGGGTTGCGCGCGATGCGGTCCATGGCGGGCCCGTTTGATAAAGAGGAGAGGGTGATCTTGCCGACGTCTTTGCGGCCGCCACCGAATGATCTCTCTACGGCGTCTTGAGCGAAGTCGCCGCGCCGGTGTTTGTATGCAGCAGCAGGAAAGGACATGCTGAGGTATTCGCGGCACAGGGCTTCTCCTGCACGCTTGACGACATCGAGCCATGTTGGATCTCTAGGAGCGCTGAAGAACGCCCCAACGATGCGTCCTTCCGACTCGATGAAGGGACGTGACGTCCTGTGGGTCAGGTCAGGGAGGGCGGCTGCAGAGACAAAGACAGCGTGGCACACCTGCCATCCCACTCGAAGTAGGATAGATGCTTCTTCAAAAAATCAGCGAAGCCGCTGCGTCAACCCCGTCCACCCGATACGCGTGGTGCGAAAGTCTTCACCGGCGAGTTGGATAGGTAATGGCGAGGCGTCGGACGCGCGCGCGACAGCGATGGGCTTGGGTGTGGGAGGTTCATGGCTTGAGGCGCGGCTAGCTGCCGCCTGCTTGCCGTAGGTTTCTGTCTCGGGCGCGCCGCTTTGCTTTCTTGTGCGCAGCGCCGGTGAGTCCATCCAGAAGTCGACGTAGAGGCAAGCGAAGTCGATAGCGCAAAGGCGGATGTCGAGGTGGATGAGGACGAGGCTGGTTCCGCATCGAAGGGAACGTCGTCTAAATGTAAGTCGCCGCTGTCTTCGGAATGCATGCGGCGTGCATTTTCAGCCCGCAATGCAGCTTCGAAGTTGAAGTAGAATGGGTTCTCCGGAGAGAAAGATGCGATCTGTGGTCGACCTTGAGCAAAAGACGCAGAGGTGAACGGGCGGAAAGGAAGGTGAAGTCGCGTCCTTGCCACCGTTTTCACCCTCGGCCGTGGTGGGTCTGAGGTGAGAACGAGGGCAAGGAGCAAGGTAGAAGAGGTTGGGGATGTAGACGAGACCAAAGGACGCGTACCTGGAGCCATTGTAGATATTGAAACGAGACTGCAGAGTGTTTGAGAGAGAAACGCGTGATCACGTGCGAAGCGAGACGCGTCAATAGGCGACAACACCAGCGCACATTAATCGATTCCCCCGAATACACGCAACATGCAAAAACGAAAACCCGAGAAGATAGCCTCAGGTATGTCGAAGAGGATGCGGTCTACTCAGCCGATGAAAACACACACATCTGGCGTGCGGCATACGCGTCGGTTGACCATGGCGCAGATGATCACGGAACAACGAGAGGCAGTCGCTGCAGAGCAGGAGCGACATGAAGGTCAGTGAAATTGATTGTTTTCGAGGGTGTGTTTTTTTTTAAAAACTTTTCACAGTGCTTACGGCGCAGGAGCTGGCAGCAGAAGAGGCGTGGCGCGATGAGCCCGACGACTATGCTGGCCCGACCACCACCTACGAGCAAGAAGTGCTGCACGGTACTCGCGCCGCAGACATCAGCCATGCTGGTGAGGCTATTGACCCCGAAGCTGCCGACGACGAGCTACTGGAAGACCTCGCTCAGGAGCATGATTACAAGTAAGCCTCCCAATCTGACGGTTATTCTGAAGAATTTGTACTAATTATTTGCATCTTCCAGTGCTATCTTCAGCAAAAAAGCACGCCGTCCAGACTACCGCCGGCGACGCGATCGCACAAGGAGGCTCGTAGACGCATTTAACACCCAGCTCGTCGCACTTACCGACGCGTACATGGATTGGAGCGCATCAACGGGTCTGGCAGCTTCGTACACCCCAGCTGAGGACGAGGAGGTCGCTGACCGCGTCAAGGTCGTTGTAGTGGATTTATTTTGTACGTCTGGTCTGACCCGACTGCTGCAAGACGTCGCTGACTAGGAATTAGCATGTGAGCTACACCACGTCCCGTTGCGAAAGACGGATCCATTCGTTGCTTCTGGGCTCATCCGACAAGGACTCTTTCTCTGCTCTTCGGCGGTCGCCGCCGTGGCGATCACAACACGCGCGCTAGAGATTTTTCGCGTTACTCAGCTGCGCTGCCCTCGCCTCGGCATCCAGGCGTGGGTCCGTATGATGTGCGACATTCACGGTGCGCCTCCTCGTCCCTATCTTGGAGTACAGTTCTCCGTAGCCTTCGACGTGTACCTTTTGGTGCGCGAGGAGACAGCAAGGAGAGTGCGCGCCGCCTTGGGTCGCAACAACCCATGCTGGCGGCTCCAGAACGTTTGCCCGTGCTGTACCTACAAGCTCGAGGGCGAGGGGAAAGGACTGGCCGTTCCTCTTCACGTGCGACGGGAATGACTCGGCCAAACGATTTGCTCGGAAGTCAAAGGAGGAGTGGGATGACGAGGGGAACCCGCTGCCCAGGGAGTCAGCGGAGCGAGACGACTCTCGTCGTCCTCCTGGCGACTACTTCATCCCGCGGGACGTGGTGGATAGCTGGGCGGTAGCGGATGAGGACGAGCTCGCGAAGGTGCACGATGAAGACGAGGAGAAGGAGAGTGGCTGCGCAGAGAGGTGGCAGAATATGAAGGAGACGCATACGGTGCGGGCGGCGGCTGTTTACGACGAGACCGGTATCTTTGCCGGCCTTTGTCGGCACGGGTTTGTGCTGGCTCTCGTTGACATGGTGAAGAGCGGGGAGTTGTACGTCTTTACTTCAGCTTTCATCATAACGCCTTTTGTGCTGACTTTTGATAGAGCAAAATATGCGTTTGCCTTACTCGCCCATCTCTGCAAAGCATTGGGACCCGAGGTCGCTAAATTAATCCTGGGCTACGACATAGGCTGCCGGTTTTACAAGATGGTAATGCGCCATCCCCGCGTCAGTGATCTTCTCCAGGATCGCGAGTTTCTGGCCCTCGTCGGCTCGTTCCACGGCACCGCTCACGACCGCCTCTGCCAGACCAGAAACCTACCCAAATACAAGGACGACGTTGGGCTGGAAGGGTTCGAGGGCTGTGAGACCTTCTTCTCGGAGTCCAATGCTCTCGCCGCTCGAACGCGGTATTCAACCGCCTTCCACCGCTGGCAGGCGTTCGTGACGTGGGCGGAGCATAAGGATCGCTTCCAGACTTATGGGCAGCTATGTGAGTCTTTTAGCACAGCGTTCTTATTCATGCTCACTCATTAATAGCCCACACTTTGGTCACGAAATACCGGCACGCTTTAGCTGTCATTGCTGAAGCACCCGTGCTGGCACGGCTCACGAGTGAGCTCAATGGCGCCACGTCCGCCACCCTCGAGGGATGGCTAAAGGCGGAGCGCGAATATCTGTCCTCCCTCAAGAAAGAGCCTGAGGAAGAGACTCTCCAGATGGAGTACTACCAGGCTCTCGTCAATTATTACGACGCCAAGTACGTCTTGGAAGTCGAAGAAATGTGTCTACTCACCGTAATTCAGGGAGGCAGCAGATGGCCTGAGGTCAAATGTGACAGGCTTGCAATTCGTGGAGGAGTCAGGTGCTGACAGGACGGGGGCTGAAAGCGCGACGAGGCGATTCGAGACAAACCGGCGGCACGTGTATGAGCGGGAGGACAAGTGCCTTGAAGCGGTGAGGTACCTGGAGGCGCGGCTGGAGGTCGTGGAGCGCTGGCAGCCCGGCGATGAGAGTTGGGTACAGGCTCAGATGCTGGTGAGCAAACGCCGCTACCAGCTTGCCCTGGACAAGCTGGAATCGCTGGTAGCGGCTCGCCTGCTGGAGCTGTGGAAGATGAATATTCCAGGCACAGGTACGATTTCGAATTTTTGGATAAATTTATTTATTCGTTTGATATACAGGGTACAAACTGCGTAAACACATTGCGAAAGCCATGCAGGCGCGCTCGAAAGCGGTTCGCACAGCTCTCGCCAACTACAACGCCGCCGCTGCCGCTCTCGAAAGCCCGCGCCCCCCGCTTGAGTGGGAAGCAGTCGTCGAGTATGCGTTTCTTGCTGAATTCGACCTCCTGAGGTTCAGCCGCCGCGACGTCTGCTCAGAGCCATGGGCTCAGGGCTCTGGGCGTGCAGCCATGGACCTACACTTCAAAATCAAGCGGGCGAAGGAGGAGGTGGAGCGCCTCAATGTGGAGATACGCCGCCTCTACACATACATGCGCGATGAGGACGCGTTCCTTGCGCATCACGCCCGCCGCCTCCGCGAGGACCACCAGCCCCAGCTAGCCCATCAGGTCGAGCTGTACCGCCAACAGCACGCCCGCTTCAACGATGAGCACCGCCGACGGCTGGAGAAGCTGCACAAAGAGGCTGGGTGTACAGCGGTGCTGGAGCCGGGAACGGCGCTGTCAAAAGACCGCGAAGTGCCTCGGTTAGCTGCCACGGAAGAGGAGATGCCCGACGCAGCACGCGCTGAGGCTCTACGCGATGCTGAGAGCGAGGTCGAGGGGGCGGAAGACGTTGACGCCGAGGCAGTAGCGGATTCCCTCGAGCTGGTCTTGCGCATAGCAAACGACGTATCAGGGGGCATGTAATGTTATCTTGGCTTTATTTTATTGCTCTTGCTGTGCTCTTGCTATCCACTGTAATATTCTGCTGAATTTATTGCTGATTTTCGACGGATTTATGACTTGTACTGTGCGCGCGAAGGCGTCGGAGATCACGGGCCGTCAGCCTTGACAGCGGAGATCGGGCAAGCACCGGAACGGACTCCGAAGCTTTCAAGAACATCAAGATATGACGGTTTTGATGGGAGCCTGATGGCTCTTGATCTTGCTCACGCCTTACGCGACGGGCGGGCGCCATCAGAGGCATCAGCGCCTGATGGACGCCGTCTATGCCACCGCTTGCATGGGGACAGCCGGAAGGTAAGGTATATACGTAGCATCTAAGTCGTATTTAAGCTGTACACAGCGATCTAACAAAATTGATGCCCAATTAGCCGCACCATCGTGATGGTGTGCCACGCCTAACTAGGGCTGACATGTGGGCACAACAGGTGAAACCCATGCATCATGGACAGTTTAGCAGAACTCTACACCCGCCTCGGGGCCGACATCTCGCTCGATGAGGTCCGTGCGCAAGTCTGCGCTCTCGAAGCCGACCACCGCGCTGCGGGCATCCCGCTCACAGGTCGCGTGCTGCATGTGTGCCACTACTTCCCTGTAATCGCGACGCTAGGGGAATAGTGGACGTCGTGTCCGATGGTGCTGCCACTGCGATCGGGATGAACAAAACCCGTAGTGCAGGAACATTATAAACCCCGCACATTCCAATTCAAACACGGCACATGCCCTCAAACCCGGCACATCCGCCGGACATATGCCGCATCTCGACGAAACCCGGCACATTCTTCGGGAGTTGTGGACGGAATTAGCCGTCCCGACTTGCACAACTAAGTCTTTTTCAACAGCCCAAAAAGACTTGTATTAGTACAGAAGGGGGTGGCGCGACGGACAATATGAACCATATTTATGTCAAGGTGATATTTTGAGATAGTGGGCACCCGTCACCAGAAATCAATGTCGGGTTGCTGCCATACCTTGTTCATTGCAATTTCAACAACAACTAAATATTTGTCCACTGCTTCGACCCGTGTTAATTGTATTCCATTGAGAGTTCTTACAATGAGGTTGACTTTAATTTAAATTTGGAGCAAGCATACGATGATTGCGATTGGACAAGGCACGGATTAATCTATGAGTGAATTTGCTCGTGTTACCACCAGTCTGCGAATGAACTTTCAGACTGGAAGGAGCACACGCAAACGAACCCTCACCCGATATTTTCTGCATTTCAAGACTGTACAGAAATACCGAGAACTCCTTTGGCTCTCTTTCGAAAGAGGCAGAACGACAGTTCGGGGCTGCCGCACCGGACTCTGAATACCAAACTGTGGAAATGCTACAGCCGTATAGCAAATTCACGGACCGTAGAGAAACGGAGGTGCGCTCAAAGAGCGAGATGGTGGGGCTTCAATTAGTTCTAAATGAGAACAGACGGGGTACACTGAATCCCGGAGAGAAGTCCGGACGCATTATTGGCCAAGATACGCAGCTTGACATTACTAGGAACTCGATATTCTGAATACTGATGCTCGGTTTTGACTGTGAGTGTGGGGCTTCAATTTTGACTTGAATCGGATTCTGGCTCGAGGATGTGTCAAGCGGAGCGTAAGAGTTCCCGAGATAATTCTTGGAGAGCTATTGAGGGCGTGTCAGAATTTTCTCCGCACGCTGCGCAGACGGCGCACGTGATTCCGAAAATCTCTCAACTGTCGAGTAGACAGGCTGGCAATACATTTTTAATCCGGTGGTGTATGCTTGGATGTCGGAGATGAGCCAGGAAACATTTGACGTACTTTCTTCCAGTCCAGTGTCGGAAGATGGGCGGGCGGCGACGAGGTGGTAAGAAAAAAACCTTTGACAGATCATGTGGTGTTTCCGCAATAGGATTCACTTGCATTGCGCGCGTCGTGTACTGACATACCCGTAACCCGGCACATTCAGAAAAGGCAAGTGACGCCTTTGATCCTGGCCGGTTCAAACCCGGCACATTTCCATCAATGTGCCGTGTTTATTTTATATGTGTGGGGTTTCACAATGTTCGTGCACTACGGGTTTTGTACATCCCCCACTGCGATCCGTGTGCTCTCAACGCGCCGGATATTAAGATTGAGGCGGAGGGAGGCGCGACGCGTGAAGACAGAGCATAAAGAGGCAGAGGAGACCGGCGACGCCATCTGGACGCGTCTCGCGGTACTGCCCCGCCGTCACGATCCCCGACATCCGCTCCTTGGCCGCGACGCACCAATAGCTCATCATCGGTTGGAGCGCCGATACCATGTCTGTCACGCCTCTCGCCTCATTCTTCGGCTCGCCCTCTGGCGCCGACCCCCAGTCGCACTCGCCCCAGATGCGCGTACCCACATCGCAAACAAGGGAATCGAGGAGAGAAGCACTCGCTGATGCGCTTGCTTCGTACCAACGAAAGGAGCCCGGCCTGGATCACCGATATGAAGACGGCGTATGCTCGATGGGGCTGGACGACGCGCTGGCGCATGGGTATCGATGGGTATTGCAAGCCGAGTGCGTGTCTCTTCTCTCCGTTTCCTTCGTGCGACGTGCCTGGGACCTGGTGGCCGATAGGGTCGGCTGCGGTGGAGGGAGGGCAGGCGTGGTACGGCGTTGCGGCTGGGTCTGCGCTGCTTCCTCGCTCACGACGCGGGGATGCTTTGATTGTTCGTCCTGATTAGCCACGATTCGCGCAAGTTAATCGTGTCGATTTGCGTTAACCCAAGTTAGTGGCTTGGTAGCTTTGGGTTTAGGGAGCGCGGGGGGCTGGGCACGGTCCTGGCTCGTCGGGACTGCTCTCCCCCAAACATTTAGTTTGGAAGAGCCCCCATTCAACTTCGAATTCGATTATTTATCGGGTTTGCGTGCGATCCGCATGCCTTGTGCTCGTTCCTTGTCCCTGGCTTCATTTTCATCTTTCTCTCCCTCTTCGCCCTGCATCGTGCTCTGTGCTTCAGGCGGCCCGGGACGGGTACAAGTTTCAGTCCGGGCACCTTGCTCGCTCGAGTCGAGACTGCTCCCACTCAGCACCAATCGTTCTCCGGGCATCGAGTTGTCGTCGGATTTTCGCTCCTTCCCCTTTTGCGTTTTGGATTTGGGTATGCGGAGGCGAGTCCCTCTCGGCACCTCCTTCGTTTGCCGAGTCGGGACTGCTCGCGGCCAAAACTTGGGATGCGAGAGTCTCGAGGATGAATCGTCATCGGACTTGCTTGCTCCTGTCTTGTTGACCCTCCCACATTACCCGCCTCCTTCGCTCTTCTCTATTTTCCCTATGGCGTACTTGGTGCGTCGTGCATTGGCTTCAAGGAGCAGAGTCTTGGTCTGGACACCGTCCTCGCCGAGTCGTGGGCCTGATTGCTCCCATGCATATCCAATTGTTTGGGAGAGTCCCGCCTCGATTCCCAGTTTTCGGATTTGCCTGTTCGTGCAGTTTCTCCGGCACTTGCATACCCAAACTAACCGTTTCGCGGCTCGAATGGCCGTCGGATTACCCGCGTGTCTTACCTCCTTCCACTCCCCTTCCTTCCCCTTCGCTCTTCTCTACTCTCCTTACACTGCTTTGTGCATTATGCATCGGATTTGGGCCCCGCGCAGCCCGCCATGGGAACCAGTCTCAATACTTCGAGTCTGTTCCCTACTTGTTTGGGGCGAGCCCCGATTTCGAATTAACGTCGGTGTCGCATTTCCTCGCGTGGCGTGCCGCCTTTCCCTCCGTGCCCTTCTGCTTTCTCTCTGGGTTATCGCTGCTCTACTTTTTATCCCCGTTCCTCGCGCTCTGTTATACTATACGTCTTGCTAATCCCTCTTCTTTGTAGCCCTCTTCCCCCTCTCCCACTACCTCCAGCAATACGTCGCCGCCGATTCCTTCTGCCCCGGCTCCACCTCCGCATCCTCCCAAGCCTCCACCTAGGACGCAACGCCGCCTTCGTCTCCGCCATCGCAGCCGTCTATTGCCCCGGCTGTGCCACTGCCACTTCCTCGTTCCGAAGCTGCTGTGGGAGATGGGGTAGTGGTCTGTTCGTGCACAAGCCGATGCGGAGTATGTGTTTAGTCCGCGCCTGCGGGTATGAACCACGCCGCGCGGCACCAATGCTGAGGGAATAGACGCCAAGGGGCGCGTCACCGCCATCACCACTGCGCCGTGGGCATGGATGCGGAGCGGGCGGGGATGGATGTGTGAGTCCTTTTTCCCGTCCTCTTTCCGTTCCCGCTACTGTTTGGTATTTCCGAGACTGGGAGGCGCAGCCGCTCGGTGGGAAGCAGCAGAGCGGTGGAGATGATGCTGGTGTCCCCGTGCTCCGTCTTGCCCTTCTCTTCGCTATTCGTTTCGTTTCGCATTCGTTTTGTGCGACACCTAGTGGGGGAGGGAAGGAGATGATGGACGTCGCCCGCACACTCTGTTTTGGATTCGTTCTAGCCCTCCTGCCCTTCATTCTTCGTCGTTTTTTCTCTGCGACGCTTTCGGTTTCGATATAAATTTGCTAACACTCTTGCTCGCAGCCTCCGCCCCGGTATCACAGCCAAGCTCGACGTGCTACGAGGGAAAGAAGATCATCGGCCGGGCCAAGCTCGAGGTCGTCAAGGGGCTGTTACACAAGGTGCGTTTGCGGTACTCACACCGAATAGCACTCACGCGGGCGTTCTCAGACAAGGCGCGCTGTTTGGGATTGGTCAGCTCGATCCGTACAAGGTACGTCTTGTTTTGCGGGGAGCTCCTGCAGCGCTGATGCAAATTTAAAAGCTATATTCAAAATCTTTGAAAGTTGTATTCAAAATCTTTGAAAGTTGTATTCAAAATCTTTGAAAGTTATATTCCAGATCTACTCGCGACACGACCGGCGTAACCAACGCGCGTCTGCGCATCGCAGGGAGACTCACCAGGGCGGCGACGGAGTTAGTGTTGTTCGGGTCGGGTCGGGCTTGAAAGCCCGGGCTTGGGTCGGGTCGAGGAGGGCTTGGGCCTGAGGATATCCTGAGCCCGACCCTACCTCCAGGGTCGGGTCAGGTCGGGTCGGGCTTGGGCTCAAGCCCGGGCTTGACCATGATCTTTCTGAGTGCACGAAAGTAGGTTTGGTAGTGGAAATTCGAGACATACTGACCTCTTCTGAAGCTTAGGAACTGCTCTTTGGGGTAAATGACGTGATATCCAACTTTCCAAGGTGATTTTAACGTCGATCAGATCTCAGCGGAATATCCCGAACTCACTTACGTGACACTGAGGAAGAGGTGAAAGAACTTGAAAGTCTGTTAAAGGTGCAACTCAGCTTGGGTAAGTCCAGATGAGGTTCCAAGTTGTAATTCACTCACCAAAATGCCCACATGTAGCCCAAACGTACCCCATACTGGGTGACCCGGGCCCAAGCCCGGGTCGCGGGTCTGAAAAAATTCCAAGCCCGACCCTGGGCCCTACTAAAGCCCTACTCGGGTCGGGCCTGGGTCGGGCTCAGAAGCCCCGGGCTTGGGTCAGGCTTGGGTCAGGCTTGGGCTTGAGCCCTGACCCGGCACATCACTAGACGGAGTGCAGTGGCGCGTCGATGCGGGCGATTTAGGGCTGCGTGGAAGCGGGCTGGAACGGCACAAATGTCAGCAAATCGCAATGGCAATGCACGACGGAACACCTGCACGAGGAGGTTCCGTCGGCGCCGTCGCGGCGTGTCGTAGTCGATGCCGGCGGAGCGCGCGGCGGATAGGTCAACGAAGGGTTGCGGCTGGCCTACGGAAATGTCGGCAATCGAACGCGTACGTGTACGACGACGCATCTGTGACTCCGTCAATCGGTGATTCCCTGGTTCCCAGGCTCCTCCGCACAGAGTGTCTCGACGTCCCTGCGCCCGTGAATGTCGACAGCCGTGCAGCGAGTATGGTGCCATTGGCGCGCAACGAGCATTTGTGCTATATACGACGGGGCAGCGAGTCAGACAGGGGTAGTGTAAAGAATAGTGAGATACGGAGGGGGCGAGAGCGGCTTGAAGCAAGGGCAAACTCCTAATCTAGTCTACGCAAGCATAGAGAGAGCACGGGCAATGGCGTGGCTTGCAGACGGGGCAGGCGTATTTGTAGATGGGCAAGCATCAATTAGAGAGCGTAAAGTGGGCGAGGAAGGATGATTTGTGTCTGTTATTTCTGGGTGCTGACGCCTTCTCAATGCGGCAATCGCTGCTTTACCGCAACACCCGTCTCTGTTCTGCGTTTCCTGTCTTTCAATTTGGCTGGTGTTGTCCTCCGCCACTCAACGCCTGTCGCAAGTTTGCAGCAATGGCGTGTCCAGCAGGTGCCTCCCTCCCCGTCCCTCGGTTCGTTCTTCATCATCACGTACCTGGTCTGATACGTGGTTATGCCGCACCCGCAGCTCGAAGAAACCCCCACAAAACTGCAATCTGGGCTCGGGTAATGCAATCTCGGGCATACCATTACTGCCCTCATCAGGGAAAACCTCCCTGGAAATTTTCTCATATTTTTCGATAAAATATGCAAAAATATGTCCAGTTTTCAGGATGAGTGACAATGAACAGAAATATGTTTTCCCCTAAAATTTTCTGCAATTTTTGGCAACTTTTGGCGAAAGTTTTGAGCTTTATACTCTCGTTTTCTTCAGTTCCGACAGTCCAAATCCATATGAATGTGCAAAGCAAATAGTATTCAAGTCAACTACCATACAGGACAAAACATGTACACTAAATGAAAACACCGCCGTGGCGCCTCATCAGCGATTGTGTGCGTCAACTGGGTGGTGGGCAGATCCAGCGCAGCCCTCAGAGTCCAACATGCAGACGATCACGCACGTGTCTTCGCACAATCGCGATGCCGGCAATGGCAATGAGCGAGAACGGCTATGCACCTTCCAGAGGGCGGGCGGGCGTTCGGCTGCGAGGCTCGGGCTCGGGCAGCGTGGCGGTTCGAGCGAAGTACGTACGTACGTCGTTGGATCTACGCATTTTCGTCCGTTTGCTAACACTTGAGATCTTGCAAATCTAGATCATGACGTACATACCGTGTTCGCGCAGATTCAGAAACGTGCTCGGCACTCGTTCCTTGGCGCACGGCACGGGCACGAGGCTAGCGCATCGAGGGATCCGCCGCCCGCGCAGAGGTGCGCTGACTGGTCCTGCATTCAGCCGTGATATGTCGCGTCCACGAGCGAGGGACTGCAGGGCTTAACTTGTGTGACCTGCGCACCTCACGACCTGCGTCAGGGACAAGGGTCTGGTAAATAGCAGTAGGTAGTGGTTGAGGTGTATTGTAGAACGTACTGAGCAGGCAAGGACGGCCACGACATTGCCGTGATTCATCTGGCGTTTGTCTGCGGTGCGGCGAGGGAGAGGGAGCGGTGAACTATGCATGAGGTCAGATGCAAGATGCTCGTTGAAGGAAAAAATGGAACGACGTTGCTGTCGGCATGAGAACAACTCACCATTAGTGGTGTACATATGACTCAGAAAGGCTTGTCCTCCCCCAACTGAAGGCGGAGGCGACGGCTCTTGCTCGGTTTTCTGGGTTGGTCGGGGCTATATCCGTATCCGTCATGAGCAACAAAGAAACGATTGAGGGGGAAGCCACAAACGCACCTCGCCATCCACATCCTTCTCCCCCTCGTCTCTCCCTCTCACGGACAATGACACAGCACCCTCGTACCCCATCGACATCCCATGAATTTTGAAGGAGGCCTGAGAAGTTTCGAAGAACCTTGAGGGGACTAGAGGTGTTTGACGGGGCTAGAGCCATGAGGCGGCACCATTGGAGGTGAGCAGAGAGCTAGGCCTGTGGGGCTTGACGGCTGGACAGAACGATCCCTAGAGGCGATATTGAAGTATATTGGTGGATCTATGATTGCCTGAGCTGGTACAAGGAAGCTTGGGGCGGAGGTTGGTGAGGGGGAAGAGAAGGAAGGATGTGACGTGGCCACCCCGTGATCGATCCATCAATCAGCGCATTGACAGGTTGGAGTTTGAATGACTTGAACAGTTTCATTGCGTCTTAGGTATGAAGCTTCCATGAGGCAGGGATTTTTCTGCTATTTCATTATGATGGATAAGCACTTGCCTACAATAAGTGTTGGCCTTGCTACTGTGTGGCAACACTCACAAGCATTGCAGTATCATGACCATCTCCTGCGACCTGGATGTTTGCAAGTCTGACCGAGTGATTTGGATACACTTATGCTACTGGAGTTGGTTTGGGGAGCAATAGGAAGATCCAAGGAAGATCTGAAATCTGGCCGAAATTGTGACCAATCAGCACAATAAATATGTCGAGTTTGGGAAAATGAGAAGAAATGAGCTAACTTTCGACGAAATTTCACAAAAGTTTCACAAAATATTCAAATAAAATTGACCACAAGAAATTTTATCGAAGAATTTAGAGGGAGGTTTTTCCTGATGCTCCCGCCGCCCCTGGCCAAAATCCTCGAACTCGAGCAGGAGAAATGCGAGGCTCTTGGAACAGAACGACCGAGCTGTAGCGGCTCTTGGCGGATTCAGGCCATCCAGGGTACGTGCGCTGGCCGCCGTGCAGCACCAGGGGAGGGAGTAACAAGAGAAGGAAGATGGATGGCGGGGAGGAGGAGTAGAGTGTATGTTGTACGTGTCAATTCTCGCTCTCTTCCTCGCTCTCTGCCTCTTCGAAGAGGCTTGCCGTGCCGTATCTTGATCTGGATTTCATGCTGGTCTCGTCTCCTCTCGGTATGCGCGTATACTAACCAACGCACAGTCTCGTCCCGGCTCCGCCCATTTGCACTCCCGGCCCGATCCGCACGCGTCCCGCCGACGGGCTCGATGTACTAGGACCCCAGGCCCTCGTACGCACGTCCTTCGCTGCCCTTGGCGCACCCGACGCTGCCCCTGCCGCACTGTAGGCATCCGATGCTCCCGCCGCCCGGCGCTCCCACCGCCGATACCCACGCATACGCACCCTGCACACGTGAACACCGACCCTACTCTCTCAATCCCTCCTACCCCCACTTAGTGGTGGCAAGGTTCGGTCCGAAAATTGGTTCGAACCTGAACCGAACCCGAACCGAACGCGAGGTTCAGGTTCAGGTTCACCAGTTTGCTGAACCGAACGCCAGGTTCAGGTTCGGCGTTCGGGGCGCAGGGGGCGCGTTCGAACGCCGAACGCGAATATCCTGACATTCCCCGAATTTTGGACGATTTTGTTGCGATTTCCGGCAACATTGGGCTCAATTCGCACATTACTCGCTACCGACTCACTGTTAGAGTGCTGGATTGACATCTTGCAGCCAATTCTACGACCATCTCCATCAGTGTTGTATCACCGGGGCTCGGGCCGTACTGTCCCACGACTTGAAATTCACTTGAACATTCCTGGATTCCCGTTTGTTGGCCATTTCAGCATCCTTGAAGCACTGAAATTCGATCAATCAAGGTAAGAACAGGTAAATGACCCACTTGCTATGCTCCAGGACCAGCTATTAAACCTCCGAAATCCCCGGCCTCTTTTCGGTTCGGTTCAGGTTCGAACGCGTTCAGAACGCTGAACACGGGTTCAGGTTCGGGGTTCAGCACTTTGCTGACCCGAACGCCAGGTTCAGGTTCAGCGTTCAGAGCAAAGTGCCCTGAACCTGAACCGAACCGAACCTTGCCACCACTACCCCCACTCTGCGCACCCACTCGACGCTCCCGCCCCTGGCGCGCTTCATCTCCCGGACTCGTCACCGCGCTTCGAGTCGTGCTTCAGCGCAGGTGCAGGAGACGACGAATAACTCACGCCCGTCTCTGTGCACCCGCACTTTCCGCACCCCGATGCGCACCACAGAGGCGTGAACGGTCATTACACGCTCCCCCCCGTTCAAGTTCATGGCGCTGCAGAACCATGACCAGCACGATAGTTGGAGGCCGTATGGGGAGATTGAGCGGGGCTGTGAGTGGGCGCGCGTGTATTAGAGTGAGCGAGAGTGGGTGTGTGTGCCAACGGGTCTCCACCCTTCTTGATTTCATCTCGCCTCACTCCTACTTGGGTTTACCCTACGCTACCAAACGTCCCGCTACTCTACCCGATCCGCTACCTTACACTATTTACGCTCTGTCTTTGCTATACTCTTCTCATCCTCCCTTGGCTCCCTTACCCTTCCTGCAGATCGGGAGTACGCGGCAAGAAAACAGGAAGCATGCCATGCTTCCTGTTTTCTTGCCGCGTACTCCCGATTGCTTCCTGTTTTCTTGCCGTGTACTCCCGATCTGCTCGCTCCCCTCGGCTCCCTCACCCATGGCTCATGTCCATACGTCGACACCAAAATATATTATCGATCTGGCTTGAATAAAGTAAAATACAATCTATATGCAGCCAGCATCATTTTCTGCTTTCCAAGGTAGCTGATATCCTCTCGCCTCGCTTGCTGGCGCGGTCGCCGTCGACTGCGACTGCGACTCAGTTTTAAATTTGCTTCCATCGATGTCATAAGTGTCGCAAGCGCGTCGACATCATTGGTATGACTTAACCATTTGCGCGTCCAAGCCTGTCTCGGCAACTTCTTCACAGGAACCTTGCATAAAATAACTTCTGTCTGTCTGTCCATCCGTCCGAAGCCTTTTCAAACTCCGCTGTCAGCGCTCTGACCCCGCGTCTCTAGGCTCAACAGTACGTCTACACTGTGTCTAGCTCAGCTTCTTCAACCGAATTGGTGGGCCTCTCTGCTCGTAGTCCTACAATACTACTGTACTAAGTATCACGACCTTCTTGCCTTTTTAAGCAAAAAATCGAAGTGTCACCGTACTGTATCATTTCGACCAAAGGTTCACAGGGTGTCACCCGTAACCTTCATAGTTCACTGGACAAATAGTTCACTCCTCGGCAATCACGTCAAATTTTCCATATATGGAAGTCCGGCGAATGCCGGACCAGGAATTTTGGCATTTTCTTGCCTTTTTGGGCCCATAAATCCAAACGTCACTGTCACCTAGACCGAAATTGTTCAGTTCACGGGCGGCCGTAACCCGTAATGTGAACCTTTGGTCGAAATGATACAGTAACAGGTGCTCAAAGTGTTCAGTTCACAGGCAGCTGTCACCTGTCACCTGAACACCAGGTCGTGAGGGTGTAATAATCTGTTCAACATGAAGTCCAGCAGTGCCAGATTCCCATGCATGAGAACATGTCAACATGGCTTTGGAAGTCTTATAATCTGGGACATTATACTTGATCCCGTCTTTCAACATGCCTCGCCAGCCCACCGTCATTGAGACTTGTCTCGAGAACCTCACAGCCAGCTTGACTCCTGCAGTCACACTTCTGAATGAGCTCAATGATGCATTTGCTCCTGCCTTTGTTCAACTGATTTCGAACACCGTTGCATCCTTGCTCAAGCTAGTGCAGGTACTAGGGCTTCCAAATGAACAATGTTGATGACTGATCAAATATGCTAGAATGTGAAGCAAAATAAAAAGGAATGTGCTGAACTGTTGGAGAATATCCACCAAGTGCTGTTTGCAATTATCGACCTTCATATCAAGTCTGAAGCTGCAGGGTCCCTATCACCTACAATGACAGACCATGTTGGGAAGTTCATGAAGTATGAGGTTTACCCACCATGATTTGCTTTGACAAATTCCTCTGCAGAACTCTTCACAAGATATACATATACATTGAGGCACAGCAACATAGCAACAAGTTGACACAGTTGTTCCGTAACATTGAAATGAATAACCTGGTGAAAACCTGTCATGCAGAACTGGATGAAGCAAAGAAGATCTTTAGAGTAAGATCCACCAATCTTCATCTTTACCACAAACTTGAGCATATAATTTCAGGTTGGCACTGGTGGTACAGTCTTCAAGGACATTGAAGAGATGAAAAAGGCATCTGAAACCAAGCACAAGGAGTTACTTGAATTGATTTCAACTATGTCTGAAACCAATTCAACAACAGAGGGCTCATTAGTGTGTGAACAATTAATGTGTCATATGTCTAATCAATTATGTATAGGTCCACTTGAGCCCCAATGAATTGAAAAACAGGTAGAAAACAGTCTTACCATCAGTGGCTTTACTTATGTTCTCCAGCTCAAATTCATTTTCACTGTTACCCTCAAAACCCAAGATCTTTCATGGTTGTGAAATTGAGGTGGAGATTATTATGGAGATTCTTGGCCAGCAGTCACCCAGAATAGCAATCCTTGGAGGAGGTGGAATGGGCAAGACAAGCCTTGCACAAGCAATCCTGCACAATCCCAAGACTTTAGCCAAATTTGAAGAAAGATACTTTGTTAGTGCAGAGGCAGCAACCACAAGCATTGAATTAGCTGTGCTTGTTGGGCTTCATGTTGGATTGAACCCTGAAAAAGATTTAACAAAGCCTGTTGTCCAGTATTTTTCGAGGAGGTCATCCTGTCTCTTGATTCTAGACAATCTGGAGACGGTATGGGAACCTATTCAGTCTCGAGGCAAAGTTGAAGAATTTCTTTCCCTTCTTACAGAGATCAAGCATCTTGGACTAATAGTAAGTATAGTGCTAATTTCGGCTTACATCTCTAACATATAATAGATTACAATGCGAGGGGCAGAGCGACCAGGCAAAGTTCAATGGACTCATCCCTTTCTACCACCTCTCCAACAACTGTCTAATGATGCAGCACAAAAAACCTTCATGGATATTACAGATAATGTCTATGAAGTCCAGGAGCTGAATCAAATCCTCAGCTTCACAGATAATATGCCTTTGGCTGTGGATCTTATTTCCCACTTGGTTGACTATGAAGGACTGGACAATGTCTTGGGCCGATGGAAAACAGAGAAAACATCTATTCTTTCTGGAGGCTCTGACCAAAAATCAAATTTGGATGCATCAATTGGCCTCTCCCTCTCAAGTCCCCGACTCACATCTGAAAGCAAATAGCTATTAAGCCTCCTCTCAATTCTGCCCAATGGACTCTCAGATGCTGAACTTGTGCAAAGCAAACTTCCTATTCCCAATGTTCTGAGCTGCAAAGCTATATTACTAGTAACTTCCTTGGCATATCAGAACAGCAACAAACGGCTTCTAGTACTGGTGCCTGTCAGAGAGCATATTCAACGGTTTCTACCTGGATCTCCTCTCATGATCCATTCTATTTCCAAGCATTTCCATTCACTTCTGAATCTGTACCAGGAATACAAGGCAGAGCAACAACATGATGTTATCAGCCAAATCACTATGAATCTTGGAAATCTGCAAGAAATATTGCAACGAGAGTTGCAGATGAGCAGCAATTCAAATCTTGAAGACACCATCCACTGTGTAATATCCCTGAATTCTTTTTACCGAGTCACCGATCGTGGTGTAACTTCATTAATGGATCAAATTCAGCATATTGTGCCCAAGACTTCAGATCCTCATATGACAGCACATTTCTTGAATGAAGTCCTGCACTTAGAGCAATATTATCATCAGATGTGGTGGATAGAAGAGCTGATAGTTCAAGGAATATCTCACTTTAAACATGTCACTGAGCCTGTTTATGAGTGTAAGTACCTCGCTGTTTTGAGCCACAGTTGGTCTCATTTTGGTGTTACCAGGCAAATTCTACATAGGAGTTTCAAGGTTTTGCTATCATCACTCAGATTTACCTCGTGCTCTGCAGTTTACCTGCAGGGCCCAAGAATTGGCTAAGTCATCTGGAAACAGTGAGCTTCAGTGCATTGTTTCGCTACAAATGGCTGTATACAAGGTTGTCATTGGTGATTATTCCACTGCCCAACTATTTGCCAGAGAAGCACAACAGCATGCAGAACTGGCTATGGATTTAAATTACAGTGCTGAGGCATTCCGAATGCAGGCAGTCTGTGCCAGACATTTTGGGAATTATCCAGAGAGTGTAATATATTTGCAAAGTGCTAGAAAGATGCTTGAGATTTGTGGCTTGTCTGGGGGATCTACTGATCACCTCATCAGGTTAGATCAGGCCGAGGTCTATCTTTTAAAGTCAGAATATTCTCAAGCTCAAAGTATCTTCAGGAATTTTGCCAACAACATGTCTCTAAGCGAAATAGGTCAATGATATGCAGCTGCCCTTTTGAATCTCACAACCATTGACATTCATATCAACACTAATGCAGAAATTGTGGAGAGAGGATTGAACAAAGTTGCTGAAATCACTAGCAATATGGGTTCCCCTGAGTATATTGTTATGTGCAAAGCAACTAGGGCAGATCTAGAGCTCAGAGAGCATAAATTTGACTCGGCAGATATGAATTTTCAAGAATGCCTCCATTTTGCACATGGGCTCCATGCTGGGATTGAATCTTTTTGCTTGGAACACCTTGCCAATATCAAGTTGTGGCCAGCCACAGGATTGCAGCCCAGATGGCCTGTGGTATACCTGAGTTTTTCATTCAAATGCAAGGACAAATTGGCTCTTCACAAAGCTCTGCTCTTTCTTGGGGACATACTTGTCACTAACAATGATGAAGACACTGCATTCACTCTGTATACAGTAGCACTTGAAGGATTCACTTGGATGGATGTTCATCAAAGCCGAGCACAGTGCATGCTACGTCTAGGAGATCTTGCATGCAAACATGGAAATACTGCTGAAGCTATTGCTCACTGGAACACAGCCAGACCACTATTTGAACAGTCATCACAAGCCAAAGATGTCATTGAAATTGACTCTAGGCTTACTGCATTGAAAGAAGCTCACAAAGAAGCCTTGGATAAACTTGCAATGTTGGGAGGCCCGACTCAATTCAGTGAGGTTTCAAGTTCTGAAGAGGATTCTGTCAAGGCCATTCTTGTGTGATGTTTAAAAACAATTCTAGTTTGATCTATCCTGTTTCCTTCTAGTTCTCCATGCTAGAGTCTATTTATGTATTTATTTTCATTGTTGAGGATAGTTGGGGCAAAAAAAAAAAAAAAAAAAAGAGAAAAAGCAGCAATTGGACCCCTAGTATGCAGGAGTCTTCAAGCAGAATATCATGGTGGATAATCAACAATTGATGGTAGCTTTTCCTCCCTTTTATCCCTTTTATAAATATCTGACTCAATGGCTTACTTTTACTCATATGTAACACCTCAACTATGGCAGAATACCTCTGGTGAAGACTGTCACTCCACACAGATCTGTGTCCTTGCACTGCCAGAGTCTTGTCCCTTCAGCTGTCACCATATAACCCAGCCAACCAGACCATGACTGGAGCACTATCTGAGCATGCATTTTATTTAATCACAGGCACATATTAGTCTCTTGTAGACGGACACTTTATATAAATGCTCATACCTCGCTATATAAAGTCTGTTGTTTACCGCAGGGTCCTGATCACAGTGCACTGCTATTATGTAATCTTAGCTGATCAAAGTCCGATTTCGTTCCCTTTGCATGGAATACTCTCTGTTTTTGGAAATTTTTATGCATTACAACTTTTATTCAATGGTTCTACCCTTTTGCCTACTCAGAATTTCGAAAGAGAGACAAGAAGTGGTTGTGCAAAACAACGCGTTTTGATGTGATTCAACCGCGCCATTGGCAGCGTCTTGCACCGTGATGAAGAATTTGCACAAAATTAACACAAATACATAATGGTGAACACTCTGGATATCTCAATTTCCTTTCGGAACCACAAATTATGTGCCTTCATTGCCCTGGAGGGCTGAATGCAGAAGTTTCAGCCTTCTCCAGATTAGCTAAGCTTAGGTAATAGTCACGCACTACGATCAGGACCCCATGATAAACACAAGACTAGGCACGTATATATCCTGCTCCTCTCTTTCATCTACTATCTCAACTTGCTCTCGATCTTAATCACTGTGTTCTGACCCCAAGTACTTATAGAGGCGGGTGAATCTATTTTATTGATTGATCTTGCACCTGCAATTGAATTGCATGCAAAGAGTACCCAGGCACAGCATTTTGCAGAGCAAGCTGGCACCGAAAAGGAAAAAATAACAGCAGATAAGATCCTGGAACAATATAGGGATTACGTCGAAGTCTTTGTGAAGGAATCCTTCGATTCTCTTCCAGAAAATGACCATGTGATCACGTGATCAAATTGAAACTGGACGCGAAGTCCGTTGATTGTAAAATATACCCACTTTTGCTGGATGAACAAAAGAAACTTGACAAGTTTTTGGAGGAGAACTTGAAGAGTGGATGTATCAGGCCATCAAAGTCACCAATGGCTTTGGCATTCTTCTTTGTCAAGAAGACAGATCACTTAGGCTGGTCCAAGATTATTGTAAATTAAATGAGATGACGATTAAGAATTGTTATCCAATTCCTTTGATTTTGGAGCTGGTTAATAAACTCCAAGGTGCAAAATACTTCATGAACCTGGACATTTGTTGGGGTTATAATAATGTTCAGATCAAGGAAGGCCATGAATGGAAGGCAGTGTTCCAAACAAATTGAGGGCTGTATGAGCCACTTATACTGTTCTTTGGCCTTACCAATTCTCCAGCCACATTCCAAACAATGATGAATGACATCCTTCAGAATTTCATCAATGAAGGATGGGTCATTGTCTATCTGGATGACATTCTTATTTTTACAGAGACTCTAGAAGAGCACTGTGTAATTGTCAAACGAGTGTTGGATACACTTCAAAAACATAAACTTTATTTAAAACCCAAGAAGTGTGATTTCAAGAAAACAGAAATCAAATATCTCGGAGTAATTATTTCCCACAACTCCATGTGCATGGACCCTGTGAAAATCAAGGGCATCATGGAGTGCCTGACCCCAAAATGTGTTAAACACATTCAAGTGTTTTTGGGATTTGTTAACTTTTATAGGTGCTTCATCCAAGGGTTTGGTGATGTCACTAAACCATTAATGTTATTGACTGTCACGCTAATGGCCTGCACGTGACATCTTATCTAGGCGCCTGGGACATGACAAGATAATGTAGACTAGCGCCAGACAGATGAGATAATAGCGGAGGTTTATTTGTGTTGATATTCTAAGAAACCCTTTGGTCCGGGACACAAGGTCGAGGCGGATATTTAAAGAAGGCAACAGGGTGCTTTACGCACGGTGGCTCAATCCTCATGAGCTCAAGGAGGTAGCGCCAGACTATTGGATATTAAGAAGCATGTTGGACACATGTCTTCCTGATGTTAGAAGGATATATTTAATAATGATCGGAGAAGCATGCTTAACACATGACTTAGTTAATATGGTCTGACAGTTCAATCAAAGGTTGATCGGAACATGTGTTATGTTGACGGAATGCTCATATAGTACATATGGTCTTCTTGCAATCCTCATGTATTATTATATTTAGTCATAGAGTTCACATGGCTCGTACTACAGTATTTAAGTAGCAGTATTATTCTGTAGTAACTAGCCTTGAATTCTTGTTCATATACGAGTCTTTACTATCACACCACCCAATCCTTGAGCCTTAACTGCTCTTGGACGTGACATTGACTGGCAAAGCTGGATTCTCCTGGGGAGAAGCACAAGAAAAGGCATTTGCCATGCTCAAACAAAGAATTGTCAATGATATAGTGCTGGCACTTCCTACAGACGGCAACAAGTTTTGTGTCAAAGCTGATGCTTCTGAGGGGGCCACAGGTGCCGTCCTTAGCCAATTACAAGAAAATGGTGAATGGTAACCTGTCACATTCCTTTTCCACAGTCTCAGTGAGACAGAGCAGAATTACGAGATCTATGACAAAGAGATGCTCGCAATAATGCTCACATTGGAGGAAGGGAGACTGATGCTCTTGGGAGCTTGACAGACTTTTGAGATTCTGATGGATCATCAGAATCTTCAATATTTTAAACAGCTGCAGAAATTGAATCAGCGGCAAGCACATTGGTTGTCTGAGCTAGCTCAGTACGACTTGACTTTACAACATCAGCCTGGAAAGCTTAACAAGCAAGCCAATGCTCTATCCTGCATGGTGGATCATGATATGGGGGAGAATGATAACGAGAACATTGTTCTTCTTAAACCCAATTATTTCTGAGTGCAGGATATCATGCTCGAAGGACCCAAGAAGGAGATCAAAGATCAAGTTCTCACAGAAAAGAAGATTGATAAGACAGTTAAGATCACTCTTCAAAAGAAACTCCCTGGATGGGAGACGAAAGACGATGGCATGATTTATTATAAAAATGCTATTCATGTATCACGAAACAAGGAGCTTCATGATAAAAATTATTGGGTTACATCATGATAACCCATTATGTACCGTAGGCTGGTTTTGGTTTAAACCACAACATTGCCAATGATAGGGATGGTTTAAACTGTGGTTCAAACCGGTTTAAACCATAATGGCTTCAACCACAGCTATAGTCTCCCTGGGTGGTTTAAACCACTGATGGCTCAAACCAGTGATGGTTCAAACCGTTGATGGTTCAAACCAGTGATGGTTTAAAACCGTTGATGGTTCAAACCAGTGATGGTTTAAAACCGTTGATGGTTCAAACCAGTGATAGTTTAAACCAAAAAGTGCATCCCACAGTTGTTGTCTTATGTCTAAGAGAAAGTACATGATAGATAATGCAATACAGTGACAATGAAGTGAGATGTGAGAATAAAATAGACAGATACTCACAGACCAAAACTCCTCCTAGAGGACAACTGCAAATGTAAGAATCATAAGCAATGTGTTCATATTGCACTCCTCTTGTGCTGCCTTTCTGTCTGTCTCCTTACCTCATACTCTAAGTGAAAACAGACCTACCTCTTCTTCTGCCTCCACCCCACTGCATGGAATCCAGATGCATGTGTCACCACCATCTGTATCCAATGCCATCCACCAACAATGGCAGCTGCTTATTTTCGGACCAGATTCAGACTAATCAATGAATGAATCAGACATGCTCTAGAAATACAAAAACTGAAGGTGACCTGATACAAGACAATGCAGTTGAATGGAGCTGTGTAGGCACAGATATCAAGAAATGGTAGAGTCTTCAGGAGCAGAAATACTCAAATTATGGAAAGGTGAAGCCAATGCTTTATGTAGCTTGTGTGAACATATCTGATGCAGTCAGGCCTTCAGACAATACAAGAATGCTCACAACAATGCTGTTTGTGGTCAGGCAAAGAGCACACAGGCTGTACAAAGAATCAGGGGTGTTCAAACCAAGATCCAGAATTTGTTAAGAAGTATTGCCATGCTCATCCTGCAACAATTGCTCTTGGATGCAACCCAGAAGATCTGAACTCCAGATTTCCTGAGCTGAGAGATGAGAATCTTTACACAAAGAATGTGAATGAACCACACAGATATGGTGATAGAGGGAAAGTTGAAGGCTGGATTTGGTGACAGAGATATCACAGTCACAGCAACTTGAGTGCTGCAGAGGAGCCAAATTATGTCTTGGACCATAAGTTAATTTATCTGGTAGATTGTTTTGAATCCTGTTACTTTGCAGCGGCAAAAGTTCAGTGGCAAAAGTTCAGTGGCACTGAGTTCATGCAGATATGGAGCAATGGCAAGAAAAAGTTGAGATTCTGGAACAAGAGTTCTGTTGTACATTCATTGTTCAAGGATTCAACAAAACAGGGGTGGTTGGACTTCTTTGGTCAATGACCACAAAAACGAGCCAGGAAAAAGGGCTTATGCATCAAAAGTGGCAAGCATGTATCAGCAGATGGAGAATGATGGATAGCAACAATTTGCAAAGGTGGGGTACTTGCCCCAAGGATGGAGTCAGTCTTGCCCAACATATCCAATCAGAACACCCAGATTCAAAAATTGATTAGGCAGCTGTTATAGTGGAGGCCAATGGCATATGATAAAACTCTCCTAATTGAGGCATTATTGAAAGAAACTTGACACTGCCCAACAGATCAGAGATTTTGGATCAACCAAGGTTGTTGAATAAATTTTGTTCAAACTCAATGTGCACTGATTTAAACCATCACTGGTTTGAACCATCACTAGTTTGAACCACCCAGGGAGACTACAGCTGTGGTTGAAGCCATTATGGTTTAAACCATCCCTGTCATTAGCAATGTTGTGGTTTAAGCTCAAACCAGCCTGTTGCTGCCATTACTCGGTCATCCTGGAGAAAAATCGAACACAAGAAATGATTGAATGTAATTATTGGTGGCCTAAACTTGGCAAACAGGTCTCGGAATATATACATGCTTGTGAGGCATGTCAACAAATGGTTATACACCATTACAAACAGGGCAATTACACCTGCACAAGATTGCAGAAGGTCCCTGGCAAATAATATCTATAGACTTAATTGGTCTGCAACTGGTTAGCAATAGGTTCAACACCATACAAGTATGGGTTGATACCTTTACAAAAAATGATCCATGCAGAACCCACAAGTATGGGACTCAATTCTGAGGGAGCCACTGATGAGGCATGTAACAGAACACGCATAAAAACACCAAGTTTTTATTCATTTTTCATGACTTATCAGTATGGTGAAGTGAAGATTAGTTTGGGGGCGTGTGTCCGCCCCAGGACAGCATGCTGCACCATTGACAGCCGAAAGCCAGTATGCCTACCATTAACTGCTGAACGATATAGCAATCTGGCTGGTAAAGCCAGAGAGCTCTGCTGGAAGGACGTTTTAGTACTGGGCTTGGAGTCGTGGCGGCAAGCCAAGGCTACATGCGCCAGAGGTAAATCACTGGGGGAGAGAAATAGCATCTGGCAGGGACACCTTCTAGCGGAGACAGGAACGGTCTCTAGAAATGGGATAATAAGGCTGGACTAGGAATAAGTCCACCTCCCACTAGTCAGATTTACCTTTGACTCGCGGCAGCACGATGTCCTGGCACTGGCCATGAGAGTCGGGTCGCACTTCTCAGTTGTTGCATCACTCGCAGCAGGTGATCAACTGGCGGTTGCTGGTACGGCAGTTAAGTCGTGACCAGCGGTCGCATTCGGTTCACCTCCCATTGCCTCTGGACAAAGGAGAGTACCTCAGAAATCTTTCAGAAGGGAACGTAGCTACTACAACCGCAAGTCAGGGCAACTTGTGGTGAGACCTGCTGACATTGGAAATCTTCGGTAAAAGGAGCTTCCCGCCACCGTAGGATCTCCTGCTGGAACAGCTCTGACAGCACTAGTGGGGACAGCAAAAGTCCTTTCTGCTATTGGAGGAACCCAGATGACAAGCACACCATAAGGCGTGAATGACAGAAACCATGCGGAATATCTCCAGCGGGCAGACGACTCTGCAATACGCAGATTGTCATTGGACACTGACCGCTAGAGGTATGAAGCGCTAATGATCCTAGATGTTCCTTTTTACTCCTTTTTGACTTGAACATTTGTATAAAAGCTAGCAGTAATTCCTGTGGTAGTCAGTAAACTATCTTCCCGGAAATCAGGGGAATATAGTGGTACTCTTTCGAATTGAAAAGCACGTGTCCACAGCACTCTAAGAAATAGACCGAGTGATTTGATATCTTTGAAAGGGGCCTCCCGCCGCGACATAAGAGCCGCCACATCTGCCCTTGAGTGCGCCTCTTGCATAAAAGCCACTGCTCGAGACCGTCTGTTCATAGTCAAGAGTACTCCTTGTGGGGAGCGTTGAGCTGCCGCCAGTGAAATAAAGCCCACTTCTCAAGAAAAGACCTCCGGCCGTTCGAGTAAGAGCCGCCACTCGAGTAAGATCCGCCGAGTCTTGGATACGCTGCCGCCAGTTGTCATGGATGAGCTGAGTAGAATCTCTGTTGATTGATGGTCTGCCCAGTTTCTTCCAACTTCCTTGGCTAGCTGTCGAAGTACTGGTTCTCAACGATCACGGATGGTGTCTTGGATAGGATAAGAGTGTCCTATTGAACCTGAGATCCTCCTGCGGTTAGTAGTCCCTGCTAGGCATCTGTGACCTCTGCAAGTGCACCAAAATCCGACGCCATTTACCAGTGGGGCATTTGAAGCCAACTGAGACTCCTACCGAACGTTGGCAGAGAATTTCAGTTGACTTTATCACAGAACTCCCTGAGGCACATGGGTTTGACGCACTGATGGTTGTTGTATGTCGGCTGGGGAAACGTGGGCACTTCATCCCTTGCCACACCATGATTGATGCAAAAGGTGCTGCACGGCTGTTCTACCAACATGTGTGGAAGCTCCATGGCTTACCTGACAATGTACTTTGTGACCAGGGACCACAGTTTGTTGCAGAGTTCACACATGAACTTTATCGCCTCCTTGGGATTACCATCAGTGCCTCCACTGCATACCACCCTCAGACTGATGGTCAAACAGAGAGGGTCAATCAGGAGCTTGAGGGTTACCTGCGCCTCTTTGTTAATGAACGTCAGGATGACTGGGACGAGCTCATACCATCTGGAGAGTTCACCTACAATAATGCGGTACACACCTCTACTCGGACAACCCCCTTCCTCCTTGATACTGGACGTCATCCTTGAATGGGCTTTGAGCCTAACTGTCCACACTCTAAAGTCGAGGAGGTCAATGACCTAGTTGATCGCATGCGTTCTGCAGATCAGGAAGCTCAGGCTGCTCTCTCCAAAGCAAAGGATGATTATGCATGCTACTACAACCAATGGCACCTGCCTACACCCACGTTCAAGCCTGGGGACAAGGTGTGGCTTGATAGCTCAGACATCCATCAAAAGGTGTCAAAGAAGTTGGCCCATCTTCTCTGGGGATCCTTTGAGGTTGAACATGCTGTTGGTTCTCATGCATATCGTCTCAAGCTTCCACCTTGGATGAGCCGCATCCACCCTGTCTTCCCTGTCATCAAACTCGAGGCTGCACCACCTGACCCTATTTCTGGGCGCATTCCTCTACCTCCTCCAGAGCCAGAGCTCATTGATGATGAGCTTGAGTGGGAGGCTGAACAGGTTGTAGACAGCCAGTGGTACTACAGGAAGCTGCAGTTCAAGGTCTGGTACAAGGGCTATCCTCATCATAAGGCACTCTGGCAACCAGCTCAGAACCTGGAGAATTCTCCTCAGAAGGTTGCTGAGTTCTACCTTGCTCACCCGCAAGCTGTTGGATACAAGCAATGGCTCAAGCTCCATTCCTCTCCATCAATCCACATGCTCTCAAACTCCAACTTCAGAGAGCTCTGGTACCGCTGTGGTATTTCGGGTGCTTCTCCAAACTGGCACTCACAGCGTCGAGACACCACTGTCTAGAGGGGGGGTAATGTAAGGGGAACCTCTACTCATTTGCTCCATGATCCCACTATTTCCGAGGACTTCCATGACATTTGACACTCTTTTACAACATCTGACACTTCCTTCTGACATTTGACACTTCTTTCTGGCATTTGACACTTCCTGTGAATCTAGGACATATTTCTCCAAGATTACTCATTTCCTCTTATGTAAAATACCCATTCTCCAAGACATATTAGTGGCACCACACTGGCAGAGCTCCTTAGACTTGTTGTCTTTGGATCCCTCTGCCAGGTATGCCTTCTCTCTACACTATACCTGTATTCTATAGCTAATATACTTTGGATCCCTCTGCCAGTCTTGACTGTGTAGCTCTCAGCATACAGCACACTGGGGAGTTGCCCTTACAAATGAGATCTGGCATTACAACCTAGTATCCATCTGTCTTTGCTGTATATTTTTATTGTGACTATCAAAGCTGATATGTGTTTGGCACTCAAATTGGCTCACTTCAGCACCCATCTCATTTCTTTTCAGTATACACCCTTAAGCCCTTAAATGAGGTTGGCTGAGTGTTCAAGGGCTTAAAAAAAGGCCAAGGCCTTAAATTAAGGGATGATTTAAGGCTTTGAGCTCGAATTTCCCACACTAGCCAACAAATAATTTCACACCTGCGATACATGCTTGTCATCCAAATATTTCTATCCCATTGTTATAGGAAATTGTATCTTCTTCTGCAAATGCTGAGTGCACCAGCCAAACACCAACTGCTCTTCCTCATCCATCGTCTGAGCTGACATACTTCAACCACAGGGCTCTTGAAATTTGAAAGGTTATAGGCTTCTATGCAGGGTATAATGTTGGCATCGCCAGAGGCTTTGCTGTCAGAATGTTTCGCAACCACTGCAGTGGGCACACAATGCAGTTATTCAATCGCTCACATGATGGTTTAAGACCTTACAGCTCTTTGCGGAACTTAGGGCGCAGCCTGTTTTTTTCTGATTTTGATGTTTTTCACCAGATCTGCTGCTCTGAGTGCAATTTTGACCAGATTGGGTCGGGAATTGGTGTGTTGGAATCGCATTGAAAATCCGCAGTCAACCTAATACCGGTATCTTTGATGCCATCAGAAAATGCCATTTCTGACAAAAAATCTCGGCTTTCAGCAAGTCAGCTGTAGTAGTTGAACTACTCCCCCAATTAACCTAGTTTTTGGATAGCCCATACCTATATATATATTCTAGTCAATGTGAACTTTGCACAGACAATATTGGAAGTAATTGTAAATCATTGTGCACTTTGTTGAAATGGTTATTCTTCTCCTTCGGAAAATAGGGCAGTCAAAGGGGATTTGGGTATGTCTACATGTAAAAATGTAATGGTTGACAAGAGTATATGTATACAGTCAGCATATCAGAAGATTAGGTTAGTGCAAGCTGTACTCCAACTGCTACAGCTGACTTGCTGAAAGCCGAGATTTTCTGTCAGAAATGGCATTTTTTGATGGCATCAAAAATACCGGTATTAGGTTGACTGCGGATTTTCAATGCGATTCCAACACACCAATTCCCGACCCAATCCGGTCAAAATTGCGCTCAGGGCAGCAGATCTGGTGAAAAACATCAAAATCAGAAAAAAACAGGCCACGCCCTAAGTTCCGCAAAGAGCTGTAATGTATTTAGCTAATCCAAACTGCTCAGACCTTATCCAGCTTTGTCCATAGTACATCTTACAAGAATTTCATTGCTTAGAAGTTTCTCATACTGATCCCATCAGACAACATATACAAATATTGTGAGCATTTTGGCTTCCCACCCAATGCACATCTATTTTATTTTGCAACTGTCTATATGCTGAAACCATTGCAATTGTTGCCATTGGCTTTACATTACTGGACTCTTTAAGTTTCCCTGGTGTGCTTTCATTGGGACAGAGACTGAGTCACATCTGAAACCATGGGCCTTCTATCTACCCTGTCCATTTCAGTACCTTTCCTGGTCATTATGGATCAAATTCCTGAGCATATTATTGATACCCCTTGTCATCAGGACCTGGTTGAAACACATAGTCATGAAATTTGATTGGTGCAAGTACAGGTATATATATCTGATGCACCTCTGCTCGGGAGCAATGACTCCTGTTGCAGAACTGGTGATTATCCCTTTCAAAGTTGGATACTGAAACTGCGCTCCAAAAAGAATTTGTCTGAACTTTTGGGATAGCCCATGAGCAAAATCCTGTCTGAATTCCGGATCTAACCTAGGGTGAGTCAACATTTTGTCGGAACTTTGCATCTGACCTCAAATTTTTGAAAAAAAAGAGCATTCAAAAATCATGAAAAAATCCAAAAAGAATTGCAATTTAATCACTCTTCTAAATCCTTGTTTTCCTCCATCTCTAGAAGATTAGTATTGGCTTTTCATCTCAATGGGATTTGAGGGAAGTTGGGACCTGCAGTGCATGACAGGCAATCCTGTTGGCAATGAGGTCAATGCATTCTGGAATCATAGCAGAGAGAATAAAAAGATTTGAGGGAGTAAGCAAAAGCCCACCTCTGTCCATCAAGCCTGAGGTTTGTCCATACCTGACTGTGACATCAGTGAACCAGATAGCAAAATTGTCCAAACTCGGTATCTAACCTATAAAGGAATAATCATAGGTCCTCCTGTTGTTCGGGGAATCTACTGTATCCCTGTGTCGCAATGCTACATCAAAGGTTCTGGGACAAATGTGGGTGTGCACCTTGACTCAATTATCTACACTATTTTTGGCCATTATACTGGTACTACTACTTACTGTACATGGACATTAAGATGAAGGAGGAAATACATAATTTGTTTGGCTGTGGCAAGATGGCAAGAAGCCTCGGCACAATCAGCACTTACATAAGTACTCGTAAATGCCGCAAAGCCATGACAGCCCATACCACCTAGTAAACATGCATTTTTTGGACCCAGTGTTCATACACATGTTGTTATAACCGTGCACCCAAGAGCCTCTAAACACCTTCCAGGGATTTCTTCCTTCTAATCACGACTTCCCTGGCAAACCCACTCCTACTTCCACTTGGGCTTTCTTCCACCTTCTGGTACCCTCTGGTCCTCCTTCCAGAGCCTCCGCACCTCTGGATTCCCACGGTCTGATCCTCCGGGCCATCCTCTGTTTCCCCTATTCCCAGGCTCCAGTCCCTCCATACCCTTACAGCCGTCCTTTCAGCATATCATGCTTTACATTCCTTGATCGTCACTTGCATTCCTGCATTCACTCCTCCGTGTTGAGTGCTATTCCTTCTAGCACTTCTTCGTTCTGTACTCATGGGTTCCAACCCACCAATCCTCTGGTTTCCCACGCTTTCCTCCGGCTTCCCACGCTTAATCCTCCGGCTCCAGCTTCACATATAATCCTCATAATACATCATTACTTACTGTTCCTATTTTCAGTACTTCTTTGATGTTGTACGTCCCACATGCTCATATGCTCTCTATGCCATATGCTCCTACTTATTGTCCTATTGTCATTCCCATTTCCTTACATAGGATTACTTATTGTTCTTATTGTCTTTCCATTACTTCTCAGTCCACATTTGGGCTTCCTCATATTTAGTATAAAGGCTAGTGTACATTAAACTGTAAACTAGCTTCGAAATAAATGTTATGTGGCAAACATGATGTGTTCCAACATTATGACTCTCTTCCTTCTTCACTCGTCCTCTTGACTTGCCTCTGGCAGTCACTGTTCCTTAACTCATGTTCCGACAACTTCCTTCTTTCAGTCTTTCATGTCTCCAGGCGTGTTTCACGCACTGGATTCCTTCTGGCATCGCTTCTGGACACCTCCGGCCTGCCTCCGGTCACTATTGATCGGAACCTCTGGAATCTTAGTCAGCGTTATCCTTTGACAAACCAATTATGTTCGGATCTTTCACATTTGGCTATTTCACCTCTGCAATCTCTCTGGCATCATATGTTCCAGAAATTGCTTGTGCCTCCGCTTTTAGCTCCAGCATTTTCCCATGATTCCATGCTTGCTCCGCTCTCACAGCCTCCGGACATGCTCCTTCCAATATGGCTTACACCCTTGCTGCATCCCAGAAGTCCCCGCACTTTTGGCGTCGTTATGTCTTTTCAATGTTATACTTCCTCTTTCACTCTTCATTAAGCTGCATGGCTCCGGCTCTCCACATCACCGGAACATCCGCGTTTCCCACGCCTTCCGCGTCCTCTGCACTTCTGCGTATCTCTGGTCTCTGGCCTCTGGCCATTGAGTATCTCTCACTATGCTCATTCTGACCAATTATTATCTTCCTTCTGATCCACCGGCTACTCTCTCCCTGTGGTTGTGCTTGCCCAGGTAGTCGCGTCACTCACCTATCCTCTGTCTTCATCCCCATGTAGTGTTCACGAGATTGACCACTCTTACGCCATCTTGACCATTCAGTCTTTATCCCGTGTCAGGGTAGTCCACTCTATTTTCAGGCTATCTCTTGTCCTCTGGCACAGGACATAACACATGTAAATATCTGTCTTCCTCAATTTGGCCAGCACAGTGGCATTGAAAATCATGCATTGTCCTTGAATAACTTGTTTGCTTATTAGATCTCATTCTCAAGTTGAATTTGTACTCCAACTCATCTTGACACATAAGTGTAAGTAAGGATAAGTGTGAAATGGCTCCAAATGAGCCAACAGCAATAGATTGGAGACTGCAAGCAACAAAATATAATGTTCTGGGCCTTTCAGAGTTTCAGCCCACCAGATTTGGCCATTGGAACTGACACTGCCACTGTTATTAGCTTATTTGAAGCCATTTCACACTTCTCCCAGGTATATGAACAGGATAGAAGGATATATTGGGCTTTGACCAAACAAAATTATGCTAGAAAAAAGTTTCATCAATGTCATGTTTGGAATGCCATGCTCCTGGTCTCTCCTAGACACTGACCATACTCCCTAATTGCAGCAGCACCTATACCTTCTTTATCTGTGGAAGCATTTCACAACTTGAAGAAACTCAAGGTACCGTGCCCACTGAAGCTTGGTTGGTAAATTCTTCAGCTTTTCATTCCAGAGGCGTATTTCGTTTCTTCTTTATCACATTGAATTGCTTATTTCAAGGCAGAGACTTATGTTTTCTTGACTAAGATGTGTTCTGTGCAACTCGAGGATCTCATTCTAGTGGCATATGAGGAATGTCTTCAAGTTGTTTCCTTCTCAGCTTGTTGCACCGACTCATTTCAAGACAGGTGAATGAGATGCAAGCTTGCTTCTTTCATTCATTCTATTCTTTGTCTGTTCTCAAGGTAATGATCGGCCACAATTTACCATGGCAAGCCTTTCTGAATCTTTTTCAAATTATTCATAATTCACTAGTAACCTACCCAAACTCCAATTTCTACATATGTGGTCTCTTCTGATTCCATAAAATCCATCCTTGGGTTTGACTGTGATACCTGCAGGATTTCACTTGAAACAACCTCGTTGAAAAACTGGTGAGATATATCATGTATGTTGAGGGGATTGAGGTCCTTCAGACAAGACAGAAACAAGGAATGGCCCACAAGTTCATTTAATTCAATCCGATATGGTAAGAGCCAGAAGTGGCAGGCTGCAAACTGTATCTGTTTGTTGGAAACAGCCTGAGGCCTGCCAAATTCATGAACATTCAGTCAGAGCAGCATCTACAAACTTTGTGGGTATGGAGATGTATTCTGAATACTGTTTATCTATGCAGGGAGCAGCTATGCTTCAGTTGCAAGACCCTGGTTCTGAAACAACAAGCTTGGAGCTCTCTGTATCAGATCCACATTATGTTGTCAATATTCATTCATGTACATGAAGAAAAGGCAATTATTGAGCCAGCATGTCTGAAATCCAGTCCAAGATGCTGGTAAGCAGTAGACACAAAGCTGAGGTGTCCAGAACTGAGGCCCACATAAGATGATAAGTCCAAACTGTTCAGCTGATAATGAAATGATGGCAGCAAGAAGACAAAGAGCTAAGTTGCCACCTCTATCACAATCACCTGACACTGATCTTTCCAGATTGGCACCTTTCACCAACATCAAGTTGGGCACAATTGAGAAGGTCACCATGATCCACAAAGGTTGAATACCAACCTGTCTTAATACTGGATGTCATTAGGTACTTGAGCAGTGGGTTGGTTAGGTTGCAGATTCTTAATTGCATGTGCAGCCACCAGTCTCAGGCAGGAGCACCCCTGTTTCACTGTTCAGTTTAACCTTAAGTTTTCCAGGATCTTCAAGCCACCTTTAATCCAAACCTTTCTGTGCCTTTTGTGTTTTCAATTCTGTTGCCTTGCCTTCATCAGACTTGTGACAAAGATCTTCTGATCTTGTGCAAGACCAAACAAGATCCAAAAAGATGTGAAAAGACCACAAGATCACAAGACCAAATGCTGAGATGCAAAAGCCACAGGATGGCATTTCTGGCTAATGATATTTCCTTTTCCATGTGTTTTGGGTTCAGTTTTGGAATGATTAGCAATGTAGGCAAACATGTTGCACAGCCCAAGCCTGCAATCTCTTTGTGGTAGGGGAGTACAATGTTTGCACAGGTCAACTCCTTGATTTTGTGGGCTCATCACCAAGACAAAAAGATTGCCAGATTTACATTAGAATGCTGATGTTGCTGAGTCCAACTTGGTTATATTGCTTTTTCAATGTCAGTTGAGCTAATTTTGCACATAGGGATCAGTTGAATCTGGATTCTGGATCAGAAGCTGCACTTTTAGTAATCATATGTGGAGTCTGGATGCACTTGCAATTTGCTTGCACCTTTTTCATCAACTTGAACTTGGCACCATGGGCTCTACTATAGAATTTCCAGATCTGAAATCTTCAAGTTGTCTATGTCTGCTATGTGGATGGCTGGGCACCACGAATTTCTCCAATCATCATCACTTTTGATAGATATCATTAAGGTGCTAAGTGCCTGAAACAGGAGATAACAAGTTCTTTAATTGGTATAATTACTACTCAGGAAATCTATAGAAATGTTGAATGCCATGGTAACAAATTGCTCAAACAGTTTATATATACACACCCAGACCCTAACCAGCTCCACCACAATGCCTCACCAACCCACTGCTACTGAAATTTGTCTTGAAAACATCATAGCCTGTTTGACTCCTACAGTCACACTTCTGACTGAGCTCAATGATGCATTTGCTTCCTCATTTGTTCAGCCAATTTCAAACATTGTTACTTCCCTGCTCAAGCTAGGTCGGGTGTGTACTGAGGCTTGCAGTGTGAAATGTTTACAACCGATTAAATATACTAGAATGTGAAACAAAATAAAAAGGAATGTGCTGAACTGTTGGAGATGATCCACCAAGTGCTGTTTGCAATTATTGACCTTCATATCAACTCTGAGACTGCAGGGTTCCTATCACCTGCAGTGACTGGACATGTTGGGGAATTCATGGAGTACATGATGTTTATGTGATGATAATCTGTTTTGACAACTTCCTCTGTAGAACCCTTCACAAGATCCACATATATATAGAAGCGGCACAGCAAGACAGGAACAAGCTGAAGCAGCTTTTCCATAACATTGAAATGAATAAGCTGTTAAAAGACTGTCATGCAGAACTGGATGGAGCAAAGAAAATCTTTGAAGTAGGACCTGCTATTCCTCATCTGTGTTAATAGGCTGAACTGCACAGATAATTTCAGGTTGGCACTGGTGATGCAGTCTTCAAAGGCATTGAAGAGATGAAAAAGGCAGCTGAATTCAAGCATAAGGAATTGCTTGAATTGATCTCAGCTATGTCTGAAACCAGCACAACCACAGATATTTCATCAGTATGTGAGCAGTCTATGTCTTATCTATCTAACTAATCCTGCATAGGTCCACTTGGGTGCCAATGAATTAAAAAACAGGTAGAAAGCAGCCTTATTATTTGTGGCATTACTCATCTTTCACTAAGTTCAAATTCGTTTTCATTATTGCCCTCAAAACCCAAGATCTTTCATGGTTGTGAATCTGAGGTAGAGATTATTATGAATATTCTTGGTCAACAGTCGCCCAGGGTAGCAATCCTTGGTGGTGGAATGGGCAAGACAAGCCTTGCACAAGCAGTCCTGCACAATCCAGAGACCTAGGCCAAATTTGAAGAGAGATACTTTGTTAGTGCTGAGGCAGCAACAACAAGCATTGAGCTTGCTGCACTTATTGGGCTCCACATAGGATTGAATCCTGGACAGGATCTAACAAAGTCTGTTATCCAGTATTTCTCAAGAAATTCATCTTGCCTGCTAATTTTGGACAACCTGGAGACAGTGTGGGAACCAATCAAATCTCGGAGTGAAGTTGAAGACTTTCTTTCTCTCCCTACAGAGATCCAACATCTTGGCTTGATAGTATGTATGTTGCTGATATCAATGTGTCCTTCTGACCTATCATAGATTACAATGTGAGGAGCAGAGCGACCTGCTAAAGTTCAATGGACTCATCCCTTTTTAGTGCCCTTACAGCCTTTGTCTGATGCTGCTGCACAACAAACCTTCCTGGAGATCACAGATAGTGCCTATGCAATGGAGACTCTGAATGAACTCCTCAGATTCACAGACAATATGTCATTGGCTGTGGATCTTATTTCTCATTTGGTTGACTATGAGGGGTTAGAAAATGTCTTGGGTCGATGGGAGACAGAGAAGACAGCAATGCTTTCTGTGGGCTATGACCGAAAATCAAATTTGGATGCATTGATTAGCCTCTCCCTCTCAAGTCCCCGACTCTCAGCTGAAAGTCAAGAATTATTGAGCCTCCTCTCAATTCTTCCCAATGGACTTTCAGATGCTGAACTTGTGCAAAGCAGACTTCCTATTCCCAATATTCTCAGCTGCGAAGCAATATTACTTGCAACTTCCTTAGCTTATGTGAACAGTGATAGACGCCTCCTGGTATTGATGACTATAAGAGAGCATATCCAGCAACTTTCACCACCATCTCCACCTCTTATACATTGCCTCCAAATGTACTTTTATCAAATTTTGGAGCTATTCAAAAAATATAAAAATGCACCGCAGCAGCAGCAGCCTCTGATCAATCAAATAACCTTGAATCTGGGAAATCTCCAAGAAGTATTGCAACGATGGTTATGGATGACTGGCAGTGATTCAAATTTTGTAGACACCATCCATTGTGTGATATCCCTGAATGCTTTCTACCGGGTCACTGATTGTGGCATAACTTCTCTGATAGATCATATTCGGCATATTTTGGTTGAGCCTTCAGATCCCTATCTACAGATACATTTTTGGACTGAAGTCCTGTATTCAGGGAACTATTATCACCAGACACTGTGGATAGAAGAGTTGTTAGTTAAAGGAATATATTACTTCAAACAAGTCACTAACCTGGTTGCTGAATGTATGTATCCTTCTTCTTTGAGCTATAGTTGGTCTCATGATGTCATTAAGGCAAATTCTATCTTGGAGCTGCATATTTTTTGCTTTTATCACTCAGATTTATCTCGTGCTCTGGAATTCATTTGTAGGGCCCAAGAATTGTCAAAATCATCTGGAGACACTGAGCAGCATTGCAGTGTTTTGATGAGGATAGCTCAATACAACCTTATCATTGGTAATTATTCTACTGCCCAACTATTTGCCACAGAGGCACAACAGGTTGCAAAAGTGGCAATGAATTTGCACCAAAGACCCAGAGCATTTTATCTCCAGGCTCTCTGTGCTAGCTCTTTGGGAAATTACCAGGAGTGTGTGAAATACCTGTGTAGTGGTAAAAAATTGCTTGATATTTGTGGCTTGTCTGGGGGAAGCATGGATCACAACATCACATTACGCCAGGCTGAGGTCCATCTTCTAAAATCAGAATATTCTCAAGCTCAAAGTATCTTCAGAGATTTTGCCAACATAATATCCCTGACCCAAAATCGTTGATTATATGCACTTACCCTTTTGAATCTCACAACAATTGACATTCAGGTCAATACTTGTGCAGAAATTGTGGAGAGAGCATTGAACAGAGTTGCTGAGATCTCTAGCAATCCAGGCTACCCTGAGTATATTGTTATGTGTAAAGCAACCAGGGCATATCTAGAGCTCAGAGAGCGTAAATTTGATTTGGCAGATATGAACCTTCAAGAATGCCTTTATTTTGACCTGAGCTTTTCATTCAAATCAAAAGCCAGATTGCATCTACAAAAAGCTCTGCTCTTTCTTGGAGACACATTCATGATGACCAATGATAAACACACTGCATTCACTCTAGCCCCCAAAGGATTTACTTTTATGGATGTGCATCAGAGCCGAGCACAGTGCATGCTTCGTCTCGGAGATCTTGCATGCAAACATGGAAATACTGCTGAAGCTGTTGCTCACTGGAACACAGCCAGACAACTATTTGAACAATCATCTCAAGCGAAGGATGTCATTGAAATTGACTCAAGACTTGCTGCTTTGGAAAAAGCTCATGATGAAGCGTTGGATAAACTTGCAATCTTAGAGGCACCCACTCAGTTTGGTGAGGTTTCAGTTTCAGTTTCGGGGAGGATTCTGTCAATGCCATTCATGTGTGATGTTTGAAAACAATTCTAGTTTAATATATCTTGTTTACTTCTAGTTCTCTATGTTGGAGTACTACTTATATATTTATTTTCATTATTGCAGCCAGTTGGAGCAAAATATCAGGAAAGAAAAAACAACAATGGACCCTAGTATGTGAGTTTAGAGAGTCTTCAAGGAGAATAGACAGGTTCTGCACAGCCACATGCGGCTTTTTGGCACTTACGCAAAGCAGCATGGTTTTTTTCTGTTTTGAGTGAGGTGAGTGGATTATCTGACTTACAGAATGTTTGCCACAGCAGTTAATGATTGATAGAAATATGAGGGTGGAGAGAGAACTCGACAGGGCAAGATGACAGTTAATTCTGGAAATTGATTTGCATCAGAATCATGTGAGAATCGTCCAGAATTGTTGATGCACTCTGCCCCACTCCCAAAAGGGATTCTGACCTTGATTCCCAGGTCACTTTTTGATAATATTTGGCTTAGAAACGTCACATATATAGTCTTGGCCACTGTCCAGTGTATCACAGTGGTTTTTGTCATATTTATTGCTCTATATCCCCTTGGAGTGCATGCAGAGACAGAGATTTGCAGTTTTTTCTGCCAGGATTTGACTGCAGATGACTCACTGTTGCTATTATTCAGAGGTATGTTGCAAGGAGGGGTACCAGCAGCCATGTGTTGCTTTTGTGAGCAGACAAGGATGTGTGGAAACAGCACATAAGTTGCAAAAAAAAAGAAAAACAAAGTGCAATCAGAAGGTCACAAGAGTGAGAATCGCAATTGTAATCAAGAATCAAAATAAAATCTCTTCTAGAAGAGCTCCTGCATTTCGAAGGTGACTCTGATTTTTGTGGATTTCCTCATGCTTCATTTAAATCCAAATCACTTCCAGAATTGACAAGAATCATCTACTCTGACTGCCTCTATTGTGTCTTCAGGAACCTGAATAGTATTCATTACCATTGCAGATGGCCATTGAAACACTGGCAGACTACAAGGAATTCTGGAGTACTGGTTGAACTACAAAGTAGGGCCCAAACTATGGACATGCTACAAAGTAGGGCCTGAACTACAGATGAACTATGTGGCTCTGCTCTAATTATGTAGTACTATAGCATACTATATTTTTTTTTTCTAAGTGTTTGGTATAATAATTCTCAGTCTGCAGAAGCATTCCAGGGTCATCTGCCAATTCAGCTGCTTGTGAGCCAGGTTTTGCCAGGTCAAAAATCTGCTTGGGAGGAAATGCCATTATGCACAATATGAATACCAGTGTGGGACTCCAACCTGAAAAAATTATCCTATTTTTTGTTTGTCACTCATGGGTCACATACCCACTAAAAACCCTTTCATGTACCCAGTCATCTGGCAAAGATTCTTCATCTGCTAGTATACTGCTCCACATGCTCAAGCCGAGTTGTTTGTTGAACACGAGTGACACAAATTTATTTTTGTCTGTGAGTAGTCAGTTGCATGTGAGAACAGAATTCACTCCTTTCAACCAAAGGTTATGAATTTCTCTTTCACTGTGTACCCTTTCTGGGTTTTCAATAACCCTTTCCTGACACAGATGCCAGATCAGATGCCATGCCATTGAGACAAGGATAGTGAACAATCTTCTCTTTTCGGGGATCCTAAAACTAGTCCCCAATTCAGTAGGGGCCACTGCTGATATTTTTTCAGCCAAAGTTGTTGAGTTAATTTCCACACTAGTCATAGACCAGGGGCATTGCATTCCAGTGCAATATGTTCCAGGGCCTCAGGAATGCGGGAGGTCTGACATTCTGTGTGAATTGACAAGCCCTCAATGTGGATAGGGTAGGCGGGATGGTCGAGGTTGATTTCGTGATTTGCTGATTTTAGATCCGATGAGTGACAGACTGATTTGAGTGACATGACATCGGGTGTCGGCCATAGGCCGAGTCGGAGATTGATGTCGAATGAGTGATTGCGGCAGCAGGAGCGCTGAAAGATTACCTGGGATGTGGGAAAGAGCTCGTGTGTAACTTTGTTCCAGTTCAAGAGACTAAATCAATATAAAGCGTGCGGACATTTTCTCGGGCTTGGGAGCTACCATATAATACTTGCTCAGGTTCTTTCATTCATCAATTATTCCACATAATCATGCTTTCGGAGCCTTGTTCCAGCTTTTGAACTCTGGGCATATCTTCAGTACAGTAGCAAGAAACAGATGCATTTTGTCTATCCAAATATTTTGAGATTTTTCTTCAGTAAGTACCACGGAACGCAAAGCTGTTGACGAGTGAAGTTGGTAAGTTTTGACATATTGGTGGCCCATCATATTGAAGAATGAGCTACTGAGCTGATTCCAGCACCATTCCGAAAATTCTAAGGAGGCAGATCATGGCCAATAGTCTCTAAACCTGAGTTAGATACCTACAAACCAGAGAAAACGACGCCAGATAGCAAGAATTCAAAAGATCAGGGGACGAGATCATCTGTGTTTAAGGCTAGGTGCAATAGAATAAAGCTACGCAGCCTTGAACTAGGCATGCAAAAGACAGGAGTTCAAGTAACTACCGATTGAACTCGAGCGAACACGACAAGTGAGCTTGAGTTTCATGGCCGTGTTCAGAACAAACAGCCGAATCACCGGCCCGTGATATTCGGAGTGCTCATTCATTGTAAAGGTCGTTGAGAAACACCCAAAATTCAGCAAAGAAATGCTATTTTCACTGCTTTTACTCCACTCCAAAGCCTCTGCTTTCAGTATGCTCACTCCTTGCCTCAAATGTGAAAATGGCAGCGTAACACAAACATAACATCAATATGTCGATCAGCGGAGATAGAGACACGAAATGACAAAATCAACCTCGACCATCCCGCCTACCCTAATGTGGAGCCAAAAATCACCAACTCTGAATGTATTATAGATACATTTCCAGTAAAATTCTCATGTGAGGCACTGTAAAGTACCTGATCAAATTGACTTCCGGATTTATCATCAGATGGAGTGTAATTAGAGATTTCTTGAACAGAACATCTTATTCTGTGCAATTTCACAAAGGTGGATTTGCGTAAAGGTTTCAGTTCGAGCTTTCATATGATCTTTGTAAATAGCCTTTGGGATCCATGGGCCAAAGGAATCCCTGGCAACTCAAACATACAGTCAATCTCAGTGTCAATTTTCACAGTTTGAAGCTGTCTCTACTAATGACTTGGCTTGGTTCAATGTCACCTTTTTACATTCAGCACAGGCTACTCTTTCCTTTAATTCTGCAATAACAGCTCTTGACAACCTGAATTTTGTGTCTAGTATCTCATTCTCAAATTTTGTCCTATATTTGCTCAGGGCCCTGGCCAGGAAATCTGAGGATGAGCAAATGAGCAGTGGGACATTTCTGTCTATGTTGTCCAAGATGAACATTAATCCTGCCAGCATTCCAGATGGAAAGTTTTTTTGGTATCTCAAGTCTGCCAAAGGTAATTGAAAACATATGGGTATGTTCAGCAGTGTTTGTGACTGATTTGAGGAGGACCTTGATTGCTGGATTGAACTCCATAGCCTGAAGGATAAGTAAATGTATGAACACTGTTAAAAGTGGTGGTTGAGGCCCAGGTAATTTTGTTCTCCTCACCCGAACTTCATTCAGTGGTTGCTCAGTGGCAAAAAATTCGAAACCTGGCATTCAAATCCAATAACATTATGCTGGTATCATATAAATATTCTGTCAGTGTCAAGTTCCATCTCATTTCCTTTATACTCTACAGGTGTCAGAGCAAGTTTATCATGTAAGTTTAAATTTTCCATCATCAGATTCCATCTGGGAAAGATGCAGCTTATCAGCATTTTTGCAGTCTCAATACACTCTCCTGGATTTCTGCATCCACATTGTGATCTGTCTTGGTAGCATAATGGACATCCACAGTTTCTTTGTCTGATGCCAGACAGGTTAAGTCAATGGAGTCTATCAGCAATCACTGTTCTTTGACCTGAAATAGTCAAGGCATCCTGGACATCTTGCACATGATGGTTCAGTCTGAAGCATGTAGCTGAATCTTGTCGACAAGCTTGCTTATAAAGTTCCTTGTTCATTCTGGGATGTCTCTATGTAGGAATTTTCAATTTAATATGCATGAGAAATAATAGGGTCGTGAAGTGCAAGTGGTGTTTTCTTGCTGTCAGGATCATTTGTGTAATATTGTCTGAGAGTGGAGTTCTCAATGAGATCAGAATATGAATATCCTGCAGGAAGGGATTCAAGATCTGTCCAGGATGTTGATAAGACATGAAATGAAACACATAAAAACCACAAGTTTTTATTCATTTTTATGAATTATTGATGGGAGAGGTGAGGATTAGACTGAGAGCATGTACTCACACCCAGAGTAGCAGGCTGCACTGTTGGTGGCCAGTACACTAAACATTATTGTTCAAACAGCTTAACAATATGGCTGGTAAAGCTGTAAAGTTCTGCCATGAGACAATTAGTGTTGGGCTACAAACAGCATCAGCAAGCTGAGGTTCTATGTGGTGGAGGTGACCAACAGGGAAAATTGCAAAGCATCTTGGTTACTGTTTGAAGGACAGAGCCTGAAGTCACCAGAGAAATGTTCAATATTGCAGCAATAGTGAAGAGCTGGCTCTCACTACTGGATGAACTCTAGGGAGTTGCCATTTGATATATAGCCTCTCCCCACAGGTGAAAACTAATAGAGAGTTCTTACTCTCACCACTTCAGCTGCAGCTACTGTGGATACCTCAGAAATAGAGGCTGTCAGCAGAGTTTCACTACCAGCTGCATGAGAGGTGCTCCTGGGAGACAAAGAAATCAAATGGACTAGATGCAGCATATTTCACCTCCCTTTCTCTCTATCTCGTTCATACCGTACCATACTTACTCACAGACCTCACATGACTCAGATTGCAGTACCTTATAGATACAATGACTTTAGTCAGTACTACCGCATAGCCCTTATGGCCAGTTATGGTATAGCTTGGAAATCTCAACTCAACTCAACTCAACCTCCAGCAGGAGGTTAAATTCACTTCCAAAGGCACATGGATAATGAAAGGGAGTGGTGGGAGTACTATCTCACCTCCCACTAATCCTCATTTGCAACTTGACTGGAGGAAGTAAAGTTGTTGGCAAAATCCTGCCATTCTGCCATTTGACCCGGCAGAATGGCAGGCAAAATGGCTTAATTCGATCCCGTCCGGCAAAATCTGGCAATTGTTCTAGGCTGCGGAGTTTGAAACACGGTCATGTGTAGCTAATTCTGTAGCATTGTTCGTATTTCTTCATTGAGAAAGCGGTGGCATTCGCTAGTGTTTAAAGATATTCCATTTTGAGAACTCGTTCTATCTTTCTACTACCCTCGACATGGCCGGAGGAGCTCTACGTGTTGGCCGAAAGGCTCCTAGTTTTTTCACAAATCACTTCACCCATCTCGAAAAAAAGCCAGACAAGTCAAATTGATACCGATGGAAGTGTAATTACTGCGGCGACAACCCAGGCAGCTCTGGCGAGTCAATCGAAGGCCGTGATAACAACCTTCCCCAACACATTGCGGACAGCAGAAAGTGTCTGGATGCTCCCGAAAATGCCCGCCTTGAGGCTCATAGCTTCATGGCGAACAAGAAGAAGGACAAAGATCCGGATCCTCCTGCCACCCAGGCAGCCAGGGACATCACGGTCATTGACGTGGATGTGGAGCCCACTAGCAGTGACCAACCTCGGAAGAAGAGGAGGACAATTCAAGGCTCCATGTCTGCGTTCCTAGACCAGGCCACCGTGACCTTCTTTAATGGCTCACACTACTGGAGCGGGCAGCTCATGGTGCTTGAGTGTTACGTCCCATCGAACTCCTCTCACAATTACTTGCCTTCGCCGAGATGCACAGACCAAAGTCAATGACCTTTCTGCTGTTAATTCAGATGTTATTTCCATTGTTCTACACTCACCGGAGTTCTGGGTACTCGTTCATCAGCTCACACGGATCGCCAAACCCATCGTCGATGCCATCGGAAACTGCGAATCTCGTCAGACCACACTCGCAGACTGTATGTTGCAGTTTATTCGCTGTGCACGCACCATGTCCAAAATCACGCTGGAGGATGGTGAAGACGCCGGATTCCTCGAGCATGCCAAGGATACTTTCGATCGCCGATTCCAGCTCATTGCAACCCCGAATCACTGGCTTGCTCTATTCCTTCACCCCCTGTGCCGAAAGCTCGCAGTCTCTGATGCATCGCGCGGCCGTACTATCGAGTTCATGATCAGAACTGCGATGGGTATTGCGAAGCTGTGGCAATGGAGTGAGCAGAAAACTCTCAAACTCCGAGATGATCTTCGCAAATACCACCAGTGCAAATCACCCTTTGGCGGAGGAAAGAAGGATGCTCGAGAATGGTGGGAGGAGATTCCAAGGGACAGTTATGGAGGGATATGAACACTGGCTATTGCATTGGCATCCGTGGTCCCTCACTCTGCCGATGTGGAGCGCTTGTTCTCGGACCTTGGCGGCACTCAATCACCATGTCGCAGTTTGTTGTCTGTGGACAGCATGGAGAAGACTGGGAAAATCCGAAGCCGGCTCACTTACGAGCTGGAGGAGCAGGCCAGACTGGCCGGCAAGGATAAACATCGCAAGCACAACCATATGCACACTTCAGCTGAGACAGGAATCAACACTGATCTTGCAAAAGATCTCGAGAATCCAATCGCATGGATCCCGCCTCTTGACGGCGCTGACGAGGAGGATATTGTTGAGAAGGCTTACCAGGATTTGGAGAAGACATTAAAAGATGAAGACGTGGTCCCAGAGTCCCAAGGTTCCATCATTGGTGGTGAACTCGTCAACTTTGTTGAACTTGACCGACTGGAGCATGGGGATTTGACAATGCTGAACAAAGACAGCATAGATGTGGTCGGTGGTGATGCAGCAAGCGTCTGGGATATCCACGAACTCATGAATAGGTAGAATTTGTACTGTAAAACACGGTTTTGGTGGTGAGCGAGCACGAGAAAGAAAGAAATAATCTGCCAAATTCTGCTGTCATTCTGCCTGCCGTTCTGCCATTCTGCCCGGCATAATTGACTGAAAATCATTCTGCCCCCTGCACTAGGAGGAAGCCCTTCAGTGACATGCTGCTGAGTGTTGTGGATGATGACATCTATGATTGCAGTGCAGATAGCAAGTGACTGCTGCCTCTGGAGCATGGGAATGGCTTGTGGGAGGATTTCCCTTTCACCCAGAAACATATCTGAGATGCTCCGGCAGGAGGATCACACTTGCCATGGCAGCAAACCTGACCTTGATGGAGTGCAAACACACTGCAGGGAGACAAATGAAAGAAATAGGATGTGTGCTGGCTGCCACCAGCACAGCTGGCAGTTGTGATGCTGACTCATGGGAGATGACCAGAACAGTCTGGGAGTCAAGGAAACTAGCATGCAAGATGACACCACCCACAGGAGCATGTGAATTAGTTCCGGCTGGAGATATACCCATGATTGAGAAATGACTGTGATATGACTGGTTTGATCATCCAATTTTTAGCCAACAATTGTTGCAACTTGAGGCTTGGCAAGCTGCCACAACTCAAGATCATATTTGTGAGGTGTTGCAAAGGAAGCTTGATGGCTGTGTAAGAGGAACTGAGGCAACCAGAACAGTAGAATGACGAGCCAAAATTGGGTGCTAAGAGAATGTCACAAACAACGCCTCTCATCCACTGAATGGTAAGAAGTCCAGGGATTGGGTGGTGAGGTATTAGCGTTGTAAAATGAGTGGAATAAAAGTGCTAAAGTACAGGACAAAGTACGACTCTACTTATACTGTTCTTTGAGCTGTGTGAATAATATAAACATGTGTATTACAAATGTACTACAGGTGTTCGCCATGTGCTATGATGTCATATGTCCAACATGTGTTTGCCATGCTCCCTCCAGAACATTCCATGTCAATCTATATCTGCCTCCATCTTATCTGATGATTTGTCATCTATCTTATCCATGAGCACTAAGATAATGGGTTTCTTGGGCACTAAGATGACTGGTTCAGATGCAACAGAAATGTCAGGTTCTGGGACCAAGTGGTGTAGAACAGCTCATCCTGCATGTGATTTTGACAGGTAGGCACCTTTAGGCACTCTATCAAAAAAAAAAAGTGGGCATACCTCAGGAATTGGTAGTCTATGGGAGGAAACGAAGAGTTTGTTCACTGTCTCCATGCCTACTCTGCTCTACTCTGAAACAACGACAATTCAGAGAGATTAGGTGCCTCACCCACAGATAGAGTCAGTCTTGCCCAACATATCAAATTGGAGGTCAACTAAACATGATAAACCTCTCCCAATTACAGCTCTTTGCGGAACTTAGGGCGCGGCTTGTTTTTTTCTGATTTTGATGCTTTTCACCAAGTCTGCTGCCCTGAGCCCAATTTTGACCGTATTGGGTCGGGAATTGGTGTGTTGGAATCACATTGAAAATCTGCAGTCAACCTAATACCGGTATTTTTGATGCCATCAAAAAATACAATTTTTACCAAAAAATCTCGGTTTTCAGTGAGTCACCTGTAGCAGTTGGAGTACAGTCTCAATTAACCTAATTTTTTGATATGCTGACTGTATAAATATACTCTGGTCAACCATTACATTTTTACATGTAGGCACACCCAAATCTGCTTTGACTGCTCTATTTTCCCAAGGAGGAGAATAACCATTTAAACATAGTGCGCAATGATTGTCAATTACTTAAAATATTGTCTGTCCAAAGTTCACATTGACCAGAATATATGTATAGGTATGGCATATCCAAAAACTAGGTCAATCGGAGGAGTAGTTCAACTGCTACAGGTGACTCATTGAAAGCTGAAATTTTTTTGGGAAAAATTGCATTTTTGATGGCATCAAAAATACCGTTATTAGGTTGACTGCAGATTTTCAATGTGATTCCAACACACCAATTCCCGACCCAATACGGTCAAAATTGGGCTCAGGGCAGCAGACTTGGTGAAAAGCATCAAAATCAGAAAAAAACAAGCTGCGCCCTAAGTTCCGCAAAAGAGCTGTAAAGCATTATTGAAGGAAACTTGACACTGCTCAAGTAAATGTTACAGCTCTTTGCGGAACTTAGGGCGCAGCTTGTTTTTTTCTGATTTTGATGCTTTTCACCAAGTCTGCTGCCCTGAGCCCAATTTTGACCGTATTGGGTCGGGAATTGGTGTGTTGGAATCACATTGAAAATCTGCAGTCAACCTAATAACGGTATTTTTGATGCCATCAAAAAATGCAATTTTTCCCAAAAAATTTCAGCTTTCAATGAGTCACCTGTAGCAGTTGAACTACTCCTCCGATTGACCTAGTTTTTGGATATGCCATACCTATACATATATTCTGGTCAATGTGAACTTTGGACAGACAATATTTTAAGTAATTGACAATCATTGCGCACTATGTTTAAATGGTTATTCTCCTCCTTGGGAAAATAGAGCAGTCAAAGCAGATTTGGGTGTGCCTACATGTAAAAATGTAATGGTTGACCAGAGTATATTTATACAGTCAGCATATCAAAAAATTAGGTTAATTGAGACTGTACTCCAACTGCTACAGGTGACTCACTGAAAACCGAGATTTTTTGGTAAAAATTGTATTTTTTGATGGCATCAAAAATACCGGTATTAGGTTGACTGCAGATTTTCAATGTGATTCCAACACACCAATTCCCGACCCAATACGGTCAAAATTGGGCTCAGGGCAGCAGACTTGGTGAAAAGCATCAAAATCAGAAAAAAACAAGCCGCGCCCTAAGTTCCGCAAAGAGCTGTAAGGTCAGTTAAATGACTTTGGTTCAAACTCAATGTGTGCTGGTTTTAGCCCTCAAACCAGTTTAAACCATCAAACCAGCATACAGCTCTTTGCAGAACTTAGGGTACAGCCTGTTTTTTTCTGATTTCGATGATTTTCACCAGGTCTGCTGCCCTGAGTGCAATTTTGACCACAATGGGTTGGGAATTGGTGCATTGGAATTACATCGAAAATCTGCAGTCAAGCTAATACCGGTATTTTTGATGCCATCACAAAATGCAATTTCTGTCAAAAAAATTTCAGCTTTCAGCAAGTCACCTGTTGCACTTGAACTACTCCTCCAGTTGACCTAGTTTTGGAATATGCCATACCTATACATATATTCTGGTCAATGTGAACTTTGGACAGACAATATTGTAAGTGATTGTAAATCATTGTGCACTTTGTTGAAATGGTTATTCTCCTCCTTGGGAAAATAGAGCAGTCAAAGCGGATTTGGGTATCCCTGCATGTAAAAACATAATGGTTGACAGGAGTATATATATGCAGTCAGCATATCAAAGTATTAGGTTCATTTGGAACTTAGGGCGCAGCCTATTTTTTTTCTGATTTCAATGCTTTTCACCAGATCTGCTTCCCTGAGTGCAATTTTGACCGCATTGGGTCGGGAATTGGTGTGTTGGAATCACATTGAAAATCCGCATTCAACCTAATACCGGTATTTTTGATGCCATCAGAAAATGCCATTTCTGCCGAAAAATCTTGGGTTTCAGTAAGTCAGCTGTAGCAGTTGGAGTACAGCTTGAACCAACCTAATCTTTTGATATGCTGACTGTATACATATACTCTTGTCAACCATTATGTTTTTACATGTAGACATACCCAAATCCACTTTGACTGCTCTATTTTCCCAAGGAGGAGAATAATCATTTCAACAAAGTGCACAATGATTTACAATTACTTCCAATATTGTCTGTCCAAAGTTCACGTCGACTAGAATATATGTATAGGTATGGGCTATCCAAAAATTAGGTCGATCGGAGGAGTAGTTCAACTGCTACAGGTGACTTGCTGAAAGCCGAGATTTTTCGGCAGAAATGGCATTTTCTGATGGCATCAAAAATACCGGTATTAGGTTGAATGCGGATTTTCAATGTGATTCCAACACACCAATTCCCGACCCAATGTGGTCAAAATTGCGCTCAGGGAAGCAGATCTGGTGAAAAGCATCGAAATCAGAAAAAAACAGGCTGTGCCCTAAGTTCCGCAAAGAGCTGTAAGTAAAAGCCATTCCCTGCTCAAATCCAAGCAAATTGAGATTATTCTGTTCAAAAGGGAACAAAATTGAACTCTGATTAGCTAAGATTAGCTAAACTTAGGTAATAGTGGTGCACTGTGATCAGGACCCTGTGGTCAACAATAGACTGATAGACTTTTATATAGTGGAGTACAAGCATTCATATAGGGCATCTGTCTCCAGGAGACCTGCAGACATTTATGAAAGGAGGACAGGCTGATGATTGACCATCTACTATGATATTTCACTCTTCACTATCATTTCAACTAAATTCATATACTAGAGGTCTTATTTTTTTTTGTTTTTTTTTCCCTCTTTCTACTCTTCATCAACAACAAAATAAATATGTAAATAGTACTTCAACATAGAAAAACAGAAGAAGCAAGATGTTATATAAAACAGGAATTGTTTTCACATATTACACAAGAAGAGCCTCAGAGAAATCCTCTTCAGCCTTACTAAACAACTGAGTAGGTGCCTCCAAGATTGAAAGTGTATCCAAGGCCTCCTTGTGAGCGTTTTCCAATGCAGTAAGCCTAGAGGCAATTTCAATGACATCTTTGGCTTGAGATGATTGTTCAAATAATGGTCTGGCTGTGTTCCAGTGAGTAACAGCTGCAGCAATATTTCCATGTTTGTATGCAAGATCTCCCAGACGAAGCATGCACTGTGCTCGGCTTTGGTGCACATCCATACAGGTGAATCCTTCAAGTGCTACTGTGTATAGACTACACCACCGCACGCTAGTGATGTTGAATTGACGTCGGGACTGAAGGTCAATAGACATCAATTGATTAGCTCAATTTATTGTACTTTCGACATCAAATACCAATAGGATCGGCTAATCAATAAAACATCATTGCGACTTCCGACATCGAATTAAAGTCAATTGACCACATCTAAATCTTGTAGCACTTGAGCCATATTGAAGCTCTGGTCTACATCCTAATATATGCGATATACAGCTCAGTTCACAACTTTCTTTAATCTCGCAATATTCATTGATTCCATTCCAAATTGTGAACAATAAATAAACCAGTGCTACACAGTATTATCCAACCTATTCCCGTCCTCCTGATTGTCCTCCTCGTCCTCCTCCGGCTGATTGGATGCGCCTCTAGGCTCCTCCTTGATCTCCTCGTCGTCCTCGGGCTCTGGTGAGAGGTGCCTTCGCTTGGTCCCCCTCTTCTTCTTCGTGACACGTTGAATCTTTGGAGCAAGCTTCGAGAGGTTTTGAAGCCATTCAGGGCTGCCATCGCCAACATGATTGCCAGTCTGGAATGTTGTTTTGCTGGAAGATTTGTATAGCTCGCAGTCTTCTTCGTAAAGCGTCTCCAAGGCTCTAATGTATCATAAATCAGAAACCCTGATGGATGAAAGTATGAACACACCCGAGGTATATTTCCGGCGGTTCGAAATGAAGCTCCTCGAGTTGCTGGTCGACCTTGTCCCAAAATTCGTTGTTTGAATGATTAAGTGGGATGTGGGAGCGCTGCAAAGAGTTGGCAATGGTCAACAAGGGAAGAAAAGGCTTACAATGAGTGCGAGCCGGAAGTATAAAGTGAGTGTCGCGTTTACTTTCGGCGCATGTTTGAGAAGTTCGGCAGCCAGGGCGGCGATTGGGCGTATCTCGGTGCCGTTCTTCGCATCAATAGAGGTTTGAATCTGTAAGAATGTGTTATTGGGGTGGCATTCGAACGAGTGAGCAAACGTACCGTCTTCTTCATCGCGCTTCGAGCAAGAGTTAACTCGCGTGCAACAACTGAGTTGAGCTGATCACACTCGGACCTATCAGCGGCAGGGAGTTCCTTTATACCGCTGGCTCGCATCGCTTGCTGCATTGCCGTCAACAGCTGGCCTGTATCAGAGAATATTGACTTACAATCACAGCGCTCTCCACTGTGCCAGAATAATATTGGATGTTTGGTAGCAGAAGCAGTGCATGAATGAATTTCCGGATGCTTTTCTGCAAAAGAATCAAGAGGACACATCGGAGTTAATACAAGGAGCATACAGCGAGTTTGGTCGACGGTGTCCAGTTCTCAGACCGCTCCTCCATGGATTTTGCAAGCATATCTTCGACCTGGAGAATGTGCACAAAATGCAGTGCATCCCGTTCGTCTTTGCTTGTGGTCTATCAGACTTTGAGCGCAAAAAACCCGAAGGGAAATGGGTGGCACACCTCAATATATCGTTTAAATTCTGCTTGCCTCTCGCTTGAAAACTTGACTCGTTTGAGAGTGCGTTCTCCGAAGCTTTTCAGAGGGGCACAAGGTAAACTCAAGCGCAAGGGGGGAGGGACGCTGTTGTATCCTGGCGATCCATGAGTGAGAGAGCTGGGGCTTGAGTCCAGTCCAGTGTTGCCACCACTGTCAAGCCTGGTGTAGCCACCACCAAGTGGCAGAACAGTCTGTGGGGCTGGAGTTGAGCGCGGAGTGCTGAGTGGTGTTCTATTTTCCTGGGATTGACATGCCAGGCGTTGGCGGGAACGTTCCAGCGAAGATTTCGTCGATGCCATGGCAAAGGTGGTGGAAGAGACGAAGATGCACAAGCAAAGATTGCGGTACAAACTTTTGTTCTCCCAAAGAGGCAAACATGCAAAACATGTGATCGCACCTCGAATTTTCCACTGAACTGTGCTCACCAGTCCATGGCTCCTCCATGGTGGCAACCTCCTCCAGGTACTTGCTTAGTTTGCTATAATACCTCCTTGGCTAACTTGAGAGAAAAGAACAAGCAGAATTCGTACAATGGTCTGAAGATGGCGAGCATGTTCGCTGTAAACTTTGTCATAACGAGGCAAAAGCAAATGTCAAACCATGGATCGCACGTAAAGGTCTCAAGGCTCATCTACAGTCTTCGACACATCTTGCCTGCTACAACCATCACATTAACCGCATAAATGCCCGCAAGGAACAACTCAAGCAGCTCACCGGAGCATATGATGCTGAAGGTGTATCGGAGTATCCGCAGTTTGCGACTCCTGGCCCTCCGGATTTGCCGCCTATGTTTCCAGAGCCGGAATTTGAGGACAATGTATTCATGGATGAACCCCAGAGGAACATAACCAAACTGATCGAGGAATTGGGCCAGAACGAACGGCCCCAGACCAAGACCGTCACTCCTGAGGAAATGCGTGCACTCATTCGTCAGGAGTATGAACACATGCTTGAGGAGGCTTACGCCGAAAACACATTAGATGGGGACACAGACAGATTCATTGCGGATGACCTGCCAAAGGAAAACTTGCAGGAAGATGATGACGACGATGAATGTTTTGACTTCTCGGCACAAAAGACGTCTGAATATCGGCCTTATCCGAACAAAACTGTGAGTTCCCGGGAATCAGAATCGAAGTTTGGACTCACAAAATCACAGGTAATGCTACTCGACATCATGGACAATCTTCCACGCTGCCGGTTCCCCAGCACACAGATGTCGCTGGTAATCCACTTTGCCAAGCAACTCGGTGTTCCCAATGTTCCATCCCTGCAGGGCCTGCGTAAAATTCAGCACAAACTCCAGGCCAGCTGCGGAGGCGCACCCGTGAAGACACAATCCGCCCTTGGGAATATATTTTACATGAATGATATTCGCGATTCCATTGCACGTGACTTCGCCAATTCACTTGTGGCACCCCACATGCATCTTTATCCCGAGGAAACCGACGGCCCTATCTCCGAAACCTATCAAGCTGAGCGGTGGATGGAATATACACCATCCTAGCTTACACCGATGTTCTCCAAGGGGTATAAACGGTTTTGGATTGAAGAGCTAGCGCGGCTGCGTAATGGAACATTTATCATCCCTCACACTTGGATTGTTCGGAATGGTGTTCTTACCTCGGACGCAACAATCGTGACACGAACACCCAATGGGCATTGGCAGCATCACACTGAAGATGAGATAACAGTCATGGCCGATGACCTGGACTCGGATTACACCGATGTGGTGGCCGAATTTGGCGGAAAACTCACCTGGGTTGACCCTGGCACTGTCTCGGAAATGCCGAATCCAATGCGTCAACTTGTGGACGATGACGAGGATCTTTACGTCGTGATGGTTTCACCATGGGCTGACAACGTCTCCGGGAACAAGTCCAAGCAATATAACAAGCACATGAACATGTACACTGGCAACGGTTGCCTGCCTGGACGTCTTCTTCAGCAGGAATACAATATCCATTACATCTCAACCTCACCTCATGAATCCTCTGCCGAGCAATTTGCCACGTTCCGAGATCACGTTAACAGCACGGGAAAAAATCCAATCAAGTGCTATAATGCAACAACCAAACGACGCTGCCGCTGCATCCTTCGAACCCCAGGACTGCCAGCTGATAACCCGCAGCAATCGGAGGAGTCGAGCCACATGGGGAGTAATGCAAGTTTTCCTTGCCGCAAGTGCAAGTGGGGGGACCAAAGTCGAAAAGGAAACAGACACGAAGTATCACGAGTGCCATCTTGTTGGTGTAGCTCGGACTGCTCAAGAGATCCGAGAAACACTGCAAGAACAGCTTCGATTGGCGATGCTCGGGAATGCCGAGGCTGTGAAGGAAAATCAGCGAAGCACTGGCACCAAGGACAAAATCACGCAGTACTGGATTGAGATGCTTTTTGGGAAAGCAAAAGCCCTCAAAGCAGCCAGTCCTCGTCGAGACAAAGACAGTATCGCCTCTGAGCTCGGAACTTGGCTCGAGACACAGCCCGGGGACAAGATGAACCCGTTGCTTGATATCACAGGCCTTGATCCATCTCAAGATACACCGGTCGAGCTACTTCACACCATTCTTTTGGGTGTTGTGAAGTACATCTGGCATATTCTCAATACCACCCAGTGGTCGGATGATGATCGGTGTCTGCTTGCCATCCGATTACAGTCCACAGATATCAGCGGACTAACTATCCCACCGATCCGTGCGAACTATATGATACAATACAGAAACAACTTAATCGGCAAGCACTTCAAGACGTTGATGCAGATGCTTACCTTCCATATTCATCATATGTCAGCACCGGAACAGTTTGCTCTTGTCAAGGCGGCAGGCGAGCTTGGAGCACGACTTTGGGTTCCAGAGATCGATGATATGGAGGATTATTTGGTGCAACTGAAGATTGCGATCGCAAATGTCCTCGACGCATTTGATGCTGTCAATCCGCTCAGAATTCTCGAAAAGATTAAACTCCACCTATTGGCACATATACCGGATGACATACGACGCTTCGGGCCCTTGATACGCTCTGCCACAGAGATATATGAGGCTTATAACGGTGTTTTCCGCCTCTGTTCCATCTTCAGTAACCGCCTCGCTCCAAGTCGGGATATATCCCGAAAGTTTGCTTCCATGAGCCGGGTCAAGCATTCTCTTTCGGGCGGTTACTGGTGGGATTCATCTTCGAAACAATGGATTCAGGCAGGCAATGCGGTGCAGGAGGTTCTACACACTGATTCCATATTCCAACGACACCTGGGGTGGGTATCACCCAGACTGTCAGATGCTGGCTCGATAAAGCCAATGCCGTTGTCAAAGAAGGCAGCTATGGAATGGGGTCAAACAAAAGCATCTGCACATTGGAACTCAGAGACAGCACTTGCAGCTGATAGTTGGTGGCGACTCGGCCGTGTTCTCACAGCACAGAGTGGAGATGAAGTCAGTGTCAAGTCATGGGTTATCGCACAGGATTCGGATGGAAATTTGGTCGTCAGACGCATTGCAGAGCTTCTGGTGGCCGAAAAATCACTGGTAACCTTGGAACGATTTATCTGCAGCAAAGAGCTCCACCCCGACTTCAATTGGCCAATATTGCGTTGTCCAGCTGGGCTCGAGATCACTGAAGAGCACATCACGTCTTTTCTTGTGCTCCCAGCATCTTCCATTCAGTTCATATTCTCAGTGCAGCATGACTGTCGCAGGGGTGACTGCCAGCCCACGGTGGTTCGCAAAGAAATCCAGGAACGAGAAGAAACAGATCGTGACATCAGCTTGATAAAGCATGACGATGATGACCACTTTGTCATTAATACAAGATAAGCCGTCGCTACGCTCCGGCAATGAGGGTGGCTCAGTGTAATTGATTGAGACAATTTTGGGACAACTATTTACACCAAAATCTCATGGTATGTGACATTCGTAGTTGTGTTTTCGCCTGGCCGCAATCGAACCTTTGCATGATCTCGGTGGCGAATTCTCGAAAGAGCTGTATAGAGTTGACCGTGTGAGAATACCGGTCGAGTCAAATCCACGCCAAGAACATCCAACGTTAGTCCTTGACAACTGTTGAAAGTAGTGGAATAGGCAGGCGCGAGCGGAAACTGGCGTCGGAGCAAGGTATGCCCTGAAGCAAGGACAACGGAGAAGCATATCCTCGGAATGAGAATATCTTCGTTGTCGATGATGTTGATTCCACCTACAACGCCTTTGAGGAGGCGGACCGTGATGAGTCGTATTCCTGTTTGAACAATCACGACCCGGACATTTTTAACGAGGCCACGATCGACAGAGAAGTTGCGTAATAGACGGAAAACTGTATTGGTTTTGATAGTGAGTGAGTGTGGCGGAAGGCCGGGTGGAGCGTGCTGGGCAACGTAGTCGAGGATGCTATCTGGTGCGGTGAGACCCTGCTCGTCAACTTCCTTGAGGGAATCTGCAGCTAGATAGGTCCGACTTGTTCCTTGAATACTGCGAAGAATTGTGTCGTTGTAGAAATCCACTTGCTCGTTTGTGGGACAGAGTATACTTCTCGTCAAGCAAGCAATGGCATCGGTGAGGATGTCTGCAGGATAAACAAAGTCAATCAGCTCAGAAGCTGAATGGACTTTCGATAGCATATCCAATGCAATCTCAGGGCCAGCACCGTCGCCAATAGCGTCCACAAATTCCGCAAAATCAGGATCGGTTGCATTCCTGATTGGGATTGTGAGCCGTACGGTGGAAAAATGAGGGAACAAAGGCGAGGATTTAATGGATGCATCGACGACCTCTGCTCTTGAGCCACCGCGGACCACTGGACAGGTTTGCCGGAAGTCGCCAAGAGAACAATGATTTTACCACCGAATGGGAGATCGTTTCCCATGATGCGACGGCATGTTTCTTCAACGCATGCCAAAACGGCTCGATTTGCCATGGGGGCTTCGTCCCAAACAATCAACGCAGCTTCCTTCAACAATTCCCCACGGGGGTCTGATGGGTCGATAGGGGATTCGAGCATCTCATTTTTATTGTTCACAGGAACCTAGATAGGATAGAAGATTCGGTATAAAGACGGTGGAAGGTCAACTGGGTACCTGCCTTGAATGCGGAATGGGTGGTTCTCCCCCCGGGATAAAGTTGAGCAGCAAATGCCGACGTTGCAGTTGGAATCACGATGCGGCCTATGGATCGCAATTTGTCACAGAGAGCGTTGACTAATGTCGTCTTTCCACGACCTGCTTTGCCGTCAATGAAGATGCAGAGTGGACGACTCTCCATCACAGCCGAGAAGATCTGGGAATATATGTCTTGCTGGTCTGTGTTGAATATCCCGATCGTGTTATCTGCTCGAATTTGGAGATCATTTGAGACTGCGCTCCAGCGTAAGAGCTCGTGGTTGATTTCGCGGCTATGAATAGTCGCTTCCGGCAGCCCGAAGTCGGATAAGTGTTTCCCGTATTCTTCCAGTAGATGGCTGATGTCGTCAAGGGCGAGGTTTATGCCAAGATTTGCACAGTTGTTGGTCTGGAGGATGAAATCCTGCGCCAAATGGTCCTGAACGAGCTCCCACAATGTAAGTGGACCATCCACGCATTCGTGGATCAAAAGATGGACAAATAAGATACGCAGTTCGCGTGGAGTGCGTAGGTCGCGGATAGCTTCCAGCATAGCATAGGTTGCTTCATTTCGATCAGCAAAAAGCCCTAGCTCTCTGGCAGCTTCTTGGAAGGAGCCGTATTCGATGTCTGCGACGGTGCGGGCCATCCTGAACGATCGACATGGACGGTTTTGGAGTATGACACGTAGGTAGAAAAGGTCTCCCTGGGATGGACGTATAGAGCGAATGCGTGTCACATGGCACTGTGCCCCGGATCGCATTATTACGTGCATGCGAGGTGAGCCAGTATCATTTGGCTGTTCCAAAAAAATATGCTGCCTTGCGCGGAGCGGAACTCGCCAGGCGGAATAAGGTGTAGTATTCGGTGTATGTGAGATCATCAAAAAGGCGAGGAGTTCCGTTTGTAACGAAAGAACCTGTGGGTCGTAGGAAGTATCGGTTGAGCTGAGAAAGGACGCTCGAATTAGTGGAACGATGGTATTGATGATTGGATGTTGCGTCCGGGAGATGTATTGGTAATGCGGTGACGGATGGTTCTTTTTTGGTGACATGAAAGCCCATGATCCGCCACGCTGCTTCACCTGCAGATAGGTAGCGTGCATCCCAAAACTCCTCAATTTCGTCTACAGGATCATCATTTGTGGTCGTGACTCGGTATCGGGTGGAATCACCGGCTGAACGAAATGAGTAAACGGCTTTGAAAATTGAAATTGATCAAGTACCTTTGTGAATGTACTTGAACAGGTATTGGAAAAGGTGCGAACTGCCCGCAATTTCGAAATTAATGTGGCATTTGAATTTTCGAAGAAGGGGCAGGCAGTGTGGTACCACCATTTCATCCCCGTTCCGACGGCGGCGATAATGAACGCGGCCTTCAATGTCAATTGTCGTTTCGTCTTGCAGCGGTTTGGGGTAGTGGAAACGGCAGGTGCGTGTGCCATCAGCGCTCTCGCGCTGACAATACTTTGATGCTGGACGGCTCGGTAGGGGGTGGTTATGCATCATGAATTTCCGTACCAGTGCGGCATCCGCAGCATCATCTGGAATTTCTGCAGAGACGATGCTGTCGATTTCCGCAGGATCCACGCAATCTTTGGGAAATTTGATGAGTGTATGGGAATGAGGAAGGCCGCGCTTTTTGGAATTCCACGCAATGTATACAGTATACTGGTCGCCCGACATTGACGAACATGGTCTTGAGGGTCTGTAGTAAGAGAGCGAATTTGCGCTTGAAGACCCGAACAACAACCATTGGTATATCGGTGTAATCCTGGCCCGGTCGTAATTGAGATTGAATTTCGGGCCATTCGGGATTACACGTCATGGTTACGAAGAAAGTGGGGTTTCCGTGGCATGCGGCAATGGCCAAGGAGTCGGAAATCTGTTCGGAAGCCCACCGTTTGGACCCGAGAAATGATGCAGGAAGGTAAATATTCTCGTTGGGCTCAAGTTCGTTGGACACGCCCATCAATGCAGCATCATTTTGCCGCAGACGGACTTGATTGGAGCGGATGTATGCCAACCGTGATTCTAGATCTCGGCTGAACATGTCAACGATGTATTCGTTTGCGAGCCTCCCAAATATCTGGAAGCGCGGCTCTCGTAATAGGCGTGCACGGTAGTGCCACATCTGAGTCGTCGGAATATCGGCATTCGGATCAAGAGGTTCGTCAAGACGATTATCCCGAGTGGATCCGACGATCCCCCAACCAAGAGTGCCGTGAGGGAAGAGGAGAGGATATGATAAGGGTTCCCAATAGCGGCTAACGGTCGATACCGATTGATTTTCACCGTTTGCCGTTACCACTATCATCCGTCGAGCTTTAATCTCGCTCTGTGTAGTGTTCGAATATGACATGATGGCCGCTATTTCGGACGTTCCTGTATCCTGCAGAATAATGCGAGCATTTGTGGGTCCACTGGTATTCAATTGTCCCAAGAATCTGAGGTTGATCGCAAAAGAGTTGATACGAAGAAGTGCGTCCTTGAAAGCCGTGATCCATGTATCAGGAATCGATGCAAACCAGTCTGAGTGCTGGTGAGGAGGCGTTGTTTCGACGAAGCCATCATATAGTAACCATCGGACAGCGGAATTGTGGTGATTAGGCCGAACTCTGTGGTACACACGTCCCTGGATGGCCATGAAACCCGGAGGCCCATCAATTTGGGGGAAAGGCTGGGTTGTTTCGAGAGAGGCAAAAGAAAGCATGAGATTCAGAATTCGTGAAAGGTGCGAGACACGAGGGTCATTGAGAAAGATATCGAATTCGGGCGGCAGAGGGGGTAAAGGTCGAACATCGTTGAATTTTGAACCTCCAGGACCACAACAAAAACCGGGTTTTTCGCCAGTGAGGAGTATGACGCCGCAGGTCGGACATTGATGCTGTTTTCCGCGATAGACTGCGCCCCAAGCGAGTCGGGGATCAGAGATGCCTCCAATGTGCCAGGTAGGAGTTGTATTAGCCATTGGCAAGCTACAATTGATGAGTTGTGTAAATGAACATATACTGTAGCACCTACCTATCCGTAGGTGGTCAGAGATGAACCGAGAGATGAGAGTCGGAGCCAAGACCGATACGTGATGTGCGCCAACACAGCCAAACAATTCGCCGTTCAGTTCGGGATATGGGCGAATTGCAATTGGGTCGATGTTGACATTTAAATGAGTAAATCACTCGGGATTCATTGAAATAAATATTCACAGAACAGAGGACGGACAGAATGTTACTACAACAATACCTCGGACGATTACAAAGAGTACATAAACACGGTAGGGTTAGGAGCGGTTGTAAACATCACGGTGACAGAGATTCTGAGTCTGAGACGTTTTCAAGAGACGGCGGAACCTTGAGACGGTGGTGAGCAGGGCTTGGGAAAAACGCAATGAAAGATACGGACCTCAGAAAGTTCATCTTCAAGGTCGGGCATGGAATCGACACCAGAATGAATTGAGTTGTTGGTCACAAAAAAGCCTCTACATAATAAAAGATGTTAGGATTAAGGATATCACGCGGTAAAGAAAACGAGATACGGAAAGTGAGGAGCTCCCCGAAATTGATATTCAAGAATGATCTAATGAAGCGTGAAGATCGAAGTTGTCGAATGAAAGAATCGCGTACATTATGGTACTTGGGGATAGCTGACTGGGAGCGTGCGAGATGTTGAAGAGGATGTGGCATAGCGCGGGAGCTCTGCATTGGCGTTGCGGGCTCAGAATTTAGATATTCGTCTCGACAACACAGACAAAGAGCGAGTCGGATGGATTGAAAAATATCTGTGATGATAATGAGCGTGGGCAGGTCTGTATGCACAGTGTCAGAACATACTGTGGAGGAAAGGCATGGCTGAGATGGAAAGACAGAGAAAAGAGCGATGAAATGAGGGAGCACGTCAGCTTCTTAGATATGTGACGACGAAAAAGGAATAGTTCTTCGGTCAAAGCCGAGCCAGTCGTCTAAAGGACGGTTAAATTGGAAGTCAGGAAAAAAGTCAAATCTTACCCGATGTTGGACATAAGAGCAGAAATAATTTCCGGTGTTCTAACCGCAGGAGAATCAAGATCCGGGGGCCAAGTCGAGATCGGGTGGCCGAATTTGGCAGATTTGTTCTTGGAGGGCTCCTCGCGCGCTCCATGAAGGGCTTTCCGAAACGCTCGTCGCAAATCTTTATCGTATAGCAGTATGCCATAGGTCCCATTGGGTGCGAGTTGGTACGATAGGGAAACGAGTTTGAAGCGCTGATAGTCGCAGTCGCGAATGTGGAAATCTTGAAATCTCAGCAGCATGTAAGCCAAATCCGCAACATGAAACGGTTCTTCGCTCGGAATGAAAAATGCAACGGCATACTGCGCATTAGCCGGGCGATGAGAAGAAATAACGTCGATGGCTTTCATCCAGACAAAGAGAACTGGTGTAGATTTCGCATGGCGGATAGTTTCGAGACGGATGTCGGTGCGGTATACCGAGGAATTGGGCTGCAAAAAAATTGGAGCTCTAATGAAGATAGCGACGATGAATATGAAACAGACCGCTATCAATGAGGGCAAAGACCTCATTCCAACGCCGATGCCGTTGTCCCAAGTGGAGTTCACAATTTCAATGATTCGCTCGCGTGTTTCATTGTCGGTGTGTACCACATCTGGGCCTGGTTCGGGTGCTCCTAGCGACATTTGGGCTGAAAAATAAGTAGTGTGGTTGTAGGTGAGGTCGCAAAACTCACTACGGAGTGCATTCGGTCGGAAAAAGAGGGAATATGAGCGAGCTGACATGGATTAGTGCTTAGTTCAAAGTAGTAGTCGGAGAAAACAATTTTATAGACGTCCTACAGCGTTGAATTCTTTCGGTATTACCCGGAAGTTACGTGTACAGGCCAGGGAATTGGACGATCAAATAATTCAGGGATTCGATCTGCGGCATAAATCGCCCACCGGAAGCTGAAGATGGAACCCGAATAGGTAAGTCCAAGGTTACTCCTGATGAACGCTTTTGACAGATTTCCAGCGATTTGGACTGGCGAGGCTGTGTATAACCTAGTGGAGACATGATCGCGTTCCCGAAGAAGCACATACGAAGACATGGTTTCCAAACAAAGCAGCAGACGAGCGTTAAATTTTACCGGGGAAGCAAGCCTAGTGTATGTAGGGATGTAAAGCGCCGATAGAGACCGATGTGGAACTCGAGCAGCGTTCGCGCAACACCAGATTCCAGCTTTTCAGACTGCTGTGAGTATGTCGAGGGTGTGTACAGTGAGTAGTCAGAGCACCCCGGTAGGCCAGGCAGATAAGCTTTCGCGGAGCAAAGCGGACTAATGGCGGTAAGAGAAAGGATTCGTGCATCAGGAAAAATTCACTTGGCTAGGTTGCACCCAGTAGCCTCAGTAGCATTGGGAGCCTGGTAGGCAAGTTCCCGAATATCAAGTGCCTGGTAGCAATCACACCAAGCTCGGTAGCACCTGGTAGCAATCACGCCAAGCTCGGTAGCGCCTGATAGCTGTCGTGTATCAATTCGGTAGCGCCCCATACTTGCTGCGTACTATCTCCATAGTGCTCAGTACTATGCAATAGCTACTTCCTACCAATGCAACCAGCGCTATCCAGCCAATGTAGACTCAATGGAAGTAATGAAATAAATAAATGCTTATATTGAATAATGAAAGAACCAAAAGTGCGTCGAAGCAGGTATCTATGCATCCACGGTCATTCCTTCGTCTTCCGGCTCGCTCTCAGTATCCCCCGTTCTCCCTGAAAGCTCTGCACGCAATGCATCCGCCTGTGCACTGTCAATATTGCTAGACAGGGCAGCTTCTGGCGTGTCCGTGATGAAGGTTTCACTGTGTCAAATAGATCAGTGGAATACATCACGGGATAAACAGAATACGCACGATGCTCGGCGATACCACTTTCGGCGGATGTTCTCCGTTACGGCTTCGTTGCAAGCATTCCAAGTCTGAGTATCAGCGAGGTGAACCTTGTACACTTTTGCCACATCTTTCTCAGTGAACTTGGCTTGGATGAACGAGCCAGTAGACCATTCACGGATAACGAACTCGAGCTGACCATAACCGTGTATCAGTGGAAAGAATATCAGAAAAGGCCATTAACGCACCGTTGCGAGCTCGAATGCGAGGGCGGAGACAGGGTAAGGATTGAAATAGCTGGGGAAGAGAACACCGGAGGAGTCTTTGTCCTTGAATGTCATTGCTTGACGTGCAGCTGCAATGATCTTGTTCTCGCCAAAACCTGTGCGGCTTATCGGGTCCTCGAACTAATTGAGAGCATGATTGAAGGATGACGAGAAACGAAAATACCTTGTAATGAAAAGAGGCTTGCTCCAGGAGAGCCTTCGCTTTCAGCCTATTAGCATCAATTTGTTTCCTTGCTGTGCTGCGCACGAAACCGAAGTGGCTCGGACAGAGAGCGCGGAAGATCTCGACCATCTTCCCGCGCTTCTGCGAGCCCCGCGCACGGATCTAGCCGACATTAGTATGAAGGATAAGACGGGGAGACCAGAAAGACATACAATTTTCCCCATGCGATCAGTGAGAACGTATCGCTCCCTTGTGGCACGACACGCGGATTTGAAGCATTCTTTGGCTGACATTATCTGCATAGGAACATCCGGGTACGGGTTATGAGCCAAAATCCGGGCGGAATACTCGGCACATGCGCGAAGAATCAGCGCATGGGGGATGTCGGCATAATCCCCTGCAGCTGGCTTGGTGTTCGGCTGTGGAATGAAGCCTTCGCGAAATTCGGCAGTTTTGGCCTCTGACTTCGAGCGCTTCAGCGGCGGCAGAGGTGCTGTGGGAGAACTCGGCCGTTTGTTTTGTCCAGAGGAAGAGACAGTGCGAGCAGGCGAGGATGAGCGCGATGGTGGCGGAGAAGAACTCGGCCGTTTGTTTTGTCCGGAGGAAGAGACAGTGCGAGCGGGCGAGGATGAGCGCGATGGTGGCGCAGAAGAGCTGTGAGGCGTGGGAGACGACCTTTGAGTCGGCGGAGAGGAACTGCGAGGCGGAGGAGAGGAACTGCGAGGCGGAGGAGAGGAACTGCGAGGCAGAGGAGAGGAACTGCGAGGCGGGAGGAGAGGAAGTGCGAGGCGGAGGAGAGGAACTGCGAGGCGGAGAGGAACTGCGAGGCGGAGGAGAGGAAGTGCGAGGCAAGGAAGGGATTTGCCGTGGTAAAGCTCGCTCAGCGACGTCATCATCGACGTCGCTGTTCTGTGCAATAATTTCAGGCCCAGATCGTCTGCACTAATGGGCAACATACCTCAGCATCACCGCGACCCTCAGGGAGCCGCATGAACGCACGAGCGGCGGTCCTTGGCTCCGTGGATCGCTTATTCTTGCGCAGGGTGACCGGCTTTGGTTTCTGCGAGGGCAAAGGGATATTTCCGAGCGGTTTTATCTACAAGTGCTGTCCTTCAGTATCAAATCTCCAGTCGAGAAAGAACTCACTGCATTTGCGGAAGGAAAGGTCGCAGAGTCGTCGCTGTCGGGGCCGTCGTCAGCACCCGACATCGGCTCCTCGCTCTCGACGTCGCCATCCCCGAGTGGACGAGTAGGTGCTGGAAACGAATCAATGACTGTCATAGAAGTAGATCATGAGGATACCTTGATTCTGGGACTTCGACTTTGATGCCTTCGAAGCATCTTTTTTGAGCTTCTTCTCGAGAGCAGCTATTTGGGCCCTCATACGCTCGAGATTCTCCTTGTCTACAGCAGAATTCATGAGTAACGTCCGGAAAGAACAAACTTCCAAATTCACCATTTAGTGCCTGCTTCCCAGACGGTCTGCGACTACGAGGCGGTGGGGTGGGGACAGGAGTGGCTTCACGGTTGACACGAGGCCTGCGCTTTGGAGGAGGGGTCTTGCTCTCGGCATCACTGGAATCCGGTGAGTCGTTGACGCACTGAGGAGACATGGTGGGACGGAAGAGAGATGCGCAGTATCAACAAACTCGTTGTAGTGGGATGTTTGGGCAGCTGGAGCGAGGAAGCGAAGAGGCGTCGAGTTGAGGAAGCGAAGAGGCATCGAGGAAGCGAAGAGGCATCGAGTTGTGGCGCTCGTCGCTCAATCGGATAATCGGAGTCAAAAAAATAAATTTGTAGTTCTGTGCTCATTGTCAGCGCCATTGACCCCAGCGAGAAAATGCCCACCTTTCCATGCGACTACTGTTCAGCTCGTCTCACTTCACAACAAGGACTCCGCTCGCATATCCAACAGAGTCGCGCTTGCCGGCAAAAACAAAACGCGGAATACCTGGAGGTCAAAATAAATTTGTAGTTCTGTGCTCATTGTCAGCGCCATTGACCCCAGCGAGAAAATGCCCACCTTTCCATGCGACTACTGTTCAGCTCGTCTCACTTCACAACAAGGACTCCGCTCGCATATCCAACAGAGTCGCGCTTGCCGGCAAAAACAAAACGCGGAATACCTGGAGGTCGAATCTTCGGAGTCAGCCCACCGTAGAAGAGGTCGAAGATGAAGATGACATCTGGATTCAGGACTTCCCTGCGAAATCTGAAGCAGGAAAGGTCTTCGGAGCATGCCAGACGCAATTCGAGCAGTTTTTGAAGGAGCAAGTGGACGCTGGTCACCAGCCCTGGCATCCATTCCAGAGTAAGGCAGAGTGGGAGCTTGCGCGGTGGCTGATGACATCGGGCGTGAGTCAGTCGAAGAGGGATGAATTCTTGGAGCTCGAAACGGTGCGCACCTTTTCTCCATCAGCAAAACCAGCTAAAATCTCCACCCAGATTCGTGAAGGGTGCAAACCATCATTTACGAATAATTATGCTTTCCTGAAATTCATCGACGCTCTGCCGCGCGGTCCTGCATGGGACTGCCATTTAATGGAACTCACTGGGGACGAAGTCGACGAAAAAGGAGAGAAGAAGAAAGAGACCGTGGAGCTGTGGTACCGCGACCCCGTTGAGTGCGTGCGCGAGTTGTTGGGAAATCCAGCCTTCCGTGGCAAGCAGAGCTTTGCACCGCGACGAGTATTCCGAAGGGAAGGAGGGCAGAACCGAGAGTATAGCGAGATGTGGACGGCGAGGTGGTGGTGGGAGATACAAGTAGGTACAGATCGTGGAAACAATCAACATGACACTCACTTCTATTCCATAGAAACTTCTACCAGCGGGTGCCACGCTCGGATCGATTATAATCTCCTCAGATAAGACGCAGTTGACCCGGTTCAGTGGTGACCAACAGGCGTGGCCGGTGTACATTACAGTTGGAAACATTGACATGGAGACCCGTCGTGCGCCGTCTTCTCACGCGACAATTCTACTGGGTTACATTCCTGTGACGAAACTGGAGATATTCGAGAAGAAAAGACGCTCGGGCATCGCTCACCAGCTGTTCCACAACTGCATGGCCCATATTCTGGAGCCGTTGAAGGCAGCTGGGACAGAAGGAGTGTGGATGGACTGTGCGGATGGCTTCGTACGACGCGTGTTCCCAATTTTAGCAGCTTACATTGCTGACTATCCGGAACAATGTCTTGTCGCCTGCTGCCGAGAAAATTCGTGCCCACGCTGCCTTGTTGCGCCTGCTGCCCGCGGAGATACTACCGATGCGCCTTGGCGAAATCCGACTGACACTGTGCGGATTATTTCGGAACAGGCCCATGGTACTCGCCCGCCCGAATTTATCGCTCAAAATCTGCGCCCCATTGTTCCATTCTGGGCTGATCTTCCTCACTGTGATATTTTCACTTGCTTCACACCCGACTTACTTCACGAACTCCATAACGGCGTATTCGGCGATCATCTCGTTAGCTGGTGCAGTAATGCGTTCCCCGACGGCACTGGAGAGACCGAAATCGACTCGCGTTTCCGTGCCATGACCCCTCACTCGTCCTTGCGTCATTTCAAGAAAGGCATCTCCCTGACATCGCAGTGGACTGGGAACGAGCACAAAAACATGGAGAAGGTATTCCTCGGCATCATCGCAAATACGACCAGTCCCGCCGTTCAGCGGGCTGCCAAAGGCGCTTTGGACTTCATTTACTACGCTCACTTCGAGGTTCACTGCGACGAATCCCTTTCCAAAATGGATGCTGCTTGGGCGGCCTTTCACGAGAACAAACATATCTTCATTGACTCCGGGATCCGCCAGAACTTCGACATCAACAAACTTCATAAGCTCAAACACTACACCGACGCCATACGCTCGCGTGGTGCCGCCCCCGGCTTCAATACCGAAAACACGGAACGACTTCATATTGATCTCGCCAAGGTTGGGTACAAAGCGACCAATAAAAAGGCGTACATCAAGCAGATGACTACCTGGTTGCGCCGCCAGGAATCCGTCTATCAATTCGACGCGTTTCTTTCCTGGGCTGTTCCCGGATACATGTCGCAACGCGTGCCCGATACCGAGATCGAGACGGAGGAGGCAGAGGATGCCAAGGATGAAACTGAGAACGACGATGATGCGGAAAACGTTGCTCCCATATCCGTTTACTCGCTCCCAAAGACTGCGCACTTTCCTAATCTTTCCGCTTCTTCCATTGCAACTGATTTTTGCGCGCCCGACTTCTTGCCAAAACTTGCAGATTTCCTCGACTCCAACTCTGTACAGGTGCCTGTGCAGCCAACAGCAGCTTCCCTTTTTCCGGTGTACAAACATGTCAGATTCACTCTTCCTGTTGTCCCCGAGGTTACGCGACATCCTGTTCAAGACAAGGTCCGGGCGGTGAAACGCGAGCCGATGAAGATCATCTCGGCTGGCAGGAAGCCTCCAAAGTCTGCTCAATTTGACACGGTTCTGGTACGCACTCAGGAACGCACCAACGGAGGAAGTCCCATCGACGGTTTGACCTTCATTGCTTCATTTTTTTTTTTTCGCTCATGTTGGACAAATATTATCTAGGTCTCCGTGTCGCCCGGATGAGGGTGATCTTTCGATTACCTGAGGGGTACGGCAACTACGCTGATCCACTAGCATATGTCGACTGGTTTAGACCGCTTACGAGACCTGTTCCCGATCTCGGAATGTATCAAGTCTCCCTCTCGACTCGTATGCATCGACAACACTCCGAAATCATCCCCATCACCCAGATCGTGCGCTCCTGCCATCTGATACCAAAATTTAGCCGCCGCATTGATTCAACTTGGACTTCTGAGAATGTCCTGGATCGATGTAAAGACTTTTATCTTAACCCGTACCTTCGCCATCATGATTTTTATCTGTTTCGCTATTCTGTTGATTTGCATATTTCCAGGAAGGAGGAGAAAGAACGCCAGGAGAGAGAGCATGTACGTATAAGGCTGATGGGTCGGGCAGGACGCGATTAACTGTTACTTACATCTTGATTGTCTATGTACTCTTATGTGACATGTTACTACCTTCTACCTGGAGGTGCAGGGCCAGGTACATAAGCTACTTATCCAACTGTAAGAGCAACTTGTGCTACCAAGATTTCTGCCCAACACTACTGGAGCTACCAACCGCTACTGAGTTGTTATCCAAATGCTACTGGCGCTACCAGGAAACCATAGGAGTGGCTGTGTGCAACCAAGCATTTTGCGTTTTCCTGATGTGACTGCGACAGTCACTGTGACATTTGCCGTGATATTCATTATTACTGTTCAATTCTCCAGCGCTGTGACCTGTGACAGGCCGGTCCGAAATAGTAGCGCCAAAGCGTTCCTTCAAATTTGCAAGTCATGGGGGAGTCAAATTCAACGCACTTCAATAGTAATGTTACATACGAGACCGCGCGCAGACTAGTGAATCAAGAGAGCGAAAAAGATACAACTACTGATTGGCTTTTTTCTTGCCCTTGGATTTACCGCTCGGTGTTTCCTCGAATTGCTCAATCTCACTCTCGTGGTCATCGTGGGGCACAGGAGAAGGACTCGGATTTGGGGCGAGTCGCTTCTTGGACCTTGAATGGCATCAGCATAATTTTGCAAGACAAAAATAAGAGATTCACCGGGTTTCATGAGGGGAAGTGACCACGGTCGATGGGCCAGGACCGGATGTAGCAACGAATGGCGAAGGCCTACTGGAGCGAAATCAGTAAGAAATAACAATGCTTTGATATGCAACGAATGATATCACCCAGCGAAGTTGTCGACCGTAGGCGTACCCATGGCAGTAATCGGTGATGTCGCAGGGTTGTTCTTAGTGGCGGGAGACGAGGTCAAGCCGACGGCGGCGTATTTCTTGCGCTTGACAGGAGTGGTCGGGCTTTTAGCGTCGGTCGTAGAAGGCGCATCAGCTGCGGACTGGTTGAGGGTGTGAGGACCGAGACCAAGCGTCATATGTTCAACGGTAACGCGTAGGATCCCGGAGTCGGCGAACCCATTACAAATTCCGAGAAACTGAGCGCAGCTCTGTGCACGAGGCACAGGAACATTTGCCCAGCGACGGGTTGGCGGATAAACACACCTATGAAATTCAAACAGCGTGCAATATGGGAAAAAGGAACGCAACTTACAGAACATTCGAGCTTTTTGGAGATCCATTAACATACTCTGAAGTTGAAACAGTGAACGATTTCGTGTTGTCCTCGAGAACCTGGGGAGTGTGAAGCTGAGGGATGTGCCCAACACCATAGAGAAAGGTTGGAGAGTCGGGGAGCGCTTCCTACACTATAATTCAGTAATCGAATTACAATTATAAACGTAGCACAGGCCTCGTATTCGGGGCTGCTCGGGTCACCAGGCAGCACCGACATGGACAATGCGTCGAGTTCGACTGGTTTGCCGACGGGTGCGAAAGCTTTCGCAACAACAAAGGCGACTGTGCCGTCAGGCACGGGGGCATCTCCAGCAGCTGAGTAGACACGCAGAGTGGCCGCAATAGCGATACCGTCAGAAGACTTCAGAGTGGTTGTGTAGTGGCAATGATGAATAGGATAAGTCGCACCCGGCAGTAGAGTAGCGATGCGGTTGCCCGCAGAGAGAGGGAAAAAACCGAATGCGTTGAAGGAGGACATGGGAGAGACGAAAACCAGTGCGAGGTTCCTGGCAGATATAATAAAACGGCGAACGAGGACGAATTTGGGCAGATCTAGGCGCGGGATGAACAAAACCCGTAGTGCAGGAACATTACAAACCCCGCACATGCTGATCTATACACGGCACATCTGCTCAAAGGCGGCACATCTCCTGAGAATGTACCGTGTGTTGGGTGAAACACGGCACATTCCGTCGGCGGAATTACTGTCATGCCGAGCATCGGCATCATGCCCACATACGTACTTATTTGAACAGCAGAGTGTGTTTTAACCCCAAAATCGAGAACTTTTATTATTTAGAGAATAGTAATGTACAACACTGTAACATGTTCTCAATGTAACTTGATTTCATGAGGATATACCTGTTTGAACGAACATTTGGATCTCTTCGGCAACATCCATGTCCACCTTGCGTCGGCTGCGAACATGGTCAGCCTTGCTCATTCACGCAACAACTGCTGAGCCCAACTTCATCCTAGTGGGAGAGTTCGTCCAGTGATGCTGACCTTCGTTTGTACTGGTCGTTGAAGGAGTATTGTCCCACACTTTCGCAGAAATGAGTGACTGGGATTTGACCAGGCATGGGATGATCCATGGATTCATTTCTCTGAACGGACATCGAGGAAGGAAAGAAACTGGAAAACAATACCCATCAGATATTTTCTTGATCCCGAGACCATACACAAGGGCTGAGAACTCCTCTAGATTCGCTTTTGAGTCAATATAAACGAAGTCCATGAGTCTCTTGAATTGATCCTCCGTGACAAGCGAGCAGAAGTCATGAACAGGTCTGGAAACAAAATAATCAGCGGCGTCGAGTGGAGGTAAAGGAAAATACTCTTTGTTCCGATGTATTTGGGGTGGAGGAGCTGATTCTGAGGCTTCAGATCTTTTTCGTGTGGTGCAAATTGTCGACGTACGTCGTTCTGAAAGTCCATCAATTGACGAGCGGACAGGCTGTTAAGATATTTCTGATCGGCTGGTGTGTGCATCGATATCGGATACATGCCGGGAGGCATTCTGATGCACTTTCCTCCGGGTGTATCGGGAGGCGGGCGAGCGGCGAGGAGGTGGTAAGAAAAAAACTATGATAGATCACGTGGAGATTTCGCAACAGGATCGCGTCGGTTGCGCGTCGCGTCCTGTTCGCTTGCATGTCGCGTCCTGAAACCCGGCACATTCACTGCGTTCAGGGTGGTCTTAGACCACTAAATGTCGAGGCCCGCTGAGGTCAACTCGCCACGTCAAGCCGGGTCTAGCCCGTTAGCCGACGTCTAGCCATCGCCTAGACACCGGATGGCTAGACGTCGGCTAACGCGGCTCGACATGGCTTGACCCGGCTTGACGTGGCGAGTTGACCTCAGCGGGCCTCAACATTTCGTCGTCTAAGGCCGCCTTAAACGCAGTGATTCGGAAAAGGCAAGTGCCGGCTTTGACTCCAGCAGGCTCACACGCGGCACATTTCCATCAATGTGCCGTGTTTGCTTTACATGTGCGGGGTTTCTCAATGTTCGTGCACTACGGGTTTTGTATATCCCCATCTAGGCGACCCAAGACAGTGGTAGAGATTCAACTGGTCGAGGAAATTGGCTAACACAGTTTAGACAGACAAAAAGGTAAACTGAAGTAAGAAATTCGGAACATTCCAGAAAGGCGGACAGCTGGTTAGACGCCGAGGGCGGACGAAGGAGGGCGATGACGCAACAAACCAGAAGAGGTCGGAAATATCCGAATTGATGGGGCAAACAGGTGCATACGAAATCAGGACATCTGCTTAATATACGAGTAATGGCGGCTCTCCATAATTTCGTCAGGATTTGCCGTGCACTTCCTCGAACATTCACAGAGCTAAAACCTCTCTATCCCGATCGAATGGCATTTCACAAAATCGCAGCAGCGAAAGGGCGAGCTCTTCAAACAAAAAAGCGCCAAAAAACAGCAGAGAAACGTCGAGCAACAGCTGCCGAAAAAAGACAGGAAGCCGAGAGAGCTGCAGAGGCTGCATTGGAAGCCGACGAAGCAGTTGCCAGAGGCGAAGATCCCGAGGAAAGTGACGATGATCCACCGTCAGATGAGGACGACTCGGGTTGTGAAGCGAACACTGACTCCGCTGGAGCTGGGGATGGCGAAGATTATGTTCCTGAGCTGGAAAGTCGAAGCACAAGGGGACGAAAACGAAGAAGAGTAGAATAAAGAACTTCTGTAATTATTAATGAGTTTATCGGAGCTGCAAGTTTTGGACTGCGGCAGATCTGTGGGAGAGCGAGGTCCAGTACAAAGATGGGCCGGCCTATGACGCATTTGAATTCAGACCCTGGCTTCCTCGGAATGGATTTGCGTCATATTGCTCTCCCCAATGTGCCTAATTCCAGTCAAATGGCGCGAGAACATGCATGAGAGAATGCGCGAGAAATAAGTGAGAACATGCAGCGAATTTGTGGCTGAATGAGCATGTAGATTAGTAGATTAAATAAACATTGCAGAGACTCATACCTTGTCGATGTTACGATGTCCTCCGAGTCGGAAGGGAGAAACGTCTCAGACAACACTGGACAAAACAGACTCACACGGGTGGCGTGGATGCACGGATCACCGGCTCCCTCCCCGGTGTAACAATGGATGTTTTATTGACCCGAGGCCACACACATCATTCCGACTCAAATTCAACACTTTCACGACGTTAACAGTGGAAATCAATTTGTCATTATTCCGAGATCCCATATTAATATCTGACCTAGTTGGTGGTGTAAGTGCAGTGTCTTCATCATTGTCAGTGATAAACATGTCTCCAAGAAAGAGCAGAGCTTTGTGAAGAGCTAGTTTCTCTTTGTATTTGGATGAATAGCTCATGTATACCACTGGCCATCCAGGCTGTGATCCTATGGCTGGCCATAGCTTGATATTGGCAAGATGTTCCAAGCACAAAGATTCAATCTCAGCATCAAGCCCATGTGCGTAATGAAGGCACTCTTGGAAGTTCATATCTGCCAAGTCAAATCTCTGCTCTGAGCTCTAGATCTGCCCTGGTTGCTTTGCACATAAGAATATAGTCAGGCAAAGCAGGGGTGCTAGAAATTTTAGTGGCTCTATTCACTTCTTTCCACACACTTATTGCAGGTATATTGACTTGAATATCAATATATGTGAGATTCAAATGGGTAAGTGTATATAACTGATCATTGTGGCTCAGGGGTGTTATGTTTATTAAATCCTTGAAGATGCTTTGAGCTTGAGAACACCCTGATTTCAAAAGATGGATCTCAGTGTGGTGAAACTTGATGAGCTGATCTGTATGCCCTCTAGACAAGCCACAAATCTCAAACATTTTTCTGGCACTATGCAGATACATCATACTCTCTGGGTAATTCCCAAGAGACCTGGAACACTCTGCCTGGATTTGAAGTGCTAGAGCACCCTGATACAACTCCATTGTCACTTCTGCAATCTGTTGTGCCTCTGCAGCAAATAGTTGAGCAGTAGAATAATCACTGATGTCAAAGTTGTAGTGAGCCACCTGTATGAAAACACTGCACTGCAGGTTGCTGTCTTCAGATAATTTAGCCAATTCTTGGGTCCTACAGATAAATTGCAGAGCATGAGGTAAATCTGCTTGATAATGAGAAAATTTTGAAGCTCTCATGTAAATTTGGCTGGTGATGACATAATGAGACAAACTATGGCTCTAACAGGTGGGGCACTTACACTCAAGAACTTGGTTAGTGACTTGTTTAAAGTGAGATATTCCTTGAACTATCAGCTTTTCTATTCACTGTATCTGGTGATAATATTCCCATGATAGCAGAACTTCAGCCAGAAAATGTGCTTTCACCTGAGGATCTGAAGTCTCAGGCAAAATATGCTGGATCTGATCCAGCAGAGAGTTTACACCATTCCTGGTGATTCGGTAAAAGGAGTTCAGAGATATCATACAGTGGATGTCTTCAAGATTTGAATTGCTGGTCATTGATAGCTCTCATTGTGATATTTCTTGCAGATTTCCAAGATTCATATTGATCTTGCTGACCACTGAATGCAGTTGCTCTCCAGTATATTGCTGGTATAACTTCAAAAGTGCATGGAAATGCTTGTACAGGGAATCAATGAAGAGTGGAGATGGAGGTATAAACTTTTGGACATGTTCTCTGACAGGGATCAGGACTAGAAGTCATTTGTCGCTGTTCTGATATGTCAAAGAAGTTGCTAGTAATACTGCCTTGCAGCTCAGAATATTGGGAATAGGAAGTTGGCTTCCCACAAATTCAGTATCTGAGAGTCCATTGGGCAGAATTGAGAGGAGACTCAATAATGCTTTGCTTTCAGATGTGAGCTGGGAACTTGCAAGGGAAAGGGCAATAGATCCACCCAAGTTTGATTTTCGATCATAGCCCAAAGAAAGGATAGCTATCTTCTCTGTTTGCCATCGAGCCAAGACATTTTCCAGTCCCTCATAGTCAACCAAATGAGAAATAAGATCCACAGCCAAAGGCATATTGTCTGCGCGAAGCTATCCAGTGCAAAGATAAATGGGTAGAATGGAAGGAGATGATGTAAGGAGATGAGCAGAACAGAATATAGATGATAAAAAGTGAATTGGGAGAGTGCGGGACGAGCAGGAGTACAGAGTGAAACTGTGGGAGCGAATCGGCAATCTCGGCGGTGTTTGGTTACCTGCCTGGCGCACGAGCATGCGCGACAATAGATTGGGGATGTGAGACAAAATCTTGAAAAATACAACCACAAGATAGGTTTTACACACCAGATGGAACCGGAACGGCACTCGAAGACCGGGACCCTCGCTGGAGTGCCTTGATCACTTCCAGGTCAGAATTGGTGTCGGATTCCGAACCCGAAAGGATTTCGTGGAAGTACTGGCTATAGTGTGTAATTTGATCTCATCAGCAGGCCGCGGTTGGATGTGAATCAGGTCTCGGGTCGACGAGGCGTGAAGCAGGCCGGAGGCATTCCCGAGATACTCTTTGAGAAGGTTAATATCAATCCAGTGGTGGTCCAAAAACTTCACAGTATTCATTTCGATGTATTGGAGATTAAAGACTTGTTTGAGACACGTCAAAAATTAATTCTGGTGTGCCAAGATTTGAAGAAGACATACATGATTCTGAACTTTATCAACTGACAAGCCAGGCTATCAAGATATTCCTGAACCGCTGGCGTGTGCCTCGAATTGCAGGTCAATGATGCATCCAGTGGATGGCCTAGCTACCCCTTGAGAAGTGTAATATCAATTCACTCGTGGCCCAAGAAATTCACAGCGTTCGTTTCAATGTATTTGGGATGGGGAAGCTGTATTTGGTGTGTCAGAAGTGTTTCGTGAGGTAGGAAAGAACCGGCTCGCGTGTGTTGTGACGTCGGATACACGCCAGGCAACATTTTGATGCGTCTTCTGTCAAGAGGTGGGTGGCAGCGAAGAGGTGGTAGGAAAAAAGCTTTGACTGAGCACATGGCGATTCCACAAGTCGTGTACTGTACATAACCCGGTACATCCCGGAAAGGCAAGTGCCGTCTTTGTTTTCTTGCAGTTCAAACACAGCACATTTCCATCAATGTGCCGTGTTTGTTCTACATGTGTGGGGTTTGTGAATGTTCGTGCACTACAGGTGTGGTATATCCTCTATATATATATATAAATAGTACTCTAACATGGAGAACTAAAAGTAAACATGATCAATCAAACTAGAATTGTTCTCAACTGTTACACAGGCATGGCCTTGACAGGATTCTCTTTGGAAATTGAAGCCTTACCACCCAATTGACTAGGTGCCTCCAAGATTGCAAGTTTATCCATGGCTACCTCATGAGCCTTTTCCAGAGCAGCAAGCCTGGAGTCAATTTGGATGATATCTTTGGCTTGTAAGATCTCCAAGATGAAGCATGCATTGTGCTTGGCTTTGATGTACATCCACACAGGTGAATCCTCCAGGTGCTACTGTGTACAAAGCAAGTGCAGGGTCTTCATCATTGTCAATGATGAATATGTCTCCAAGTGTCAGCAACAGCTCCTAGGTCAGCCTAACAGCAAATAACCTGACACAATATCCCAACAGGGATAAACCACAGAACCCTAGTAGTTGCACACCAGAAAAGGAAAAATTATATAATGCACTGAAAGTCTACCTGAAAATGCGAATTTCATTTTATATTCAGAAATTAGGAATATCTTTGTGTCTGAAAGGTGAGATGAAAATACATATTTCATATTCCATTTCAGACTGAAAAAAGGACTTTCAGTGCTTATGAAAGGTGCTCTGAAAGGACCACTTTCAGCATGCCTTTCAGAAGCACTGAAAGACCTATTTCAGAAACAAAGAAAGTCATGCTAAAAGTTCAAATTTCAGTGCACCTTTCAGAAGTACTGAAAGATCTATTTTCAGATAAAACAAAGCCATTTTCAGATAAAACAAAGACAATCATCTGAAAATAGAACTTTCAATGCTCCTGAAAGGTGCACTGAAATTTGAACTTTCAGCACAACTTTCTTTGCTTCTGAAAATAGATCTTTCAGTACTTCTGAAAGGTGTGCCTGAAGTGGTTCTTTCAGAACACATTTCATAAGCACTGAAAGTCCTTTTTTCAGTGAGTCTGAAATGGAATATGAAATATGTTTTTTCATTTCACCTTTCAGACACAAAGATATTCCTAATTTCTGTAGATCTGAAATATAAAATAAAATTCACATTTTCAGGTAGACTTTCAGTGCATTATATAATTTTTCCTTTTCCAGTGTGTTGGTGTTATGCCCATGCACATCTCTGGCAATCTCCATCCTCTGTCTGGAGAATTCTCTGGGATTCTCCATCCTCCATCTTGGACATGTCTCCATACTTCTGGCCTGCATCCTACATCATACTGATGCATCCAGCTTGACTGTTAATGCACGCCTCTCAGGGTTTTTAAGCAATGAAGATTTACTGAGCGTTTCCCCTCTATGCACCATATGACCTATGCCCACATGTATTCCTCCTATTGTTCTTATTGTCTTCACTTCGTCTTATTGTCTTTACTTGCTTCTACAACTCCATCCAGAATATCTCTGTACTTAGTATAAATATGTATTTACTCTGAGATATACTTCAGTTGATAATTAACGTGCTTTGCCTCTGCATTGCTCCATCGTTGGAATTCCTCTTCACTATCTAGTCATCAAGTTAGTTCAGCACACTTGCCAACTTAGCATAGTGTTGTTCAGCCCTCTGTCTTTCTCTGTCAACAAACTCTGTCTCCGGCATTCACCTCTGCCCCCCTGGCATTCTCCAACACAGATATAACAGTAAACCTAACTTGGCTGGCTTCCATGTCTTTTAATCATCTTCCTCCGACCCCAGAATTTCAGGGCCAATCGCATGATTCACATTGACAATCACGCCAGTTCAGCATGATTGTTCCACTTCAGATTGGTTCCCAATGACTCTCCTTTGGATCTGCTTCCAGCCTTCCTGGTCAATTTCTATCACCTGATCCTCGTGCACCTTGTCTCCAGACACAACCTCAATTTGAACCAGGGCGGCCTCTGAGGCTGAACACTCTGATGCCATGGTGTAGATCGATTCTCCCTTTAGAACATCTTGGTGCCGCTATCCGTGCTCGACAGGATAGCCTTTCCATGGCCAGCTCTCCATATCCTGGCCCCAATTATCCTCCGGTGATGGATTTTGAGGAGTATGACTGCCTCTCAGCTGGAGGTAGTCTTGCTTCACCTACACTTCTTTATCATCACTCATCCATGCAACCTTTCCTTTCAGCAACCATCAAGGAGCTTCTGGATGTTCCTGAACAGGTTACAGCTGAATTGGCAGCTTGTGCCATTCCAGCTCTGGTTCCTCATGCAGCTTCTGCTCCTCTCCCAGCTGCTTGTGGTGGTGACCCTCCTGACAGAGATAAAGGTAATGAAAGTGGTGGACCTGCTCCAGACTCTTCTGCTGATCCTATGGCACAACCACCCAACATTCCACCCACCAGTCCTCCTCCTAATCCACCTCCCACTCTGGATCCAGCCGGTAATGGCAGAGGATGTGGTAATGGTGGGGACAGGGGCAGGGGTGGTGAAGGTGGCGGTGCACAACCTCCAGCTCAACCTCCCGCTGGTGGCACTCCCATGCCTGGCAGTAGCCCAGGACCTGGTGGTGGTGGAGGTGGTGGCGGTGGTGGTGGCGGGCTTCTGGCCCTGGCTCCACTTCCAGGTCCTCCAGGTCCTCAAGGTCCTCCTGGCCTGGCAATTCAACTTCCCACTCTGAATAACCCTGAGCTCAATGCTGGCGTGCAGCAAATGGCACAGACAATGGCTTTCCTCGCTCAGAACACTGCAGCTCCTCGTTCCACCTGAACCTCTTCCAAAGCTCCCGACACCTTTGATGGGTCTGACTCATCAAAGTTTGCCTCTTTCAGGTCCCAAATCTACCTCTATATTGTAGAACGGCCACAAGATTTTTCGACCGATGACGAGAAGATTTTCTACATCCAGTCTCACCTCCATGGAACTGCTCAGAAGTGATTCACGCTGAACATCTTCGCCGGAGGTCAAGCCGCCATTCTGTATTGGGATGGAAACTGGACCCTTTTTGTTCAGGAGCTCACGACCAATTTTGGTCCTCACAATCCATTCAGAGATGCTTGCGCAGCTTTTGGAGACACTTACCATGAAGCCTGGGGATCGACTGGCTCCTTACCAGTTGGAATTTGATACTCAAGCAGTGATGACTGGGTACAACAAGGCAGCCCTTGATCGGGCATTTTACAAAGGCCTCCCAAATTGTATCAAGGACCAAATTGCAAACATTGATCGTCCTCCTATGCTTGCTGGTCTCAAGGCCCTTGCGCAGCGACTCGACCAACGCTATCATCAGCGCCAGTCAGAGAAGGCTGTGGAATGTGCCACCAATCTGCCATCTTCCAGAAAGTCTTCTGGCGATGCCTCCACTCACGCTACGGCCGGAGGTTCTGGTGGTGGTGGTGGTAACAACAAAGGCAAGGGTAAAGGCAAGGGCAGTTCTAACCCTTCATCCAAACCTAACCCTCTGGAGAACAATCCCCCTGCCGCTAATGGCAATGCTGGCCAGGCCAACACCAAGGCTCTGAAGCTGTACGCTGACAAACTCACTTCCTCTGGCAAGCTCAAACCAGAGGAGCGCGAACAGCATATGAAGAACAGCTTGTGCATGTTCTGTGGTGGTTCTGGTCATAAGACACATGAGTGCAAGCACCCAGCTAATGCTCAGGGCAAGGCAGGCTCCGTATCCAATCCACCCGCTCCCTCTGCTGACCCACCTTCCTCCAAGTCAAAAAAATAGGCAGTGGCTCAGAACCCTCCGCACCTGGTCTGAGCTGCATTGACTCTGAGGTGCTTCCAGAGGTTACTCTCAATGCATCCACTCTTTCCTCTGATGCTTTTTATGCTAATCTTGATGTATCTATACTCTCTGTGGACTATATCTCTCCTTCCGGCAAAGCTTCTGGACTCCCTCCAGCGGAGGCAGGCCTAACCCTGCTTCCATCTCTTGTATCACGAGTAGCCGCAGGATTCAACTCCCGCTTACGGGCACTCATCAACTCCAGCTCTTCTCACTGTTTTGTGTCTACACAAGTCTGCGAATCTAATGGGTTTTCTCCGTATGCGGTGTTGCTGGTTAAACTCCAGTATCTCAACGGCTCCTCATCCATCATCAACCAGCAGATGCAATTATTTGACTCTGCCTGCGACTTGGTTCTGGGACTAAACTGGCTCCACTGCTACAATGCATTGATTGGTTGGCATAGTGCCACAATGCAGTTGCGCCCTGTTTACGACGAGTCACCTGTGTTGACACACCTGAAGATTACTTCAGAACCTGGTGCAGTCCCTCTGGTTACGGAAAGGGTGGAACCTCCAGCATCCTTGGAGCCTATTCCACTCACACTGCAGATGTTTTCGCCTGGATCTGCTCCTTTCATGGAGGCTTCTGGTCCTTTTATGGATATTTTATAGACATAAACGGCATAAAAGGGAGGAAAAGCTACCATCAATTGTTGGTGCACTGTGATATTCTGCTTAAATAATCACCTACTTCGACCAAACTCACATACTAAGCCAATTGTTGCTGTTCCAACTGTCCTCAATAATGAAAATATATATATAATAGGACTCTAACATGGAGAACTAGAAGTATACAAGATATATCAACTAGAATTATTTTTAAACAGGTTTATCCATTGTTTTCTAACATCACACAAGAATGGCCTTGAGAGAATTGTCTTCAGAGCTTGAAATCTCACCGAACAACTGAGTAGGTGCATCTTGCAAGTTTATCCAAAACATCATTATAACCTTTTTCCAGCAGCAAGCCTGGAGTTGATTTGGATGACATCTTTGGCTTGTGATGATTGTTCAAATAGTGGTCTGGCTGCATTCCAGTGAGCAACAGCTTCAACAGTATTTCCATGTTTGTATGCAAGATCTCCAAGACGAAGCATACACTGTGCTCGGCTTTGATGCATGTCCATACGGGTGAATCCTTCAAGTGCTACTGTGTACAGAGTGAGTGCAGTTTCTTCATCATTGTTGGTGATGGATACATCACCAAGAAAGAGCAGAGCTTTGTGAAGAGCTAATTTGTCTTTGCATTTGGATGAAAAGATCAGATATACCACAGGCCATCTGGGCTGTGATCTTGTGGCTGGCCACAACTTGGTGTTGGCAAGGTGTTCTAAGCAAAAGGATGCAAGTTCAGTCCTGGCCCCTTGGGCAAAATAGAGGCATTCTTGAAAGTGCCTGTCTGCCCAGTCAAACTCCTGCTCTCTGAGCTCTAGATATGCCCTGAATCCTTTGCACCAAGCAACAATAATGGGGGCACCAAGAGTTTGAGAAATTTCAGTGACTCTATTCAGTTCTCTCCACACATTTTCTGCAGGTATATTGACTTTAATGTCAATGAGTATAATATTCAGAAGTGCATTTGAATAGAACAAATCATTTTCATTCAGAGATGTCATGTTAGCTACATCCCCAAACATACTGTGAGCTTGAGAATATTCTGATTTTAAAAGATGGATCTCAGCTTGATCCAATGTGATGAGGTGATCTGTATTCCCCTGAGATAAGCCACAAATTTCAAGCATTTTTCTAGCACTACACAGGTGTGTTGCACTCTCCAGGTAATTCCCTAAATATCTGGCACAGCGAGCCTGGATATTCAATGCTGCAGCACTCTGATCCAAATTCATTGCCACCTCTGTAACCTGTTGTGCCTCTATAGCAAATAGTTGGGCAATATAGTAATTGCCCATAACAAGGTTGTATTGAGCAAGTCGCATCAAAACATCGCCCTGCTCATTGTCTCCAGATGATTTTGACAGTTCTTGGGCCTTACAGAGAAATTGCAGAGCACGAGGGAAATCTGAATGATAACGGGAAAATTTTGAAGCTCCAACATAGAGATTGCCTGAGGGTACAAATGAGACAAACTGTGGCTCAAGGGAGAAGGGTACTTACACTCAGCAACATGTTCAGTGACCTGTTTGAAGTGAAACATTCCCTGAGCTATCAACTCCTCCATCCACTGTGTTCGGTGATAATATGCTGTCGAGTGCAGCACTTCACTCAGAAAATGTGTCTCCAACTGAAGATCTGAAGTCTTGGCTAAGATGTGCTGGATTTGGTCCATCAGAGAGGTTACACCATTCCTGGTGGTTCAGTAAAAAGAGTTCAGGGATATTACACAGCAGATGATGTCTTCAAGATCTGAGTTGCTTGTCATTCTTAACCCTCTGTGCAGTACTTGCAAATTCCCAAGATTCATGGTGATTTGGGTGACCACATGAGCTAGTTGCTCTCCAGTGTATTCCTTGTACAGCTTCAAAAGTGCATAAAAGTGCTGGCAGAGAGAATGGATCAGGACAGGAGGTGGAGGTAGAAATTGTTGGATATGCTCTCTGACAGGCACCAGTAGTAGAAGTCGTTTGTTGCCATTCTGATATGCCAAGGAAGTTGCTAGTAATACTGCTTTGCAACTTAGGATATTGGGAATAGACAGTTTGCTTTGCATGAGTTCAGCATCTGAAAGTCCATTGGGGAGAATTGAGAGGAGGCTCAATAATTCCTTGCTTTCAGATGAGAGCCGGGGGACTTGAGAGAGAGAGGCCAATTGATGCATTAAAATTGGATTTTCGGTCATAGCCCACAGAAAGGATAGATGTTTTGTCTGTCTCCCATCAACCCAAGACATTTTCCAGCCCCTCATAGTCAACCAAATGGGAGATAAGATCCACAGCCAAAGGCATGTTGTCTGTGAAGCTGAGGAATTGGCTTAAGTCCTCCAATCCATATGCATTATCTGTGATATCAAGGAAGGTTTGTTGTGCAGCTGCGTCAGACAGAGGTTGGAGGGGTGGCAAAAAGGGATGAGTCCATTGAACTTTAGCAGGTCGCTCTGCTCCTCGCATGGTGATCTATTATATGTCAGTAAGACAAATTAAACTTGGTACTACACATACTATCAAGGCAAGATGTTGGATCCCTGTAAGATGGGCAAGGAAGTCTTCAACTTCTCTCCGCAACTGAATTGGTTCCCACACTGTCTCCAGATTGTCCAGAATGAATAGACAAGATGACCTCCTTGAGAGATACTGGATAACAGGTTTTGTTAGATCCTTCCCAAGATTCAATCCTATATGTAGCCCAATAAGAGCAGCAAGTTCAACACTTGTGGTTGCTGCCTCTGCACTGACAAAGAATCTCTCTTCAAATCTGGCTGAAGTCTCTGGATTGTGCAGGACTGCTCGTGCAAGGCTTGTCTTTCCCATTCCACCTCCTCCAAGGATTGCTACTCTGGCTGCTTCAACTTGTTGCTATCTTGCTGTGCCTCAAGGTATATGTATATCTTGTGAAGAGTTCTGCAGAGGAATTTGTCAAAGCAAATCATGGTTGGGTAAACCTCATGTACTTCATGAATTTCCCAACATGGTCTGTCATTGCAGGTGATAGAGACCCTGCAGATTCAGATTTGATATGAAGGTTGATAATTGCTAACAGCACTTGGTGGATATTCTCCAACAGTTCAGCGCATTCTTTTTTATTTTGTTTCACATTCTGGCATATTTCATAAGTCACAAACATTTTTCATTAGACCTGCAGTACCTCAACTAGCTTGAGCAAGGATGCAATAGTGTTCGAGATTGGTTGGATAAATGAAGGAGCAAATGCAGCATTGAGCTCATTCAGAAGTGTGACTGCAGGGATCAAACAGGCTTTGAGATTCTCGAGGCGAATTTCGGTCACAGTGGGTTGGCGAGGCATGGTGAAAGATGGGGTCAACTACAATGTCCCAGATTATACGTCTTCTGGGGTTTTCTCATGGATAGGAATCTGGCACTGCTTATTTTCAGTAGATCCGATCCTGGAGGTCGAGGCTCGGCAACTTTGGTGGTGAATGGGGATATAACCACTAGTGTTACCGCTGTTCAGTTCCGAACCGATCCCGAACCCGAACCGAAACTGAACCGGACCCCAATTCAGGTTCGGGGGAAGGTAGAGAACCGGACCGGACCGCAGGGTCCGGTTCGGGGTTCGAGAAATGTTGGAATTTGCTGAACCTGTTCAAACGTGTCCAAACATGTCCGAACCTGTCTGAACTCATGATTTTTTCCCCTCTTAAACCTCACGTTTTACGGACAATTTTGGCATTTCACATTCCCTCTTGCTTGCACTTGCACGATGGTTGCGCATGACCGTGTCCTCGAGATCAATTTGGACAAAGCCAAATTTGTTACGGCCGTTAATCTGGACATTGTACTCCTTGCTTCCACCAGGGTGTCGTACTTGGGGCTGCCCTCGGTGTTCGGTCCACGGGCACTTCTGTCTGGGTCTCGGGTTCTCTGCAATATGCTCAAATTTGTGGGACCCTCTGCAGCAAGTTGGCTCTGGATTTCTGCAGGCTCCCAGTCAGCACTGGCAACCACATGAAAATTCTGATTTTGTACAAATGGGAGCAGCTTATCGAATTATGCGAACTTCTCCATGCACCTACGTTAGCATTCAATCAATCCTTTAAGTTGGGCCACATGAGCCTTCCAGCTCGAAGCATTCTATTGGGCGGAGAGCTCTTCCACTTTTCGAAGCCTTGGTTAAGATGTGGCGCAACATGGCTGCAACCCCCAAAATGGGAGATATGAGGGATTTCATCAATACTAGACTTGACAATTTCGAGAAATGGTACAGCAAGTTGAACCGACAACACCAATGTCTACTTTATTTGACTTGGTGAGTAACTAATTGTATTACTCGGCTTGTTTCTCACAGTATGAGTGCAGCGTTGGACCTGAACATCAAAACTTTGTACATAGAGGAGTCATGGAACGCTAAGAAGCGTGTTGCTGAGGCGCTGGACTTGAACCATAACACCGAGAATTAGTTTACTTTTGTGTTGGTCGAAAGTGAGAAACGAGAAAGAAAAATCGGTTCGTTGAGGTTTGAACGTGTTCAGAACCCGAACCGAACCTCGAAGGACCGGACCCCATGTCCGGTTCGAGGTTCAAGAAATTCCCCGAACCGAACCTGAGGTCAGGTTCGGGGTTCGGAATTTTTGGCAAAGAACCGGATCGGACCGGACATCGGCAACACTAATACCCACCCTTGCAGAATTTTGCAAGGATTCCTTATATCCAGCAGCAAACCGCACTATCGAGACATCTGTGGCATGAGATTGCAATGCAGGCACACTGGACTGACTTCATGAAATATGAGCACCAAAAAGAGGCCATAATGATTGCTCCCGTAATCCCGCCGGGTGTATCTTGATTACGAAAGTTGACAGCCTGTCGCCACCGAGCCCAGAATCCACACGGAGATTTGGGTAGCCAGAGAAAAAGCCTTCTTGGCTGACAAGTCAAAAGGAGGGTGAAGTGGATAGACTCTACCGGAAAACAACAAAAAGAACGCCCAGTGGGCCCATCGACGCTGTGTAAATACGAGCGTCGCGTTGTTTGTATCTGGTCATGTATATTGCATGTATATGTATACCTTCCAGTTGAGTACTTCATTTGACCGCCTATAGCTATATCAACCGACTCAACAACTGAATATAGACAAGGCACTGCTGGACTGCATGTTGAACAGATTAATACTGTTGTATTAATCAGTGGCGACCCGCCTTACGACATGGCGCGTAGGACGGAGCTTTCTCAATATATACCCCTTGGCGCGGTGGTGCGACTGCGCATTTGGATTCCGGCTTTTCACCGCTCTCCGACACTGCGCGGCTTGTCGTCGTCGACGTCCTTCATGTTTACTGTTCTTTTGTTAGTTGCTCCCTCTTTCCTGCACTGGAATCTGCCGGGGCTGCGTAGTTGGATGCGCAGACAAGCTTGTGTATTGCGCTGGAGAGATCCAAGAGTTCCTGGCACGCAGAATCCTCGGCCGCAGTGGGCCGCGCCATCGCCGCAAACCTGCGACAGGCATTGAGCGACGGGTGTAGGCCCCGCAGAGAGATTGCTCGTAGAATTTTGGGACACCGGCGATCAGAAAACCAGCCAAATTACTCAAAAGAAAGGGAAGAAACACACAACAAAGGTGCAGGGTGTCGGTAAAGCAGCGTTTTCCTTCCCTGGTTCACATGTATTTATTTTCACTCCACTGACTCCTATTCTGTACAGTATATATTCTGTATTCTTCCCTGTATTCTGCACTCCATTATGTAGAGAATACAGTAAGTACGATAGTCTACAAGTAATGTAAGTGATAGTCTGTGGATAATAAATATGAAAGACGCACCCTCAGCCATACCCAGATAGAGGTAGAGACTGAGGGGCAGCTATGGGGCGATACGGCCTATATACTGTAGCTACGATCAGTCAAATGATAAGTAAAATATGAAATACGATGAAACGATTCATAAGCAAACCAAATGCGTACGCGAGACGCCAACGTCCATGAAAGGAAACACCTTGCACCTCAACACATTATCAACAGTGTTTTCAGCTCAGCATTTGTCACTCAGCCTTCATTGTCGTTGAGATCGCCGCCGTCTTCACTCTTGTCCTCCCTCCCGTCTCATTTGTTCTTGTCGTTCCTCTCTCATTCGCACGGCCCAAGTCATCGAGCAGTGGTTGAACTGCTCGCATCTAGCATCTGTCATTCTGTGCTTGTATGGCTGGCAAGCGTGACACTACAGTCCGGGATTCTGACCCAGAGCTACGCCAACAGCCCTTTCCAAGCACAACTTTGTCCGGTATGTATATTTTCTGTCTTTCCCAGCAATCAAGATGATAATGTAGACAAAGGTCCCAAGCGTAAAGAACCCACTGGTATGTAACAATTCCAGTCAGCCGGAAACGTCACGCAGAAGGCGACGTCTCGACCCAGGAGCAAAAAAAGGGAAAAGCTGAACAAAGTATGCGGCTGCTTCACTTGGAATAAAATTTCTGAGGGTTGACTTTGAATTCAATTGCAGTGAGTGTACTTTTGGTGTTGAGAGAATGAAGGTTCGCTAGCATAGTTACTAAAGAGACTAATGAATACCTTGTCATCTTCGAATAACACACTCGGCTGATTCCGGACAATGTGCCGTCTTTCATCCAAGACCCGGTACATGATAAATGAATGTGCTGGGTTTGAACGCATGTGCCATGTTTATTCTGGATGTGTGGGGTTTGTGAATGTTCGTGCACTATGGGTTTGGTTAATCCTGATATATATATATATATATCATTATTGAGAACAGTTGGAGCAAAAAGAAGAGAGAAAAAAAACAATAATTGGACCCTTAGTATGTAAGAGTTTCCAAGCAGTATATCACAGGGACAATCAACAATTTATGGTGGGTGCTGACAGCTTTTCCTCTGTTTTATAAATATCTGCACTCCATGTCCTACTCTCTGATAATTCTATTGAGAAACCTGGGTTGCAGACAGAAACCTTCCCATATAAGGAGATTTTTGCGAAAACCCTCTCAAAAAGTTGATGAGAACCTCGCTTATGGCAATCATACTCAGCAAGCGGAGTTTTGATGATGTATTGAGAAATGAAGAATTTATTGAACTTCAAGCCCTCACCTGTCCTGAGCATGATCTGCCACCCTCTCGGTGATGGAGACTGGCAAGCCGAACTATGCTGATATTTCGGCATCTCTCCGGCACACACAACACTGTTTCGAGCATGGAGTCGCATTCCTGGCAAGCCGAACTATCCTGATATTTCGGCATCTCTCCGGCACACACAACACTGTTTCGAGCATGGAGTCGCATTCACCGGCCGTCACTAGCAACTAGCAGTTAGCTATGCATATGTGTGGGTCAAAGTCTTGCTCTTGTTGGGACAATAGTGCTCAGAGTTGAATCAGGGTACGGCACGTGTTTCATACAGCCAGTTGATGCCGGATCAGCGATTGAAGTGAATGAAACATCCAAATGTGGATGGAAAACTCTCAAGACACTGTTTGGACACTGTCCTACATCCTCTGTTGGGGAAATACCAGGCTGGAAGATGATGCAGACTATCTTCCTGAAGATGTATCAGTTCAGTACTATTTGGTCGTAGCCTCCGCATTTGGGAGGGTTTACCGTTTCTCAAACCCGCAGTTCCAAACAGGGGTACGTATTGGAAGCCTGGGTTTCTGAATAGAATTATTCATATGCAACACCTTATATTCACGCCGCGGCCAGCATTACCCATCATCTCTTTCGAACTATGGCTATGTTCTCGGGTCATATGCTGGAGGGTTTTCTTCAAAGGCTTGAATTGAGCCTCTTGATTCGGGATTATACTGTAGTGTTTCGACCAAAGGTTCATGGGGTGTCACCCATCACCGCAATTGTTCACTGCTCACAGTGTTCACACATCGGCCGAGGCCGTCACTGGCTTGGCAATTGTTCATTTTGCCAAGTGACTGTCTGGATGCCGCCAATGCAGGTTTATGGTTGCTTGAGAGTATTGGAGCTCGCCAAAAGTGATCCACATATGCATGGGGCTCAAGAAGGCTCCAGAAATTATGCTTAGCATCACTGCTAATTTCTCTGTTGATGTCAACGGCGGACTCACTCGGTCGTGAGACGCAGAGGCCTCTGATGCCGAGCTCGAAGAGTGGGTCGAGCCGGCAGTCCTTGTACGTGGTCAGCACAGGAAGATTGTCGCAAGGCGTTATCAAGGCCCACTTGGGAAGAACATTAGCTTTTTTTTTCGTAAATTTTCGCGCCTTTTGTCATCAGACTTAGAGTAGCTCAAAAATCGTTTTCGAGCCCTCTGAAAACTTCAAAAAAGTCATCGTTCATTCGCTCGGTGTCACCACCACACCTACCAAAATTGTTCAGTTCAGGGGTCCCTGTCACCCATCACCTGAACATTTGGTCGAAACGCTACAGTATTTGAATTGTCCTCATAATCGTACTGTAGGGTGGTTTCAGTTTAAACCACCACATTGCCAATGTGAGAAGCGGTTTAAACTGGTTTAAACCATCCCACAGACTTAAATGCAAGAATGGTTTAAACCTGGTTCAAACCAGGTTTAAACCACTTGGAACCGGTGATGGTTTAAACTGGTTGTAACTGCTGATGGTTTAAACCAGTTGGAACCACTGATGGTTTAAACCAGTTGGAACCACTGATGGTTTAAACCAGTTGGAACCAAAAAAGCATCCAACACCTCCTGGTTTAAACTTACCTTGATTAATCCGAAATCTATCTTCTCAAGTTGACTCAATGATTGTGAGTTGATATATTATTTCATTAACCCTATTTTTCTTCTCTGTCATCTCTTGATTCTCCTCATCCTTTATCCCTCAATCAACATCTATAACCACATATTCAACACCAGTTATTTCATACTCTCCAAGATGTATATATACATGAATACCTACCAATACATCTCAATCTTCCCCCTAACCAACCCATTTCAGCCTTGCTCTAAGCAAATGCACACAAGCCCTTGTACCTTTGCCAAGTAAGTGGAAATGTTTTGCACTTACACTATGCTTCGGGTTAAGTACTTGAGGATCTGCCCTTGGAGTTCAAGACAAACCAATGCATTCACATTTCACCCTCTTTCCATAACATGTGGCAGCAGCACCAACCACCATGGATTCACCACAGTGCATGACATTTTGATGTATGAGGTGACAACATTGAGAGAGTATCAGCATTGCCCTATGCTGATGCTGGTCATGCTGCTCTTCACTGCCCCACCCCCTGTCTCTTCCACAATCTATCATCCATTTTTCCCATCTATGCCTTGATAAGCCTGTTGAGTGTGGTGTATCAGCTGCCCCACCAGCACATGCAGTCACAGTGCCTCCCACCTCTGCTGCCTCGATCACCTTCCTTGAATGCATGTCAACACACAGATGCAGTGCAAGTCTCCGAGGCCCACTGCTTTTACAGTTTCCAGATCATGATGGAGAGTATCCACTCTGAGATCACTTGCTGCTCATTGAGACACATATCAAAGATCCAGCTGAGCACGAGTTCCTCTTCAAAGTGGGTTTGAAATTCTTACAGTGAGTACTCTGTATTGTCTTGCTGCCCTGAAACTCACCCATTGTTTCTATCTTATTTGGCTGCTTCTCGTGGTAGTGGGCAAATGCAAATGCAAGCATTATACATATTTTTGTGAGTCATCATGCACACCACTGCTATACGTGTCTTCTATTCATCTTGTCCTTGAGGAAGACTTCTAGCCTGTAGGTCATTTCTGTTTATTCTATTGTTACATCTCACTGCATGATTACTGTATTTCATTATCTATCATGTACTCTCCTGTAGATATCTTGTGTATACTGGCACTTAAGATAATAATATGTGCTTAATACATGCTTTGGTGCATTCCAGGTCCAGATAAGAATTCAAGTGGCTATAGAAGTCAAGTCTTATATATAGAGCTAGGGAGACATATTCAGAGAGGGGTCAGAGGCACTTTTTTGGTTTAAACTGGGAGGTGTTGGATGCACTTTTTGGTTCAAACTGGTTTGAACCATCAACGGTTCCAACCAGTTTAAACCACCCTTGCATTTAAGTGTTCCTCCTTGTCCAGCTCATTTTCACCAAGTCGGACTCCGCGACCTCGCACGTTTCAATCCAAAGGTGGGTCGCACACTCTGCTCGGACGCATGCCAAGCTAACACATGCGTACGCAGCTCCTCTACTGGTGTTCAACGCCGGCTGGGTTTCGAAATGTAAAAAGACAGTATATTCAAATAGTATGTTAATAGACATGTTGATGGACTCTTACCGACTACGACGCGAAGTAGCTGCAGTCCACTGCGAATCGCGGGGCTGCGGTGTTCGTGACATCGCGAGAACGCCGGCGCAGCCTTGATGCGCACGCCGCATGCCCGACGCGACCACGAACGCGATTCGTGAGACCGTGCTGCATCGCGAGACCACACTTAATGAAGGTACGCACGCGTCGACATCGGCGACTTCGTTGTGCCAGCACAAACGCGCTGGGCACGCGGCTGTTCGCACGTGCAGCGTTACCGCTGCTGGTGGTGCCCACGCCTGCACGCGACTCGTGGAGGCGGGCGTGCTCGCCGCGTCCGAGTCCTGTGCGTAAGTGAAGAGTCATCAATTCAAAATTTAGAATATGCAAATAGATCACACACAGCTCTTTGTCTCGATATCCCGCACCACGCCGACGTCGTCTTGCTTCATCTGTACTGAAGAGCGCGAAGTCGGATTCAGGGGTAAGTAATGCGCAGTAGTACTTACGGCGTGAGTTATTTTGGTCAGGGCATTGCAACGGCGTCGAGGATGCGAGTACCGTTTGCACGATTTCGGCACGAGACGTGAGATGGTGGGTGAGTTTGAAGCGCATCGGACGAGGATTGACGCGCTCAACGTCGGTTTTTGATAGCTGGAAGACTAGACGATGTGGGACCTCGAACGCGACTGTCGACTCGGCGGAGGTGTTGGAATACGAGTTCGCCGCTCGCTATCTCCGATGTCGTTGGTTGTCATATTAAGCCACAGGTACTCCCCCCTGGTTGTCGTAATTAATACTTCATTTACACTAATTAGTCGTGTTAACTTTGTATAAGTAGCGTGTAGTTTGGAATAATTCCCCGTGCGTTTGCAACAGGTTCACTGCTAATCTGGAATTGATCTCTTTGATTCCAAAAGGAAGATGAGCATGCTCGAGAGAAGATGGGAGGGGTTGTGCACTTAACTGCGAACTGGACACCACATTCGATGCAACTCAGTCATGCAGGCGGCAGTGTACACGACGGGCGGCACCGTCGGCGTCGATTGGGCGACTCGATTAGAGATAGACAGGCTGGAATGAGAAGGGCATGCATCTTGCCACCAGCTGCACCAAACCAACGCCTCTGCAGCCGAGCAGATAGATGCGAGAATATGCTGCTATGGGCTTGCGTCTGGAGGGAGAGTGAGTGGGTGTACAAAGATAGCTGGCCGCACTTGGGGGCCTTCTTCCGCTTCTCTGCGCTGACACGCCTGCCTGCTGTCTAAACGCGAGCTAAAACCCCAAAGGTAAGCTTTCACTCAGATAAGGAGGCAAGGAATAAAATTATGCAAGTGTTTCAACTTGCAAGGGCACCGTTATAAACACCCGGCGGCTGTAACGTGAAGGCGAGGCAAAAACTGAGTCGATAAAGCGAGATAAACGTGAGCGGAGGTCGGGAGCGATTTCGAGAGCGAGGGCGACTTGAACTGCTCGAGTGAGAGGCAAGATAAAAGTGATTTTTATTGTGAAAGAGTCTACGCCTTTTATACAGAACGAAAATGAATAATCAGAGCCAGGAAAAATATAGAACTCAGCAGGGGCAAGGGAACGTGTGCAACAGCAACAAATTAAACGAACCAAAGCAGTAAAATAAAAGCAGGGACGGCGGTGAACTGCTCAAAAGCGGGGAAGCCAGAGAGTAGAAATTCAGGGAAGGTGGCGATTGGAATGTGCGAATACCAAAGAAAGATATATGTATCAAACAAGCGGGAGCTTTTCAAAAGAAAACACCTAGAGATAGCAACAAATCAGTCGACCAGAGTAGATGGTAGCGCGGTGAGCTGATATGTCAGGGTGGATGTTAGATTGATATGTCAGGGGTATTGATGTGTGGAGATAGTCGCAAAAATAAGGATCTAGTGACGGCAAATTGGGTTTTGAGGCATTGAGGATGCGCAGGGTGAGAGTAGCGTGGTTTCGAGGGGTTTTGGACCAGCGAAAGGGGTAGTAGAGATAAATGGGCGTGTCCGGCGAATCAACCATTTGATAATGATTGACAAGTAACAGATCGTGATTCCGGATTTACATGCTTAGCCCGCTACCATGCGCGTCAGCACCACGTTGTGCTGCCCCGCTGGCGGCACGCTTTCGTGCTGGACGCTGATGTGATATGTGGGCCTTCGATGGCGCCGTCGTTCTCGCCCCCGAGATGGCTGGCGTCCGAGCCAGGTGACGACCTGAGTGGGATGACCACGGCAATAATGGCGGGGCACGGGCGAGGCGGGGAGCAGCTGATTGTGGGAAGATGTAGTGTGGCGCGGGGTCGGATGGCGGCGATTTTGTAGCGGGTGTGCATGCAGCGGCGGTGACGGATGCAGTGGGCGCGAAAGCAGACGTGAATTGCGGCGTCATGCTTCTTCGTGTTGTCAGCTTCTCGCTTGGGTGGATTGGGGCGTGGCTTGGAGACGGGACAGCTGTCGTGACTGCATCGACCAAGTACACGAGTGCGAGCAAGGAGCCCGGAGGAAGCAAGGGAGGAAGAATGCTTTGTCGGAAAAATCCCAGATGGACTCGGATCACAGCGACTTATAAGGCCGTATAACCCACGAAAATCCCATAAGCCTCGATGTGGCTTGCAACGGAATATAAAAGATAATATATGCCGTTGTAAGCCATCATAAGCCCCAACGTGACTTACAGGTCCTTTTGATGGAATACAGCATTAAGATGGCTTCTAAGCCGCTACGATAGCGAAACCATAAGACTCCTTGCCTCGGGAATGCAATTCAGGCAGCCAATACAAAATAATGTGAACAAAAACTTCATTGTCATTGATTCTGGATCCAAGATATGAAACTAGTACTAAAACCCATTCCGATGCGGTGTTGCCACCAGCAAGCACACAAGAAGGCAAAGTCCATGGTGGAAATTGAACTGTAGGCAATGAGAGCGGGAATTGACTGCGATCCGAGGGGGAAGAGCTGAAAAGAGTAGGGGAAAACCAATTGGTGCTAAGTCGGATGTCGACGTTGAGGCATTTGAGGGATTGAAGGCCGCGGCTTCCGTGGAATGCATGTTGCAGATAACTTGAAAGGACACCTCTGTGGTTGCTTGAACAAGTGGCATGAGAACATTGAGAGCATCGAGAGCAGCGACATGTCACTTGACGGATATTTGACACGGTGGCATTGAAGGTTTCAAGTCGCGATCGGTTCTTGAGCCAACTCAGAGGAATGAAGGGTTAGGAATGTTCAGGATTGCAAATATCGAGAGCCAGGGATGGGCATTGAGCGCTTGAAGTACATAACGCCGAGGGAATAGAGTGAAGCAGAGAAGATGAAGGAAGAGGAAAAGAAGCGATTGATGGGAACAATTATTCACAATTGTCCTTTTGAGCCAAGCCAGATGATGGCGGAGTTTCAACTTGGACAATGGGGCGGGCTTCTCTCCAACAATGATAGCCACTTCGTACGATTCAATATGGGGACTCAGAAATATTCGAAAGCAGATGATTTTAGAGGACAGAGAACGAGAAGATCAAAGCTAACGAAATATTCTACATAATAGATTGTTGACTGGGACATGTTGCTTAATACTGACTGAATGATCATTTCACGCGACAGACACAATATGTTATCGTCTTGTTACAACCCACTCCAATCCAATCCAAGTTTGTAACGAGGTTACGTGCATCACAACGACTTGGAATAGCTTGTAAGCCACGATAAGCTGCAGGCTGCGCAGCTTATAATGGATCATAATCCACTGTCAGCCGCTAAGCCTGCTCAATCCGTTATAACCCAAACAGCTTTTTTCCGACATTTGTGTCTGTTATTTCTCGGTGCTGTCCATCTGGGAAACACCACATGTCTATGTGGTACTACCGAGAGGCCCATAGAGCAGTAGAGCCAGAGGCATGTCCCCTCGATGAGAGATCACCACAGAGTCATAGCGGTAGAGCCGTAGAGCCATATCGCGCGACATAGACCGCGTGCGTCTACCATAGAGTTGCCCTAGCAACGTTTTCTCGCCGCTTTTTCCCGTCGCATGGTCATGAACAGGCACAGTGATGCATTTTTAAACATGGTAAAAAGATGGAGAAAATAAAATGGATTCGACAACGGGCAAGCGCAAAATGACTACGACTATACAAGAACTGGCGTGCATGTAGATTCAAGTTGTTGAGAACTGGACTTGCAGGGGAATTGATACACAGACGTCGCGAGTACCCAGCCAGTCGAGTAAGCTCTGTTGATGGTGAGCGTCGAGAAAGCGCTGAGACCAGGTCTTGAAATCTTGACACTGGCAACTTGACGAGCTTGAGGAACTTGAAGGATTCTTGACATGATGTCTTGACGAGTGGGACTTGACGAGAAGAATTGGAGAAGGGAGGGAGGACTCAGTCTCAGAGGGCAAGATGGAAGTAGGAGGAAAGATGTGCGAGTCGCCATGTGGACATGCCCATTATTTAACGAGAAGTTGCCGACTCGGGTATCAATAGCCGGGCGTAACGACACATGCGCCGGCAGCCGTCGCTGTGGTGCGATCAAGCGGCCGCAATTTACAATAGATGCCAGACGCAATGGTAGAGCCGCCGTCTCGATGGCGTCCTATGGAGAGAGATAGGCTCTATTGGCCGCTACATCGGCACCGGCAATCTACATCGTGGCATCTGCCTCTATGTAAACAAAAGGCGTTTCCAGATGTCGCCATCCTAAAGCGGCACTCGCTGTTTTGCTGCGACACCGTTTCCGTTCTGCGTTTCTTGGCTTTCTTTTCGGTAATCCGACTGGTTTTGTCCTCGTCTATGTCCCAAGACTCTGCGCGAAATCTCTCAGTGAGGCCTGCGCCCGTCGCTCAACGCCTGTAGCTGTCGCAGTTTTGCTGCGATGGCGCGTCCCATTGCGCCCGAAGATTCTGCGCTCATCGAGGGACTTGTGGATCTCTCAAAAGCAAAGTCTAAGCTTGTCCGCACCTCTAAATAGGCACCCTCGGCGCAATAAAGGAACGACAAGGGAATTCAAGCCAAAGAACAGCCTAAGCAGTAACGAGAACGATGTTGACGACGGCGAGCCGCGTGGTGTCGGAGATCGACGAGAAGCCGTAGCGGACCACCGCGCGAAGAGGAAGTCATATATCGAGGAGGTACGGCTGCTCCTCGATTCTTCCTTCTCTTCATTAACGGTTATGATACGCTCATGCACGCGAAGAAACCGTCACAAAACTGCAATCCGCGCTCGGGCAGTACAATCTCTAGCATACCATGGCCTTCTTCCCCCCGCATCTCGCGAACATCCGTGGACTCGAGCAAGAGAACGCATGCGTATTGAAGCAGAACGACAACCTGTAGAGCTTGTTTGCCATCCAGGATACCCGAGACAGCCGGTGTGCAGCACTGGGCCGGGAAGGGGAGGGAGCCATAGGAGGGGGAAGATGGACGGGGGGAGGAGGGATGTATATTGTACGTGTCGTTTCTCGCTCTCTTCACCGCGACTCTTCCAGAGTCTTGCCGCATCCCGATCTCGTTCCTTCTCGTCTCGTCTCATCTCGTCTCGTCTCGTTTCGTCGCATCTCGTCTTGTTATACACGCGTATACGTGTACTGACTTACGCTCCCAGTCCCGCCCCGGCTCCACCCATGCGCACTCCCAGCGCGACCCACATGCATCCTATTCACGGGCCCAACATACGACGACCCTAGGCACGCGTATGCGCATCTTTAGCTGCCACCGCTTCACCCGGGCCATCCGAGACTGCTACCGCTGCGGTCTGCGCACCCGGCCCTGCCGCAGTCCATACCCACGCACACCCACCCTCCACACGCGCACGCCCATCCTAGTCTCCACCTCGTGGGCACAGGCACCCGCATCCGCTCGACGCACCCGGCTCCAGCGCGCTTCATCTGCCGGACTCACCGTCGCGCTTCGAGTCGTGCCACAGGGCAGGTGCAGGAGACGACGACCACCTCACGCCCGTCTATGCGCACCCGCACTCTCCGCACCCCGACGCGTACCACGGCTGTGCGGGTGCGAGCGGGCACTACACGCTCCCGCCGTTCAAGTCCACGGCGCTGCAGAATCAGCACTATAACAATGATCAGCATGATAGCTGGCGGCCTTATGGGGGAGAGCGAGAAGGGGCCGTGAGTCGGCGTCTTTGTCTCTAGGTATCACTGCGTTTAAGGGCCGGTTAGACATGCCCGTTGGCTAGGCGGCTAGACATCGGCAGTTTAGCCGATGGCTGTCTTGACACTTCTAGGCGGTGATTGGTTTGCAATTCAATTCAGGACGCCAAAATTGTGTGAAATTCAGATTACTCACCCATACCTGAACATAATGATATAAAAAAGTGGCCTCAACTTCGGATAGAGAGCCAACCATAGCACAAGTGATGGAAGGGTCCACCTAGCCTACTCTGTGTCGAGGCGCATCACGGTATGTAAACTTCCCACAGTCTAGGCGGTCGCCATAGCGCCTCAGTGGGCCTAAACGGCAATCCGGCTTGGCAGCTAGATATGGCCATGGCTTGACATGTCTTGACGTAAAGCAGTGCCTAGACATGTCAAGCCGGCGCCTGGATGCGCCTAGATTTTGGCTCCTCTCCGGTCGGGTTTAACGCAGTGTATGGGTGCGAGGAGGTGGGTGGGCGTTCCGCCTATTCATCGCTTCGCTTGGCCTCGCCTGCACGCCATTGACCCTACGTACCTTATATTGTCATCTTCTGCTGCTACTCTACGTCCGCCCCCCTCGCCACCCTACCTTACGCTACGCTCTATCAGACTCCAGCTCAAAAGTACGATACAGATGGAATAAAATGAATTTTATTAGCCGCATCTTCTCTGTTCCACTCGTACTGGGCCTTCGACGAGGCAGTACAAATCTCTCTGATCATCATCTCAGTTGGATAGCATTATTGACAAAGGCACGGATATCATGAAAGTGCTAAGTGCATGAAACAGGAGATAACAAACTGATCACAGTCTGTAATTAGTGTAATTACTACCAATGTTTCTTTATGGCATAATATATGGCCTGAAGGGCTTATATGAACGCCCAGACCTCAGGTTAACACCCACCACCTCCACCACAATGCTCTGCCAACCCCCTGTCACCGAAATTCGTCTCGAGAACCTTACAGCCTGCTTGGTTTCTGCAGTAACACTTCTGAAAGAGCTCAATGATGCATTTGCTCCCTCATTTGTTCAACCAATTTCAAACACTGTTGCATCCTTGCTCAAGCTAGTTCAGGTACTGAGACTTCCAATGAGAAATGTTGGTGATTGACCAAATATGCTAGAATGTGAAACAAAACAAAAAGGAATGTGCTGAACTGTTGGAGACTACCTACACAGTGCTATTTGCAATTATCGACCTTCATATCAAGTCTGAGACTGTAGGGTCCTTATCACCTGCAATGATAAAACATGTTGGGAAATTCACGAAGTACATGAGTTTATGTGGTGATGATCTGCTTTGACAAAATTCTCTGCAGAACTCTTCACAAGATATACATATACATTGAGGCACAGCAAAATAGCAACAAGTTGAAGCAGCTGTTCCGTCATATTGAAATGAATCACCTGGTGAAAAGCTGTCATGCAGAACTCAATGAAGCAAAGGAGGTCTTTAAGGTAAGACCTACCATTCCCCCATTTGTCAAGATATTGAATACTTAATTTGAGGTTGGCACTGGTGGTACAATCTTCAATGACATCAGAGAAATGAAAGAAGCTACTGAAACTAGGTACAAGGAACTACTTGAGTTGATCTCAACTATGTCTGAGACCAATACAACAACAGATGGTTCATCAGTAGGCAAACTTAATGATCCATATAACCCACTAATCATGTATAGTTCCACCTGGGTACCAATGCATTGAAAAACAGGTAAAAAGTAGTCCTATCATCAATGCCTTTACTCATCTTTTATCAAGTTCAAATTCATTTTCATTGTTGCCCTCAAAACCCAAGATCTTTCATGGCCGTGAAACTGAAATAGAGATTATTATGAAGATGCTTGATCAACAGTCACCCAGAATAGCCATCCTTGGAGGAGGTGGAATGGGCAAGACAAGTCTTGCATGTGCAGTCCTACACAATCCAGAGACTTCAGTCAAATTTGAAGAAAGATACTTTGTTAGTGCAGAGGCAGCATCTACAAGCATTGAACTGGCTGCACTTATTGGGCTACATATTGGATTGGATCCTGGGAGGGATCTAACACAACCTGTTGTCCGCTATTTCTCAAGGAGGTCTTCTTGCCTGTTGATTCTGGACAACCTGGAGACAGTGTGGGAACCAATTCAGTCTCGGGGTGAAGTTGAAGAGTTTCTTTCCCTTCTTACAGAGGTCAAACATCTTGGACTGATAGTATGTATAGTGCTAATTTCAGTTTGCCCTGCTGACATATAACAGATGACCATGCGAGGAGCAGAGCGGCCAGCCAAAGTTCAATGGACTCATCCCTTTTTATTACCCCTCCAGCCCCTGTCTCATGCTGCTGCACAACAAACCTTTCTGGATATTACAGATAATGCCTATGCAGTAAAGGATCTGAACCAACTTCTTAGCTTCACAGACAACATGCCTTTGGCTGTGGATCTTATTTCCCATTTGGTTGATTATGAAGGGCTGGATAATGTCTTGGATCGATGGGAGATAGGCAAAACATCCATCCTTTCTGTGGGTTATGACCGAAAATCAAATTTGGATGCATCAATTGGCCTCTCACTCTCAAGTCCCCGACTTTCCTCTGACAGCAAAGACTTGTTGAGTCTCCTTTCAATTCTTCCCAATGGACTCTCAGATGGTGAACTTGTACAAAGCAAAGTTCCTATTCCCAATATTCTAAGCTGCAAAGCAGTGTTACTTGCAACTTCCTTGGCATATCAGAACAGCAACAAACAACTTCTAGTATTGGTTCCTGTCCGAGAGCATATACAACAGTTTCTACCTCCACCTCCTCTCCTGGTCCATGCTCTCTGCAAGCACTTCTATACACTTTTCAAACTGTTTGGAGAATATAAGGGAGAGCAACGACATAATGTGGTCAGCCAAATTACCATGAATCTTGGAAATCTGCAAGAAGTATTGCAACGAGGGCTATCAATGACCAGTGGTTCAAATCTTGAAGAGACCATCCGCTGTGTAATTTCTCTCAACTCTTTTTACAGACTCACTGATCGTGGTGCAACCTCTCTCATGGATCATGTTCAGCATATCTTGCCTAAGACTTCAGATCCACAGCTGAGGACACAGTTTCTGAGTGAAGTTCTGATGTCATCGGGATATTATCACCAAAAATCATGGATAGAGAAGTTGTTAATTGAAGGGATATCTCACTTCAAGCAAGTCACTGACCCAGGTCTTGAGTGTAAGTACCCTGCTTGTTTGAGCCATAGTTTCTCTCATTTTTACATCACCAGCTGAATTCTATATTGGAGCTTCAACCTTCTACTATTATCAAGCAGATTTACCTCGTGCTCTGGATTTTCTCTGTAGAGCCCAAGAATTGGCTAAATCATCTGGAGACAGTGAGATGCAGTCTATGGTTTTGATACTGATGGCTCAATACAAGTTTAACACTGGTGATTATTCCACTGCCCAACACTTTGCCATAGAGGCACAACAAGTTGCAGAAGTGGCAATGGATTTCCATCAGAGTGCTATAGCATTTCGAATACAGGCTGAATGTGCCAGATACTTTGGGAATTACCTGGAGAGTGCAATGTATCTGTGTATCGCCAGAGAGATGCTTGAGATTTGTGGCTTGTCTGGGGGACAGACAGATCACGTCATCACATCAAGCCAGGCTGAGATCCACCTGTTAAAATCAGAATATTCTCAAGCCCAAAGGATATTCAGAGAATTAGCCAATATTACATCCTTGAGCCAAGATGGTCGAGTATATGCACTTACCCATCTGAATCTCATATACATTGATATTCAAATCAATGTACCTGCAAAAAATGTATGGAGAGAATTGAATAGAGTTACTAAAATTTCTAGCACTCTTGGTTTCCCTGAATTTATTGTCCTGTGCAAAGCAACCAGGGCAGATCTAGAGCTCAGAGAGCAGAAATTTGACTTGGCAGACATGAACTTTCAAGAATGCCTTCATTTTGCACACAGACTCCATGCTGATATTGAATCTTTTTGCTTGGAACGTCTTGCCAATAGCAAGCTATGGCCAGCCATAGTATCAAAGCCCAGATGGCCCACGGTATATCTGAGCTTTTCATCCAAATGCAAAGAGAAACTGGCTCTTCACAAAGCTTTGCTCTTTCTTGGAGACATATTCCTCACTGATGATGAAGACACTGCATTCACTCTATATACAGTAGCACTTGAAGGATTTACCTGTATGGATGTGCATCAAAGCCGAGCACAGTGCATGCTACGTCTGGGAGATCTTGCATACAAACATGGAAATACTGCTGAAGCTGTTGCTCACTGGAACACAGCTAGACCACTATGTGAACAATCATCACAAGCCAAAGATGTCATGGAAATCAACTCAAGACTGGCTGCTTTGGAACAGGCTCACGAGGAAGCCCTGGATAAACTTGCAATCCTGGAGGCACCTACTCACCTGTTCAGTGAGGTTTCAATTTCTGAAAAGGATTCTGTCAAGGCCATTCTTGTATGATGGTTGAAAACAATTCTAGTTTGATATGAAATGTTTACTTCTAGTTCTCTATGTCAGAGTACTATTTATATATTTATTTTCACTATTGAGGACAGTTGGAAGAGAAAGAAAGGAAGAAAGAACAACAATTGGCCTACTATGTGAGTTTAGTTGAAAGAGGAGAGTGTGCAAGCAGAATATCACAGCAAACCAACAATTGATTGTGGGTGCTGGTAGCTTTTCCTTCCTTTTATGCTTTTTTTATAAATGTCTGTGCTTGATGTCTTCCTTGTATTCATATGTGTGTCTTAACCATTGCAGAATATCTCTTGTGAATAGCACTACTCTGCACACAGACCTGTGTCCTTGCACTCTCAGACTCATTGTGTGATATTAGACAGCTTGTGCAAAGCAGCATAGAGCAGCATGCTGCTTTTGTGCATTGTGCAAAACAGCATGAGCAAAACAGCAAACTCAAGGCAAAATTCAAATGAAAAGCAAGAAAATAAATGCAATTTGAGTATGAGGGGTATCGGGGATGTGTACTATTTTGCTCAATTCAGATAGCACATGACCTTTTAATTGTTCTGGTGAATCACCTTGCCTGTCAAGGTCTCTCCCAGACCCATAATTGAAGCTGATAATCACTAACCACCACAGCGAACATTCCACAATGTTCCTTGTTCAACCCGACTTGACCCGTTATTCTAGACAGACTGTCAGACAGCGGTGCTTCTCTGCAAGCTTGATCCACAGTTCTGAATTCAGGGCAAGGTTTGTGTGGGCATAGCCCAAGCTTTCTAGTCTCCAAATTCCACTAAAATTGGAGAAAAAATTATTGCAAGGGTTTCTAGAAATCCGGTGTGACACATGACATCCAAATTGAATGAAATGGTACAGTATGTGGAGCACCTAGTGCTGCCGATGTCTAGTTCTTTGCCAAAAATTCCCAACCCTGAACCTGACCTCAGGTTCAGTTCAGGGAATTCCTCAAACCTCAAACCAGACATGGGGTCTGGTTCTTCAAAGGTTCATTTGGGTTTTGAACACATTCAAACCTCAACAAACCAATTTTTTTCCCCTGGTTTCTCAGTTTTGATGAAAACAATCTTGCTATTATCCTTCAGGTCCAGAGCCTCAACAATACACTTCTCAGTGTTCCACAACTCCTCTATGTATGTGGTTTTGATGTTCAGATCCAATGCTGCACTTATACCATGAGAAAAAAGTCGAGTAATACAATTGGTTACCTGCCAAGATGAATGAAGTAGACATTTGTGCCATCAGTTCAACTTGCTATACCATTTGTCGAAATTGCCAAATCCAGTATTGATGGAATCCCTTATATCTTCGATTTTTGGGTTGGCAGCCATGTTGCACCACATCTCAACCAAGGCCTCAAAAGATGGAAGAGTTCTCAACCCAACAGAATGCTTTGAGCTGGAAGGCTCATGTGGCCCAAAGTACAGGATTGAGTAAATACTGATATGGGTGCATGGAGAAATTCGCATAATTCAATAACTTGCTCCCATTTGCAGGAAATCAGAATTTTGATGTGGTTAGCTCAAAACTTGCCAGTGTCGACCCGGAGCCCGCAGAAACCCAGAGCCAACTTGCTGCAGATGGTCCCACAGATTTGGGCATATTGCAGCGAACCCGAGACCCAGACAGTAGTGCCGATGGACCGAACATAGAGGGCAGCTCCAAGTACAACACCATGGTTGAAGCAAAGAGTGCAATGTTCAGATTAATGGCCATAATGAATGTGGCTTTGTCCAAATTAATTGCGAGGACATGGTCATGCACAAGCATTGTGCAAGGGTGAGCAAGAGGGAATGTGAAATGCCAAAATTTTCTGTGAAACACGAGGTTTAGGGAAAAAATCACAGATCCGGACAGTTTCGGACATGTTCAAACAGGTTCAGCAAATTCCAACGTTTCTCAAACCCCGAACCGAACCCTGTGGTTCTCTACTTGCCCCCAAACCTGAATTGGGGTCCAGTTCAAGTTTGGTTCAGGTTTGGAATCGGTTCAGAACCAGACAGCGGTAATACTAGGAGCACCAACTCTGATGTCATCACTTTTAACACCATTTCCCATGCTGCCTTGCAAGTGACTTCTAGAATACTGGATCTACACTGTTTAGGGCTGAATTATAGTTTTTGAGCAAGGGTAGTGTTATTTAGGACATCAACCCATCCGTTTACAGGGTTACACCCATATGAAAACCCGTAATTGGTCAAAATCTCAGTCAAATTTGCCAGTTTCTCCCAGGTTTTGGGGTGAATCAGTGTGCACAGGTGGTGGCTACGAACTGATTTGTGATTTAGGACCAACCAAAACCAGATGTGGTCACAGTACTAGAAAATTTGTTGGATTTTGATGATTTTCATTACCCCATAATGAATTACGGGTCGAAAAATTATGGAGGCGATTGTTGCACGAGGAAGAGGTGCAACCAAAAGCCTTCTGGTGTGGAGGTAGAGGTCCTAAGTGGCCAATATAACCACAATTCTGCAAGGACAGATCCGCAGAGAACATGGCAAAATAAAGCAAAAAGAAATTCACTCATAAAAATGGTTTGATGCCCTAGTGTTATTTCACTTGTAAAAAAAAAAAGTTTCCATGCCACTTTGCACAAGCTGTCTATCAAGGGTGGCACATTATGATTATTGCCAATCAGAGAAATGGAAGGAGACTAGGACTCTCAGAAGTCAATTGAATGGGAGACATACTTACCCCTGGATGGAAGGTGCCAAGCAGCAGAAGACAAATTTGCTCAAGTGACTGGTTGTACATAGAATACCATTGAGTGAGATCAGAGACATACATTGCAGTATAGAAGAGTTTGCTTTCAGATTCCATAAGTAGGCAGGCTTTGGAGAAGGCAATAACGTCACAGACATGGCTGGTGACTAAATGGAAGATCCAGCAGGCCAGAAGAATCAAGGAAAGCTGAATATCACATGGACTTCTGAATGAAGAGTGCCACATAGCAGAGGAAGAATTTGGGGGCGAGCAAGTGCAGAGGGGAGAGGGGAAATTGCAACTGCAGTAGTGGTGGTGGTACAGAAGGAAAAGAAGTGATTTCATTAAGTTTGTTGCCGTAGTTGCGTTGAAATTTACCCCTGACCTAATTGGTAAAAAAGTTGACATTGTATCTGAATGTTGCTGATGAGTTGAGTGGTTTGAATTGGTAGATGTAGATGACACTTGGGAATGGCCACTCACATGGAGGCAAAAAAAAACCTTGAAATCAAAAATTGCTCACCGTACCACCCACTAGCTAGTAGGTGATATGGTTGCTCTTAGGAGTGTTATGGAGGGCTGACTTGAAGGCAATAGTTACTTGCTATCTTTTGATCAGCTGCTTGTTAAAGAAAGAGAGAATTCAATTCATGAATTCATGGGACACTTATGACACAGCAAATGGCTGGGTGAATGTTAGGTTCAAACTCGTCTATGATCAATTGTCACAGACCCGTATTGCCATGCCGAATATGGGTGGGTTTGTCTCAGTTGAACTATGAACTTGAATAAATTCGCAAGTAGAAAGATTTGGACTTGGAATGAGCCCACAGGGATGGGAGATGGAGATACTCCCAAGAGCTGATCTGAACACCTGATTATTGATTTGATTGGAAAAGGTTTTGTACAAGTTCAAGAGCTCGGGAAAGTCTCTGTGCGGTACTGTTCAGTGGAAAGATCCAAATCATGGAACACTAACATTGCCTGCACAGTGGAGGAATTGCATTGACAATTTGGCTGAGTTCAACTGAATCCCACTATTGATGCAACTAGGGAAACAGTTGTGCATGAATACCCTGGTTGCAGGACCCATGGAAAAACTTGAAATAGAAATTGTGCACCATTACAACATGTTTCAAAATGTTGTGTGGAAGTACTGTAAATAGCTTGCTCACCGAAAAACTTGAAATCAAATCCAACCCTAAAGCCGGAAAGCTTTCAATCAAAGTAACCGAACAGAAAGACATTTTTTCAGCAGAAAATGCAATTTTGAATGGTATTGGCGCTACTCGTGAGGGGCGCAGTGTCGATCAAACCTCCGTATTTTCTTGCCTATGCTGTCCACCGCCCAAAGCTCCATGCTGCACCCGGCTCTTCCGGCCACGGTCTCTTCATTTCCGGCTTCATGATCTATTTATGATTCGGCAATGAATTGGACTCTGGAGGCATCGTATTCAGCCTAAATCGGCCGAGATAATGGGTCAGCAATGCAAGAAAGGTAGTTGAATAGAAGACAGACATTAAAACAATTTTTTGATGATGCTACAGTTCGTACTTTGCGGAATAGAGAAAGATGAGAGAATTGACTGCAACTGTGGCCAAAACATGTCTGAGAGTTAAACCAAGAACAGCACAAGGCTGGACCGAGGTGATCGCGGCCATAACCATTAAACTAAGCGGACATGATTCAGTGTAGAAACTAGCACATTTTACGAACGGTTAGGTGGCCTGTCAAAAGAGCGGAATTTGCGTACATTCCAACGTTTGACTGCAGAGTAATGATCTCTATAAGCAAGTGCCAGCGACATTCCACTCAACGAATCAACGTTACGGCGAGGTCTAGCCCAATTTCCGGCACATTTGAGTGGGGTCGGTTTGGTTGTTTGACCCAAATAGCTGAGTTTCCAGACATGGTATTAATTTCCGATCGCGGTGATTCAAAGCTTTCGGCAGTGAAACCTCGAAGCGGGGTAAGTAAACTCTCCAAAGACTTGAGAGTTGGTTGCCAGCACTGGAATGTTGTCAACATCAGGGAAAACCCCCCCACAAATTTTCGCATATTTTTCGATAAAATGTGCGAGAATATTTCTAGTTTTGCGAGTTACCGAAAATGAGCAGAAATATGTTCTCACTAAAAAAATTTCAATAAATTTGTGCAAATTTCGATGAAAGTTTGAAGCATTTTCCTCCCCATTTTCTACGATTTCAACTCTTCAAATCACTTCAAATCCAGATGAAATGGCAAGCAAATACGATTGAAGTCCAATAAAAATATATGACAAAGACTTGTAGACTATATATGAACACGAACACCGCTCCATATGCGACAGCGTGCACGTCGACTCGATAGCAGGCACACCCTGGCATGTGTCGAGACATACACACAGGGAACCACTGGGAGGAGACTTAATATACGACAGCGACGCCGACTACGATTGGGTTAGTACACACGCTGAAAGGGAAACAATAAAGAATGCATTACCTTCAAATTAAGGCCGGGACATCGAGGGACACATGCCATGTATTAGTCATGGAGCTTGTGCTTGGCTGAAGTATTTGTACACTGTTTTCAAGGATCAGTGGTACAGCTAATTGGACGCGAGGATGTACGCACCGTAGTGACATCTAGAAAAAGGCCGGCCCGAGTGCAAGAGCCGTGAGTGGCCGTAAAAGCATGCAGATATATGCTCATAAGTCGCTTGCAATGCGATGTAGGCCAATGGCGGGCGCACATACCTTGTCCCAGTGACCACAATCCTCCGCTACCACATGCTCTGCAGCCTACATCGCCGCTTGCTTTCAGTAAGTTTGAGGAGGTCGGAGAAGCTTAATGATAGCTTGAGAAGAGTCCACGATGGCTTGAGAAGGCTTGACGGTGACTTGAGAAGGCTTGACGACACTTGATGAGAACTATTCGAGTTGGCAAGGTGGGTTTTTGCGGGTCTTGCAAGTCTTGGCACATTGACCGAGGACGTAGGCTTGAATAGTTATGGGACTTCTGACTGTCCTGAAGTGAGACTTGACATTGTTTGAGACGGTGCAAGCCAGCTACGGGGCGCAGAGATGAGGGAGAAGAGCAAAGAAGATGTGACGTGTCAGGACGTGGCACCACCCACTGACCCGTGATCCATCAATCACAGCATTGATGGATCGGAGTTTGAACGACTTGTAATGAATTTCATCATCGGTTCAGCGTCGGTTCAGTTAGTCCTCGGCAAATGATGCCATTGCAATGGCCTATGGGCCGCCACCTCCACAACACCTGTGCAAGAGCTTCTTAATATTATGGATATGCTAAGCATCAATGCTCCAGCTTTGTCGCTCCTGAACTGACAATGCTTGCCAGTGGGGTCGTGCACCGCAACTTGAGTTGGATGTCGTTGGATGAAGTGCAGCAGACCTCTGAGTAGTAGGAAGTTTTGGAAAATCTGACTGAAATTTCATGGAATGAGTGAAATAAATATGTCGAGTTTGGAAAAATGTGGAATTATGAGCACAATTTTGGAAGAATTTCACGAAATTTCACCGAAGTTTCAGAAATTGTCTGAAAATTTTTGGCCACAAAAAATTTTACCAAAAAATTGAGGGAGGTTTTCCCTGATGAACTCGTTGGAAGCATTCATCCGGAGCTGGAACGGGTTTCAATGGTACAAGGAGGGAGCTTCTGGATGCATTCCGACCGCCATTGTTGTCAGAGTTGGCGCCCGAGGCAGTGTCTGTCAAACTTTCTTGGAAGGGTGACGTGAGCGGCCGAGGCTCTGCATGCCAGCGGAAGTGGTGGCATGATACATCACTTGACGGCCGGTATGTAAGGCCAGGCAGCGACGGTTGATGGCAGTGGCGGAGTAAGAAGCGGAGCTTACAGCTAATTGCAGTACCGAAGGCGTGAACCTGGAAGTGTCTGTTTAGTGATGTTTTCAACAAATTCCCGATATCTCAGTCAGTTCTTGACTGATTCACATAAAAACTGGATAGATCGACTCAGCTAATTCATGCGCAATTAGTGATAAAAATGAATTTCTGAAAATATTCTGTGACAGGTATTTTCTGGTTTTGGGCTATTTTTGCACCAAATGCCATCTAGCATGCTGAGAATATGTCTCAGGGACCTAATGTTTTAAGACAGACAACATTTATAGCTGAGGAAAAATGTAATAGAGCCAGAAACATGGATAAATCGCTAACCGTCACTTGAGTTCCCTCAGATACATTTGCCAGTTTCGGCATTGAGAGATATCATAAAATATACATTTATCTAAGATTTTTGTATATTTCTGGCTCTATCACATGTTTCTTCAGCTGATTATGTTCTCTGTCCGAAAGTATTAGGTCCCTGGGACATGTTCTCACCATGCTAGACAGCTTTTGGTTCAAAAATAGCCCCAAACCAGAAAGTACCTGTCACAGAATATTTTCAGAAATTCATTTTTACCACTAATTGCGCATGAATTAGCTGAGTAGATCTATCCAGTTTTTATGTGAATCGGTCAAGAACTGACTGAGATATCGGGAATTTGTTGAAAACATCGCAAAACAGACATTTCCAGGTTCACGCCTTTGGTACTGCAATTAGCTGTAAAGGAATTATGCGTCGCACCTTGGATTTGCAAGTCTTGGAGTTGTCTGCGAACTCGCGGGCCTCTTCAAGCTCAGCTCAAGCAGCGGACTGAGACGCGGTGACTCCAGCACGAGCACACTTGCGTTCGTACTTGATACAGGAGCAAAGCTCCAGAATAAGCAGGTAAGGGCCGCCAATGATACCGTTGGGAGATGCCGCCTGTGTATACAAATTCTTCACAGAATAGAAGATGTCATAGAGAATCTTCTCCTTGACGATGAGGACCTACAAAGATGATTGTATAGGAGACATGTCGACCAGGGAAAGTAGTACTCACAAGAGTGACGGTCTTCTCATCTAGGAAGGCACGCTGCTTGCCACAGTCGGTATAACGAGTCGCTGCGGACGGCTTTGCCGATGGTGATGATAGAATCGTGTTGACCCCGAGAAAGAGAAGTGGGAACGGCAGTGGAAGACATGTGAATTAAAGAGGGATATTCAGTGAAGAGACTGATGTATGGTGTGAAAGCGAAGTCACTTTTATACATTCAGAGGACCCCAGAATGAATAAGGAAACTCTGCCTTTCGTAATTATTTAACTGTGGACAGTTAAAATTTTATGAAAGGGGGAGGGGGTACATCAATCATTTCTAAGCTACGATACAATGCCTAGACTGCTAAGTGATAAGTGAGACCACAAGGATGTTTGTAAAGAACAAACACACACGTGACTGCATTAACCTTGGCAAGGATTAGCGAGATGACAATCTCGGCTAGAGTAGGAGCATATCAATCAATGGTATCAGGTCAGAGATGAACTTGGTTCATTGATAGCTGAAGGAAATGAGCTGGAGCGTTTAAGAGACTTGAAACAACATGAGTATACTTTTTGTGAAAAGATATGCTTCCCAAATAATTTCAAAGATATAGGCATGTGCATCCATGGATCAGAAGGGATCTTTGAAATTCGAGTCCTCTACACATGCTAGCTATGAGAGCGACACAGTAAAGACATTCTAGGCGACTGTAGCTAAGAAGCTAGTAATCATGCTGAGCAGGAAATTAAAGAATTCACTCATAAACTTGAATCGGAGTAGAGCCGAAGTACAGGAAGTCCCAGAAAGGGAGTTAATAACACCACCATGAAGGAAATGGCAGGTACGATCAGGTTCCTTGGCTTGAATGTCCCAAAGGATAAAAGCAGTGGCATCACTGTGGTAAAAGATGGACAACCAGACAGGATGATCTGGAATATGAACCATTAGTAAAGGATGGAGCACAGGAGATAACAACACACTCTGAGGGTCTATCTTCGCCAATTTGCTGTTTCGAGACTGGTACAAAGCGAGCATAAAGCAAGAACAATGAGTCATGCTGCAGTTGGATTCGTCTCGAATAGCGCAATCGAAACAGCATTGTCCCCATTGAAAGAGAGTAATAGGAACACCCTCTGCCTGGCTCGGGCAGGTAGCAGTTTCCAACTAGAAAAACAGAGTCAGAGAAAGAGATGGTAGCGACTCAAAAGAAAGAGGCATACCGGGGGTAGACGAAACAATAAAGAGACAACAAGACATGCCTTCGCTTCGCTCCGGCAACAACAGTAAATAGTGGGCATTGAAAGCGTTAGTGCCTGCAGCAAATTTCCTCTAGTTCGATGTACTACCGTTATTACAGAACTTGTAAACAGTGAATGGAAAGTATTTGCAGCAGCGACCGAAGATAATCGTCTCTGCGCACACTGAACACAATGCGATCATGAAAGCCTCAAGTTTGGATCGTCAAAATCTATCGGGAAAGATGCCTTAGTCGGTCCTGTTCGCATGATCAAAAAGAATGAGCGTACGTTGCGCGAGATACTTCGGGCAGCGGTGTTGGGCTAAACGAAACTTATTTGGATGCCGAACCGTGACGAAGATGGAAAACTAATTGGGATGATACGACACTGGACATAAACCAAATTAATTCAACCGTGATAGTGAGATGATGCAACCCACCAAGACCTGGCCCGCGAACCTGAGCACCAGCGAGAAAGTAAAAGAGCTTGTAATTATTACATGGGTCGAACGACTCTTGTGCCGTGAGTAGCTGATGGAAGCCAGTTATCTGCTTTCATCGAGTCAGTCAAACGTCAGGGACACAGAGCGAAGCTACAAACAGGAAAATGCGGCGATAGTAATTTTTTCAGGCGTGCTGTTTAAACGTTTGAATTCTGTCGCATTTCTATGAAGCTACAGCGCACCAGAGATCGTTGAAATAGATTTGCGACAACCCGAACACCATGCTGAAGAATGTAGAAAGAAAAAATACAGATATCCGTGCCGAAAGAATGAGAACTGTCCAGCACGGCAGCAGGCGAAATGGAATCCAGCATAATGACCCTCGAAGATTGCAGTCTACTATCCCAGTTGACGCTGAAATGATTGGCTGAGTTTAAATAGCGCATGATATCTTAGTTTTACCCCATGTTGTAGTGAGAGATTGAGAGCTTGATGCCCCGGCAGTGCAAGTGTCCGGTCACGTTCCTGCATTGTGAGATATACCATAGCCTTGCTGAGGATCCGCATGAGCAAGTTTGCAAAGAATTAAAATGAAGGGCAACTCGATTTGGAGTGGTTGATTGAGTTTGAGGATGCTTGAGGGCATTGGGATTCTAGCGAAGAAACACTTTGAGATAGCGGCGGCTGTAAACATAATAGGGATTCGCAATTGAAGGCAATAATAATAGGCATGAGCACAGGTGAACGATTGAGTGGTTTTGAGCACAGGGGCGAAAAGTTGAGGAACGAGAACGAAAGAGGATAAGGGTGAAATGCCAGATATCATTAATGGTCTTGCATGCTCCTGAACGGGTTGCGACAGCTTCGTGAGTGACTGACGAAAGACTCCTTCGCAACAGAATTGAGAGCGCTTAACGAACTGGCACGACGACGATTCTCCACGAGGTCTTGCAAAGGACGGTTTGATTGCGAAGAAAAGAAACGGCCAGATGACTCGCATTTGAGAAAGAATAGTTGTCATCGGTATAGTGAGGAGATCATGGGGGAAAGAGAGGAAGAAATTAGCCAGACGTCCCCTTTTGAGTGGGCCATGAGCGGCTGAAAGTTGACGGCATGGATGACGGTGCAGCGGAAACCACCGAAATCTTGCACTGCCATGTGCGCCTCGAGGCAACCAGAAGAGTGGAACAGTAACCCAAACTGGGTGCAGGTGGGTGCCTCTGGGCGCTCCGTCGAAAACAAACAGGTGGATCCTCGGGAATTGGCGAGACATGGGAGAAAAAGAAGAATACAAACAGTGTCCAAATAAAATCAGGACATCTGCTTAATATACGAGTAATCACAGGGTCACCCAAGGAAGGGTTAGCACCGGGTGGAAGGACGCAAAAATGCTCATCTCGAGCACCATCTAGCAGGGGATCAAAGAAAGGACTAGCTTCAAGAGGATTAATGGTGGCTGACATGGAAAATTGATAAGTCCACCCTTTCGTGAAAAGCGAATTTATAGGAGTACAACCTGGTGTGAACCGAAATAATGGAAACACATGGTGGGATATCATTCCTGATGATGAATTGGACTCCTACTAATAAGGAAACAAACCGTTTGTGGTTCGCTTTGGCCGAGGATGGTCACACGAGAAATGACTGATCTGACAGGATATGCACAGATCAAAACTGGTGCACTTTGTGTCGATTCAAGAGAAATGTGCAAAGAGGTGTATTCTACAAAGTAGTGGTAGCATTGGATGCTGTTTTTCTTGTTTTTGCAAATAAAACTCATCTAAAGGCAGGTGATAAGGGAAAGAGTTAGGAAATAAGATAGAACGTACTGAGAATCATGTCTCTTCGTCATCATCTTCTGCATCTGGGCTCAGCTCTCTCTTGACTTCCTTCTCCTCTGGCTCACCATTGGCTAGAAGAGAAAAATGCTAGTTGAATAAGACTGTGGGATAAAGGAACTTACAATGCACCTTGTTAAGTTGCTGGTCGAGTTGTTGAATAAAATCAACAAAGACTCATCAATTGTTCTCGGGAACAACACCGACAGGGGACTCAAAGATGGGCAGGTCGGAGTCCTTGCCAGTCTGAAAGGCACGAGTGGCGGCATTGAGAACAGAGAACCAAGTGTCATGAAACTGCTCAGGGATGACGTCCATGCCAGGAAGGGCGGTAGGACCCAAAGTAACCATCACATCCTGCATCCAGTCACCGAGAGCGTGGACACAGTTAGCATAACGATGCTCAGCACGTTGGGTCAGGAGTTGAGCAATCTCGTAATCTTCACACGCGCTGTTCGTGTCGAAGATGATATGATTAAGCTCTGCATAGGTTGAGAATCAGACGTTCAGAAAAGAAACGAAGGGGATGCACCCTGATTCGAGAAATTGCCAACCGGGAAGAGGTCTTTCACCAGGTTGAAAAGTCGTCGCACAACAAAGGATGAGTGTATCCAGATTGTCCTCCGACCTTGCACTCCGTACATTTCAGAGCAGGACCATCGTGAGTACACTCGACTCCACGAGAAATGCAGTTTGTGCATCGAGTGTAGTGCTATGAAGGGGAAGTCAGTACAGTAACAATTAGCGAAAAGAGGTACTGAGAACGAAACTCACCCTTTGGTGCTGTGTGTATTGGTACTCGTGCATAGTGGAAGCCAGTCCTTTGTAGCTGGCACGAATACGAGAGTTCTGTCCACTGAAAGGGATGGTTTTCTTGCCCAAACTACGAATGGGCTGACCGGAAGACTTGATGCAACAGCCTTTTGTGGGAGGAGGGTTGTCCTCGACAATCTCGTCTTCTCCAACTTCCGACTCGCCGTCATCCATGGTGTCCACTGGTGGGATGTAGTCTTCAGAAGGAGTGACAGACTTTGCATTGGAGCGAGTCTTGATGACAGGATGAGTCAACAATTTTGGGATGATCTTGGACTATGAAGGAGTTAGTCAAAATAAAACGGAAATAATAAGAAAAGGAGTTACAGCAGGAGCCACAATGTTCCGGGCACTACAGCAAAGAGGCTGGGAAGATGGTCCCGGAGTTGCCTGACAAGTTTGAGGCTTGGCAAGGGTTTTCTGTACCTTTCACTAAAGGGTCAGAGCGCTGAAAACCTGTGAAGAATGTAGTAAAAATAGCACACCCTAGGCTTCTTCATCGGAGGGGCTGGTGGGGGGAGAGTCCGAACAATCAGAGAGGATCGGAGAGGCACTGCGAACACATTTCGGCACATTCTAGTAAAGGAATGATGGACGATTAGAGGGATTTTGTGTTATTGACAGGCTAAGAGGGTCAGTGCGTACCTTCCCCTTCTTCTGAGGAGGGTGAGCGCGAGAGGCAGCTGTACATCCTGTGGTAGACTTGGATCGTCTAGCTGGAGGGTGACGTTGAACCTTTAGCAAAAGGTTAGCCAAAGAGAATTGGCACGAAAGATAAAGTTTAGGACTTACCACAATCTTTTGAGGAGGATCCTCAGTTGGAGGTGGCCTGTCTACGTTGTTGGGTGGGAAAATGTCTGGCATAACGTTCAAGTCCGGAGTGTGATTGCTTGGGGACTTGGCAGGTGCATCCAGATCCAGAGGTGGTGGAGTAGGCCATGGTTGATCAAGTGGAACCACCAGAGCCTTGAGGAAGGGGCTCGAACTTGCCACTGGGGTTGGAGATCTATGAATCACAGAGAGACCACGAGGCAAACTAGAAGCTGAAGGAGTTGGAACGACGCTGAGAGGGCAAGTTCCATTCCACAAGTCGTTTTGCTCTTGAAATAACTTCAGTTTCTGCTGTTCGGAAATATCCTCGCGACTCAGGATAGCAATGCCCTCTGTAATGTAGGGGGGAGGACTGTGAACCAGCAAGAATGGTTGAGGCAATGGGACAAATTGTGGCAAGCTGGCGGACAGTTCAGGACTGTTCGGGGTGGACATATTTCTGTGTGCTAACTGGGAATATTGATCCTGAACCGACCAGAGCGGGTCAGAGAGACCAGAACTCTCAAAGGAAGGGAATTCTGGGATGGCCTTGGTCCAGTGGATGCTGGAGGGATACTCAAAGTCCACAGGGAAAGGGCCAGTCTATGGAGAAATAAGTCTGAGATAAAAAAAAAAAAGCAGACCTAAAACTGTAATGCACGTGATCAGCGCTTGGTGGTAGTATCTGGGAGTTCCAGATCACGTTCTGCTGACCTACTGGAATCTGGGCGATGAGGCGATGCAAAGAGTTGGAAATGGCATACACAAGACCAAGGCAAAGTGGGGGAGGCTTCTGAGGACCGTTGCTTGTCGTTGGTAGGTCTGCAAGGCTGCGGATGATGGACTTGGGGTGGGCAGAATCAATTAGCGAAAGGGTTGGCATGACGTTACCAGGAATGGGGTTGTGCAGTTCAACAATTGAACCAGAGAGTATATATCGTCAGGAGTTGCAAGAGTGGGCAGTGAAATCAAGTATTGGCAGAGTTGTCGAACATAGGGAGACGAGTGGAGCAGGAGGAACTCATGTTTGGTGGGAGACAACAAGAACGGCATAATGGGATGCTCCAAAGAAAACTCCGTGACCTGAGGGAACAAATACCCAACGGTTATGGGTGTATATTCCTATAACAAGGCAGTTAAAGGGACAAGAGGCGTCAGCAGAAACAAATAACATACCTTGCGCCAGTGCTCCAACTCGTATCCACAGAATAAAACAAGCCAATCGTTGGTGGAGTGATGAGGGAGTTTGGAGCAAAGGTGGCTCGCCAAAGCAAGGATCAAGCGAACCAGAATACCTTGACACTTGGTCTTGGGGAGCTGAGGATAGGCTTTAGTGAAAGCGCACTAAAATAATGTAAAAATTGTATTAGAATTTCAGGACAAGGGTGTTTTACAAAAGCTGGCACAGCAGAGCCCAGGAGGTCGGCCAGGTACTCCCGCTTGGTGAGTGGCATGCACACAGGTATGTGCAGGATTGGGAGAAGGCAAACGACAGCAGGGTGAAGGAGAAAGTATCCGGAGCAAAAGTCTTCCGTGCCCAGGGTTATGGAAGCCCGTCGTTCAACCGAGGTAACAGAAAAGAACGGTTGTTGTGAATGTATCATGAAGTCGTGCGACTCGAATGTATACGGCACCACATCGAATTTGAAACCATCGGGATCCTGTTCGAATTGATCCACCAGTGCCTGCAGTCAACAATGCCCTACAGTCTAGGTCCCCTACATATGATTAATCCCTAGAGTGTAGGATCCCCCGAAATCCAGCTATGTCTGGGCTAAGCCCTAGTGACTAGGGTAATAATAATATTTTGATGGTCCAAAGATAATATTATTTGCCCAAGGGACCAGGGCTCAACTGATCATGAAACTGCAAGTGTAGGTGGGGCCCAAAATGGGAGATTAATAACAGAAGCGGCCTAGGATAGGCTGAAAATAATATTATTTGCCCTAGACCCTTGGGTGGGGCTGCATATGGATAATATTATTTGAGCTAGCATTCAGGGTTTGGCTGAGCTGCAGGCAACTGACTGGGGAATATTATTGCACCTGGCAAGTAGGACTTGGCTAACCACAAATGGAATATTATTTCCCCTAGTTGCTTTGGCTCAGCCAACCTACTCAAGAATATTATTACAGTGCCTACACATTAGGACTTGGCTGAGCATGGGCCATCAGAGGTATAATATTATTTGGCCGAAAGGTCTGGGCTTGGTGGACTGAGGGGAAAATATTATCACACCTGAATGCTAGGACTCAGCTAACCAGAAATAGAATATTATTTCCCCTGGTTGCTTTGGCTCAGCTAACCTGCTCAAGAATATTATTACAACACCTAAACACCAGGTCTTGGCCGACCATGGGCCATTGAAGCCATAATATTATCTGGCCCAAAGCTCAGGGCTCAGCAGACTGAGGGGAGAATATTATTGTGCCTGGATACTAGGACTCAGCTAACCACAGATGAAATATTATTGCCCCTAGTTGCTTTGGCTCAGCTGACCTGCTCAAGAATATTATTACCGCACCTAAACACCAGGTCTTGGCTGACCATGAGCCATTAAGGCCATAATATTATCTGGCCCAAAGCTCAGGCTTAGCAGACTGAGGGGAAAGAATATTATTGTGCTTGGATACTAGGACTCAGCTAACCACAAATGAAATATTATTTCCCCTAGTTGCTTTGGCTCAGCTAACCTGCTCAAGAATATTATTACAGCACCTAAACATCAGGACTTAGCCGACCATGGGTAGGATAGGCTGAAAATAATATTATTTGCCCTAGACCCTTGGGTGGGGCTGCATATGGATAATATTATTTGAGCTAGCATTCAGGGTTTGGCTGAGCTGCAGGCAACTGACTGGGGAATATTATTGCACCTGGCAAGTAGGACTTGGCTAACCACAAATGAAATATTATTTCCCCTAGTTGCTTTGGCTCAGCTAACCTGCTCAAGAATATTATTACAGCACCTAAACATCAGGACTTAGCCGACCATGGGCCATTGAGGCCATAATATTATCTGGCCCAAAGCTCAGGGCTTAGCAGACTGAGGGGAAAGAATATTAATGTGCTTGGATACTACGACTTGGCTAACCACAAATGAAATCTCATTTCCCTGGTTGCTTTGGCTCAGCTGACCTGCTCAAGAATATTATTACAGCATCTAAACATCAGGACTTGGCCGACCATGGGCCATTAAGGCCATAATATTATCTGGCCCAAAGCTCAGGGCTTAGCAGACTGAGGGGAAAGAATATTATTGTGCTTGGATACTAGGACTCAGCTAACCACAAATGAAATATTATTTCCCCCAGTTGCTTTGGCTCAGCTAACCTGCTCAAGAATATTATTACAGCACCTAAACATCAGGACTTGGCCGACCATGGGCCATTGAGGCCATAATATTATCTGGCCCAAAGCTCAGGGCTTAGCAGACTGAGGGGAAAGAATATTAATGTGCTTGGATACTACGACTTGGCTAACCACAAATGAAATCTCATTTCCCCTGGTTGCTTTGGCTCAGCTGACCTGCTCAAGAATATTATTACAGCATCTAAACATCAGGACTTGGCCGACCATGGGCCATTAAGGCCATAATATTATCTGGCCCAAAGCTCGGGGCTTAGCAGACTGAGGGGAAAGAATATTATTGTGCTTGGATACTAGGACTCAGCTAACCACAAATGAAATATTATTTCCCCCAGTTGCTTTGGCTCAGCTAACCTGCTCAAGAATATTATTACAGCACCTAAACACCAGGTCTCGGCTGATCATGGGCCATTGAGGCCATAATATTATCTGGCCCAAAGCTCAGGGCTCAGCAGACTGAGGTGAGAATATTATTGTGCCTGGATACTAGGACTCAGCTAACCACACATGAAATATTATTTCCCCTAGTTGCTTTGGTTTGGCTAACCTGCTCAAGAATATTATTGCAGCACCTAAACATCAGGACTTGGCTGACCATGGGTCATTAAGGGCATAATATTATCTGGCCCACTAGCATGGCCTCAGCAGAGTGGCCAGAGAATATTATTGCACCCAGACACTGCAACTCAGCTGACCAGGAATGGAATACTATTCCACATGATTGCTTCGGTTCTTATCATTTCCCCTATACACCAGTACTCAACCAATTGTAGGTGGGCATATGTGTAATAATATCCAGTAATACTGTACTTTTTCATTCAATTCGACAGTCACACGTCACGCACCCCTGTGTCGATGCCAAATTTTGGTCAAGGTCACGTGTCATGCGGCCCTTTGTTGAACCTCCAGGCAGTCATGCAGGTTCTAAAATGGCAAAAAAAACTGGAACAGGTGCAAAAAAGACGAAATTTTTTGGTTGGGATGTTGAAAATTTTTAGATGTCACACAAGGATTTGGCAGCTGCCGAAATGTCGAATTGCTTAAATGGGTCACGCGTCACACCCCATGTCGATTTGAACGAAAAAGTACAGTACATGCAGAGCTGTCAAATGGCTGATTCACACTGTTTGGCATTGGCTACTACTAGCCAGCATCATCAATTCAACAGTTTCAGCTGTAATCCAGTGGCTCACTTTGTGTTGAAAACTTCCAGCAGACTTCACTGGAGCTCACTGGATTGTGGATTCTGAGTAGATCAGTGGACAAGCTGATAAGAACATCAGGGTTGTTCGATATGACATAGCAGAAGATTTGAATAATAACTGTGCACCCTGAAAGTAGGGCTTGGTTCACCTGAACAACAACATTTTCTCGCTCAGCAGTTTGGGCTCAGTCAATACACTAGATAATATTTTCATAGCACCACGAGACCCAGACTCAGCTGACTGTAGGAGATTATGCACATAATTTTATTGTACCCAACCCTAGCTAATTATTTCAATAATACTTTCCTGCCATAATGTACCCACAAAATAATATTACTCACCTCAGCAACCAAGGCTCCACCACATGCACGCTCAAGGACCTGAGCAGTATCATACTGGTGGCTGATCCAAATCAAGCACGCAGTTTTACCACAAAAACTAGTTTGCTAACATCAAGTCATGTGACAGGGGTATCACAGCTCATCGGGAGCACAGACGTGTTTGCATTCAAATTTCCTGGCAATCCAACTGAGCATATGTCTCACTGCATATCAAGTCAATAATTGACATACCAAAATGTATGCATATCGGAATCTCAATACATAGTGAGATTCTTGTTGTTGGCAAGCATCAATACTTTTTGATTTAAAACCTGTGATGTTTACAGCCCTTTTGCTTTGGTAACGAGCTTATAAGGAGACAGAGGTTAAAAAGTCCATATTCTGCTGCTCAATCTCCTCTGTGTTTGGACCATGCATGTATCACAGTCCAGCATAATCTATTTGTATCCTTTGCACAGCACAATGAAACCATGGAAACCATTAGAAACACCCAGGAGGGCATCTATTTTTGGAAAAATTCGCAGGCCTCGGAGCCATGTGACATTTTTGTCCTACCTTGAACAAGGTCAAAGAGTTTTCTATCAAAAGTCTGATGGATGAGCATAGTGTTGGGCAAAGAATCACACCTACTCTCAAAATATTGGGAAAAGGCCCATCAAATGACTATATAAGGAAATTCTGCCCATTTCTGGAGACACAATATAGAAAAGCTTAGTGACACAAACTGCACTTGTAAGTCCACCTGAGACATATTTTGACCCAAATCATCTGTGACTTGAATGCCTCGGGCACCTCTGCCTCGTTGATGTCCTTCTCTGGCATTTGTGATGTGGCAGTGCACAGCTGACCCATGTGGGAAATGACAGAAGGATCAATGATTTGCTCACTGTGAGCTTTGTTGATGTTTTGCTGACTGCAAGAATGTGTCATGAGTCATCTAATCAACAATGATTTCAATAAACAACATATACTGCAAATCTTGAAAACTCTGAATAAGATCTGTGGCCTGCTCATAGGTCTGGATACCTGCAATAAGCTGGTTTTCCGAGTTCAAACTCCATGATAATCTGAACTTACAGGTCATAGGTTTCCAAATAGACTGTTGTTCGGGTTTCTCGGCTAAGTGGGTTTCTGCTGGAAACCAGGGTGCCAAATAGAATTATCCAAATTTCAGTGTAACTGATTGTATCCCAATATTTTAGTGGTTAGGATCAACTTTCAGACATTGCAAGTGTGAATGAGCCAAAGCTTGCAATTGTTTAGTGTTGGCACATCAAGGGAGACAAGGAATATCTAAAAACTGGGAAAGCATATTTCACCCAATAGTATAATCTCTGGACATCAGTGAGTCATGTCGGCTGATTCTTAATATTCACTCGATAAAGGGAAATGTTCTTAGTTCGATGGAGATCAACTCAGAAACAAGTTGTATCAGTATGAGTTCTACTCCTACCTGAAAGAACAAGTGCTAACACATTAGACCATAAAATTGAACTACCTTGTTTTATGATATCTTTCAACGTAACAAAAAAAGGTAGCTTCTCTGCATCAGGAAAAGTTGCAGAAACCCAAAGCTTCACAGCACCTCAAGGCCTTGAAGACTGTGACAAGTTTGGAGAATGAAGATAGCAGCATTTTGGGTACACTCTTTCTAATGTTGAAAGGTATTGCAAAATATGTTGTTTCCATTCCACTCTTCATGATGGTGATGTGTACTCATTGAAATATGGAAGCAATATGTGGCATATTCTAACTATAGTATGAGAAGTTACAGTCCAGGGGGTAATTCACCTGTCAATTCACCAGGTCTTGGCTGACCATGAGCCATTAAGGCCATAATATTATCTGGCCCAAAGCTCAGGCTTAGCAGACTGAGGGGAAAGAATATTATTGTGCTTGGATACTAGGACTCAGCTAACCACAAATGAAATATTATTTCCCCTAGTTGCTTTGGCTCAGTTAACCTGCTCAAGAATATTATTACAGCACCTAAACATCAGGACTTAGCCGACCATGGGCCATTGAGGCCATAATATTATCTGGCCCAAAGCTCAGGGCTTAGCAGACTGAGGGGAAAGAATATTAATGTGCTTGGATACTACGACTTGGCTAACCACAAATGAAATCTCATTTCCCCCGGTTTCTTTGGCTCAGCTAACCTGCTCAAGAATATTATTACAGCACCTAAACACCAGGCCTTGGCCGACCATGGGCCATTGAGGCCATAATATTATCTGGCCTACTAGCATGGCCTCAGCAGAGTGGCCAGAAAATATTATTGCACCCAGACACTGCAACTTGGCTAACCAGGAATGGAATACTATTCCACATGATTGCTCCGGTTCTTATCATTTCCCCTACACACCAGCACTCAACCAATTGTAGGTGGGCATACATGTAATATTATCCAGCCCAGGCCACTAGGCTCAGCCCACCGTCACAATAATATTTCTATACCTGGACAGTGGGGTAAGGCTAATCATGGTGACATTTTCGCAACATGCTTCTAACTCAGCTCATGGAAATTTGGCAAATACAAGATTCTCTGGCAGTAGTAGACAGTGCTCAGTGAAATGTCTCATTGCGAACACCAATATTAATATCCCTGGTCACCGGGCGTCAGCTGACTACAAGCTGATAATATTAATTTCCCTTATCCTCAGGGGTCAGCTGAATGCCTTTGACTATTCACTCACAATGTTAACCTACTTTGTGAACTGGTGAACAGTGCTCTTGTTGTGAGCTCAAAATCTTATGTATGAATCTTGCTTGCGGAAAATAAGACACTAGCAGAAACCACCTGCCTGAATTGAACCCAGAACCCATGAACCCTAAACCCTCATCCCCATTTAGCATAATGAAAACCCTAAACCCTTGTCTCCATGACATTCCTGTCAAAATCACTGATCTGTCTTAAATTTCTTGACTCCCATCAAAACCAAACAACTACTCCTTTCCTTTTACCACCATCTCCTCTTTCTCCCTCCTCATTTTCCCAAGCCATCCAGGTGAGTGTGCACTCTTCTTTTTTAATCTCCCTTCCTTGCCTTCCTCTTCTATGCCTGCCCCTCTCATGACCACTGCCCCACTGCCTCATGGCAGTCCCTGACTTGTGGCTGGCCACCTCATGTCATACTGCTCCTTCATACTGCACCGGTGGCAGGCTCATGTAGAGTGTGGTCTGGTCTCTTTTTAGTTTATGTCTCACTTTCATCCATGGGCTCTGGGGGCTTTTTCACTAGGTGCTTTTGGGTTCTGGGGGTTTTAGGATCTGGGGGCTCTTCTGAAGGTCTACTCATGAGTGTCCGTGCAGCTCCTTAGAGCTTTGAGTGTGCATGAGTGACCTATGCTTGTTGTGGTAGCATGCTAAACTTAACAAAACCCTTCACTGGCTTTGACATCATATGCGTGTCTGCCAAATGCCTGTTGTGGTGGCATGCTAAACTCAGCAAAACCCTTCACTGGCTTTGACATCATATGCGTGTCTGCCAAATGCCTGTTGTGGTGGCATGCTAAACTCAGCAAAACCCTTCACTGGCTTTGACATCATATGCGTGTCTGCCAAATGCCTGTTGTGGTGGCATGCTAAACTCAGCAAAACCCTTCACTGGCTTTGACATCATATGTGTGTCTGCCAAATGCCTGTTGTGGTGGCATGCTAAACTCAGCAAAACCCTTCACTGGCTTTGACATCATATGCGTGTCTGCTAAATGCTCGCTGTGGTGGTATGCTAAACTCAGCAAAAAAAAACCATTCACTGGCTTTGACATCCTAGGCATGTCTGCCAAATGCTTACACTAGTATCATTCTCCAACTTTGTTTGAAATTGGTATGTTATCTTTTCACTATTTCATCTTTTCCCAAATTGATTTGTGTTCTGGTGTCCAGTATAGAATGGTATTCTTCATCTTTGGTACACTTTTATATTCTGATGCCTTGTGTAGGTCCTTTTCTGGTTTATATACACCAAGGTATCCACTTTACTCAGAGAAGAACACTTTCTGATTTTACACGTTCCAGCTAATCTGTCAAGAACCTTTCCTACCAGCTGGGCACTCTATTGTATCCACTTGACTCTAGTATGTCTATCTCATTGATTTCTCCTCAAGATGCTCACATACTCTTCAGGCTTTGTTCCATTACTTGTATAAGTCTCTAGCATGTTATACTCTTGCTAATTTTGGTTTCATGTACATGGTGGTAAAGCCCAACCTGCTTTTGGTGTACAATACAAGGCTGCAGCCTTGTATTGTACACCAAAAGCAGGTTGGGCTTTGAGTAGTTGTTGTGTATTATATCTGCATTGTAAACAAAGAACTATAGCCCTTAGGGGCCAATTTTGCGGCTTCAGCACTCCTCTAACCCTAATTTGGGGTTCTCAAATAATGATTCCATCTCTGGTTCGCATAGTCAATGTCATAGCACTGGTACAAGAATACAGCTATATCTGTTGAGATTCAGGCAATTTCAACAGCTGATCTATTTAGTTGGTCTCTGCAACTTTTCCTTGAAGACCACACCACTTATACCACCCAGATATTTGGTCTTTAGTGTATTTTCTTGATTCACTTTCTGTTCATGATTTCCAGCTGAGTTCACTGGTCAGCTTTTGTACAACTCAATTGAGCAGATTCTCTGCAATGCATGTAATGACATATATTTATCCTGAATAATTGCTCCAAGAGCTCTCGCTGACCAACTTTTCTATGCAACTATAATCACAACACTGTTCAGCATATGCTAACTAAAGGTCATTCACCTTGGGCAAGGAACTGGTATCAACCTACACCTTCTAGATAATCAAGTCTTAATAGACCACTTCAGCTGTTTCCTATTGGATCTAGAAAGCTCTCTTACAACTTAGCAGTGTGTATTAGCACAGATTCAAACACATCACTCAAAGTTTCTCCTCAGCATGTCTCATGTTATATTTCCATCAACTAAAATCCTATGAAGTATACCTGTCTGGTTCATCGACAACATTGGTGCTTGGACCTAGTTTTCAGAAAGAGAAAGATGAGATTGATTCTTAAGTCAATTCAACCATCAATATAAATGTCAATTTCCATGAATCCTACATTGAGACTCAATAGTGAATCAAGTATGGTTTTGATTCATTCAGAATTGACCTGAAATGATGATTTAAATCCATAGTTGATTCATTCATTTATGTTGATTCACAAAAGCCAGTGTTCCTGGAATCAGTTGAATTGACAGGTGAATTACCCCCTGGACTGTAACTTCTCATACTATAGTTAGAATATGCCACATATTGCTTCCATATTTCAATGAGTACACATCACCATCATGAAGAGTGGAATGGAAACAACATATTTTGCAATACCTTTCAACATTAGAAAGAGTGTACCCAAAATGCTGCTATCTTCATTCTCCAAACTTGTCACAGTCTTCAAGGCCTTGAGGTGCTGTGAAGCTTTGGGTTTCTGCAACTTTTCCTGATGCAGAGAAGCTACCTTTTTTTGTTACGTTGAAAGATATCATAAAACAAGGTAGTTCAATTTTATGGTCTAATGTGTTAGCACTTGTTCTTTCAGGTAGGAGTAGAACTCATACTGATACAACTTGTTTCTGAGTTGATCTCCATCGAACTAAGAACATTTCCCTTTATCGAGTGAATATTAAGAATCAGCCGACATGACTCACTGATGTCCAGAGATTATACTATTGGGTGAAATATGCTTTCCCAGTTTTTAGATATTCCTTGTCTCCCTTGATGTGCCAACACTAAACAATTGCAAGCTTTGGCTCATTCACACTTGCAATGTCTGAAAGTTGATCCTAACCACTAAAATATTGGGATACAATCAGTTACACTGAAATTTGGATAATTCTATTTGGCACCCTGGTTTCCAGCAGAAACCCACTTAGCCGAGAAACCCGAACAACAGTCTATTTGGAAACCTATGACCTGTAAGTTCAGATTATCATGGAGTTTGAACTCGGAAAACCAGCTTATTGCAGGTATCCAGACCTATGAGCAGGCCACAGATCTTATTCAGAGTTTTCAAGATTTGCAGTATATGTTGTTTATTGAAATCATTGTTGATTAGATGACTCATGACACATTCTTGCAGTCAGCAAAACATCAACAAAGCTCACAGTGAGCAAATCATTGATCCTTCTGTCATTTCCCACATGGGTCAGCTGTGCACTGCCACATCACAAATGCCAGAGAAGGACATCAACGAGGCAGAGGTGCCCGAGGCATTCAAGTCACAGATGATTTGGGTCAAAATATGTCTCAGGTGGACTTACAAGTGCAGTTTGTGTCACTAAGCTTTTCTATATTGTGTCTCCAGAAATGGGCAGAATTTCCTTATATAGTCATTTGATGGGCCTTTTCCCAATATTTTGAGAGTAGGTGTGATTCTTTGCCCAACACTATGCTCATCCATCAGACTTTTGATAGAAAACTCTTTGACCTTGTTCAAGGTAGGACAAAAATGTCACATGGCTCCGAGGCCTGCGAATTTTTCCAAAAATAGATGCCCTCCTGGGTGTTTCTAATGGTTTCCATGGTTTCATTGTGCTGTGCAAAGGATACAAATAGATTATGCTGGACTGTGATACATGCATGGTCCAAACACAGAGGAGATTGAGCAGCAGAATATGGACTTTTTAACCTCTGTCTCCTTATAAGCTCGTTACCAAAGCAAAAGGGCTGTAAACATCACAGGTTTTAAATCAAAAAGTATTGATGCTTGCCAACAACAAGAATCTCACTATGTATTGAGATTCCGATATGCATACATTTTGGTATGTCAATTATTGACTTGATATGCAGTGAGACATATGCTCAGTTGGATTGCCAGGAAATTTGAATGCAAACACGTCTGTGCTCCCGATGAGCTGTGATACCCCTGTCACATGACTTGATGTTAGCAAACTAGTTTTTGTGGTAAAACTGCGTGCTTGATTTGGATCAGCCACCAGTATGATACTGCTCAGGTCCTTGAGCGTGCATGTGGTGGAGCCTTGGTTGCTGAGGTGAGTAATATTATTTTGTGGGTACATTATGGCAGGAAAGTATTATTGAAATAATTAGCTAGGGTTGGGTACAATAAAATTATGTGCATAATCTCCTACAGTCAGCTGAGTCTGGGTCTCGTGGTGCTATGAAAATATTATCTAGTGTATTGACTGAGCCCAAACTGCTGAGCGAGAAAATGTTGTTGTTCAGGTGAACCAAGCCCTACTTTCAGGGTGCACAGTTATTATTCAAATCTTCTGCTATGTCATATCGAACAACCCTGATGTTCTTATCAGCTTGTCCACTGATCTACTCAGAATCCACAATCCAGTGAGCTCCAGTGAAGTCTGCTGGAAGTTTTCAACACAAAGTGAGCCACTGGATTACAGCTGAAACTGTTGAATTGATGATGCTGGCTAGTAGTAGCCAATGCCAAACAGTGTGAATCAGCCATTTGACAGCTCTGCATGTACTGTACTTTTTCGTTCAAATCGACATGGGGTGTGACGCGTGACCCATTTAAGCAATTCGACATTTCGGCAGCTGCCAAATCCTTGTGTGACATCTAAAAATTTTCAACATCCCAACCAAAAAATTTCGTCTTTTTTGCACCTGTTCCAGTTTTTTTTGCCATTTTAGAACCTGCATGACTGCCTGGAGGTTCAACAAAGGGCCGCATGACACGTGACCTTGACCAAAATTTGGCATCGACACAGGGGTGCGTGACGTGTGACTGTCGAATTGAATGAAAAAGTACAGTATTACTGGATATTATTACACATATGCCCACCTACAATTGGTTGAGTACTGGTGTATAGGGGAAATGATAAGAACCGAAGCAATCATGTGGAATAGTATTCCATTCCTGGTCAGCTGAGTTGCAGTGTCTGGGTGCAATAATATTCTCTGGCCACTCTGCTGAGGCCATGCTAGTGGGCCAGATAATATTATGCCCTTAATGACCCATGGTCAGCCAAGTCCTGATGTTTAGGTGCTGCAATAATATTCTTGAGCAGGTTAGCCAAACCAAAGCAACTAGGGGAAATAATATTTCATGTGTGGTTAGCTGAGTCCTAGTATCCAGGCACAATAATATTCTCACCTCAGTCTGCTGAGCCCTGAGCTTTGGGCCAGATAATATTATGGCCTCAATGGCCCATGATCAGCCGAGACCTGGTGTTTAGGTGCTGTAATAATATTCTTGAGCAGGTTAGCTGAGCCAAAGCAACTGGGGGGAAATAATATTTCATTTGTGGTTAGCTGAGTCCTAGTATCCAAGCACAATAATATTCTTTCCCCTCAGTCTGCTAAGCCCCGAGCTTTGGGCCAGATAATATTATGGCCTTAATGGCCCATGGTCGGCCAAGTCCTGATGTTTAGATGCTGTAATAATATTCTTGAGCAGGTCAGCTGAGCCAAAGCAACCAGGGGAAATGAGATTTCATTTGTGGTTAGCCAAGTCGTAGTATCCAAGCACATTAATATTCTTTCCCCTCAGTCTGCTAAGCCCTGAGCTTTGGGCCAGATAATATTATGGCCTCAATGGCCCATGGTCGGCCAAGTCCTGATGTTTAGGTGCTGTAATAATATTCTTGAGCAGGTTAGCTGAGCCAAAGCAACTGGGGGAAATAATATTTCATTTGTGGTTAGCTGAGTCCTAGTATCCAAGCACAATAATATTCTTTCCCCTCAGTCTGCTAAGCCCTGAGCTTTGGGCCAGATAATATTATGGCCTTAATGGCCCATGGTCGGCCAAGTCCTGATGTTTAGATGCTGTAATAATATTCTTGAGCAGGTCAGCTGAGCCAAAGCAACCAGGGAAATGAGATTTCATTTGTGGTTAGCCAAGTCGTAGTATCCAAGCACATTAATATTCTTTCCCCTCAGTCTGCTAAGCCCTGAGCTTTGGGCCAGATAATATTATGGCCTCAATGGCCCATGGTCGGCTAAGTCCTGATGTTTAGGTGCTGTAATAATATTCTTGAGCAGGTTAGCTGAGCCAAAGCAACTAGGGGAAATAATATTTCATTTGTGGTTAGCCAAGTCCTACTTGCCAGGTGCAATAATATTCCCCAGTCAGTTGCCTGCAGCTCAGCCAAACCCTGAATGCTAGCTCAAATAATATTATCCATATGCAGCCCCACCCAAGGGTCTAGGGCAAATAATATTATTTTCAGCCTATCCTACCCATGGTCGGCTAAGTCCTGATGTTTAGGTGCTGTAATAATATTCTTGAGCAGGTTAGCTGAGCCAAAGCAACTAGGGGAAATAATATTTCATTTGTGGTTAGCTGAGTCCTAGTATCCAAGCACAATAATATTCTTTCCCCTCAGTCTGCTAAGCCTGAGCTTTGGGCCAGATAATATTATGGCCTTAATGGCTCATGGTCAGCCAAGACCTGGTGTTTAGGTGCGGTAATAATATTCTTGAGCAGGTCAGCTGAGCCAAAGCAACTAGGGGCAATAATATTTCATCTGTGGTTAGCTGAGTCCTAGTATCCAGGCACAATAATATTCTCCCCTCAGTCTGCTGAGCCCTGAGCTTTGGGCCAGATAATATTATGGCTTCAATGGCCCATGGTCGGCCAAGACCTGGTGTTTAGGTGTTGTAATAATATTCTTGAGCAGGTTAGCTGAGCCAAAGCAACCAGGGGAAATAATATTCTATTTCTGGTTAGCTGAGTCCTAGCATTCAGGTGTGATAATATTTTCCCCTCAGTCCACCAAGCCCAGACCTTTCGGCCAAATAATATTATACCTCTGATGGCCCATGCTCAGCCAAGTCCTAATGTGTAGGCACTGTAATAATATTCTTGAGTAGGTTGGCTGAGCCAAAGCAACTAGGGGAAATAATATTCCATTTGTGGTTAGCCAAGTCCTACTTGCCAGGTGCAATAATATTCCCCAGTCAGTTGCCTGCAGCTCAGCCAAACCCTGAATGCTAGCTCAAATAATATTATCCATATGCAGCCCCACCCAAGGGTCTAGGGCAAATAATATTATTTTCAGCCTATCCTAGGCCGCTTCTGTTATTAATCTCCCATTTTGGGCCCCACCTACACTTGCAGTTTCATGATCAGTTGAGCCCTGGTCCCTTGGGCAAATAATATTATCTTTGGACCATCAAAATATTATTATTACCCTAGTCACTAGGGCTTAGCCCAGACATAGCTGGATTTCGGGGGACCCTACACTCTAGGGATTAATCATATGTAGGGGACCTAGACTGTAGGGCATTATGGACTGCATATTGTGGATCCACACTGTTGGGAATGGCACTGGGAAGTCCGAAGAGTGAAAGGACTGGGGTAGTTGAAGCAGACATGCCAGTAAGATGACAAAACGAAGAAGTTTAGTCTTGTTTGGCGATTAGGTCAGCTATTGATGACCTGCGCAGCAAGAGCGGCTACTGGGAAGTACCAGAATCACAGTTGTTGAACCTATCAGTCTTAATGAGAATAAGCTGAGACAAAATAAAGGGTTCCATGAGTTTTCGTGAAAGAGTGCAAATTCGGAGTAAAGCGGACAATAGACATAGGGGTCCATTACGTGGTCAAGGAATATTGTTGACTCAAGGTCAAGAGGACTTGGCTGGGAACAAATAACATTCGAACTCTTGGAAAGTTCAATTGTGGGAAAGCAGAATTACACTGTCACAAGCTGATAGTGGATCTGCGTTCATACGACCCAAAGGAGCAATGATTGTCAGATACGGACTTCGCGAAGTGATCGCAAGTCATCTGTCTCATAAAAGAATCACTATAATTGAGTGAGGACACTCAAGATTTATGAAAAGGGGAGATGATAAGCCTGGCACCGAGCCACCCTAGCAATTTTTTATTTTGCCAGCTAAGGACAACCATTTAATAATGAAGTTGTGCATAAATGGCTTATTGGTTCAATACAGGAGCTATTACCAGCCTGGGTAGTTAGCTATAAGGGAGATAACGTAGCGTGGAACTCTATCCGTGTATTCTAGGTGCGACAGCTCTGGTAAAGAGTCGGAGTCCTTCAAGAAACACAAAGGAGACTTTTCACAAAAGGTGTATTCAACCATCTGGATGGATTGGGGTATGCTGTACATTCCATAAACCAAGGGCATGATGGAATTAACATTACGAGGTGGGTATCTGACATGATTAGCACCGGAGGAACGTACCAGTTGGACCGGACGAGACGAACCGAGCCATCGAAAGGGTTCGAGTCAAACCTGGTTCCATTGATCAACCAAGTCATGGTGTACAAATAGCCTGGTGGCTGCACAAATACATGAATAATGAGGAACAATAGTTGAGGGTGTGCCAAGGACTGTTGCGCCCACTCAGGAGGCTATAATTAGCTACCAGGGCTTGGCTTCCGAAGTTCTGCAGCTCAAGCAAGAATCACATTATATATTGATGTCAGCTAGTGGATTAGCGACATCAAAGGTCATTAACTTATTTGCAAGTCCAAATAGACTTGTGCAGTGCAGCAGGAAAGCGTGCTGATTATAGATTTTCTCTCTCTTACTCATTGTTTATTCTATTTATTAAGCAGTGTTTATGGTCAGGAAGTTATTTATGTTCTGTCATCTATTTGTACAACATTCTGTTTATAGAAATTGTTGTAGCGTATATAAAGCCTGTATTAGCTCTAGAGACACCAGTGGATCGGACCCCTTTTGTTGCTGCAGTTAAGTTTCGCTGGAAACTTCTGTGGTAATCTGATTGTGTCAGGCCATTCAGAGAAACCTCTAGAAGCTATAAGTTTCTGTTGTTTTTCTTGCAATACATTGTTGGATTGTGATCAGATCTCTTTTACATGTGAACAAGTTAAACGAATATGGTTTCGGAGCGCATGAATTGGATTTGGATACAAGAGAACTTGGTTCTAGCAAGATTTGAAGTCTTTTGACTTTTTGTGAAAGCCTATTGTAAGAGAAATACTGTGAACTCGAATGCTTTGCACAGAGTTACCTTCTCCAAAACCACCTATACAATCAATAAAACCTTTTAAAAACAACTTCCTTTTGTTTCTAGAACCTAGAAGTGATCAGAAGTCGTTTGTCTGTCTTGTAGAGTTGAAAAGGACTTTGCTCTCAGAAGTTTAGCTAAATTGCAGCAGTCTATACTGGACTGGAACCCCAAAATCAACCAAATGAGTGTGTTGTGTGTTGTGTGTGTAGTGTAGTGTGCATGTTGTGTTCCGAAGACCTTTTCACGAATACTTCATTTCACATATATATTTCACCCTAGACACAGAGCAAGTGTTTCATCGTTCTGGTAGTTTATCAAAATCCTTCTTTTTGAACACACTCCGGAATCCTTCCAAATAATGGGCAGGCACATTCTCCTCGAGCATTGTCCTCCCTTTGGCTTCATGCACTGCAGCTGCCAGTTGGGTGGCCACACTCCCGGTAGCCCGAAGGTATAGGGGTTCCAAGAAGTCTTCAACCTCTTCCAGGTACATTTTGGTGACAAAGACCTGATCTCCCTCCTGCAAAGGAGCATTATCTTCCTCTTCCCATTCCTCCCATAGTCGCACTCATTTGCACACCGGGAGGCACCGTGTAAACTAGAGAGTTTGCTTTTGCCAGTCAATCTCCAGGTTATGTTGTTTAAGCCAGTTGAATCCGATGATAACATCGCTTTTCCCTGTATCAGTAACTGCGAACATGAATACTTCGGAGTGATCTTGTACCCAGAGTCGCATCTGTGTTACAGGGGTGATTCACCCTCCTTTATTGAGAGTCCCATCGGTGTTATACACCAGCACAGCAATTGGTAGAGGCTCCACTTCCAGTCCCTCTTCGTCCACAAATCGCTGATTTATGAACCCATTAGTGGCCCCACTGTCCACTAATCCTGCTACCAAGTACCCTCAAAGACTGTTAAGTCCTTCCAGGTTCATGGGTATCATCATGGAATTCCCCATGGCCTGTATATACAATGGTGGGTTCTTGAGACTGTTGAGAATATCCAGTACATTGGGAAGGTAGGTGGTCCAAATTTCCTCTACCATATCCTCATCTATTTCCTGCTGTCAGGCAGGATGAGTCCAATTATGGATAATTTGTTTAGCTCTCCAGTCCTGCGCCCTTATCTGCGCTGCAGCTCAATCAACACTTCCGAGGGGGAGTCTACACCATCCCACCTTCTCCTCCCTCAGTTTCTGAGGCTTGCAGCCTTTTTTAGAGCGAGGAAAAATTTTGGTCCCCTCACTCTCAGGTTGTACTGGATCTTCTTCCCCTTCACCAGTTTCTTCAATAGTTAAAACAGAGAATGCATTCTTTGAAGCCGCTACAGGTGTAGGGGGTATATGTGAATCTGAGGGCACAGTCCTCACTTGGATTCAGCAGGAAGATCCTCTTTATCAAGTTGTTCTTGAATCATCTCTGTGACCAGAGCCCGGAATTGGGGGTTAGTCGGCCCTTGACTGGTGCGATTGCAGGCCAAGTGACCAGGTTCTCCACACTGGTAGCACCTAGGCACCAGCTTCTTGCTAACCGCCCTATCCAAATCCATAGGGGCGGGCCCGGAGGTGGACACACTTCCTGTAGTAACCGCTGGGTTGGAAGAGGTCGTAGGGGCAGGAGTCAGAGAAGTAGTGGGTTTTAGATCCAGCTTCTGCTGGAAGCCTTCAGAGTACGCATTATTGTTGGATTGAACCCACGGCACTGGGATGGTTCTGTCATGCAAGGTGCCATCCATAACATGGAACATGCAGCAAAGCCCATCATGTTTGATGACAGCCGCCTTCCATCCTGCATAGCTGATGGGCAAAGAGTTCTGCCCATAAACAGCCTGTAGAACCTGTTTATAGATCCCTTGTTTAAGAAGACGAATGAGGGTCATCTCATCATAACCCATGGTGTTGTTATAAGTGCCAAGGAGGGTGAAGTATTTGGTAGCTGTCCCAGTGCCTTGGCACAATTTCTCGATCTTGGCTTGCGCAATTTCCACCTGTGCTCCTCCTTTGAAGGCATCAATGAGAACCTTCTTGAACTCCTTGTACATCTTGTACATCTTGTTGTTGTCCAGATCCTTCAGGTTGCACATGGCCTGTACCACGTTGTTGGCCCATGCCACAGCCAACCCTTCTTTCATGTAAGACAGGACAAACACAATTTTTGCGCTGTCCTTTTCATAGGTTGGGTTGTCCAAAAAGTGCAACCAGCACTTGGCCAGTTACAAGTCCACCAGCTCCAAGTCTCCTTTGAAGGGAGTGGGAGCTGCAACCTGAGTGGTCTTCTTCAATTCCTTGGATCCTCCCGTAGTCGCTTTATTTAAGGCCTCAATGGCCAAGCATAGGAGCTCCTGTCCCTGCTGGTTCTCAACATATAGATTACCCAGCCCATTCTCCACCCAGGTATAGCTGGTTTGCAACTTGTCCATCATGTTCTGCATCACTCCAAATCGTTGTCCCACGTGGCCCAGGGCTTGGAGCAGGGTCAAATTCCTTCCATCTGCATCCAACTGCCCAAACTCTTCCACTGTCAGGAGCACAAACCCGGTTCCACTCATCATGTTACGTCCAGTTGGGTTCGCCGTAATAGAGATGCTATTCTTTTATCAGCACAGAGCCGATTCCAGGTTCTGGTATGACAAGGGCAACTGAAGCACAAAGAGTTTTACAAGTGAATTGGTCTGGAGTTTAGACTAGAATAGCATACTATACATGAAAGTAAATACTAGAGTCAATAGGAGTGATTAAGGTACAATGTCAATGATGAACAGTTAGGGTAAATGAATAATAAATGCAGGGGTAGGAGCATAAAGGAGGATGATCAGTAACCTGATCGTGGAAGTGAGGAGTTCGTTCAGGATCAGGGATTGTAACAGGAGAGAAAAGGAATAGTGATCGGGTTGCATCAGGTTCTGGATTTCATGACACTACATAACCAAGCCAAAAAAAAAGACCACCACTTGAGCACCATCTTTCCAAACACACATTTTATTTAATCACAGGTAAGTATATATGAGCCATCATGCCCCAAGGCTTGCAAGGTGTCATATTGTAGGTGCTGACAGACTATTCCAGGGGTAACAACAACAAACTTGGAAATCCTTCTCTCCCAGCTACTATTTTTGGCTTGGTAGTTGGCCACCTAGCTTTTCTTGTGAATCCTGGCAGACAACAGGTATCACATCAGGGTCAGCTGGTATGGGGAACAGTCCAGGCATCCTAGGAATGAATCAAGTATATTTTCCCATATTTACATCAAGATCTGAAGATATAGTGAATATTTTGTTGGTGAAGGTCCTGAAATAGCTGCTGATAGGGTAGTTGGCCACCTGCTTCAATACACACTTGTTGCATCATATATCAGCTGGGGTGAGTCGGATGTTGCAGGTGGGACATAGGACATGTGTTCTGGATGCCTTATTTGTATGTTCACACTCAGAGGGATGTAGAAAAAAATTGATTTTGTAGTCAGCCAAAGGCTGAAAATAAGCAGGCTTGACTGTACAACTGCCACGAAGCCGGAAAGGCATAAAACAGTCAAAGTTTTTGTACATAGGGAATACTGACAAATAACTGAATGCATGTGATGTATATGTCTATCCCAAACACCTCATGTCCGCTTGAAAAGATCCATGAGTCCTGAGCTTGGATTCTGAGTGATTTTCAATGATCAATGCGAATGCACGAGGAGAGTATGAGTAAAAAATCCCATACACCGCCAAAGTGCCCCCATGTGTTCATGACCTAGAAGACCCACATGTCAGCCAGAATTTTCGTCACCTGGTCCCAGCTGCTCGTCAGATTGATTCCAGCTGGAATTCTGACCTGGAATCTCCGCTGTTGACTGGCTGCAGTTCATATGGTCACCGCATTGCTTCGGCAGCCGCCTTCCAGCTATTGGTCCAGTAAATCCTGTGAAATATAAGCCAAAGTGCTATGAGCTCGTAGCACTGTAGACTCCCGAGAACCCTTGTTCCATTCCCAGCAGAACTTGTTACATCCCTGGGGCGCCATGGCACTGTTCAAGATTCATTGCCATGCTCATTTTCGTCAAGATAAATCCTGTTGGAAAAGATATCACTGATTTGGGTTGATTATACGGCCACAGCGTGAAGTGATTTCAAGTATTTTCATCTGCCAAAATTATTTGTGAAGTCTCGATGAAGTCGTGTTGAATCAGTGAGTCCGAGGTCCGTGCGCTCGAGTCACGCAGTGTGACACTATCACGTGCATGTTGGTCGTGTCTGCGAGTGCCTCAGCTCAGGACCGGTGTTTATTGGGTCTGAGGTCGTCCCACAGATTTGGCTTTAAAAAAATCCGTCTGAACTTTTGACGTACCTCGGGCCTCGGAATTCGTCCGAATTCTGTGTCCGACCTCCCTGGCTCCCAAAATTTGTCCGAACTTTGCTTCCAACCTCAAAAAAATCGAAAAAATTCCCTAAAAATTGCAAAAACATTTATTCTGCTATCCTGTCATCCTCTGGAACATCCACAATGCTAATATTCTTCTCGCCCTTCCGCCGTACCGTATTCAAGCTTGCAACCGCCTTGCACAGCACCTCCTTCTCCCCTATCAATGTGTCAAAAAGACTGTATCCTCGGAATCCAATCTCAATGTGATTTGGAAACGAGTACAATTTTGTTTCTATGATTGAGAAAGGGGAGGAATGCGCAAAAATATTAATACACTCAATGCCACCAGCACCGTAGTTACAGCTAATGTCAGAACTGAAGGGGCAGATGAAAATTTTCTATTTTGGCATGTTTTCAAAGAATTGTCAGTAACTCACCCAGTTTTGCTCCGATTCGGATGAAACCTAGATAGATCTGTCAGGCTAATTCATGCGCAACTAGTGAAAGAAAGGGATTTGCAAAAATAGTATGTATTAGGTAGTTTGTGGTTTTGGACCATTTTCGAGCTGGATGCTATCTAGCATGCCCAGAACATGTCTCAGTGACCTAATATTTTGGAAGGGACAACATATATACCTAGGCAAGGATGTGACAGAACCAGAATCACATAATATGCCAATAGAAACACAATGCTTCCAATATCTTCTGAATGCCAAACCTGCTAAATCTATCCAATGGAGCAACAGGGATTGTAACTAAATTATTCAAATTCTGGCTCTGTCACATGTTTTCCTACATGCATATGATATTCCCCCAAAAATCTTAAGTCATTGGGACGTGTCCTGGACATGCTAAATGGCATTCAGCTCAAAAATGGTCCGAAACCACAAATTACCTAATACATAATATTTTCGCAAAACCATTTCTGTCACTAATTGTGCATGAATTAGCCTGACAGATCTAGGTATGTTTTGTCGAAATCGGAGCAGAACTGGTTGAGTTACTGACAATTCTTTGAAAATATCCCCAAACAGAAAGTTTTCATCCGCGCCTTCGGTTCTGACATTAGAGACCTTGCGGTGAGCCACCGGGAGCCACCCGGTGGCTCATTAGGCATGTGGTTCCAAGTGGCTACGTCATCGGGTGGCCGATCTGGTGGCATAGAGATGACAGTGCTATTTCCTCATTTGTTGACCATTCCACCACTATCAACACGATACCCATCCAGACGTGCACAACCATGGCCAAAGCATGGAATAGGGCTCAAAATGCCAAGACAAATGTTCGAGCAGAGTAGGGAAGCGAATTCTTCGCTCAAAAATGGCTTTCTGCATGGCAGTGGGCAAGAAAGCAATAAGAATTATAAGATTACAGGTATACAAGGCAATGCAACCAAGATGCATCAGCCACCGGATCAGCCACCTGATGACGTAGCCACTTGGAACCGCATGCCTGATGAGCCACCGGGTGGCTCCCGGTGGCTCACCGCAAGGTCTCTATTAGCTGTAATTCAAATGCTTTGTTTCTATATTCAGCTAGCTATTGTCCCAATCAAAGCACAAAACTAAGCTCGACTAGTTTGGGAAGTTAATCAGTGGCCTCAGGCACACAATGTCCGAATGGTATCCGACATTCGTCAAAGTGCCCTCATTGTCCGAACTTCTGATCCGACCTTGTGGCCTGGGTGCCCAAATTTGTCCGAACTTTGGCCCAACCTTCGAGGTCAAAATTCCAAATTCCGTCCAAACTTTTGAGACAACCTCAGACCCAGTAAACACCGGTCCTCTCAGCTCTCTCTCCTCCCACTTCCACCTCCCTATGCCAAAATCCCTCAAGGGCCGAAAGCGGATTGCTCGCATACAAGGGCAGGAGCCAGGACCAAAACAGAGCATTAGCAATCGGTGTTTTCACCACTGGGCCACTGTGCTGCATCTATTCAGCAACGGCACAACCCACGAGCTACAACACGCAGTGCTCGTGCTTGACCGTCCTTTGACAAGACATATCAAGTAGTAGAAGGCTCATAGTATCATCAACCACACTTTCCCCATTGTCCTCCACTCGACCTCGGGTCACCACTCAATCTCGTTTGCATTTTCTCGGACACGTCGAAGACCCTTCTTGTGGATCTGACACCAACGATCTACTCCAATCCATCCTTCAAGGGATTTCAAACTCATACTCTAGGCTAAATTCCAAGGAGTTTTACATCAAATACTTATGAAGTCGTTCGCGGTATCAAGTCTTCCAGATGCAGAAATTTTTGTCTCAACTTCAAACTCTCTTTTCAAGCCTCAAGCCCCCTTCGTTCTGTCAACTCCTTGAAACTCCTGTCTCCTCAAGCTCAAGTCTCTTTCTCAAGAACTTCCCGTCTCTTCAAACTCTGATTCTCGTTGTCATGCTTCTCTCCTCAAATCTCGGACTCTAGCCATTCTATCAAACTCTCAAATTTATTCCGACCTACAAGTCCCATCCTCAATTCATTCAGGCCCCAGTTTGTAAAGTTCTTTACACTTGATTTATCGAATTTAATACTTTCATCCCAGGATGATTGTATTGCTATGGTTTGCGGCGCTGTAAAGGAAATCACCCGATACAGTATGGATTTTATCACTGACCCCAGATTCTCATCTGATATGCTCTCACAGTGCACGAAGGACGAATTTGTGCTTGGCGAGGATGCGGTTGATGACTTCGACTTGATCTTCTATTTCAAATGTCTGCATAGTTACGATAATCGAATTTTGAGACTGAAATGAATACCAGCTGATTTGAATTTTATATATGATTATGTGTCGTCAATGTGAGATGTGCAACTACAGATGTACGCCATCCTGCCCTAACGGCTGGCCTCATAGTGAGGCCATAGGATAATGAACCTGGCTGCCACGTTGCCGGCACCTGGCTGCCAGTTGTCGGCGACATGTAGCGCACATGTCGTCGGCATGTGGCAGTCACCTGCGTGCACATTGGCGGTGTATGTAGTCCAATTTGAGCCCATATTGATGGAGAGACACCATGATAAAACCCAGACTTGAAATGCTAACAGGGTGGAAGCTATCAAGGTAGTGACATTTGTGGGCTGTGAAAGAATGGTGACCTTTTTTTGATGCCTAAAAAGCACATATGTGCAGTCATGGAGGCAGGAGTTGTCCAGAATGGAAGGGCCAGATGATAAGAACGGAATGAGCCACAAAACTCGCTGATTGGCGAATATTTGAGGAAGAACAAGCTGAGGCAAGGAAACAGCATGTGGTTGACGGCAAGGAAATCAAGAGGTAGCCGAAAATTCAGAAAATGACATCAACCTCATTTCCGGACCGTTTTTCCACGCTGAATCCGAATCCAAACTTAATTTTTTTATTACCTCAAAATTTGCTGAGAAAAGGTGTAAATTTATGGTTCCTGGCCAAATTTGATCTTAAAGAATCCCGTAAAAATCAGAATCGGGAAGCTGGACCCTCTAAATGGGGGGGGAGGTAGGGCACCTCCGATCTCTGCTCAGACAAGTATTTGAGGCGCTAGGGAGGGGGGTATGTGTCTGATCGGCTATGATCGGTCACCTCTTGAAGGAAATGGTGTTCTCACGTCTCGGGACGACGATGCCGATGCCGTAACTTTTGATCAACAAATCAGATTCGTTCAAATTTGGTCTGGACCTGCGCTACAGGTCGTACTTCATCCCTCAAATATCAACCACATTGTGGTTTCAAACACTGGCACTGTATACCTCGAGTGGCTGAGTACCCAGGGATAGCCGAGTACCCGGTCACATATAGTATTTGTTTTTTGGTTGAACAAATGCAATTATACAAACCAGATTTGTGAAAGCTGTTGACAAAAGTGCTCCAAATCATCAAAGTTGTTGTTAAATTCTTACCCAAATCCCAATGAACGTACAGAGTCCGGATGCTGAGTTGAATACCGCGCCCCCGGCCCGGTATGAGTTAGATTCTAGTTTTGAATACCTAGGAGGGAATCCTTAAACACATAGTTCACTGCTAACTCAGCCCACCGCCTATAGTTTTCGAACGCAGACCAGATTCAGAGCAACCGAAACAAGACTGGAGATGCTGAATTCCAATGGATGAGGCACAATCCGAAAACACCGAATGGACGAGAAAGAGTTCAAGTAAAAACCAGAATAATACTCCCAACACCAAGCTTGAAGGTACGAGGAAACCTGGCTGTCAAGCGAGCTCATGAGTAATCTATGTACCTCGAGCTCACGCAGTGGTCATGAGGGGAGACTTGCACACTGCCGGTCGTATATGCCGAAAGCAATTTAAATTGGACTCTGAGTATGCCATAGAATTGAGACCCAATCTGAGAGCAAACTAGAAAGTCTGAGACCAAGACGGAACGAAATCGCGGGCGGGCCGGGCTGCGGTAAACCGTGAAACAAAGGCTGGGGTGGTGTACGCCTTGGTCTATGTCTCGGAATGTTCAAGGGTCGACAACGAACGAACACTTGCAAGTTCCAATCACATAGCTGTGCATTTGAATCAGTACAAGTTGCTTTTAGGAGATAATTCACAGTGATAAATGCGAACTTGAGCTCAATATGCCACGATGCTAAGCTGCGAACGCACACTAAGCCCAGGCCCACGTGCCAGCAGTCGTTGCATGATGGGTTGTGCAGGCATCCAACTATAGCGCTGCGCATCCATCCAACTACAGTACTTTGGTTACTAACTCGGATTCAGCGGTATGTGTACCATTCGAGCTCGAAGCCTGGGTTGAACAAAGAGAGCAGGTCGGGATGGGAATCAGATCCAACCCACCGGCAATGGCATGAATCTGAATCTGAATTCGTGTCTTGTGAATCGTGTTATCGCCAGTGGTAAGGGAAAGACAAATCCAAAATGATTTACATGAACAGAAACAGTCCCAGAAACAGATGAAGTTTGCCTAGCATATGTTTCGCGCCATGAAGCGGGTCGCCGTGTCTCGGGAGCCTTAAATGCGAATGAGAAGTTTCGGGATTTAATGGTCGGTGCCGTGAACGCCGATGAGGGATTTGATGAGTTAGGTTTGGCCAGTAATGTAATACGCAGGCTACAAAGACAGAGTACTGGAATCCCACTTACCGGGATACCCAAGAAACCAAAGAAGGAAATAAGCCAGAGAGAGATCACACGAGAGACGTAGCAATAAGACCCTTGCAGGAGTCGAAGTTTGTTCTAGCTAGAGTCGAGTAGAGTACGAGGTCATCGTAATAAACAAATAAGTAAGGTGAGTACGTATATGGGCACTTGTTTGGATCAGTAGGTGTTGTGATGTGGTAATCCAGGATTACACCCTCCCCATCGTTAAGAATTGTCCATATCCTCGCCAATTCAACCAGAGAAAAGAAAGGTAAGGTAACGTACGTAAAGGCCTAGCCCGGGTGCATCAAAAACCACTTGGGAAAAGCTACTGGCGGCGGCGTCGCTTTGACGCAGAAGGTAATTTGCCCTTTTCTTCATCCTTCCCCGCCAACCATCGATCGAGCCCTTCGCATTCGGCAAGTTCGCGGCCAGGCAGCCATCATTCGTCTTCGGAACCGTGTCCAGCCCAGCGGACCAAGTATTGTTTTCCTCAGCCTTTGTTCCGTTCGTCAATGATTTCGTCTATAATCCATTCCTCCCTCGCCGTGTTCCGTTATGATTGGGCCCGGCCTCGGCAACTCGCGTTCAGGGAACAATTCAGGATTGTTTTCGACATACGGCTCGACCTCCAATGTGTGGAAGACTGGGAACACGCCAGGTTGTGCGCTCATGTCCAAGGTCACTGTCGAACACTCTTTGTGAACAGAAAGAATTTTATACGGGCCATCAAAACGAGGCATAAACTTAGCGCAGCGCCCTGTCCCTGCCCACAGGTATTGTGCTCGCCAGTTGCTTGTGTTAAGTTTCACGTGATCGCCTATCTTGTAGTCTAGATCCGGGGCACGGTCTTTGTTCGCTTGTCCCGCTTGCGCTGTCTTCGCCGCTAGGAGGTTGTCCTGAGCATCCAGAACGTCGTGTTCCAACTGGCCGATAATCTCTGCAGCTGCTATCTCCTCGGGAACCGTCTTCGGCGTCGTTTCGGGTACCAGAGGGGGAATAATCTGTGGGGCCCGACCTGTTTTCAGTTAAAACCCAGAGTAGCCCGGTTGATTTGTTAACGTTGTTCATTAGGTGGAAATGGACACGGGGCAGGGCCTTAGCCCATCCTTTCTGGTTTCATGCGATGTGGTACCCCAGGCACTGGTTGACGGTTTTGTTTGTACGTTCGCTAGCTCCATCCATTTCGGGGTGATATGTGGACGATAACTTCAGTTTGACTCCTGTCAACTTGTGCAGTGCAGTCCAAAATTTGGAGACAAATAACTTATCTCTATCACAGATTATTTCCAGTGGCAGTCCGTTCTCACAGTACCATTTATCAAAAAAGATCACAGCAAATTCTTCAGCAGTTATGTCCGTCTTCATAGGTGCCAGCTGAACGTCGGACCCAAGGCGATCTGTGCACGTTACGATGCAGTTATACCCATCGTCCAATGGTAGCAGGCCGATGAAGTCGATTGCCACAGAGTCGCCTCGTGCCTCTGGGATCGGCAGGGGATGTAGAGGGCCTGCACACTTGTTCGTCTGCCATTTATTGCGCTGGCAGTCGGGGCATGATGGGATATATCCATTCTCCAGTTAGGTCCGCATGTTCGGCCAGTAGTAGGCATCTCGCAGTGATTTGTAGCTCTTGTCAAACCCGAAATGTCCCAGAGCATCGTGTGCTAGCCGAAACAGTGATTTGCGGACATTACCAACTCGGGGAACCACAAGCCTGTCGCCAATATACCATAGGCCGTTGTCGTTCCTGAGGCCCGGGATGCTGACAGTTATGTCCTTAAATTTCGCACACCACGGGTCGGTGTCGTAGCCGTTACGGATTGTATCCAATAGGGAGCCATCTAGACTTACATTCATTATTGTGCAGACATTGTCAAAGGGGGTTTCAGGACGAATGCATGTCCGAGCGAGGCATCTAGCTGCATGGAACAATGAGTCCGTCGCATGGGATATGATCGCTGCGACAATGGCATCATCATCGTCCTCTTCAAATGGTGGTGCAGCATGCTTCTCCGCTTGCCTGCTCTCAGTAAAGTCTGTCCATGACAACGCATCTGCCACCGAGTTTTCATCTCTGCGGATGTAGACAATCTTGGCGTCAAATTGAGACATAAATTCCATCCATCATGCTTGTCTCCACGACAGGTCCTTTTCCGTATTGAGATTCTCCAGGGTGCGGTGGTCCGTGTAGATGAGAATTGGGGAGCCTATCAGATCTGCACGCCAGCGTCGTAGTGCACGTACGATCGCCAACATTTCCTTCTCGTGCACCGGGTAGTTTAGCTCGGCGCCCTTGAAGGTCATTGAATCAAAGGCTACGGGGTGTGCAGTCTCCCAAGTCTCCCCATAGGACAGCACTCCACCGGACCTCTTGTCGCTCGCGTCTGTCGTCACGAAAATCTTGTTATTACCCATATTCTGGTGATCTATTGTTGTCAGGCAGTCCGCACCGGTGGCGAGAGCCTTGATGCTATCGAAGGCAGCCTGATGTTCATTCGTCCAGTCTGGGAAGTGACAGTCTGCATCCTTGGTTGTCAACCGGTGCAGGACTTCTGTATGTTCCGCAAGGCCGGGCAGAAATTGTGCAATATATCGGACAACACCGAGAAAGACGCATACATTCGTGGATGACTTAGGTGTCGGCCAGTCCAAGATTCTTTCTATTTTGCTCTTGTCAGCTTCAATGCCAGATTATGAAATGCAATGGCCCAAGAAATCAATCTCGAACCTGAACAATTTTCTTTTCTTTTCATTGCAGTATAAACCATTTTCTTGGAGTGCTTTGAATACAATCTCAATGTGTCTTGCATGCTCGTCAGCATCGCGGGACCATATTATAATGTTATCCAAGTATACGTGACAGATTTTTCCTATGTGTTCTCTCAGAGCTGCAGTCACACGCCGTTGTTGAATGGAAGGGGTGTTCCGCAGGCCCTGAGGCATTACAAGCCACTCGTAAAGCCCAAGTGGGGTGCTGACAGCAGTGTACGGGATCGAACTGGGGTGTAGGCGCGTTTGAAAGAAGCTATCGGTGAAATTGATGGTGGACCAGATCGTCCCTTTGGCACAGTCCGCGTGGATGTCGTCGACGCGTGGTAATGGGTATACATCATGAACGGTGTTCGCATTCAGCTCGCGGAAATCGTTCACCCATCGGGGTAGTGCCGTCCAATCTGCTTTCGGGATCAGGAAGGCAGGTGGCGCAAATGAGGAGTTGGAGGGCCTGATTCAGCCTGCATCTAGATGTTTTTGTATAAGTGTTTGCCATGCTTCCTTATACTTCCGTGGGCTTTGGTACGTTCGCTTGGAGAGCGTCTTGTGTGCGTCTTTCAACTTGATTTCACATACGACATCGTCCGGTAGTTTATCAATGTGTGGAATGGGCTCGAAAATTGGCCGGAAGCGGTCTTTGAGGTTATCGCCCAGTTCCTGGAAGTGCGCAAGTGCAGCAAGCGTCTCGATCCATTCGTGGACCGCTGCCACGACATCAACTTCTTTCACATCTTCAAAAAGGTTCTCCGCGGTCATACGTTCCAGTCGGGCGGCGCACACAGCCTTGAGCTCACTTGCAAGTAGTTTGTGGTCTGTCTTCGTCTTCTTTAATTTGTCTCGCAGCTTCATTGGTGGAGACTTAGGTGGTGGAGGCGGCAGGGGATCAAGAAGATTGTAATTTGATCTTTTATCAACTACAGTTCTGCAGTGATGATCAACTACAATGTGGTTTCGCTCGAGCCAAGGTAGGCCGAGGATTACATCTACAGCAAGGTCGGGGGCTATCAATGCACGTACAGTATTACTTTCCCAAGATAAATCGTTTGACAAGGCTTTGAATTTAATGTATTCGGTCAAGGTAATCGGCTCGGCATCTGGGTCGTCAATCGCTACGCCGAGCGTCTCGGGTTTGTGTAGTTTGAATCTTCGCAGGTCGAGGCGGTCGACGACGTCGGGGTGAATCAATACTAGATGACAGCCATTGTCAATCAGTCCGTGGTGCGATACAGGAAGGTTTGACATGGGGCCTTCCATGCGGAAGTCCCAGAAAAGGTGGGAGGATTGGTGGGAAGGACTCACGCGTTCCGAGAGGCCTTCGTCTGTAGTGCCGCTGTCATTGGGGTCTTCAACGTCGCCGAGCACAGCAGCAGCGGCGTTGAACGTCACGTTTCTATTCAGCACAGAAGCAGCGGGTGGTTTCTGTTGTGTCACCGGTGGTAAGTCCAGTTGACGACGCTGCTCCGGAGTGAGTGCCACGAGCGCCGCGTTGAACCGGCTTGTAGTTGGCCGCCGGCAGGAAATCACAGGTTTTGACTGTGTTGTAGGCATGGGTGACTTATGGTTTGCGGCACTTCCGACAGCCGTGGTGAGCATTGAGGAGCTCTGCTTCAGCGGTGGTGAGTTTAGGGCATCGCTTCACACCACCAGCATTGCCTTGAGACGTCGAGGCAGGGCCAGAGCCATTGCCTGCGCCGCCGTTCGAGCCACTACCAGAGGCGCCGTTCGCATTCCTGTTGCGCTTGACCGGCCGGTCGTTACCTCCATCGTTGGTGGAATTTATTTGTGTTTGCGCTCATGCTGCACGCCGCCAGAGCTGTGACATGGCGGTAAAAAGACGGTGGCGGTGGCAGTCACGAGCCTCCTACGTGCTCATCAGCGTCAGTACGGTACGGTGCGATGGCAGTGACAGTGCGGTGTGAAAGTCAGGACCACGGATGGCCTTCCTCTCTTCGGCGAGACGGTACAGTGGCCCAGAAGGGCAGATATTGCTAAAAAAAATGGAATCCCACTTACCGGGATACCCAAGAAACCAAAGAAGGAAATAAGCCAGAGAGAGATCACACGAGAGACGTAGCAATAAGACCCTTGCGGGAGTCGAAGTTCGTTCTAGCTAGAGTCAAGTAGAGTACGAGGTCGTCGTAATAAACAAAGAAGTAAGGTGAGTACATATATGGGCGCTTGTTTGGATCAGTAGGTGTTGTGATGTGGTAATCCAGGATTACAAGTACGGCAATAAGTTTGAATTTTCCGTGCGCGGATGTGCTCGGCCGCGAGCGGACAGAGATGCTGAACGGTAGATTTAAACCCGGGATGAGTTGCATGTGGTTCGGCCGAGATGTAACGGTCAACGTAGCACGCCAAGCCAAAGCCAAAATCTAAACAAGGTGCCGAGGCGAAAAAGCTCATGCCATGTTCGCGCAGGTATCGTGTGACTTTGAAATTTGAAGGGGATCGAAGTTGAAATACACGAACACAGACGCAGAGGGACTGGGTACGACCAAAAGGTGAATCCGAAACTGCCGAACAGACTACCGAGAAGCAGTTGCCCCCAGGACGAGAAGTCAGATAAAGCCGGGCCGCCTAGTCGTTGCCTTTGGTCTATTACACAGGTGCCAATAGTCGTGCGAGGGGAAACGAGACCAACGCAGTGGTGGTGATGTATGGCCGAAAGCGCCGAACCGTCGAAGGGGCCGTCTGAAACCAAGACCAAGCCGGGAAGTTGAAATTCACGAACACAGACACAGAGGGACTAGGTGCGACCGAAACGACAGTAAACCCGAAAATGCCGAACAGACTCGGAAGAAGCAGTTGCCCGCAAGCCGAAGAGTCGGACGAAACCCGGGCCGCCGGGCCGTCGGGCACCTTGGTCGAATGCGCAGGTGCTAATGCTCGTACGACTCGTACGAGGGAAACGAGATGGTGATATACTGTAGTATTTCGTTCAATTCGTATAGTCACGCGTCACACGGCCAAAAACCTACGAAAATTTTCGTAAGTCACTCATTCATAAGGGCGATTTTGGCCTTAGCCGAGCTAGCCGAGCTTAGCCGAGCCCTTGCCGACGGATCAAACTTCTTAATTAGGGAATTATACGAAAGGTACAGTTCGTAGGACGATGTCACACCCCAGACCCCCTTACGAATTGAACGAAATACTACAGTATGGCCGAAAGCGGCGATCCGTCAAAGGAAAATCACCGCTGAGGCTGAGCCTGAAACTCAGACCAATCCGGATGGTGAGAAAGCGGGCCGCGATGGAAGAGAGACTACGGCCAAGAATAGGCCGAGAAATTTGGCAAGGATGGAGAGACGGAGGCTGCTTTTAACCGAGCTTTACCCTAAATTCTCGGGTTAGCACGGGTCCGAAAAACGACGTTAGGAGCGGCGATATGCGTAAATGCTAATTCACTTCCTGGTGGCCTCCGGGGCGCCACGTATACTTGGATTGGATGCTTTTAATCGCAGACCGAGGCTAGACCCGCGCGCGCAAGCAGTCGCTGCGTGATGCGTCGCGTGAGCGGTCAGAGACATCGCCATCCAATCCAAGTATAGCCCAATTACAGCGCCGCGGGAGAAAGAGAAATTTAGGTTCCCGATTTGGACTTGGATTCAGCTGCGTCGACGTCGAGATTGGATGTACAGGGCGGACAGAATTAAATCCACAAGACAAGTAGGGCGGAGCCGAAAGGCGTTCGAACTTCGCGGCGACGATGTGGCTCCGGTGAACGTGTGATTGAGCGGATTGAACGCTGCACAGTACATTTCCGTGAATTCGGCCGAACGTTCCCGGACGCACGTTGTCATTCTTCTTGCTTTTCGCGGCACAGATATTTTTTCTCTTTTTTTGGTGAACGGTCTGGCCTCTGTCAATCAGGTACACTGCAAACATTCTGTCTCTCATCCGTCCACCGAGTCTGTCTGGGCCTGAAAATTGACTCGCAACAGATAGGGACCGGACGTACCTCGGCCTTACAGCTTGTTTACATCTGCGAGCAAGCGGCGGGAAGGGAGGAAGAAGTTGATGTGACGATCTGAAGCCGTCATCGACTTCCAAATTGGGAAGGTGGCTACGAAATATTGTGCGTTCATCCCGTTCCAGCCATCCACACAAATCGTGATAAAACCCGGCCAAGGGGTTATATTAGACTCCTCCTTCCGTTCCTTTGACTTTTCTCGTCTTGTCTTACTCTACATCGCACACCTGGGGATCAAGATACCAACAAGATACGATACGATACGGCCTTGACGTAGCACACGCAACTCGAGGCACCAAGATAGGATAACGACAACGGGATACGCTCCAGGATAACTACACCCGTGAATACGAACTCATGGACAGTTTCGCCGAACCATACACCCGCCTTGGGGACGATATCTCGCTCGACGAGGTCCGTGCGCAGGTGCGCGCTTTGGAGGCAGACCACCGTGCTGCTGGGATCCCGCTTTCTGGACGCGTATTGCATGTGTGCCACTACCTCCCGGTTATCGCGACCCTCAACCCGGCCCCCGGGGTGCTGAGCCCGCCAGCGACGCCACCGAGGGGGGCGAAGGATTTGGCGGCTGACGGTGCTGTCACTCCCACCCGCACTGCTCCTAGCGTGCCGGATATCAAAGTCGAGGGTGATAGTAAAGAGAAGGAGAATGAAGACGACAGCAATGCTATCTGGACGCTCGTCCCGCGGTACGGCCACGCCGCCATGATATCCGGCATCCGCTCCCCTTGCAGCCACCCACGAGCAGCTTATCATTGGCTGGACCGGCGACATTATGTCCGCCACGCCTCTGGTATCCCCTTCCGCGGATTCCTCAAGCTCAGGCTTGGGCTCGAGCTCCCAGCAGCAGCTTCGCGTCCCCACGTCGCAAGTCAGCGAATCGCAGCGAGAAGCGCTTGCCGACGCGCTCGCGTCGTACCAGCCCAAGGAGCACGACCCCGACGACGACAAGAAGACGGAGTACGTCCCTGTGTGGCTTGACGATGCGGTCGCGCACGGGCACTACGACGGGTATTGCAAGCAGAGTGCGTACCGTCCCTTCTCTTTATTCTTTGTGCGCTTGCTAATTTGACCACCTCTTAGCCCTCTGGCCGCTCTTCCACTACCTCCTCTGGCAAGACGTCGCCGCCGAAGCCTCTTCCCAAGAATCCCAGTACTACTCTCATTATTCACAAGCCAACGAGGCCTTCGCATCCGCCATCACAGCCGTCTACCGCCCCGGCGACCTCATCTGGGTGCATGACTACCATCTCTTGCTGGTGCCGAAATTGCTGAGGGTGGCGATTCCGGAGGCGGTGATTGGGCTGTTCGTGCATACCCCGTTCCCGAGTAGCGAGGTGTTTAGGTGTTTGCCGCGTGAGTCTGGCTTTCTCTGCGTTCCTCTATTTTTCAATGAGCTGATTTGGCGTTCAGGGCGGAAGGAGATTTTAGACGGCATGGTGGGCGCCGACCTGGTGTGCTTCCAGACGTACTCCTATTCGCGGTACGTCCCTTCCCTCCTTTGCTGCTTGGTTCTCTTGCTTGCAAAAACGCGCTCGCTGACGTTCGACCACAGGCACTTCACCTCGACCTGCATCCGCGTCTGTGGGTACGAGACCACGCCGCGCGGGATCGACGCCGAGGGCCACGTCACCGCCGTCACGCACTGCCCCGTCGGGGTGGACGCAGAGCGGGTGGGCAGGGATATGTGCGTTTCTTCTCTTGACTTTCACTGTTTCGTTTCGCGACTCTTCTTTCTTCGCTCTCGTGTTTGGGTTGGGCGGATCTGTGGGAGGAAGGACCACTTGGGTGAGAGGGCGGGAGGGAGGAGACAAGGGCGACACGCTTGTTGCTTTGGGGAGTGGTGGGGGTGTTAGTGGACTGGAGAACTTCGCTTGCTTTGATTTCGCTCTGCCTCTGGCATTTTTCTTTGGTATACGCTGACGCCTAGCTTGCAGCCTCCGCCCCGGCATCACGCCCAAGCTCGACGCCCTGCGCGCGCTCTACGAGGGGAAGAAGATCATTGTCGGCCGTGACAAGCTCGACGTCGTCAAGGGGGTGTTGCAGAAGGTGCGTTTCCTCGTCTTGTTTGCTGTTCTTCGTCAATCAAAGCGCCCGATGTCTGCGTTTGTTTTGCGCTTGTGTCGTGTCGGGGCGTGGCGTCGTTGCGCATCATCGCGAGGCCCCGCGTCTTTTGGAAATGGAGATGGTGCGGGGGAGGGCTGCGATGTCTGCAGCGGAGTCGGAGCGCAGGGAGGGTGAGCGGTGGGTGTAGAGATGGGACGATGCTGTCGTGGAAGGAGATACATGGACAGGTCGTTCCATGGGAGGAGGAAACGCAAAACGATGCTCCTGCGGTTGTCGTCTCCCTGTCGGCGTCTTGGCGGGGCGCTTTTCTTGGACGCTGGACGCGCTTCTTCTACCTAGTTTCGGTTGCGAGACGTGCACTTTTTCTTGCATCTTCTCCAAAAGCTACCTTCGTACTCGAGCTAACATCTCGCCAGCTCCAAGCCTTCCAAAAGCTCCTCCAGTCCTACCCCGAGTGGGTCGGCAACGTCGTTCTTATCCAGGTCACCTCGCCGTCCCTCACCGACTCGCCCAAGCTCGAGCGGCAGATCAGCGAATTGGTCGCAAATATCAATGGCGAGTTTGGGAGTCTAGATTTCGTGCCGGTGCATCATTAGTGAGTATCCCTTCATTCTTTTATTCATATTTGCCTGCGACGTCGATACATCCGTCGACATCTCCCCTGTTGGCATTGGCGCTGGCACTGCGCCTTGACACCGACGCGCGACGTACTACACGTCGACGCCATCCCCCCTCTGACATCGCTTGTTCTTGGCTTTTTCCTGTAACAACAGACGCTAACGCCGCCCCAGTCACCAAACCCTCAAAAAGGACGAGTTCTACGCGCTGCTGAGCGTCGCGGACCTGGCAGTGATCACCCCCCTGCGCGACGGGATGAACACGACGAGTATGGAGTTTGTGATTGCGCAGGTGGGCTTCGACTCGCTCTTCCCTTCTCTTTCCCCTGCGCAGTGCTCCTTCGGGATCCGCTGTGCTCTGCTTACTCTTTCCTCCTTCCTCTGCCGTTGCGTGCGCGAGCCGAGGCCTCCCTTCCTTTGCGAGTACCTGTAGACGTCGACACTGATTGCTGACATGGTTACGCTCCGCAGGGCCGCACGAAGAAGTCGCCCGTGGTGCTAAGCGAGTTCATGGGCATCAGCAAGCACATGGAGCATGCCCTTATGGTGAACCCGTGGAATTTGGGGGTGAGTGCATTTCTATCGTTGCAAATTGGGACTCGCGTGAGCCCTCCGCTTTCACCAATGCACCTACCCCCACGCTACCGTCTGCCCATGGACAATAACTTACGCACGTGCAGGACGTCGCCGCCGCCATCAACGAAGGCCTGCTCATGTCTGAGCCGGAGAAGCTCGCTCGGCACGAGGCGCTGCACAAAGTCGTCACGACGCACACGTCACATACGTGGGCTGCCGTGCTCGTCAAGATGCTGCTTGGACAGCTGGGAGGGAAGGTGCGCGCGGCGTCCAGAACCTCTTTTGACATGCTCTAATGCAGATGTGTCGGCAGGAGACCGCCCGCCGGACGCCCTACATCCCGCGCGAGGTGCTGGAAAGCCGGTACCACGCTGCGAAGAAGCGGCTGTTTTTCTTCGATTACGATGTGCGTCCCGCCCTCTTGCTCGTCATCTCCATCTCCATCCCCAAGTACGCATCATACTAACTTCGCTTCGCAGGGCACCCTCGCGCCCATCGTCAAGACGCCGTCCATGGCGGTCCCTTCCGCCGCGACGCTCACTGCGCTCGAGCGGCTCTCTGCCGACCCGCGCAACGTCGTGTACATCATCTCGGGACGCGACGGCGAGTTCCTCGAGCAGCATCTCGGGCACCTCAAGCACGTGGGCTTCAGCGCGGAGCACGGCGGATTCATGCGTGCGCCCGGAGAGGAGACGTGGGTCAATTTGACGGAGAAGCTGGATATGAGCTGGATGGGCGAGGTGGAGGAGGTGTTCCGGTATTATACGGAGCGCACGACGGGGAGTGTGGTGGAGATGAAGAAGAGCTCCATTACGTGGCATTATCGTGCGAGCGATCCGGAGTGGGGGTGAGTCTGCTTCTATGTCGTTGGGAGTTGTGGGCTGAGAGGGATGCACACAGGCTGTTCCAGTGCAGACAGTGTCAAGATCTGCTCGAGAACAATCTCGCGCACAAGCGCCCTATCGAAGGTACGTCCGGTCCCGCTCTCCTGCTGCTGTATCCATCGCTGACGGCGGGACAGTGCTAGTGGGGAAGAAAAACTTGGAGGTGCGCCCGATTGCGGTCAACAAGGTACGTTTGCATTTGCCGGCGAGGCGCGCATGGTCGCTGATGAGAAAATAGGGCGAGATCGTGAAGCGGCTGCTGTACAAGAACCCCGACGCAGAATTTATCTTCTGCGCGGGTGATGATAAGGTATGCCCCATCTTTTCGCCCTCATCTCCTCATGACTGATCCCCGCCCCCGTAGACGGACGAAGACATGTTCCGTGCGCTCATCTTGTTTGGCACGGGCGCGACGAAGGCCACGATGGAGGCCCCTCTCAGCGTCACGCTCCTCGACGAGGGCAGCGGCAAGGGCAGCCCCAACGGCAGCGGCGCCGCGACGCCCGTCGAGCTGGCGATCAAGCCCGACTGCGTGTTCACGACCGCCGTGGGACATAGCAGCAAGCGCACGCTCGCCAGCTGGCATGTTACGACGCCGCAGGAGATTGTCGAGCATATGCTTGGGCTCGTGGGCGAGACCGCCTCGGCACAGAGCCATCTCTGAGCGCGTTGCTACTACTCACCTCGCCGTTTCTTTCCTCACCCTCGCCCTCATCCTCACATACTCTCATGATTTCGTTTCCCTTGATCCGCGACGTCCTACACTATAACTATAGACCAGATATTTAGACTGCCTCCCTCGATGGACTGCGAATGAATGTATATTGATGTACTTGTTATGCGTTTTTCGTTACTTTATCTCGTAGAGTGTATATTTCTGACTGATGCAATGGATATTATGTGCATACACGATGTGATTTGGGTGGAGCTTGACGCATCGGCAACAGTGCACGGGGTGGGGGAGGCTCGCAATTTATCAGGTACCAAAATAGGCCAACAGTGAACGCGGTTGGAGGTGTGGTAAGATCTGGATGGTTGAAAATGCAGCCAGGGAAGAAGTCTCACAAGCCAAGCACAAGCTCTCGGCCGCTATCTTGTTGTGGGTGTATGAATCTTGAGGCTCCAACCTTTTGTTTTTCGTTTGTCTCCACGAACAAAAAAAAAGGGAAACGGTAAATGAACAGTTTGAACCGTTTAAAACGGTTTCTCCTCAACCTACATATAATAGCCTCCTGATGGGAGCCTCGCTATTAATATTGGAGCTGTGGACGAGGTGTTTGAGTCCTGAACAAATCCAAATGGGTTCTGAGGGCTTTGAGCTTGACGCAGTGGTGCTTATCTTCATGAAATGAGCTGAAGGTACCGACGCGTTGGGCTGGAGCCTTGGGCCGGAGTGATAAGATAAGATGCGTCTGGTCACGGCCCTCTATCACATTTCAGTTCGGTTCGGGTGGGTTTTATCCGAACACTTCCCCGAACAATCTCCGTCACATAGGTCTTCATTGCCGCCTGCCTTATCTAAACGTTTAAATCGTGTGAAAACCGTTTGCCCTCGCTGACAAAAAAAGGAAACGAAAACGGTTTTAACCGTTTGAAACCGTTTGTACAAGGAAACGGTCCCAAAATAATCTGCGGCAGCAGGCCGGCACTCTGCGACACACCGCCATGGCTAATGTTCTGCTTTGTGCAATGAAGTATATTGGGAGCCAAGCAAAGGCGAGCGGCTAGCCTGCGAGCCGTGCCAGGTGAAGGGCCAGGTAGACGAGATTGACTACTGTACTATTTCAACCGTAGGTTTCGGTCACAGGTCACAACGCCGGTTGAACTGAACCTATTTTAATTTTGGTCACGGTCACAAGGCTCTGTTTTGAGGCCAAAAACGTCGGCAAGTCCCGAAAAATCGTCCAAAAAAAGGAAATTGAACCTATCACAACTAAGAACTTGAACCTAAGAGGTCACAGGTCACACCCCCTGAACCTACGGCTGAAATAGTACAGTAAGTGGCTCGTCGACAATTGTGTCGGATTACTGTAGTATTTCGTTCAATTCGTAAGGGGGTTTGGGGTGGTGACATCGTCCTACGAACTGTAGCTTTCGTATAATTCCCTAATTAAGAAATTTGATCCGTCGGCAAGGGCTCGGCAAAGCTCGGCTAGCTCGGCTAAGGCCAAAATCGCCCTTGTGACTGAGTGACTTACGAAAATTTTCGTAGGTTTTTGGCCGTGTGACGCGTGACTATACGAATTGAACGAAATACTGCAGTAATCTTGCCGGTACAGCCACATGATTCTTCGCAGACGACGCGTCCAAGCGGCACTTTTTGCTCGTATTGCTCACCAGTTCTCGCGTTTTTCGCTGCCCGCCGAGAAATATCCAAAAGCTGACAGACAGATGTGCCTGTGCTAGCTGTGCTCTGTACCAAAGCTGCGCTAATCAACTTCAGCATCAGCACCAATTGAGCGCCAAATCGGCAAATTGCATCTGAATGAGAGATGAAAGCCCATGTCGCCAAACTTCAAAGCAGTACTTGCCAGTGGATACCGTGTGCCGCCATGCTGCTGCAGCCCAGTCAATTCTGCCTCCGCGTTGGTTTGGTGTCTACTGTCCAGCGTGCTGCGAACTTTTAAGTACTACAAACTCGGACAAAGACGTGGTCATCAACTCATAGTTGTCAAGCCGCGGGCTTCGAGCTGGAATCATGCGGGTGCTGCAGTCTCATTCTCTAGTTTCAGTTTTCAACACGCATGCACGCGGTGCAAGTTCAAACATTTTGTTGTTCGTGAATTACGATGTGGATGATTGGTCACGCCTGTACAAGCTATCAAAACAAGGAACGAGTACTAAAAACTTTCCAAAGGACTGTAGGAGCCAAGAAGACTCTCTCGGACGCAAACAAGTGCCGAACGTGCCACAGGGCGGACGCAACCTCTTCATCCTGGGTACGTGGCTCGTGAACAAAGGCGGCGAATGGAAAACGGCCAAACTCACTTGAGAGGCGGCTGATATCAATTTACGTTCAAACCAGCGTGCAAAACGCCCAATTTCCTTAGTTTCTCCATCCATCGGCACGCAATGGGGTGATCCGTAGTCTGAGAGCTAATGAGTAAAAACTGCGAGACATAATTGATCACGAGATAACTTTACCGTGCAATCGAGTGCCATCCCTGAAAGACAATGGCATCAGTGAAAAATTTACAAGTGTAAGATCAACTTCGACACACCAAAGAGCATTCATCGTGTGGCAAGAGTTTTTGAAATAACGCGCGGAAAACTCTCTAGGGAGACAAGTGACGCTGGAATTGGACGTCACCGCATGGAGAAGAGAATTTAAAGCCATTCCATTGATAATAGCCTTGGAAAATCCGTGGCTATTCCAATGGGTCAATGGGCAAACAGTGGTAGCTGGATGAGGTGACATTTACCCATGGATAGGATTCAATCGCAGAGAAGCGTCGCCCATAGCAATGAAATTCGAGGGAAGGTCTCCGGTGGACAAACTGTGGTATCGGACGAATGATTGAGGGGCTATGTATTGTTTAGCTATGAAAAATGGTCAAGACACGGCGTACGAATTTTTATGGCGTCAAAGGAAGGATTCCCGTGCTCGCAAAGAAGCTCAATGGTCTCGATAAACCAGGCCGGAATGGGTTTTTTGCATCCTCGAACTCCAGTGATGAATGGAAGCACTTCGGCCTCAGTTCGCGGCAAGTCATGCCCATAGGTATCCATGAACATGAGTTGCACTGCGAAAATTCAGTGGCGCATTTTAGATGACAAAGTTATCTCGACATACTCATGTTGTTGTCAACGTTCGCGAGTGCAACAATCGACAACTGCGCGTCATCATGAGGAAAGTAAGCGTACACCACGGCAGTGTTCCGTAGAGCTTCTGGGATGGGGAGTTGAATCCCAAGCTCTGGAGGAACATTGAAGCAGATAGTGACATAGGATATATTCGCATGATAACTGGAGCGAATATTTTGAGGCACGTCGAATCCCGCTGATTTCAGCCATTTTAAACCTGCTTGAGTTGTCCCGGTGCAATCTGTACTAACGATCAGATCGAGACCAAATCACAGAGTTTTGAACTGGCCCGCAACCAAAGCTACATCGTTAAGAGACAGATGAGAGCCATCGAGTTGACGCACTGTAACCAACTCGATAGACGCCCCATCTTCTGTTGCGCTGACTCCCCTCACAGTCCCAGCCAGCCGAGTGACATTCGAAGACATCAGCAGTCTATGAAGCACCTTTTGAGCATTAGATCTTCTCATATTCAACGTCCGTGGAAATTGGCCGGGCGGATAGTCCTGGTAAGGATTCAACAGCGGAATTCCAGAGTAATGTGTCTGAGTATCTGCGACACTGAATCTAGAAGTGCACTCTGTGAGACGGGGATACCGATCTGCACCGCGACTCACCGGCCACCAGCCGCTATCATCTCTGCATCAAAATTACCCCACAGTCGCCGCGCGCCTTCGACAAAGAGACTGAGAAAAACTGAAGGAGTGTTTGGTCCAAGTCACTGCAATTTACAGGGAGCTCACCGTGCGCCGCGTTGTATTGCAAAATCCGAGTCTTGGGCTTCTCAGGATCCTCGATCTCTGGGTCAATTATAATTACTCGTTCGAAATGATCAGCACAGATCCGAGCGGTAATAGTCCCTGTAATGCTTTAAAGGATGGTTATCAGTCAAGTATGTACAAGAATCCTTCGCACGAACACACCTTCCTCCGCAAACTACGGCGGTGCCCGGAATTTTATGCTTCCCGGGGCGTCCCAGTATGTCCAGCTGTTTGAGCCATGACGCCGGACTTTTGCAGAGCTTCTGCCAGACGAAACAGACCGCGCAGAAGCAGACGGCGGAGACGAGAGAAAGTAAAGAGGCGTTGTTCATGTATATCCACGAAGGTTGACGCAGATGGAAGTCCGGCGACAATAAACTTTATAGGCCCGTCTCCGATCCGACCTCCGCCTGTTGGCCCAGTGAAATTACCGGACGGTTTGTCTTTTTTGGAGTGTTTGTTTCCTCAACCGCTTCTGTTCCGTCGTTGATGGAAAATCTTGCACAGAACGCGTGCGAGTACAATTATCTTTGGGGCGAGAGAAGAGTGGAAAGAGACGAACTCACCACGAGGCTAGGTGATATGTAATAGGGTGGGAAATTGAGAAAACGCCGCGACGGAGAACAGACGAATCACTGCGTTCCCGCCCTTAGTACATCGAGGATCGGTCTACAAGGGTAGACCGATGCAGGGATGAAGACTCCGTAGTACCAACAGGAAGAATGATCGAATAGACGAGATGGTTGTACCCGCTGGATCAAGGTAGAGCAAGGAGGTGCTAGGTAGATGGAGGGTAAGTAACGGTAGGTAGATGGCGGGCAACCTCAGTGTACATCATAGGTACACGTTGGTGTACGAAAGTGAACGGGGTAAACCGGGGGTAGACCAAGGTACTCCGAGATCGCCAGAGGTTGCCGGTCGGTGTACTACTAAGGTGGGGAACACAGCGAATATCTCCTTGCGACCATGCGAACCAAGGTTTAGCCCAATGTCCTTTGAGCATTGTTGTCAGAGTCTCTCATGCTGTCCTGCTACGCGTCAGTCTAATAGCCGGTGTATTTGAAGCAGAAGGGAGGCCACGGAGGAAGATAAGAGAGTAGACGTGGCTGTGCCAATCAACTTCGGCATCGGCACGAAAATGGCAAGTTGCGTTTGAACGAGAAACGAAAATTCATCTCACTAAAGTGGCGCTTGCCAGTGGATATCATGTGCCACGATACTGCTACAGCCCAGTCGATTCTGTCTCCACGTTGCTTTGGTGTCCAGCGTGTTGCGAACTTATTGCAAACTCGGACAAGGACGTGGTCACTTGGTGATCACCAATCGGTCACCAATTCAAGCAGCGGGCTTCGAGCTGGGATCATGCGGGTGATGCATAGAAAAAGGTCGGTGACTAAATCATTATTTTTCGGGTTTCATTGTCTACTTTTGGTTTCAACATGCATGCATATGATCCATGAGTTCAGTCGTTGACTAAAATATCTTTGTAGCCGGTGCCGACCACGGACCGAGCCGGCATCAAAACCGCTAACCGAGCCCGGTTTCAACTACTGAGCCCAAGTCCGGTCACTGACCGAGCTCCGATCCAACCACTGACCGAGCCCGATTTTTCCGCTGACCGAGCCCGACTTCTGACTATTGGCCAAGCCTCATTGTAACTTTCGGTCGCACAGCTTCGTCCTTATTTCCGGCCTGTATCTGCCTGTTTCAGTGGTCTTTTGTATCCCCCCGCGGTCGTGTCCTCACGCCCGAATACACTGTCCTGCGACTCACTCTTGTGCCGCGATCTGAGTTTTATCATTCCGCGCTATGGATAGCAGTCACCCGACCCGACTGTGAAAGTGCAAGGAATACAAAATACGAGTTGTAATATATACCCTCATCTCCGCAAACCTGGCAATGAAGCAGTAGAAGAGCAAGAGAGCTCAAGACAGTGAACTCATCCGCACAAACTTTGACGTCGGCCGCCGCTCTTCCGTGTACCTCCCCACACTCACCGACGCACGCACGGCATCCGATCCCACAGGTATGATCGACCCGCTGACCGGTACCGCTGGTGCCATTAAGTCGAAATCGCGCTCCGTCCCCGCTGGGAGGTGCGCAAAGCGGTCGATAACATACCACACAGGGCATTCCACGACGAGGCCTCCGCTCGGGGAGATGTGGACGTAGTCTGGATGATGGATAAGGAGGTTCAGATAGTACTAGCGGGAGGGAACAATTAGTAGAGCAGGGAGAAGAGGAACAACGCTTACTTCGCGGCCCATGTTACTGAACCGGAAGCTTGGGGTGCTGCACGCAGGGACACGCACCTCGCCGTCCAGGCGTACAAAGTGGCCGCTTAGGGGTGGATAGTGGGCATCCAGGTCCTTGTGCGAGTGCATGGACGACAGCAGCTTTCCCTCGCCGAGGTGAGATTCGCTGCTCTCATGAAGCGAATCCCCCTCGTATGAGTCCAGAAACGCCATCCTGTCGTACACCGGGACTGCCACATCATCCGTTGGCCGCCGGCCGCGCCATGCACGCCCCGTGGCCAGCTTCTTGGTATATCGGGCCTCCCGCGAGGCCGCGACCGGGTCCAGCGCATTCGCCGCAACCACATCTGCCTGGCAAAATTCGACTTCGATGCAGCTGGGCAGGCCTAGCGCCTCTAGCGTGCCGGGGTTTGCGGAATAAAGCACGAGGGAAAATTCGAGCATCTGGCCGGTGGTATAGACTGCGGGATCTTGTATACCGAGCTGGCGAACGGCGCGTCAGTGAGGTGGAATGAGCGAAGGAAAGGAAAAAACGCACAATGCCTTCGACATCGACGAGCTTGTCGTGGAAGCGACCTCTGCCCCCCGAACGGCGTGAGCGTCCATCCACGGACGACTTCCCGATGGAGAGGCCACTCCTCGCGGGTGGGGAGGTATGGGAACGACGTCTTGACGCGTGGTAGCGGCTTGCAGAGCGGTACATATTGGAACGGCATATCGAACTCGTTGTCGATGGCGCTAAATCCCTCCCGGGTAGCGTTCACGCTGGCGATGTACTTGATGTTTCCCCAGAAGCTGAGAGTCTGGGAAACGAAGTACGTCGCTGTAGTAAAGTATTTTAGTGAGGCTGCATGGGCATATTATCGCGACGTACGAGGAAGCGGGATCCGGGTCATATTCTACAATTGCCACTCGTCAGGGAGGTGTTGAGGGGGAGCAGAAGTGCACACCTTTGCGTGGGTCTCGATCGGGTGCTTGACAAGCGTCTCTTCCGGCAGCGCAGGGAGCTCGAACGGAAAGACGAACGTTCCAGCAGGAAACTTGCCCTTGAAAGGTTCGCTGGACGTCGCAGACCTCGGGTCGCCGTTCTTGCGATTCCACACGTTCACGGTCAGCGCTGCGATAGGGGGTTCGAAAGCATCGGCAGTGCTGTCAGAAGAAATTACAACCTTCAGAAATGCAGAGGGTAAGTAAATACATGGAAAATGGGGTAAGTCGTAGAACGCACCCAGACGTCGATGCTCCTGATATTCGCCGGCGCGTCGAGAACCATACGCACCTCGCCGCTGATCTTAGCTTGATTCGCAAGTCAGATACGAAACGCCGAGTCCGACAAGCACCCACCGCCGTTATGGTACAGTGCCGTCTTGGATTCCGCGTGAGCATGGCTGTACAGTACAAGCTCTAGCCATGGCTTTTCCCCCTTGGGAACGTGAAGAGCAGTGGCATTCCCTGCCGTAAAAGCGGGGAGCGAGGCGGCAGCAGTCCCTGGAATTCGAGGGGCGGGCGGTGGATTCTCGTTATACCATTCCGGGACTCCTGCGCATGCGATGAGAAACGAGTTGGAGGTTAATGATTGAAAAGTTGCCTAGCTTTGGATGATCGGGACGTCTGCGCTTTGCAATAAACTTGTCACCAATAACCGTGCTGTGGAAATTGGCCAGCGAGTCACGCAATGACGCGCCGCGGGACGAGTTAGTAGAATCTGCATGAAGCTTCGCAGCGCGCTTTGAAGCAGCTGGCAGTAGAGTTTCTCCGTCGGGCGAGAGGTGGTTATGGGTCAAGAGATTGCGAAGGAAGGACATCTTGGCAGGGACCATTGCTATCTGCCTTTAATATACGACTGCGGTCGAGGTCCATTATGCCGTTCAAACGCCAGGTTATTCAATCAATCGAATCAGGCTTTGTTACAGGATCTATAGCAAGTGCCATTGCGCCAATCCTTCGGCACCAGACCGCAGATTAAGCAGGCTGGCGTCTCGAAGCGTCCGCAACTCAGACACAAAGGAAGATTTGGATATATTCCAGTGTGAACACGCAATGTCTTCTACAGTCGCGAGCGGCGAGAGCCAACAGAGCACATCGTTTTCAGCTTTGGAGCGGGCCGCTAGATCGAGAGACCACCATAGAGGCGGTATAGTGAGAATGCAGGGGCCGGATCAACCTCAGCTCACCACGGAAATATCCGGTCACGAATTGTTCCGAATGATCGGCAGTCACCTCCCGACTCTTGAACTCGCCGGTCCTGGAGACTAGAAAGGAGTCCAAAAGTTCTTTCATTCGATACATTCTTGGGTGGCTGCATGTTTTGCTCCGGGCTTCAAGTCAATCAAGTCCTGTACAGGCTGCGCTCGCCTGCGCACTACCGCCCGATTTCAGACCAGCGCTGGTCAATCTACAAATTCGCCACGACGCTTGTCTGAAACCTTCTGCATGCATAGAGCCACTCTCGTCCCCTCACAGTCTACTCTTTACACTATCCCTACGTAGGACAAGTGGTCCAAGATCGCCGCACAGCTGTCGAGATTCACGGGCGCGGAGATATCGAGATGCAGATCTGTGCACAAGGGGGAATCGTCAATGGACGGAGCCACGGGTGCGCTGTTGTCCACCTACACCTCAATTTGCTGACATTTCTGCAGCCCAGTCTCAACCCTTCGTCGACCAATCCACCGCGTACCCACACACTCGCATCGACTACGACGGCGCCGATGGAGCCTCCTCACGCAGGTGCTCCGTCGTGCATCTCCATTTCGATTTGCTGACGTTTGTGCCGTTCCGGCTGAGCCCTCTCCGCGCAGCCCAAATCGTCGGCCGCGCCCGCAACGACTAGCCGCGCCACCGCGCCACTGCACGCCCCCGCAGCCCACCATCGCCCATGGAGGAAGACACTGTGTGCGAGCGAATACGGTATCAATATCTGGTGAGTCCCCATACTTCCCTCCTTCCCTGGTCGTTCCTCCCCGGACCCGCCCCCGGCTCCCGCGCGCATGCAGGGCGCGCGCCGACGACGTACGAGCTCCCGCCTGCGATGCGCGCGTGATGGCAAACGTACGCGCCCAAACGACCGCTCTCGCGGCACGTGCGGACTGCGCACGCGGACGCCGCGCAGGTGCGCAACGACCGCCCTCGCTGCGTGCACCGTGGTAGCACGAATTGCCGACGTTTTCGCGGGGAGCGAGGGGAGCGAGACTGTTTTCAAAACGTCCGTGCCTTCGTGCGTCGCAGGCGCGACGTTCTCCTGCGGCAGCCTACACGCACACTCGATGTATTCGCGTCAGTTGAGGCAACTGGATTGTAGCGCGCTGCGGTGGGTACGCGGCGAGGTTGGCACGAATGGCGAGTACAGCCGTGGTCGCACTATAGCCTTCACCGCCGTCGCAGCTGCGCGTACGGTCCGCGATGCGCAGACGCGCGTAGGTTATGTCGCGTCGCGGGTAGATTTTGAATATAGCCTTTGAATTTGTATAAGTAGTCCAGGAGCTCTTGCGGCGAAAAAACGCACCGAGAATGCCCGCGTGAGTGCAATTCGGTGTGGGCACCGCAAGCGTACTATCTGCATCATGCTCATCGAGACATCGAGCTTGTCGCGGTCGACAGTGATCTTCTTCCCTCCTTAGAGCACGCACGTCGCGTCGAGCTTGTGTGTGATACCAGGGCGGAGGCTGTGCGTCGTGTCAGCAAACTCGTATCGAAATCAAAAGGGGAGAAAGGTGAAAATACACGAAACCAAGACGAAGGAGGGTAGCGAGGGCAGAAACGAATCCTACAAAGAGGGAGCCCCCTCCAGGTGTCGCGCAAAAGGAATACGAAACGAGACAAATGCTCATGAGAGGAGCGATACGGAGCACGGGGACGTCCGTGTCTCCTCCACCGTTCCGCTGCTTCCCACCGAGCAGCTCCCCCTCCGAATCTCGGAAGCACGAAACAGTAGCGGGAACGGAAAAAGGACTGGGAAAAGGACTGACATATTATGGCGGTCAAAATGCACATTTAATATTCCGCTACATACTTTCGTATTTTTGTGATTTCCGCTACCTAAATTAGCAAAAAGTGGTTTTCCCGCTAGTTTTGAGTCCCAGATTCAGAAAAGATTAAGTAGCGGGAAAAATGAGATTTCCGCTACTCAAATTACCGTGTGAAAAAGTTCCGCTACTTTTGTGTAATCCCGCTACTTTTTTGTCATCCCGCTACTTTTTGAACTACTTCCATTCCTGCTACTCTTTTTGACAACTGGTGATTCCGTTACTATACAAACTTTGGTCAATTGGAATTGTGCACTTTTCAAGAATGAAATTAGGACTGAACGCGTGACCCATCACTGTCACAGTAAGTAAGACCCACAAAAGGAAATCACCTGATGGCAAGTCACAGCTGACGGCCGAATTCCATCAGAGGGACATCCGGCAACACTGGCGATTAAGAATTTGAAAGATAGCAACAGCTGCAACTAAAGTGGACGTAGTCACATCGGGATTACCGGCATTTCCCCCCACACTAAATTGACTCCAATACTTGAAATTTCAAATCAAGTATCAATTGACCAGATATTTTGCGTTTTCTCTGCGCCGAAATGCTTCGGGCTTCCCATATATAGTAAGCCCGAGGCATTTTTACATTATATACTTGTAATTTCTTGTCCAATTTCCCGACAATTGATACTCCATTTGAAACTTTAAATCTTGGAATCAATTTAATGTGGGGGGAAATTCCGGTAATCCCGATGTGAGTCTACGGTAAACTCAGATGTGACACTTGCCATCAGGTGATTTCCTTTTGCGGGTTCTTACTTATTGTGACAGTGATGGATCACACATTCAGTCCTATTTTCCTGACTGTTTGCTTAATTCTTGAAAAGTGCACAATTCCAATTGACCAAAGTTTGTATAGTAACGGAATCACCAGTTGTCAAAAAGAGTAGCAGGAATGGAAGTAGTTCAAAAAGTAGCGGGATGACAAAAAAGTAGCGGGATTACACAAAAGTAGCGGAACTTTTTCACACGATGATTTGAGTAGCGGAAATCTCATTTTTCCCGCTACTTAATCTTTTCTGAATCTAGGACTCGAAACTAGCGGGACAACCACTTTTTTGCTAATTTAGGTAGCGGAAATCACAAAAATACGAAAGTATGTAGCGGAATATTAAATGTGCATTTTGACCGCCATAGACATATCCTCCCAACCCGCTCCGCGTCAATGCCGGCGGGGCGGTGCGTACCGGCGGTGACGTGCCCCTCGGCGTCGATCCCGCGCGGCGTGGTGCATGTCGAGGTCAAGTGCCTGAGGTCGAAATAAGCCGTCAGCACTCAAATTTCCGGAGTTTCGAGTTGTAGACGGAAGGGATTTCTGGGAGCAACAAGGGGACGAAAGATGCGGGAGAGCGGCGAATGAGGGAGGAAGCATGGCCAGAATGGAGAGGGACAAGGTAACGGGAAGAGGGAAGGCAACGTGAAGGGAAGGAGCATGGCGGAAGGGAACGAAGTAGGAGTAAAGGAGGATGGAGAAAAGGAAGGAAAAGACACGCACCGCGAATACGGCTAGAGGCCACCAGCTCCGCGCCGACCAGCCCGTCAAGACTTTCTTTCCATCCTGCACACCACGTCAGCCCCCATTCAACAATAGAGGAACACAAGGAAAAACAGGAACTCACGCGGCAAGCACCTCAAGACCTCACCACTCGGAAACGGCGTACGCACGAACAATCCACTATCACCTCCGGAACCAGCGCCCTCAGCAATTTCGGCCCCAAGAGGGGGTCGCTGTGCACCTGGGGCGGTAGACGGCTGCGATGACGGAGGCGGATGCGAAGGGTCATAGTGGAGTCTTGGGAGGATGCGGGGGCGGGGCCCGGGGAGGAGGAGGATTCGACGGCGACGTCTTGCGAGAAGAGGTAGTGGAAGAGGGGCTGGGCTGCAAAAAGAAGAGAGGATAAGCACGACGTAGAGCAGACGGAGAACGGAAGGAGGGTGACAGCACAGCAAAGCAGAGAGTCCCGGCGAGACTCTTCGTCTCCCCGGCGCACCCCCCTCCGCGAGCCCATCAAGCGCAGGACGGAACAAAAATGAAAGCAAGGTGTTCTGGCCTCGAGGAGCGCAAAAAGTGGCAAGAAGGCAGAACAGGACACGCGGGCCGATCCACACGCAAAGCCGACGACGATTCAAATCGAGTCGGGACGGTCCCAAAACGATTCATTTTGGCTAGAAGTAGTCCCGACTCGGCGAGCGACGGAGGCAATCAGCCTGAGACTGGTTCCCTCTCGCCCGCAGGCTGTCCAGGCCCAACCGCAAAGTACCGAGTACGAAGCACAACGGAGAGGAGGTAGAAAAAAAGAGAAGGACAGGCAAGGCCGAACGGAGAAGAGGGCTACGAGGGAGAGCAAAGCCGGGAGGGGGATCGGTGTGGAGGCACAGAAAGACAAGGAAGCAGCGCACAAATCCGATGATTCAAATTCGAATCGAATCGGAATTCTCCCACCACCAAACAATTAGGGGAGTAGTCTCGAAAGTGACGTGCCCAGCCCGTTTTTAGGGCTCCCCTCCCCAAACGCAGACCCATCAAGCGATTAACGCAATTGACTGAAGGCGCAACTGGGCCGATGGGTACGAAAAGGAGAGGTCGAAAAGGAAAGCAGTGCATCCCCGAGTGAGGAGCGGGGAAGGAGGGGAGAAGGGGAGGAAGGGAGGAAGGCAAAAAAGTATACGTACGCACACAAGAAAAACACGACGATGATTCGAGGGTCTCCCCAACGATCAGTCGTTTTGGTGGGAGCAGCCCAGAGTGCGCCCAGCGAGGAAGGTGCCCATACAGGTTCCCGTCGCCCACCACAACGCATCGAGCGGAGGTCAAAAGACAATTGCGCTGGGTTTGGGCTTTTGGAAGGAAGACAAGACGGAAGCACAGCGAAAGCAAGGTGGAGGGCCAGGAATGAGGAAGGAAGAAGAGGACAAAAGGAGGGCAAAACACAGGGCAGGTAAAACCGATGAATCGGAATCACATCGTTCTCCCGAAAAAAGCTCCAAGGTAATTAGCCTTGGGACGCGAGTGCTGTGCGGACCGAGGCTTCTGTGTCCCAGGATTCCTCCCCGAACCGAACGCAAGAAAAGCAGCGTAGCCACTACACGCAGCCCAACGCCTCGCACCAAGGAACAGCGTAGAGAAAAGGCCAAAAAAAAAGACACTCACTTTGCTTGCAATACCCGTCACAGTGCCCACGCGCTATCGCGTCAAGCTACATGCTACATGGGGACGTGTCCTGCTACGACTTCCTCCGCCTCGATTTCGATATCCGACACCGGCAGCAGCAGATTCAGGCGCGCGGGTCGGAGTGGCAGCGCCCTCGGGTGCGGAGTCGGCCTTTCCCCTCGGCGGCGTCGGGATCATAGGAAGGTAGTGGTACGCATGCAATACGCGCCGAGAGTCGAATGCCCACGGCGCAGTGGTCGGCTTCGAAGGCGCGGACCTGCCCACGGACCTCGTCGAGGGAAATGTCGTCCTTGAGGCGGGTGTATGGTTCTATCAGGCCTTCCATTGCCTCGTCTCGTAGTTATTGCGATCCCGAGTTCTTGTCCTGGAGTCTGTCTTGCGTTTACGATGAGGTATCGTCAAGGTATCGTTAAGGCTCAGATCGTATCGTATGTTGATCCCAGGGATGCGATGTAGATAGATTAAGACAAGACCAGAGAAACGGAAGAGCCAAATAACCTCTGGCCGGATTCGCGTGCGCGCAGAGTTGGGCAGGAAATTCGGGATTTGGAAAGACTGGCATTAGAGAGCCGCATCAAATTTGATGGGACCGGCTACCTTCGGCACTTGCTGTCGGAGCTCGAAATGTTGACTTTTCACTCCCGGTGCTTGTTTTCGATACTTCAAGGATATACATAGCTTGTTGCAGTGTGTCCACAATTTTTATGTGGGAGTCTCGAACCCTAAAAAACTCTGGTTCAAGACTTCGGGACGATGAGTGTAACGTCCGGTCCCTATCTGCTGCGATCAAGGGCGAAATTCAAACATTGGATGTTGGAAGAATCCGATTATGTCCGAACACTTCCCTAACGAAACAATGTTCGTCACATAGGTCTTCATTGCCACCTACCTCACCTAACCTTTTAAACCGTGTGAAAACCGTTTGCCCTCGCTGACAAAAAAAAAAGGAAACGAAAACGGTTAAAACCGTTTGAAAGCGTTGGACAGGGAAACCGTTGGAGCCTTATGGAGGATGGATGGCATGATTTCCAGTCGAACATGATACGGGAACGTTCTAGCTTGGACACTTTAAATCACTCGATGCTTCCCCGGTGCTCTCACAATCGCCTCAATCACGCTGCCCGGAAACACATCCTCATCGGTAATGTTTTTGAATTGGATTCGAGTTCGTTCTGCTTGTTCTTTGGATTCGAGTCCTTCCCCTGTCTCCTCCTTGTCCAACCTCGAGCTCGGCTAGCCCCTACACGGCTGAATTGAAGTCTGAACTGGAAACCCAGATTTCCTTTTTGCGCGGCGATGGCGATGATCGCTCACAACGGACGCATCATCCAACGACTGCTCGCGCGTGGGTAGCCTCAGTCTGCAAACAATTAGAAGCATCCAAGTATACGTGGCGCTCTGAGTTCAGTTAGCATTAACGGGTAGGTATAATCTTGTTCCTACTCATAGGACCCGAGCGCTCCTCTTTAAATATTTTTTAGGCGTGCGCCGTACATCTCGAGTCTTAGCGTTGACTCACTGACCCAGACAGTTACGTAGTTGTTCCTGGATTGCTCAATCCGCTCGCTGGATCATCATCGTGCATGTCAGGTCACACTTAGGTGTGTGTGTACCCCTATTGTTATGTAAAGGCACGGTTATAAATACCTGTGAAACAAGGGCCAAATATGTTCTATGCTTCAGCAAGGTGATTTCCACGGGAAGGATGTCCCCTGAACAGCCGCCTCTTGAGTTCGAGCATTCAAGTACTTATTATTCTGCATCGGCCCATTAGATCTGACTGACTCGAGAGCCTTGTCCGTATGCAGTCCTCCTCTCCGACAAGTCGGCTTCCAGGTTGAATTGCTCCTGCTCTTCAGCTGAGCTTGAGCTTCAATCTTCTCACGTCTTCTTCGACTCCTGGTCTTCCGTTTCAGCTTACAGTCTCTCTCCGGGTTCGTTTCTTTCTCCATCTCTGTAAGGAACCGGCAACGGCAGTTTCATGTGAAATAATTATCGATGCATTGCTTATGGTTATGTTCAGCTACACTCGAGCATCGAACATTCGTTCCGCCCGAACGATGCGCATTCTGCAAACTTCTTCCTATTCTGTTTCTTTTTTTTTCGTCCACACTATGCTGCCTTCTCCCGCCGCAGTTGTAGTCGCGTTAAGTTTTCATTTTACATTCCCACCCGGCAGGTCGAAGTCGAAACTGAATTGATTCTGCCGCCGCCGCCATGATCAAACGCCGGTCGATCCGTCCTCTTTTCATGGAGAATTCCGCAGTGTAACAGTGTTAAATTTACTCTTGCACGGTTTGCCTCTGAATCTTGGAAATCATCAATTCTGTGTCGAATCACGATCAAGAACTTATCATCGTCAGATTCCATGCCGAAATCGGCAGCGATTCTGAACTTCGACTTCCCTTCATGAATCAATCTTCAACCGGTTGATACTTAGACCGATCTGTCCAACACACGGAGAATCTGTTCGATACAATTCCAACAGTGCCTGACCCTTGTGCATCACAGCTCCAGAGGGCTTATAATCTGGGCCGGGGTACTTGATCCCATCATTCACCATGCCTCGCCAGCCCACTGTCACTGAAATTCGCCTCGAGAACCTCACAGCCTGTTTGACTCCTGTAGTCGCACTTCTGAATGACTTCCATGATGCATTTGCTCCCTCATTTGTTCAGCCAATTTCAAACACTGTTGCATCTTTGCTCAAGTTGGTTCAGGTACTAAGGGGTTCAATCAGAAATATTTGTGACTCACTAAATATGCCAGAATGTGAAGCAAAATAAAAAAGAATGTGCTGAACTGTTGGAGAATATCCATGATGTACTTTATGCAATTCTTGACCTTCATCTCAAGTCTGAAGCTGTAGGATCCCTATCACCTGCAATGACAGAACATGTTGGGAGCTTCATGAGGTCTGTGAGCTTCACCCACTCATGATTTGCTTTGACAAATTCCTTGGCAGAACTCTTCACAAGATATATATATATATTGAGTCACAACAAGATAGGAACAAGTTGAAACACCTTTTTTCGTAACATGGAAATGAACAGCCTGGCCAAAGACTGTAATGCAGAACTGGATGAAGCAAAGAAAGTCTTTAAAGTAAGAACCACCATTTTTCATCTTTGCTAAGAGATTAAACACATGATTTCAGGTTGTTACTAGTGGTGCTGTCTTCAAGGACATCGAAGAGATGAAAACAGCAGCTGAAGCCAAACACAAGGAAATACTTGAGTTGATCTCAACTATGTCTGAAACCAATTCTACAAGGGATGATTCATCAGTATGTGAGCAATTCACCTCCCAGATATCAAATCAATTTTGTATAGGTCCACCTGGGTGCCAATGAATGGAAAGACAGGTGAAAACAGTCTTGAAATCAATGGCTTTATTCATGTTTTATCAAGCTCAAATTCTTTTTCATTGTTGCCCTCAAAACCCAAGATCTTCCATGGTCGTGAAACTGAAGTGGGGATCATTATGAAGATGCTTGGTCAACAGTCACCCAGAGTAGCAATCCTTGGAGGAGGTGGAATGGGCAAGACAAGCCTTGCACGAGCAGTCTTGCACAATCCAGAGACATCAGCCCAATTTGAAGAAAGATATTTTGTCAGTGCAGAGGCAGCAACCACAAGCATTGAACTTGCTGCACTCATTGGGCTACATCTAGGATTGAATCCTGGAAAGGATCTAACAAAGCCTGTGATCCAGTATCTCTCAAGGAAGTCATCTTGCCTGTTGATTCTAGACAATCTGGAAACAGTGTGGGAACCTATTCAGTCTCGGAGTGGAATTGAAGAGTTTCTTTCTCTTCTGACAGAACTCAAACATCTTGGCTTAGTAGTATGTGTAGTGCTAATTTAATTTGCCTTTCTGACATAATAACAGATTACAATGAGAGGAGCAGAGCGACCAGCCAAAGTTCAATGGACTCATCCCTTTTTAATGCCACTCCAACCACTATCTGATGCTGCTGCACAACAAACCTTCCTGGAGATTACAGATAACACTTATGCAATTGAGGACATGAATCAACTCCTCAGCTTCACAGACAATATGCCTTTGGCTGTGGATCTTATTTCCCATTTGGTTGACTACGAAGGGTTGGAAAATGTCTTAGGTCGATGGGAAACAGAGAAGACATCCATTCTTTCTGTGGGCTATGACCGAAAATCAAATTTGGGTACATCAATTGGCCTCTCCCTTGCAAGTCCTCGACTCTCATCTGAAAGCAAGAAATTATTAAGCCTTCTCTCAATTCTTCCTAATGGACTCTCAGATACTGAACTTGTGCAAAGCAAACTTCCTATTCCCAATATTCTGAGCTGCAAAACAGTGTTACTAGCAACTTCCTTGGCATATCAGAATAGCAATAAACGACTTCTGTTACTGGTGCCTGTGAGAGAGCACATCCAACAGTTTCTACCTCCACCTTCTCTCCTGATTGATTCTCTCTCCAAGCACTTCCATGCACTTTTGGAGCTGTACCAGAAACATAAGGGAGAACAACTACATAATGTTGTGAGCCAAATCACCATAAATCTTGGAAATCTGCAAGAAGTATTGGCACGAGGGTTATGGATGAGCAGCAATCTAAATCTCAAAGACACCATTCAATGTGTAGCATCTTTGAACTCTTTTTACCAAAACACTGATCGTGGTGTAACTTCTCTGATGGATCAAATTCCACACATTTTGGCCAACACTTCGGATCCCCAGCTAAAGACACATTTTCTGAGTGAAGTGGTGTCATCCCGGGAATATTATCACCGAACACAGTGGATAGAAGAGTGGATAGTTCAAGGGATATCTCACTTCAAAGAAGTCACAGACCCAGTTCCTGAATGTAAGTACCCTTCTTTTGTGAGTCACATTTGGGCTTATTGTGGCAATACTAGGCAAATTCTATGTTGGAGCTTCAATTTTTTCTGCTTATCAAGCAGATTCACTCCGTGCTCTGCAATTCATCTGCAGGGCCCAAGAGTTGGCTAAATTATCAGGGGACAAGGAGCAGCAGTCCCGTGTTTTATTACATATGGCTCAATACAAGTTTACCAATGGTGATTATTCTACTGCCCAGCTATTTGCCATAGAGGCACAACAGGTTGCAACAGTAGCAATGAATTTGCAGCAGAGTGCTAGAGCACTTTATGTTCAAGCTGCTTGTGCTAAATCTCTTGGGAATTATCAGAAGAGTGTGACACAGTTACATAGTGCCAGAAAAATGCTTCAGAACTGTGGCTTGTCTGGGGGGTATATTGATCACATCCTCACAGAAACCCAGGCTGAGATCCATCTGGTAAAATCTGAATATCCTCAAGCTCAAAGGATTTTCAAAGATTTGGCCAACATGATATCTCCCAACCAAAATGGCCGCTCACATGCACTGGCCCTTTTGAATATCTCATACATTGACATCCAAGTTGGTATTCCTGCAGAGATTGTGTGGAGAGGATTGAACAGAGCAGCTGAAATTTTTAACACTCTTGGTTCTGGGGATATTATTGTGTGCAAAGCATTTAGGGCAGATCTAGAGCTCAGAGAGCAGGAATTTGACTCAGCAGACATGCACTTTCAAGAATGCCTCCACTTTGCTCCAGGGCACTCTGCTTGGCTTGAATCTTTTTGCTTGGAACACCTTGCCAACATCAGGGCCTGGCCAGCTACAGGAAAACAATTTGTGTGGCCAGTGGTTTATCTGAGCTTTTCCTCCAGATCCAAAGACAAATTGGCTCTTCACAAAGCTCTGCTCTTTCTTGGAGACACATTTATCACTGACAATGATCAAGGCACTGCATTCAGTTTGTATACAGTAGCTCTGGAGGGATTCACCTTTATGGATGTGCATCAAAGCCGAGCACAGTGCATGTTTCGTCTAGGAGATCTTGCATACAAACATGGAAATACTGTTGCAGCTGTCGTTCACTGGAACACAGCCAGACCACTATTTGAAAGGTCATTACAAGCCAAAGATATCATTGAAATTGACTCCAGGCTTACTGCTTTGGAAAAAACTCATAAGGAAGCCTTGGATAAAGTTGCAACCTTGGAGACACCTACTCAGCTGTTCAGTGAGGTTTCAACTTCTAAGGAGAAGTCCCTCAAAGCTGTTCTTGTGTAATATTTGAAAACAGTTCCAGTTTTATATATGTTGTTTACTTCTGGATCTCTGTGTTGTAGTACTACACTGCATGAAGCATTCAAATTTTCCAGTGAGAATACTGGTGAAAAATGTTTTTTATTTTTCACACATTTTTGACCAAGAGTTCAATGAGAAGTTCAAGATGACTTCAACCTTTTTTCATTCCAAATGGGAAACTAGTGAAAAACTGGAATTGGATTGAAAAAAGGGTAGAAATATCTTCAATTTTTCATTGAGAAAACAGATGAAAAATGGCCTGAAAAACAAATAACGTTTTTCACTAACATTTTCAGTGAAAAATTTGAATCCTTCAAGCAGTGCTATTTATAGATTTATTTTCATCATTGACAGTTATATATATGATGTGCTAAATGTTACATTATTTATTTGAAAAAAAAAAGTTGAAAACAAGATTCTAGGTAAGGTGCATAATACTTTTATATTGGATTGCTATGCGGTAGGTAAGTGTAGTGTGTGCACCTCTTGTTGATAATGGCTGTAGCCAGGGAAGTAGGCTCAACTCATCTTCAGACAAAGTCCATTGGCATGACACAGCCACTATATCTGTCTTATGCCAGCAACTACTGTGACAATTTGTATAGGTGAAACACTTTTTTGAGTATGACTGAAACCCAAGGCAAGAAACCAGAAACACATCTAGTGTTGTGCATTTGTTGAGCCTGGCACTGAGCCACCCTAGCAATTTTTCATTTTGCTAGCTGAGGACAACCATTCAATAATGAAGTTGTGTGTAAATAACTTATTATTTCAAGACAAGAGCTATTACCAGTCTGGGTAGTCAGCTATAAGGGAGATGGCATATCAAGGATCTTTACTAGTGAGTTCTAGGTGTGATGGTTCTGGTAAAGAGTTGGAGTTCAAGAAATGCTAAAGAGACTTTTTGCAAGCGGCCTATTTGACCATTCAGCTGGATTGGGGTATGCTGTATGTCCTGCAAACCAAGGGCATGATGGAATTCATATTATAAGGCAGGTACTGATGTGATTGGCACCAGAGGAGCATACCAGTTAGACCAGAAAAGACAAACCAAGCCATTAAAGGAGTTTGAGTCAACTTGGCTCTATTGATTGACCAAGCCATAGTGTACAAATAGCCTGGTGGCTGCAAAAACACCTGAATAATGAGGAAACAATAGCTAATAGGGTGCCAATGATTGTTGCACCTGCTCAGGAGCTAAATTTAGCAACTGGGACTTGGCTTCTGAAACTCCATGACTCAAGTGAGGATTGCATCATGAATTAATATCAACTAGTTGGTTTAGTGAGGTCAAAAGGCTGCACTCTTATTTGTGAGGAGCAAATAGCTTGTGCCACAGTCACAAAGGCAGGCTAATAATAGATATTTTCTGTCTTACTCATTATTTGTCCTATTTATTCAGCATTGTATATGATTCAAAAGTTGTTTACCTTTCCTATGTCGGAAAAAAGTCAAATAACTTGCAACAGTCTGAATCTGCTTGAGACCTTGAGACAGCTTGAGTGCAGTTGGAAGCCGCTACGCCACGCCTTCCAGACACTCCCAAGTCGTTCCAAGGTATGTCCCCACTCAGAAGAAGTCCCAGACTGTGGCAAGCCCTACGGGTATGGGGAGCTCTGAGCTCTTATCAAATAGTTCTCTGCCTTCTGGGAAATATTGATTCAATGTTATTAACCTGTAGTACGTTTCTCCAGCACAACAGTATCATGAGTAAGATATGCTCAGTATCACCAGGGCCGTGATGTGTAGAGGAAAGAACTTTTGCATGTGGGTTACATGGCTATCTGTCATTCATGTCCGAGTCAGTGACAGGCATCTCACATGAACCCATAAGGTGAGCGACCTTGGTCCTTGGTGTGCCAGGGGCAGGGCCGAGTACTGAGTTGGAATGTCAACTGAGAGTGGAGTGATGATGTCATGAGTGGAGTCCCGCATATCAACCAATGGTGTGTGACTTTGTGACTCCACCTCTCTTGCTTTCTAACCACCACCGTCTCTACATGCCCATCCTGCGTCCCCACTGTCTTCGTTATCAGTCGCACCCCCGGTGAATATCAAATATTTAAGGTCTGCGGAAGGGTCTGTGGTTTGTTTGGCACCATCCGTGATCAAGATATTGTTTGATCTTCACTACTAGTGACCTGACTTCCGAATCAACCAGGTATGCGGACTTCCACTGTGTAGTCGTGCTATTGCGATTGCTTATTTATTTTCGCAGCTAGGTTCAAGATCCTTCCCAGGTATGTAGACTACTTGCTGCCTATGTTACATGTCTGATGCTTTGGCTGGCAGTTACACTTCGCACTTCACACTCAAGTTCTTTCGCCACCTCAAGTACGTGGCTACTTTCAATAAAGTTTGAGCTGTCTTCTTATGTTTGTGCAGCTATTTCTTTTCTGAACCCTTCAGCTCCATTAATGTAAGTCTCACTCTTGTACTCGTGTGTCTACATTCCTTATGGATCCCAGAATTGGGTTTGATGATGATCACGGTACATTGTTGAGTAGTTTGTCTATTAATATATTCGTTTTCACCATTTTTTGCTGTCCAATGTAAGTAATATTGAGAATGAAGCGATAGTGCAGTATCGTGCAGGACTGTGGGGTCTTGTGGAACCTTGACAGGCCTTGCAACGTCATTTGCGTCCCAGGTGCCTTGGGAGGGTCTGGGAGTTATGACATGTCTTGGAACCGCTTCCTCATTTCTTACCTATGTGCTCCAAGCCACGTAAAACCATATGACCTTGCGATGGCTTGGGACGTGTCCGAGGATGTTTCAAGCTAATCTGGATTTTTCCGACATATTTATTTATTTGTACAAGGTTCCTTTTATAAATGCCTCAGTAGTGTATATAAATCCTGTAAAAGCTCTAGGGATGCCAGTGGATTGGTGACACGCTCAACTTGGAGGCAGGCCTGGAAAATGAGCTGCTTGCTGTGGAACAGAAGACTGAGTGCAGCACACTCAGAAATTCAACCAACTACAACACAACACTCAAAATTGACAACCAAATTGCATGCTTGAGTTCAGGGATTCCAATCCAGTATAGGCTGTTGCAACCTGAACAAGTTCACACTTATTGAATTTGAAGCAGAAACAAGAGATCAGTCAATGTGAGACTTTTCACAAAAGTTGTCTGTTGGTTTCCCAAGCACTCAACCAAGTCCAGGGACTTGTTGGAGTGAAAAGTATTGCAGTTTTAGTCGCTGTGAAGTGACGATGAGAGTGTAGAGTCCAAAATTGAACTTGGTGCAGAAGTTCACACAAATATTTTGATGCAGGCAGTTCAAATCCAAGCTGTCAGTAACAGCTGGCCACATTGCAATAATGGTACAGTTCTTACATCCTTGATGTCACAAGTGAGGTCTGACCTCTGTATATCCACACATACACATAAACCAAACAAAAACCAAATAATCATGTGTTCAGATAGCCAGAGTCCAAAGACAACATTCTCAGGGCTTAAACCAACTTTTCAATAAAAGTGTGAGTTGTGAAGCTTGATTTGTTCTGTTGGACAAGTCTTCTTGAATCTCAGCTGGACTGGCTCCAATTTCGACTCAAGAAGATATAAATCCAACACCAAAACAACTTTATTTTGAGTTGCACCAGACAAGGATGAAGGCTTCCTGTCAATAGCCAAACTTAATAGCTTAAAGCTGCTGACAGGAGTGCCAGGATCCAGTGCCCAAACTGACTACAAGCTACCCTATATACAGTGGTGCTCTAAATAAATGCCTAATTGCAATTCGCACAATTCCTACAGCTCTGGTCAGAATTGCCTCAAACTACTTGCTACACATAAACTAGACATGAGATGAAGCCCAATTATTCACTTGGCTGATTTCCTTTTGCAGCAATTCTTTAGTCTAGCTCAGTTTTTCTGATCTGCTATAAAATCATGTTCTCAGCTTTACCCCATATGGAAATTTGACCTGGCTTATACAACAGGGATCAAAAATGAGGCCACATTCATCTTTTAAATCAAGGCAATCGGCTCACTAGCTGTTGAGATATAGGGCAGACAAAGTTGGGAATTTTTGGTTATTTTGTGAATTTTGGGCCAAAATAGCTGAAAATAGGCAACTTGTTTGTGCTATATCTCAACAACCACTAGGTGAAATGCCTCGGTCCAAGATGCAAAAGTGGACTATTTTTCAAGCCCTTTCATGTGGGTTTAACCAAACTTCCATATATGGTAACCCTGCAATGGTAATTTTTGAGCGCATCTAGCTGAGGTTTCGAATCCAGGTAAGCTCAAGAATTACCAAAAAAGGAAATTGAAGAAGTGTATGGTTGAGCTCTATTTCACCCCTCCTTTGTATGCACCAAGTGGTTTGAGCCTATTTGGAGTAGAGCTGATGAATTGCAATTAGGCATTTATTTAGAGCACCACTGTATACAATTACAGATTTCTATAAATGGAAGTGATACAAATAGCTGAGTAATGTATAAGCAACTGAAGAGTCATACACAATGCTGAATAAATAGTACAAACAATGAGTAAGGCTGAAAAGATCCAATTTTAGCATGTCTTCATGACTGCAGCACAAGTCTGTTTGCACCTCACAAACAACTGTGTGGTCTGTTGACATTGCTAAACCTCTAGCTGACATCAATTCATGATGCTTCCCATGTCTGAGTCACATAATTTCTGAAGCCAAGCTCCAGTGGCTAATTATAGCTCCCATGGAAGTGCAACATGCTTGGCACATCCTCAGCTATCATTTCCCATTATTCAGGTATTTGTACAGCCCACCTGGCTGTTTGTACCTCTATGACTCAGTCGATCAGTAGGGCTAGACTTTTAGCAAAAACTCTGATGACTCAATTCTTGGCACTTGAAGCATGTGAATCCATATGGCCTTCCTGAGCTTCCAAGGCATCTGGAGTAACCCTGAGATGTACAACAACTTGTCACAATGACATTATAAGTGTCATGTTTGAAGAATTCATGCTTGCAACAGCAATATCAGCTTTGCAGACTTGGTTCAACATGGAATAGGTGATTGCTTGAGTCAGTTATGTTCCAAATAAATGATATTTGATGTTTTTAATGGGTCATTGCACTATAAAACCCCAATCTGTTTCCAGGATGGTTAGGTACACCTTTCGTGAAAGGTCTGTTCTGCCTTATTTATGCTGAGACCTTGCTGGAATTATTGTATAAATTTGCAAACAGAACTTCTGCAATAAGTGTAGCTCAATGGAAATGTATTGCCTCTGCAAAGCCATACAATTGTGCTTAAAATGCATTATTTCTAAGCTGGCCCATTTGCAGGCTTATCATTGGACTCTTCTTGTTGCTGTGGTAAAGTTTCATTGGAAACTTCTGCAGTAATCTGATTGTATGAGGCCATTTGGAGAAACCTCTAGAAGCTATCATGTTTCTGTTGTTTTTCTTGCAATATATTCTTGGATTGTGATCAGATCTCTTTTACATGTGAACAAGTTAAATGGATATGGTTTCGGAGCATATGAATTGGATTTGGATATGAGAGAACTCAGTCTTTGCAAGAGTTCAAAGTCATTTGACTTTTCACTAAAACCTATTGCAAGAGAAATACTATGAACTTAAATGCTTTACACAGAGTTACCTTCTACAAACCACCTATACAATTATTATAAACCTCAAAACGACTTCACTTTGTTTCTGGAATGTGTGAAGCACCTAGAAGTGAACAGAAGTTGTTTGTCTGTCTTGTAGAGTTGAAAAGGACTTTGCTCTTGAGAAGTTTTAGCTAAATTGGTAGAATGACACAGCCTTTGATCTGATTGATGAACACAGACCATTCCACACAATTGATTGATGGCATGTAGAATAGATCAATGGTGTGTAGAATTGATGCAGAGGTAGTATACCCGACGTGCCCAGTGAAAACAAAACAAAAAGGTCAAATTGAAACTCCGACACTTACATAACAAGATTCTGGTCCGATCAGGACCCCACACTTACTAACAGGCTTCAACATACTGAGGTATGAGGTAAAAGTTGTATCATCTGTCTAAGAGAGACTATCTTGCGCTATGCTTTGCTGGCTAGAGAGAGCATCGAGTTTTCGCACAGAAACAAGCTGGAATGTCCTGTTGCATTACCTTGCATTTTCTGTGTTTTAGCTTCAGCTCTTGGAGAAAAAGATACCTGACTTGTCAAGATTTACTGGGTGGCTTTCCGTGGCCTTGTGTGGAGCCAGGCTTGTGTAGCACCAACAGAAGATGAAAGCTTGGCCTTCAATGACACCGCACTTCCTCACCAGACCTGTGTGTACTTGATTATCAGACATCTGTTCTATTAACTGATGATAAAGTGAGCATTCTGTCATCTGTATCCCCCTGTGCGCTCATGCCAGAACTCGAACTGTCAAAATTACTGCACAGATGAAAATAAACTAACTTTGGGAGAGCCACTCACATACAGTGGGACCTTGTTCACACTCAAATATGGCACACTTCCAATTCACACCATGTCTTTCTATTTCCGCCATAAGTCCTTTTCCCTGCACATACACACCGCACCGATTTGTGAACAGTTTGCCATTGCCATTACTACTATAATTATTATGTTCACAAGCCAGGATCGCTGCGGACATATTATGGTGGTGTTCCTGATGTTATACAAGTTGTGCAACACTTTTTTGTTGAAAGCTCACTGCTTGAGCTTTTTGCTAACAACATGGTATTTGGATGGTAAGCCCATCTCATTACATATGAGAATTTTACTTTATGTTATATTTTAGGCTATCAGGCACTAATTGTGCTTGTATATACAATGAGGCTCTATCCAGCCCACATTCACATGTTCTTAACAATAAGCTTGTGTTTACGGCCATATATCATGATACTCGACACTTCAAGCCAGACAACTGGAATGTCACAAGGCTCATCTGCAAGGAGGATACCATGAACAGGTTCTTCCTATACTCACTTCTGCTAGACAAGACCGAGCAGGGCAGTATTCTTGTACTTCCCCATGACAAGCCCAGTCAGAGCGACCGTCTACAGCCTGTGCTTGCAGAACGCAACAGTACCATGGAGGGTACCAGGCAGGAATGCTACACACATGCATGTGATTTTTGCTTTCACATCTTCCAAAACAAGGATGGCCAGCTAAGTTGTGTAGTTTCACAAGGATCTCTTCATTAAATCCTTTTCATAGTGAAACTTCAAGCAGCAGCTTGTGATGGCAATACAATCGGACATTGCTCATGCAAGGTACACAACTGCAAAAATCCCTTGTCCTCTCCATGCCACCATTTCTGCCCAATTCATCAACATCTGAGGTGGAAGTGCGCAGTTGTTGAATGCAGTACCAGTATCAGCCCTGGGCATTGAACGTGTGGGAATCCTGACCACCAAGCACTTGAAACAGCCTATTTCAGATGAGGTGATGCTATGTTCCAGCTGCATTCTCATTTAAAGAAAGCTGGAGTGTCTGTCCCTGACGATTTGGTGCCTATTGCCGAGTCCCTCAATGATCCTGAGGTAGCCTTGTCCAGTCAAGGTTGATACCAAAAGCAAGAGTTGCAAGGGTAAACCAGAGAATGGAAATAGGAGGCTCAGGGCCACTTTCAGAGGGAAATGGACTCACAACAAGCAGCTCATTATGGGGTCATTCTCTCTCAGGCCACCCTTTTTGGATCTGAAGCGGTATCTGGAGTGAACATGAGTCCTTAAATTTCTTTGAAGTCACTGGAATGAATGATTTTTTTTTTCAGCTGTTTGTGAAGGTAACATTTCCCACTCCCAAGTCAACACCTGAGTTTTTCATTTTTGATAATAATTGCAAGCTTGATGCCCACCAACAGGCAATTGGCAATAACCATTTCAATCGCACCAGAAAGCCGGTCGACGTCTTCTATTTCAAGTCCAAACACAAAATTACAGACACTCACTGCCAGCGCTATTGCAACCCAGCCACCTTCCCAGAGATGATTGGATAGGATGGCAAATGGCAGTTCAACACATTGATATGCAAACAAACCAATGTTTGGTTTGGAGGTTACACTGCCATTGTTTGGGACATGATAATTTCTTTTTAGATGAGATGATCAAGCACTGGAACCAGTATGTGGTAGCAGAGTTGGAAGCCAAAGGACATTCCCTTTGGACCATTCCATTAAATTCAATCTTTCCAGATAGAATACAAGCATAAATGTGCAGCTGTAGAACAATAGTAGTTGCATTATCGACATGTTCCAAGATGTGTGAAGTTGTGCATGTGAACTTGCATATATTCACAACTCCACAATGCTCTGGTGAGAGCTCTGGAAAAATTGTGCACAATTCAAAACCGACTTTGACTATGGATACCCTCTAGATTTTAGAGAAAAAAGTGAGAGCCCCCACAAGTTAGAGGATCTCGAATGCACAGTGCACATAAATGCAACCAAACATTGATTCCAGTCAAAGTTATATTCACAATGGCACATTACTGGAACAACAGCTCTAAAATAATTATAGTAATTCTAGAATGTACTTCAAACATTTATACTATTCAGTTTTCAGGTGGAAAATCAAGGCCATAAGTTGGAGGATCAAGAACACACAATATGCATAGATTCAACCAAATATTGATTCCAGTCAACATAACAAATTAATGGTTGAACAAAGGGTGCTACCTGTAGCTCGTCAAACTATAACAAAGTGAGTATGGATAGGAAAATGGCACTAAATGGTTGCGGCAGTAGAAGATGGGGTAGAAGACGGAAATTCAAGAGGGCCTTGCAAATAGGCCTGCAACAATGGTTGTTGACGAATGTGTTGATTCCTTCACACCCGAGACTCTCCAGAGTTGGATATGAAGTGGCAGGGTCAACATCGCTGGAATGTATTGTTAATTGTTAGAGAAAGCCAACAATGTGTCACAAATTGTGCTACTGTGATCGAGTTCATTGAAATGAAAATGCACTCCAACTTCCCACAGTTGCTACTGTGATCAAGTTCATTAAAATGAAAATGCACTCCAACTTCCCATCGTTGCACAATGAATGTCTTTGGTGTTTGGTTGGTGGAAAAAAACAAGAAGGTCGGCAGAATCTCTACACCTTGAGGAATGTTTGACAATGGCAGCACTGACAAAGACAAGTAGGATACTCACCAGCTAGGTTGATACTGCGTGCAGCGGCCCTGCTTTTGAAGACCGCAAATTAAAGGTTGCACTCAGCTAGACACACACCCTTGGACCATGTTGCCATTTCACAAGACCCCCGTGGAGTGACATCAATAGACAGAGTTTTGAGCGCAACACTTATAAAAGTGTTTTTTCCATGAGAATATTGACCCTGTGAAGTTTCAGTCTTGTGAATTTGGGAATAAAAACTAAATGAACCAGTCTAACTCATGTCTTGTGACCCTGGACAAAAGAATCACAAAACAAGACATCCATCTCTTCAACAGGAACACTCGGCCTTTCTGAGTCATATTGAAGGCATCCTTCAGAGAAATAGGAATAGACTTCTCTTTTTGCATGCATGGTTTCGTAGTTGAGCAACAAGTCATCATCCGAGATCTCAAGGATTTGGCACCATCTGGATATTAATGAATATTCAGTTAGTATTAATTGAATAGTAGATGTGAATCACTTACACAGGTGTTGAGCCTCAACTACCTTGACAAGTTCACTCCATTTACCACTTGGAGTGCAGCCGAGGCTGGAATATTTGTCAAGCAATTCAAATTTACCTGCATCTTTGAGATGCTTGTAAACTGTCCCAGCAGTGAATGTGCATTTGGGGAAGGTTCGCTCAAATGCTTCCTTGAGAGCCTCCTTGCTTCCACCTGGCCTGACTGCAATCAAGCAGCTCAAACGGTGCACCATGTCGCAAGTCCAGGTGTTATATCCATGTTGGGAACAAACGGAAGGGCAGAGTGCCGGAAGGTCGGAAGGCCAGAGGGTCAGAAGACTGGAAGGTCGGAAGCTGAAAACCAGAGGTGAAGTTACACCACACCAAGTCGGCGGGTGTACTATACTAGCTTGGTGGCAGGACAACTAAGAAGAAAATCCAATGACAGAACAATGCAGAGGCAAAGCACGTTAATTATCAACTAAAGTACATCTCAGAGTAAATATGTATTTGTACTAAGTAATATTCCAGATAGAGTCGTAGAAGCAAGTAAAGACAATAAGACAAATTAAAGACAATAAGAACAATAAAAGGAATATATGTGGGCATAGGTCATATGATGCATAGAGGGGAAACGCTCAGTAAATCTTCATTGTGCCAAAACCCCAAGGGCGTGCATCAACAATCAAGCTGGATGCATCAGCAGTATTGTCAGGACATGGTTCTGGAAGTATGGAAGGACACATCCGGAAGGATGATAGGAACTTCCTAAGGTTGCAGAAGTCGGAGCATCCAGAGGTTCTGGACAGAAGGATGTGCACGGGCATAACACCAGGTGAGTGGAAAGTGAAGAGGAGAGATGCGCTGCTCCTCTGTGGGGACTGGGTGGGAAGAAGAAAGCGATGCCAATTGGTTGTATCTTGAAGAAGTGGCTAGAAATTATATGAGAGAAGTATGAGAGATCAAACTAGTGCCTGATATCGAAAGAAGCTGGCATGTTTTGTTCATAGGGGACTCAGCTGAGCATTCAATGAGCAGCTGGGTGATCTCATTGTCAAGACCAAGGCAGTCTGCATCCCGAACTATATCAATTTTACACAAAAGAATCTGAGAGTTCTGCACAGTTGCAATGGGAACTCTAGCATCCTGTCCTACCTAAGAATGACTGAGTGGACACTCAAGGTATGAGATGAAGCCATTGACAATGGTGGAAAATAAAATTTGGTGATCAGCTACTGCAAACTGACCAGGAACCTTGTTGATGATGGTAAGTTTCCTGGGAGCCTGATTCACCTGAAAAGAGAAGATAAAACACAGTCCAAAGTTGGGCAGATAAATGAATGCTTACCACTTCCCAGACGACGACAAATACGCCATTTTCATGCAAGTTATTCAACTTGTACTTCTCTTCAAGTTGAGAATTTGCATCCAAGACATTGAGATGGCATGAAAAGAACCCAAGACTATAACTCTCGCTCAGTGGTCGAGCAAAGTTGCATTTGGGAACAGAGCTCAAGGCCAATGGTGAGGCTGAGCTACTCGGAATCTGAATCTGAGACTGAGGCAGTGGAGCAGCTATTCAGAGTTGATATCAGTTTTTATCTGCACACAAGTAGCAAGATAGCTCACCACTGAATGCAGACAATGCTGAGTTTCCCACAGTCTGAGACTGAGAAGACAATGAAACTATTAACAATGACATCAATTTCTGTGTTTAAATAAGTGAGCATCAATGCTCACCAAAGCCAGAGTTGGATGTGCTTGCAGTGGGAAGCATATCATGATAAGTCACTCAATGAGAACGGCAACCTCCTGCTTGCTTGCAACAGCTTGCACAACAAGGAGGAAGGAACACATTTGCATTCTCTGTTAGTACGGCGCTGCTTGTTCTGGGCAGTGGCGCAGTTTGTTTTGAGGCAGAGAAGTGGAGTTCCTGTCTCTTGGGATGAGGCTCGAGTGTGAAACGGATCTGAACATCATCAGGAATCCTTTTGACCAGAGTCAGAGGATTGTGCCACAAAAAATGACTGCATTTGGGACACTGAAAGCAGGAAAAAATGTCAATGAAGTTGACTAAGTGGCTAGGTTTTGCATAGTACTCACCTTTTGGAACCATGTTGACCAATTGGTCAGGACAGAGCTGTTCAAACATTGAACGGGTGACAACAAGTGTGATCCACATTCAGGACACTGGTTGACTTGACCATTTAGCTGAGGATTGAGTTGCAGAGCAACAGAAGAGAAGGTGGGAATGTAATCGCAACGAGGGTGAAGTTTGGGAGCCAAGGAGGGAACATAGTCGCTTGTGATGATAAATGAGCGGAGGAAAACTTGGTAAATGCAGGATGGGTGAAAATTATGACCAACTCGGCTTTTATACCTTATTTTATGCCCGAAATTTCACGAGGGGAGGGTAGCCATGATGCTTTCTAGGGCAGGAGCCAATGGGCTAGGGTTCAAAAGGTCCACGTGAGTTCAACTTTCATGCAAAATCATGCCAGAGACAGACACACTGAAAATGGAAATGTTTCTGGTAGGATAGAAACCCTCCCCAAAACTGGTGGTTTCTGTTCATGTTCCTATTTGAGCAGAAACTACAGATAACAACAAGTTGGAAACCACAACTGAAATACATAGTTTCAGAATCACTTTCAGGGCCAATGAAAGAGGATGTTTCTTTGTGTGATGAAAGCAACCTAGAAACTTCAGGTTTGTCCATGCCTTTCAGCCTCACAGAAAGGGAGAGTTTCATAAAAAAAACCCACAGAAATGACCAGTTTCATGTGATCTTTCATGAAACTCTTTCTTTGTGTGGAGTTGAAAGGGACAAAGAAACCCAGAGTTCCTGGGTTGCTTTCATCACATAAAGAAACTCTTTTGTTCTGTGGAAATAAAAATACTCATGAAACTATGTATTTCAGTTTTGATGTCTGACTTATTTTTCCTTGTAGTCTCTCCTAGAATAGAAACATACACAGAAACTATGAGTTTCTAAGAGGGTTTCTAGCTTAACAGAAACATTTCCATTTTTAGTGTGAGAATGCATTCATGGGTTGGTATTAATATTGAATACAAGACAAGATGTAACCCGTGCCTTCGGCGTGGAGGGCCGCACACAAATCTAAATCTCAGTTCCCGCATGTTTTTGGCTCGTCGTCAGACACTTCGTTCGACGGCTCGCTAGCACTCGCTGCCGAACTCGAGCCCTCCTCCTCGCATCCGGGGTTATCAGGAAGTCACGGGAAGATCATGTGGTCACCCCGTGACTACTCGTGACTTTCCCGTGACTTCGTGTTTTCATGTTTAAGATAAGACATCTAGATGCCAGAAACAGCTGAGAAAGCCTAGAGAAACCCAAATGTTGTATACTGAATGCGCCTGTACCTGGGTGCGCATTCCCAATAAGGAAAGTCGGGCACGGTCGGCAGTCAATTGATGACGTTTGAAAGCATGGTGAGTGGCTCAGTGCGTGAGTGGCTCGGGGCGTGAGTGGCTCGGTGCCCCACAGAGAGCAGTCGGCAGTCATTATATGATGAATTACAGGTGGAGGGAGGAGACCAGGAGCGGGAGCGGGAGGCGTGAGCGTCGGCGACGATGACGTGAGGTGCGATGATGACCGTGACGTGGTTGGCGCAGTACCAATGGTGACGACATGCCTCGGCAGCCCAGCCCGAACGCGGACGCGGGATTGCCCGCGTATTTGATACGCGATTCCACACAGAGAGTCTGATCCCAACGCATTCGACCTCCTGGATCAAGCACCTCTTGGGCCGATCAACCTCAGCTCACCACGGAAATATCCGGTCACGAATTGTTCCGAATGATCGGCAGTCACCTCCGTGTTCCTTCTCGACTCTTTTTTTTTTTTTTTTTTTTTTTTTTTTTTTTTTGAGGAGCGATTTGGTATAATGGGACAAGATATGCCGTCGCTTCGCTCCGGCAGAGTTCGTTAGATGCACCCGATTTGCTTCCCTGACTGACGGGGTCAAAAATGCCAGACGGTGGTTCCGTATCGACCATATTCCCATTCGAAATTGTTAGACGAGTACAATTAGACTACGTACAATACCTGTTACCGTACCCCGTTTTGCCGCACAAAAGCTGATGGCAGAATGATAATTTCTCAGATGCATGGAAGATGATTGATCATACACAGTCATTCGTAGGAAGACTAAAAGAATTGCGATGTCATTATAGGTATTTCAGTAGATGCATACATACCAGGATTACTTATTTTGGTTGCCCTTGCCGTCGTGAATTCGAGTCGCGATTAGTGGTATGGCGGAGTAACTTACCAGTTTTGCTGACATCTATCCTACTCAGCGTTGACGTTCCCACCGAACTGGACCGAAGGTGGGAGATCAACAGCACGAGTGAGAGGTGAGCAAAAAAACAACACGCCTCCAGCTTCGAAAACAACAAAACACTGGTCAGCGTGACATCGTTGGGGATGAAGTGGTTCCGAAAACCAATTTGAATCGCACTTCTAATATCGGATGTGTCCCTGTGGTTCTGTGAGCATACATTAGGTATCATTGGATCAAAATGACGGGACAGATGAACGAACCAAATTAACCAAATGAAAACTGGATAGATTGAAATTGAGGCCACGCTCGGCCAGAGCCTCTGAAGCGCACTGAAATGATTCTGTTCGACTGATCAAGTGTGACTGTACAGAAAAAGTGGCTTACCATCATCGTAAGATTAGAACGACGAGCTTTGGGTCTGAACGGTCTCGGTTAGCTCGCGAAATGTTGTCTAGCCACGCAAAAAAAAAAAAAAGAGGCATACAAAATTTCCGTGACACTCCACACCAAGAAAACTTTGCATCAGAAGTGATCGCGCCGTGCATCTTTGTGTATTGAGTTCGATCGACAGGTCGGGACTGCTGGGGTAGATTCATTGGCCATGAAGATTTGCAATGGTTCTCGACAGTTGTTGGAGGTTCGTGCCACGGGAACGCATCTTGATCCAATTGCAGTGAATGTTGAGGCGAGCACAATGTTCCTGACTTGAATCGAGTGGTCTGCAGCTTGAGACGATCAGACAACGTGTACATTGCGATCTTGCATATTCAGCCGATCTTGGACGTTCCCAGAGCTCTCTGGCTTGATCATTGTGGCCTTGAGGCTTGAAAAAATGTCTTGAAGTATATCCAGGCAACGTCAGCGATCTTGGGACTTGGAAACGATTATTGCAGCGCTGAAAGATTGAATGGTGTCTTGAAATCTTGAATAGAACGGTGTAGTACGTGCCAGAGAATGCTACCGTTGATTCCAGATAGACATACCCAAGAATCGCAGGGAGGCCAGCGAGCAGAGGCGATGATGGGGGAAGAAAGGAACGAACATCTGACGGAATCAGACAGCTCTCCCTTTTGAACGGCCATTGAGCGCTGCTAATCGCGGACATGTGAGGGCTAAAAAAAACACTAAGATTTGATGCTGAGGGGTAATTCTGAGCGCTAGATGGGCGCTCCGTCGAAAATAAACAGCTTCATCCGCGGAAATCAGCACAATGTGAGAGAAAAATAAGAATGCAAAAATGTGCATATGAAGTCAGGACATCTGCCAAAGATACGAAGAATACTTGCCTACACGCCAGTGGGCTTGGCGAACAGTCCTGAACTATGCCGGAGCGATGCGATGGCGGATTTTGTTCATTTTGAGCGGGCATTGTGCGCTAGACTCAGAGGCATGTGGTGTGTCGAGAATGGAATAGTGCATCGGCATGACGTCCCGAAAGCTAAACTGCTTGTTGAGAGATGCATCAATGGTCCCGAGATAATGGAATGGGCAAAGATCGGGCAGAAAAAGACAAAAGAGGAAGCAGGCAAACATGTGCACACGAAATCAGGACATCTGCTTAAGATACAAGTAATAATCCAAGAGAGGTGGCTCTTACTGGCTCCTTTCTCCCCTTCCACACCGCCGGTTTCCCGGCTGGTGTTTCTGGGCCGACATAGTCGGTCTTCACCCGTTCGCTGTTGTGAGGCCATGGACTTGGAACCCGGCCAGCCGATCAATTCTAACCCTTGCGAGGAAATGTGTCTACCGCATTCATGCCTATAGCACGATATGTGGGGCTTCGTGTTGGTTCCAGCTACAACCACTTAACCAGACTGGTTAAGTGGTTGTAGCTGGAACCAACACTTCGCATTCCCGTAGACTCCAGCTTCCCGTGGACCTAGGTCCCCGTGAATTTCTGAGGGCTTTTTTCCCCCACTTGAACTTGTCCGTCATCGCGCAATCTACCGCTAAACGGCTGTTTATAGTCTTGAGCCATTGATTCTTTATCATCGCCAGCGACGCGGTCCCTGTCTGTTGAATCCTTCTCTCATTTCGTATCTTCCAGATCAGGTGTGCAGACTCTGTGATCAATATTTTGTACAGTCTTTTCTCGCCGAGGCTTCCAGTTTTGGTCACTCGGCCTGCCATTATTTCTCCGATGGTGGGTCTCATTTCGTGGTTTGTTTTCTTCCGCCACATTTCCGATGCGAGGTCCCAGATCTCCTTCTGCCCAGGTTCCTCACATTGTGTCAGTATGTGTTCCATTGACTCGGTCGCATTGCATTTGTCACAGCGTCCCTTCCACTGATGGTTTTCAATATTATCCCAGAATGATCCTACTTTATAGCCATCGTGTATTAGCATCCAGAGGAAATACCTGATACTCCTCGAGATTTCCTTGTCTCTTGTCGACCGCCATATTTTCCGTGCCGGTGGGGGCTTCCCCTCCGGGTTCATTGCTGCCTCCTTAGCCAGCTTCATGTTCCTTTTCGTGGTGGGCCTGTCAATCAGGTCGTAAGTTTTTCTTTTTTTCCATTGTAATTTTGCGAATGATTTTGTAGGCTTTTGCCTGGGTCATTGCTTTCAGTTTTGCTCCTGGGAGCATGAGAGTTGCATACGCTTCGGTGTCTATCGCATCTGGGGTTGCTTTGGTGCTCCCCTCCCGAGCTAGTTTGTCTGCTTCTTCGTTTCCGGCGTTCCCGGCATGGCCCTTCACCCAGACGAACTCTGTTTCGGCTTTCCTCTCGCGGATTTTTGCTACTATGAGCTCAAAAATATCGCCGTTCAATGCTAGATGGAAACCGTCGTCCTGCCACTGCTGCAGGTTTTTGGTAAGACCTTCTATGGCATATTTTGAGTCACTGTATATTTTCAGCAGGGCATCCGGTGGCGCAGATTCAACCGCTTCTTTGATGGCCAGTAACTCTCCTACTTGGTTTGACGGTCCCAGGTTATCGGGCACCCTGATTGCTTTGTTTCTCGGGTCGCCATCCCCGAAGAACACTCCAGCACCGGCTTTGACGTTATCGGTGGCGTTGTCGAGTGCAGATCCATCCATATATGAGAAGATCAGCTCCCATTGGCTTAAGCCAAACACGTTTTTATCACGCACCGGCTCAAAGCCGTTTAAGCCACTTTAAGCCGTTTAAGCCCTCCTAGGGCATGAAATATCTAAATTTCTACTGCAATATATACATCAGGCCGATTAAGCAAATTAAGCCCAAGCTACAGTTAAGCCAGTTGAGCAAATTGAGCGGTTTAAGCCTGGCACTTCAAGCGTGCTGTAGCCAGGAATTGAGCTGGATTAAGCCGATTAAACCCTTCAAGCGGGGCTGCGCGATTCGAATGGCATGCCTTTTCGGGACGCAAGGCCAACTCAAATTGGATTCAAGTTGCCGAACTTACCGGGTTAAGTTTACTGGTGCATGTGTCTTGGACTGGATGCCGTACCTCATAGGGGTAATCGGGAATGATGAGTGTGTCAATGAAGCACGGCATGCAAGTCAGAGCCTATCATCCATCCTTGGAGCTGAGGGTCCAGTAATGCAGCACAGTGGCAGTGGCACTAGAACATGGATGAGACTTGAAGTGGCTCATCAAGTCGTGAAGCAAAGAAGAGCTTGCTAATTCCTCACCAATGAACTGGACAAAAATGCATACCGGCTGACCACGATCTAAGGCATTGCGGCTCGAAGACGAGAAGGAGATGGTGGCAGGAGAAGAAAGAGACGGCGGATCAATTGATCGGGCCTTCAATGCTTTGACACATTGTGTCAAGACTCAACCAAACAAAGCGGCGGCAGATCTCTCTTTCTCCTTCCACCACCATGTCGCTCATTCAGCTTGCATTCACTGCAGCTTCAAGTTTGCCCCGGATTTGTTGTCGAGACTGCCGACTATAGCTACCCACTTGAATGCGCAACTTGAAGCGCCGCGTACACCGTCCGTCAGTGCCACTGCCACCAGTGGAGTGTAAGTACTTGGTGCCACTTGGGTGTGTCCACTGTAAGGATTTTCGTGCTGATCACCGAATTCTCCCCCCACGTCTGCGATCAATGCACTCCTGGGTCGCTCAAAGGGCCTAATTAGCTCGATTTCAGCGCACGCTTAATCCGCTTAATTGGCTTTTAGTCGGCCATGAACCTCGTTCAAGCCCTGGGCTTAATTGGCTGAACTGGCTTTGATCCCGGATCGAATATGCTTTGTGAGCACTGGGCTTAAATGGCTCAATTCCTGGCTAATGCGCCCAGCTGAGACAGCTCAATTTGTTTAACCTGGCTCAATTATAGCGCCTTGGGCTTACTTCGCTTAATCGGCTCAATGCATGTATTGCAGTAGAAAATGTGATATTTTATGCCCCAAGAGGGGCTTAAACAGCTCTGAGCGGCTTAAACAGCTTTGAGCCGGTGTGTGATAAAAACACCTTTGGCTTAAGCCACTGGGAGTTGGTGACAGGTATATACTTCCACTGTGGGTCCAGGGGCAGGGGTAAATCTTACGTCTGGTGCGTTGCTTGTTTGATTTGCGCGTTCCCCGCCGAATATTCGAAAAGCGTCCGCCAGTGTTCCATCTGTCGTTACTTTGGTGTCGAAGACTGCTGCGTCTGGGTTTTCTCGATCCCCGGGTCTCTGGTATTCCTCGTAATCCTCTGGTTGCATCATTCTCGGGTCCCATTTATTTTCTAGGGAGTTTAGGAGTTCCTGGGCTTTCTTATAGCATTTATTCGGGTGTCTGCATCCTGTGATCTCCCTCGATACTCTACATGACGCGCATCTGCAGTCTATTCTGTTTGTATGTCTTGGTGTTCCTAATTTCCGTGCTAGTAGTCTCGTTTCCTTCACAAACCGTATACGGTGATTTTCTTTTAGGCACTTCACAACCAGGCCGCTGGCATTGAAGAGCCGTCTGTCTCCTTCAGAGAAGCGATGATACCAGATCGGCATGTCGTCCTGAAGCTTACGGGACACAGCTATTGCGTCCATCGTTACCCCGTATTTGCGGCCGACTGCCATCATGTCAGCGAGATCTTTGCTTTTTAGCATTTCTGCAGACTGGTACGGCGCCCAAGACTGAAGGTATGTATTCAATCGCATTGCTTCGTCAACATTGATATCTGCCCCCACAGCTTTCTTTGCCAATAGTTCGTCCGCCACGAAACACCACAGTGGGCGTTCGGGGCCGAAGCTGAGGTAGGTTTTTAACCACGTCACTGTGATCGCCTCATTCCGTGCTATGACATCGAGCAGGTTCTTTCCTCCGACGTCAATCGGCGCATGTACTGTTTCCTTATTCACCGTGACTTTGTCTTTTTCTGCCCACAGGAATTCTCGTACTCGCCGATCAAGCCTTGCTTCGATGTCTTCAGGCATTCCTTGGATGGTGGTCATGTACTGCGTCATCCCTCCTACCACCATCATCACTATCAGACGTCGTCCTTCCATGGAGGGTGTCCTAGTTCCCACCGGCTTAGTGCAGCATCTATTTTTTTCCAATGTACGTGCCCATGTTCCAGCTTGATTTACTCCATTACCAACCCATGCTCCTAGGGTGCGAATTGGCTCCCTTTCCTCGGCAATCTTGATGTGGTTAGGGATTAGGGTGCCTTGGAAGCCGTTGATGAATCGTGTCGCTCGCACTCTGTCCCGGTGAGCTATGTTCCCGATCGGGATCATCTCCGTTTTACTTATATTGAACTTGGCTCCCGCTGCTATACACCATTCGTCCAGTACCTCTAGGAGTGAGCCAAAATCATCGCTCTCGTCCAGGTACACAATCGTGTCGTCTGCAAATAAAGTCGTTATCAACCTCTCTTGTTTCCCCCTTATCTTAAAGCCTTTCAGGTTCGATTGTCGTAGGGATTCTGCTAGCGGTTCTATTGCAAGGTCGAAGAGGAGGCATGACAGAGGATCACCCTGCCGAACCCCTCTTGTCACTCGGAATGGTCGTGTGCTGGTTTCGCCGTTCACTATAACAAACGTGTACGCGTCGCAGTACAAAGCTCTTATAGTATCAATAAATTCCTTTGGCAATCCATAGCTTGCTAGTGCACGCCACAAGTAATCATGTTCAATTTTATCGTATGCCTTTTCCTGGTCGAGGGCTACAATCACGCCGTTTCTGTCGGTTGCCTCAGCAAGCTCTATTATCCTTTTCGTGAGCCAGATTTGATCCCTTATCTGCCTGCCCGGTACGAAGCCCGCTTGATTTGGGTGTATTAGCTCTGGTGCCACTCCTGCTAGTTTTATTGCTAGGGCCTTGGTGAATATTTTATAGTCCGTGTTCAGCAGCGATATGGGTCTGTAGTTCGCGATATTTGATTTATCGTTCTTCTTGTATGGGGGGCACATCCAGCTTTTCGAGAAGCCAGTTCCTTTTACCATACCGTATTTCTCAATGTCGTTGTAAACCCTGTGTAGAACACCTATCACGTCGAAGGCACGTTTACCATCTGCTTTCTTGCTCTCGTATCTTTGGTCCAATACTCTCCAGACTTCATATGTGATACCGTCTAATCCTGGTGCCTTGTAGTTTGCTGATTTTCTGAGAGCGTACCGTACTTCCTCCAGTGTTAGCCTCGCCCGCAGGCGTTCATTCTGTTCTTCCGTTGTTTTCGTTTTCGTGCGGTTCAGCACCGTCTTTATTTTTTCTTCTCGGACCTGCTTCGGTACCCCTGATCTGTCGTTCTGGAGGTTGTTGTGGTAATTCCTGGCCATATCTGCCATCTTCTGTGAGTTCGTCTCGTAGTGTGGTCCCTCTGCGCTGACATTTGTTTGTAGCCGATCGATGACATCCCGGGGTTTCTTCGGTTTGTTTCCTTCTCGACTCTTGAACTCGCCGGTCCTACGGAGACTAGAAAGGAATCCAAAAGTTCTTTCACTCGATACATTCTTGGGTGGCTGCATGTTTTGCTCCGGGCTTCAAGTCCTGTACAGGCTGCGCTCGCCTGCGCACTACCGCCCGATCTCAGACCAGCACTGGTCAATCTACAAATTCGCCACGACGCTTGTCTGAAACCTTCCGTATGCACTCACAGTCTACTCTTTACACTATCCCTACGTAGGACAAGTGGTCCAAGATCGCCGCACAACTGTCGAGATTCACGGGCGCGGAGATATCGAGATGCAGATCTGTGCACAAGGGGGAATCGTCAATGGACGGAGCCACGGGTGCGCTGTTGTCCACCTACACCTCAATTTGCTGACATTTCTGCAGCCTAGTCTCAACCCTTCGTCGGCCAATCCACCGCGTACCCACGACGGCGCCGATGGAGCCTGCTCGCGCAGGTGCTCCGTCGTGCATCTCCATTTCGATGTGCTGACGTTTGTGCCATTCCGGCTGAGCCCTCTCCGCGCAGCCCAAATCATCGGCCGCGCCCGCAACGACTAGCCGCGCCACCGCGCCACTGCACTCCCCCCGCAGCCCACCATCGCCCATGGAGGAAGACACTGTGCGAGCGAATACGGTATCGATATCTGGTGAGTCCGATACTTCCCTCTTTCCCTGGTCGCTCCCCGGACCCGCCCCGGTTCCGCGCGCATGCAGGACACGCGCCGACGACGTACGAGCTCCCGCCTGCGATGCGCGCGCGATGGCAGACGTACGCGCCCAAACGACCGCTCTCGCGGCACGTGCAGACTGCGCACGCGGACGCCGAGCAGGTGCGCGACGACCGCCCTCGTTGCGTGCACCGTGGTAGCACGAATTGCCGACGTTTTCGCGGGGCAGACTCCGCGCCACGTCTGGCCGCACCGCGCATGCCGCTTCACGGCGTCGCAGCCACCGCCTTGCGCGGCGTACGCGCCGATACGACCGCTCGCACCGAACGAGACTGTTTTCAAAACGTCCGTGCCTTCGTGCGTCGCAGGCGCGACGTTCTCCTACGGCAGCCTACACGCACACGATGTATTCGCGTCAGTTGAGGCAACTGGATTGTAGCGCGCTGCGGTGGGTACGCGGCGAGGTTGGCACGAATGGCGAGTACAACCGTGGTCGTACTATAGCCTTCACCGCCGTCGCAGCTGCGCGTACGGTCCGCGATGCGCAGACGCGCGTAGGTTATGTCGCGTCGCGGGTAGATTTTGAATATAGCTTTTGAATTTGCATAAGTACTCCAGGAGCTCTTGCGGCGAAAAAGCGCACTTGACGGCCCGGTTATCTGAGAATGCCTGCCTGAGGGCAGTTGGGTGTGGGCACCGCAAACGTACTATCCGCACCACGCGCCCTTCACCACATCGAGCTTGTCGCGACCGACGGTGATCTTCCCTTCGTTGAGCACGCGGAACGCGTCGAGCTTGTGTGTGATACCGGGGCGGAGGCTGTGCGTCGTGTCAGCAAACTCGTATCGAAATCAAAAGGGGAGAAAGGTGAAGATATACGAAACCAAGACCGAAGGGGACGAAGGAGGGCAGCGAGGGCAGAAACGAATCCCACGAAGAGGGAGCCCCCTCCGTTATGCATATCCTCCCACCAGGTGTCGCGCAAAAGGAATACGAAACAAAACGGATGCTCTGGAGAGGAGCGATACGGAGCACGGGGATGGCCGTGTCTCCTCCACCGCTCCGCTGCTTCCCACCGAGTAGCTCCCCCTCCGAGTCTCGGAAATACGAAACAGTAGCGGGAGCGGGAGGAGGACGGGAAAATGGACTGACATATCCTCCCAACCCGCTCCGCGTCCACACCGACGGGGCGGTGCGTACCGGCGGTGACGTGGGCCTCGGCATCGATCCTGCGCGGCATGGTCCGGAAGCATGTCGAGGTGAAGTGCCTGAGGGCGAAATAAGCCGTCAGTATTCAATTTCCGGAGTTTCAAATCGTAGAGGATTTCTGAGAGCAAGAATGAGACGAAGGATGCGGAAGAACGGCGAAAGAGATAGAAAGCACGGGCAAAAGGGAGAGGGAGAAGGTCACGGGAAGACGGAAGGCAACGCGAAGGGGGGTGAAAAGGAACGAAGTAGGAGCAAAGGGAGATGAAGCAAAGGAAGGAAAGGACACGCACCGCGAATACGAGTATGTGTGGACGAACTCCAGGTCCGCGCCGACCATGCCATCCAAACCTCCTTCCGCCCTACATGCCAAATCAGCCCTCATTCAAAAAATAGAGGAACGTAAGGAAAGACAGGAACTCACGCGGAAAACATCCCTACCCAGAAACGGCCTACACACGACCCTACCACCGTCTCCGGAACCAGCGCCCTCAGCAACTTCGGCACGAGGAGGCCGTGCACCAGGGGCGGTAGACGGCGACGATGGCGGAGGCGACGGCGGTGTAGGCTCCGTACATGGAGTGGAGGCTTGGGAGGACGCGGAGGCGGGGGCGGAGGATTTGGCGGCCACGTCTTGCGGAGGAAGTAGTGGAAGGGCCAAGGGGCTGCCAAAAGAAAAGAAAAGGTTAGCACAACGTAGAGCAGACGGAGAACAGACGGAGGGAGGGAGCAAAGCAAAGTGCCTCGGCGAGGCAGGACTCTTCTTCTCCCCAGCGCCCCTCCCCACCCCAGACCAGTCAAGCAATCGATTGACGGAAGAGCGGACGGGTAACTAAATGAAAACAAAGTATTCGTTCTGGCCTCGAGGGGCACAAAAATTCGCAAGCGGGCAGGACACGACACGACACATAGACGCGGGCTGCACTATGCGCAAAGCCGACGACGATCCAAATCAAATCGGGGTGGTCCCAACACGATTCTTTGGCTGAGGCTGGGAGCAGTCCCGACTGCCCGTTCAGACTGACACTGGTTCCGTCCCGCTTGCCCAGGGCTCAAGCCTGAACCCAAAGCACAAAGCACAAGGCATCAAAAGTAGAGAAAAAAGACGGGCAGGCAAGGCCCAGGTGGGACAGCAAAACCGAGAAGGAACGCAGTGCGGAGGCAGAGAAAGACAAGCAACGCGGCAAATCCGATGATTCAGATTTGAATCGAATCAGATTCTCCTATTCCAAAACAAAGAGCAGTCACGGCGAAGGTACCCAGGCTGTTCTCTGGGCTCCCCTCTCCGAACGCAGGCCCATCAAGCGATTAACCCAAGCAATTGACCCAAGGCAAGGCATAATTGCGCTGATGGGTGCGATATGGGGAGGTCGAAAACGAAAGTAAAATGATTTATCCCCGAATGTATGGCGGGAGAGGGAGAAAGGCAAAAAGAATATGAGACTCTTCCAAAACGATCAGTCGTTTTGGTGGAGCACTCCCGATTACGACGAGCGAGAAAGGTACCCAGACAGGTTCCCGTTGCCGACCCCAAAGCATCGGGAGCACGATTGCGCTGGGTTTGAAGCTTCGGAACAAAGACGGAAAGAAAATGAAAGTGAAATGGAGCGGAGGCGGGCCAGGCGAGATACGCGCACAGATCCGATGAATGAGATTCGAATGGGCCCCGAAAAACGGCTCCAAGGCAATCAGTCTTGGGACATGAATGCCGTGCCGTGCGGAGGCTCATCGTTCCTCGGGCTCCCCTCCCCAAACCCAAACGCATCAAGCGACTCGCCCAGAGCATAATTGCGCGGTGAAGGGCAAGAAAATCAGCGTAGCGCACCCAGGCACCCCCTCGCGCGCGGCCCAGCGGTTCGCATAAAGAGACAGCGTAGATAAAAGGCAAAGAGAGAAAGAACGCAATACGCACTCTACCCTCATCATGCCATGCCCCACCGCGTCGTCGAGCCACACCGGCACCTCGCCCGTTTTGTTGTCGTGGTCGGGGTTGTGCTCCTTCGGTTGGTACGACTCTGCCTCGATTGTGATATCCGGCGCATGGGCAGCAGATTCAGGCACCCGTGTCGCAGTGGCAGCGCCATCGGGTTCGAGGTCCGCCTTCCCCTCGGCGGAATCGCAGTCGCAGGCGGGTAGTGGCGCGCATGCAGCACGCGCCGAAAGCGGGATGCTTGCGGCGCGGCGGTCGGCTTCGAGAGCGCGACCTCATAGAGCGAGATGTTGTCCCCGAGGCGGGTGTATGGTTCGGCGAGGTTGTCCATCGTATCTTTTCTTATTTGAGCGTAGTTATGCGGAATCTCCAGTTATCCGGAGCCCTTGGTCTTGAGTTTGCGATGAGTTGCCTGCGCTGTCGTATCGTATCTTCATCTTGCCCCCTCGATGCCGCAGACAAGGCCGGTGCGTGCAAGACAACAGGAAGTCGAAAGTCGAAAGAAAGAGCCCCGTATATCTGCTGGGTCTATCATGATTCGCGCGTCGTGGCAGACGCAGACTGAGATGTCTCGAATGCCTTCCCAATTCGGATGCGTCGGTGACGGCGTCACGGCGCGAGATCCGTCACATCCGCATTCTTCACCTTCCATGCACTTTTCCTCATCTTTGCTCGCAGGTGGAAACAAGATGGAAAGAAGTAAATCAGGTCGGTCCCTATCTGCTGCGATTCAGAGCAAGACACACCCGAATGGATGGATGAAGGACGGCATGGTGTCAAGTTGACTCGAAGTGGCGTGATCGATGGACGCAGCAAAAGGAATTCTGTGCAGCTTGCGAAATAGGAAGAAAGCAACAAGGACGGCCTGACATGCATCCGAGAACTTTCATCCAAGCTCGTGAATGCCCCTAGATCCACCATGCTGCTAACCTCAACAACCTCTCAATTTCCTCAATCACCGATCACGCGTTGACCGCACACGAAGTCTCCTTGATGCGTTGTCTGTTGGATCCCAGCCCTTGCTTCTTGTTCAGCCTCGGGCTCGACTATGCAGCTGAATTCAAGTCCGAATTGGAAGTCAAGTTCTCTTTTTCCTGCGGCACTATACTTGGGATATACCTTGGCAATGGATGACGATGCCTCTGACCGCTCACGGAAACGCATCATGCAATGACTACTAGCGCGATGGTCTGGGCTCGGTCTGTGATTAAAAGCACCCAGCTATACGCGCCTCGAGGTTGAGTTGGCATTTATTTGTGTAGGTATGCGTCGTCGTATTCCTGTCATACTATTTCTAATTCTGCCCGTACTGACTAGGGGATATCAAGGTCGATTGAGGTCAGCCCCTGTCCGTTCTTGCAATTCTGGGGCCGTACACTATTTCCCCGCGGCCCGCTTCTGTTCCATCTTTTCCTCTCTATCGGTTCCGTCCTTGATCTCGGTCTCGCGTCTGAATCTGATCTCCTCCGAGTCATCCATTCCGAGTCGGCCTCTTCCTGTTGGCTTTACGGTAGCCTTGAAAATCCCTCGACTCATACTCGTACCACACCATTGGCGCAGTGGATCTGGGTTACTAGAGAGTCTTGTCCGGATGCAACTCTCCTCTCGGTCCCCACGTTTAATTGAGCTTGCTCTTGAGTTGGTTTTGGTCTTTTATTTTCCTACGTCTTCTTCGATTCCTGATCACTGTCTTGGTCGTGGGTGAATCCGATTTCATTTCGGCTTGCAGTCTCTCTTCGAGTTCATCTCCTTCTCCGTCTCTGTCTGTAACGAACCGGCAGGGGCAGTTTCTTGTGAAATATATTTATCAATGCTTATGGTTATATTCAGCTACAGCCAATGAACACCGTATCGCATCGAACATTCGATTCCGGCCGAACTATGTGCCTTCCACAAATCTCTTCTTCCTATTCGGTTTCTTTTTTTTTTTCGCCCACATTATGCTGCCTTCTCCCACACTTGTGTTAAAATTCCTGCGTACGGGCGACGTGAACTTGAGAGCCCAGAGAATACGGGTTGAAAAAGGAACATTGCGAAAAGCTTGCTGCCGCGGTTAGTAATTGTCAGAGTCAATTATGGGTCTGGGAGAGACCTTGACAGGACAGGCAAGGTAATTAGGAACCTATCGCCGTCAGATTCGATGCCGAAATCGGCAGTGGTTCTGAACTTCGACTTCCCTTAGTGAATCAATCTTCAACCGGCTGATACTTACACCGATCTGTCCAACACACGGAGAACCTGTTCAACACAAGTCCCACAGTGCCTGACTTCTATGCATGACAGCTCCAGAGGCCTTATAATCTGGGCCGGCGTACTTGATCCCGTCGTTCACCATGCCTCGCCAACCCACTATTACTGAAATTCGACTCGAGAAGGTCACAGCCTGTTTGAGCCCTGCAGTAACACTTTTGAATGAGCTCAATGATGCCTTTGCTCCCCCATTTGCGCAACAGATTCTGAACACTGTTGCATCCTTGCTCAAGCTAGTTCAGGTACCGGCAGTTCCAATGAGAAATATTTGTGACTCACCATAATATGCCAGAATTTAAAGCAAAATAAAAAGGAATGTGCTGAACTGCTGGAGAATATCCATGATGTACTCTACGCAATTATTGATTTCCATATCAAGTCTGAAGCTGTAGGGTCCTTATCACCTGCAATGATGGAACATGTTGGGAGATTTATGAAGTATGTGAGGTTTACCCACTCATGATTTGCTCTGACAAATTTGTTTTCAGAACTCTTCACAAGACATATATATACATTGAGGCACAGCAAGATGGGAACAAGTTGAAGCAGCTGTTTCGTAACATTGAAATGAATGGCTTGGCAAAAGACTGTCGTGCAGAACTAGATAAAGCAAAGAAAACCTTTGGAGTAAGACTCATCATTTTCATCTTTGCCCAGAGATTGAACACATGATTTCAGGTTGGCACTAGTGGTGCCATCTTCAAGGACATCGAAGAGATGAAAACAGCAACTGAAGCCAAACACAAGGAAATACTTGAGTTGATCTCAACTATGTCCGAAACCAATACAACAACAGATGGTTCATCGGTATGTGAGCGATTCACTTCAAGATATCCAACCAATCTTTTATAGGTCAATCTGGGTGCCAATGAATTGAAAAACAGGTAAAAAGCAGCTTGGTCATCAGTGGCTTTACTCATGTTTTCTCAAGCTCAAATTCTTTTTCATTGTTACCTTCAAAACCCAAGATCTTTCATGGTCGTGAAATTGAGATGGAGATTATTATGAAAATGCTTAGTCAACATTCACCCAGGATAGCAATTCTTGGAGGAGGTGGAATGGGCAAGACAAGTCTTGCGCGTGCCATCCTGCACAATCCAGAGACTTCTGCCAAATTTGAAGAAAAATACTTTGTTAGTGCAGAGGCAGCAACCACAAGCATTGAACTTGCTGCACTTATTGGGCTACATATTGGGTTGAATCCTGGAAAGGATCTCACAAAGCCTGTTATCCAGTATCTCTCAAGAAAGTCATCTTGCCTGTTGATTCTAGACAATCTGGAGACAGTATGGGAACCTCTTCAGTCTCGGGGCAAGGTTGAAGAGTTTCTTTCCCTTCTTACAGGGATCCAACATCTTGGCTTGATAGTATGTGTATGGCTGGTTTCAATTTGCCTTTCTAACTTATCATAGATCACAATGAGAGGAGCTGAGCGGCCAGCTAAAGTTCAATGGACTCATCCCTTTTTATCACCTCTCCAACCTCTGTCTGATGCTGCAGCACAACAAACCTTCCTGGATATTACAGATAATGCCTATGCTATTGAGGAACTGAAGCAACTCCTCAGCTTTACAGACAATATGCCTTTGGCTGTGGATCTTCTTTCCCACTTGGTTGACTATGAGGGTTTGGACAATGTCTTAGGCCGATGGGAAACAGAGAAGACATCCATTCTTTCAGTTGGCCATGACCGAAAATCAAATTTGGATGCATCAATTGTCCTCTCCCTCTCAAGTCCCCGACTCACATCTGAGAGCAAGGAGTTGCTGAGTCTCCTCTCAATCCTTCCCAATGGACTCTCAGATGCTGAGCTTGTGCAAAGTAAAATTCCAATTCCCAATATCATTAGCTGCAAAGCAGCATTGCTAGGAACTTGCTTGGCATATCAGAACAACAATAAACAACTTCTAGTACTAGTGCCTGTCAGGGAGCATATCCAACAGTTTCTACCTCCATCCTCTCTCCTGATCCATTCTCTCTGCAAGCACTTCCATGCACTTTTGAAGCTATACCAGGAACATAATGGAGAGCAATTGCATCATGTTGTCAGCCAAATCACCATGAATCTTGGAAATATGCATGAAGTATTGCAACGAGGGTTATCAATGACCGGGAATTCAAATCTTGAAGACACCATCCACTGTGTACTATCCCTGAATTCTTTTTACCGATTCACTGATCGTGGTGTAACTCCTCTGATGGATCAAATTGAGCAGATTTTGGCTACAACTTCAGATCCCAAGCTGAAGGCTCATTTTCTAACTGAAGTTGTGCGATCAGGCGAATATTATCACCAGACACAATGGATAGAAGAGTTGATAGGTCAAGGAATATCTCACTTCAAACAAATCACTGACCCAGTTCTTGAGTGTGAGTCCTCCCTCTTTTTGGGTTGCAGTTAGCCTCATTAAAGTGGTATCAGGCAAATTCTATGTTGGAGCTTCAATATTTTCCACTTATCAGGCAGATCTACCTCGCACTCTCCAATTTATCTGTAAGGCCCAAGAATTGGCCAAATCATCCAGAGACAATGAGCAGCAATGCAATGTGTTGATACGGATGGCTGAATACAAGCTTGCCATTGGTGATTATCCCACTGCTCAATCATTGGCCACAGAGGCACAACAGGTTGGACAAGTGGCAATGGATTTGCATCAAATTGCTATAGCATTTTATGCCCAGGCTGTCTGTGCTAGACATTTGGGCAATTACCAAGACAGTGTGACACAGCTGTGTAGTGCCAGGAAAATGCTTGAGATTTGTGGCTTAGCTAAGGGGTATACAGATCATCTCATCACAGCAAACCAGGCTGAGATCCATCTTTCAAAATCAGAATATTCTCAAGCTCAAAGTATGTTCAGAGATCTTGCCAGCATGACATCTCTGGATCAAAATCCTGTCTTATATACAGATGCCCTTCTGAATATGATATACATTGACATCCAAGTCAACATACCTGCAGAAAATATATGGAGAGAAGTGAACAGAGTCACTGAAATTACCACCACTCTTGGTTTACTCAATGTGATGGTTCTGTGCAAAACAGTCAGGGCAATTCTAGAGCTTAGAGAGCAAAAAATTGGCTTGGCAGACTTGCATCTTCAAGAATGCCTTCATGAAGGAATCAATGCTTATGTTGACTCTCTTTGCTTGGAACACCTTGCCAACATCAGGGCCTGGCCAGCCACAGGACTACAACCCAGATGGCCAATGGTCTACCTGAGCTATTCATCTCGATCCAAAGACAAATTGGCTCTGCACAAGGCTCTGCTCTTTCTAGCAGATGTATTTATTCTCAGCCAGGATGAAGACACTGCATTTTCTCTCTACACAGTAGCTCTGGAGGGATTCACCCATATGGATGTGCATCAAAGCCGTGCGCAGTGCATGTTGCATCTAGGTGATCTTGCACACAAATATGGAGATATTGCTGCAGCTGTTGTTCACTGGAACTCAGCCAGACCATTATTTGAACAATCCTCACAAACTAAGAATGTCATTGAAATTGATGCCAGGTTTGCTGCTTTGGCAAAAGCTCATAAAGAAGCCTTGGATAAACTTGTAATCTTGGAGGCACCTACCCAATTGGTAACTGAGGTTTCAATTTCTGAAGAAGATTTGTCCGAGGCCATTCTTGTGTGATGTTTGAAAACAATTCCAGTTTATTAATGTACCTTGTTTATTTCCACTTCTTCATGTTGAGATACTATTTATGTATTTATTTTCATTATTGAGGACAAAGAGAAAGAAAAAAACTTTGAAATTGGACCCTAGTACATGAATTTGAATGAAGGGATAGTAAAGAGAGTGTTGGAGTGGAATATCACAGACACAATCAACAGTTAGTAGTATGTTCAGACTCAATACTATTGATTTCACCTGAGTCCCAACTGAAGAGTGGAAGTCAGATTTTTTTATGAATCATAAACATTGAGTTCACAAGGCCATGGCCCATGGTGAGGCCAGTGGAGTGCTGATCTTAGCAGTTGCAGCCACTGGTTGTCGGAGACATGTATTTGACCACAAAGCATGAATGTCATATCAACCGAAGAGAATTTTGCTGCAAATTGTGAACCATACAAGAAACACCAGAAAAATGCACAGCATAAAATTAGGGTGAGCTCTTGGTCAAGAACCCAACATCACTTTCAAAACCACTTCCGTTACCATGTTTTTGAAGAATGACACATTTCCCATTACAAATTTGTAACAAAAGTGGTAGCTAAACCTATGGTTCAGTCAATCAGACTAGATCAACCAGTCTGTCAATTGACACAATACTGTAGTATTTCGTTCAATTTGTAAGGTGGTTTGATGCCATCATACAAATTGAACCTTTCATAACCAGTCCCTTTTAGACAATTTGATCTGCCAGCAGCCTTTGGCTAAGCTCGACTAAGCCCAAAATTGCCTCTGTAGCTGGGTGATTTACAAAGATTTTCGGAGGATTTTGGCCATGATGCATGACCATACGAAAATGAAATACTACAGTACTACCAACTTTTCGATAGACAGAGAATCACCGCTCTGGATGAGCCGGAAAATTGACCTGTATCGAAATCAGAATCGGGATGGCCTGTAAGGATCCATACAGCACCCGGGAATACATTCCCTTATTCAGAAGGAGGTGTGCCCGGCGCCTGTCGTGACCTGTCAGTGACATGTGTGACATGTTTGTGTAGCAGCACTTGAAACCTAGTCAAAAAGGAGTATAAACTCTCAATTCCTGTCGGATTCTCGTTGGAAGTGCTGAAAAATAAATGCTTATACAAAATATAGATGACTTGGAGTAAGTTCAGATGGTCAAAGAAGGCAAATCTACTTTGAGACTTAAACCCAACAAATAGCTGATCCCCCTGCAAAATTCACTGTACAGTAGAATCCTCATGAGATTTGGGATACACATTCGAATTGCATGCAGAACTCATGTACACAAAAAAATTGGGTCAAATTGAGTTTGAAAACTGTGGTAAGAGCTGATACAGGGGGAAAATTTTTGTCCTCAATTCAATCAGGTTTACTTGGGAATGACTAAATATGACTTTCACTCCGACATGGAGCCGAAAAAAGCCACCACAGGTGTGCCTGGTCACCATACGGACTCTGAGATAAAGGGCTCCATCCCTAACCACAACTCACTGACTTCGAACTTGTATTGTTGGCAAAGTATAGCAGATAGTCACTTCACACCTGTTTTAACTTCCTGAACCTTGAAAAAAAGTGTCAAAAGTTGTATAGACAAATTGGAGTAGTTTTTGATTCTGAGTTGAATGAAAGGTAACAGAATTTGCAGCAAGGCAGTTTTCAAGATGCCTTTCTCAAATTTTCAACAGCTAGCTGTCAAGTAAAATTGAACAACTTGAAGAATGGTGTGCCATCGAAAATTTTATCCACTTCCAGAGGTCTGCAGTTCAACATGGCCTGTCACGATTTTGCCCTTTTTCACGACATCTTATCTAAGCACTGAACACGTGACAAGATAACACGGATAGATGCTAGACAGATTTGATGTATGTAGAATAAGGATAAGTCAGTCAGAAACCCTCAGAGGGCAGGCAACAGGGTGTCTAACACGCGGTGGCTCTATCCTTGCGGAGTACAAGGAGGCAGTGCCAGAGTTTCGGATATTAATTAATGACATACACCAAACATATTGTCAAGGCATGGTTATTATTCAGAACACATGTTAACGGAACAATATTTGATCAGACCATACATACAGTCGCATGGTCTTATTGTTCTAGTATATTTTCTCACGACTTGTAGTACAGTATTTAAACAGTAGTATTTCAATTGTAGTCTTTAGCCTTTTATTCCATCTCTTTCAAGCCTCTTACCAAAGTGCCCACCGAACCCTTCTGCTTCACCAGAGTTCGAACACTAAGCGCTTGAATGTGACATGGCCCCACATTGAGCACAGTTTCCTGGACAAGTCATTTTGTTGCTACAATCAGATCACAGCCCGTTTAACCAGGAAAGCAGTGCATACTCCAATTATTGTTGGATTTGACTGTTGTCTGAAATTTGGCAGTGGAAAGACATCTTGGATGCTGTCAGATACAAACCCCCCAGAAGTATGAGTTCATTCACATGTATGTGAGCTGAGATGGACTGTTCAACCTCGCAATTGTGAATTCTAGCTCAACTAATAGAACAGCGGAAGTGTTGTAAATACGGCTGAGATCACGGAACAAGTGACTGGGAGAGGATGAGACCAGCAAGCGAATAGCAGCACAATCATATGATGGAACTGGGAAATCAAGAAAGCCGCTGGGAAGCCGACTTGGAAATGTATCACACAGTTAACTATGGTACTGGCCGGGAATATTATTTCCATGAAGTGCACCTCTGTCAGAGCTGCATATTGTGGTAGTGGGAACGACAGGTTGTTTGGTCGTGTTAGGCATCAGGGTAGTAGACAAATAGGTAGACACAGTAGTTTAGAGAGAGTATCCATGCATTCCCCACATGACCTTGGTGCATCCAACCACATAGTGGTGATTGGAGTGGCATCCAAAATCACAGTGCAATTCAGCACCATAGAGTGAAGCAGAAACAGCAACAGGAGCAGCAGCAGGTAGTAATAGTAGAAACTGGTGACACTCAGAAGCTCACATCTACACTCTAGACCCAGAGACCCCCGAGGCAGATTCACATCAACAAATACATCCTACAAGTCTTCCCCCAGCAGAATGCTATCAGAACTTTCCACCCCATCCAAACAATCCTCCACAGCTACCACTAACCTCGGTAGTGACCTCTTCAAGCCCTCGAGAGCTTAGAAACACCGCTGTCATCACCATTTGTACCTCCCACACAACTCACCAACCACCACAGTAGCACCAACCATTCCACAGCCACAGCAGCAGAGAAGAAAAATGGCAAATGCAGAGATTGTGCCGATGTTTATTGCAACACAATGTATTGCGCATCCAAGTTAGGATGTGTTTGATGCATTCAATCTATATTACGGCAAGCTGACTCACAAAGGTTTTCAAAGGCATAAAAGCAGCCTTTGTGCATTCTTTTTGTGCATCTTTGTTCCCCCAGGTCCAGGGGAACAATGCATGCACAAAGCAAGCACAAAGACTCCCTTTATGCCTTGAATAAGACCTTGCGAAGTAGCTGATTATATGCCAACAGGATGTATCGAACGCATATCTGATTGGATGCACAATTCATTGCCCCCAGTGTTACATATATGGAAGGTAGCCACTGTTGGCTGCTGTTGCGGTCAGATGCGTGCTCGCCGAGGGTGCTAGGACCCCAGGCACTGTACCTACTATCTGTGGCATCCCAATTTGGTCAATCAATGACCTCATAACCTCTGTCCTTGACCACTATGTACCGACAACCACTGGTGAGATTTTCTCATTCTAGAACCACAAGGGCAAACAACGCACGGCTCTGTTATGTACTACAACAACGAAGATTCGAGTTCGGCTCGGCCCTGTGCTCTTGTTACTCGCTGTCCCGGCACTCTCACTTACCACCGCTCTCTTAGTGACTACCAAAAGAGTGTGATGTATTTTGATAATGCTAGAAAGATGCTTGAGATTTGTGGCTTGTTGAGGGGGTATACAGGTCATCACCTCACGGCTCACCAGGCTGAGATCTATCTTTTAAAATCAGAATATTCTCAAGCTCAAAATATCTTTAGAGATCTAGCGCACAGAACATCTCTGGACAACAATGCTTATTTATATGCAAATTCCCTTCTGAATATCACATACATTGACATTGAAGTCAATATACCTGTAGAAAATGTGTGGACAAAATTGAATAGAGTCACTGAAATTTGTAGCACCAGTATACTTGGTTTCCCAAGTGAGACTATGATGTGAAAAGCACACCTGGAGCTCAGAGAGCACAAATTTGGCTTGGCAGAGATGACCTTTCAAGAATGCCTTCATTTTGCCCAAGGGTCAAAGGTACCTATTGAATCCTTTTGCTTGGAACACCTTGCCAACATCAGTGCCTGGCCAGCCACAGGACTACAATCCAGGTGGTCAATGATATATCTGAGCTTTTCATCCAAATGCAAAGAAACACTGGCTCTTCATAAAGCTCTACTGTTTCTTGGAGATGTATTTCTTGCTGACAGTGATGAAGAGACTGCATTTGCTCTATATACAGTAGCACTGGAAGGATTTACCTGTATGGATGTGCATCAAAGCCAAGCACAGGCATGCTACGTCTTGGAGATCTTGCACAGAAATATAGAAATACTGCTGGAGCTGTCATTCACTGGAACTTGGCTAGACCACTATTTGAACAATCATTGCAAGCCAATGATGTCATCCAAATTGACTCCAGGCTTGCTGCTGTGGAAAATGCTCATGAGGCAGTTTGGATAAACTCACAATCTTGGAGGCACCTACTCAGTTGTTTGGCAAGGTTTCAATTTCTGAAGAGGATTCTGTCAAAGCTATTCTTGTGTGATGCTGGAAAACAATTTGGGTTGTACATCTTTTGTTTAGTTCCAGTTGTTCGAATTGAAGTACTATCTATATATTTATTTCCATTATTGAGGACAGTTGGACAGGAGCCAAAGAGATGAACAAAAAGAAAAAAACAGAAATGATATAAGGCCCTTAGTATGTAAATGGGTGAATTCCCATAGGAGTTTTGAATCTGTCTGGAATATTTTCGAGCCTAGCCAGTGTCAATCACTAGGACCCCATCAACCACATCACCTGGAAATGGTCAACATTTATTCTCCCATCACCTGAAATAATGTGAATCTGGACAAGGGGTAGGGAAGACTTTCTTATTCTCGAATATCATGTTTGGTGCACAGATCAGTGATCATCACTCCATAACATCTCAGTCACAAACTCTTCGCCCTACACACCATTCACCTGGCCTGTTTCGACACTCCTGGAGCATTCCAAAGTCTGTCATTTGCCAAGGAGAAATATTATTGAATTTATATCCCTGAACCGAGGTCAAGAGCATATTTCCATCCCGAAAAGTTGCAAGAGAGCAAAGCGTGCTTGAGCAGGTTCTGGGCACGTTTCTATCCATGCCAAAGGATTGGGATGGTCTGGGTAAACATTCAAGGCAGGCATGCAAAAGGGCAATTTATATACAACATTGAAGAATGAAATATTATTATGATTGTGGAAAACCAAGGCAGCATGAATTTTGTGCTTGTTGATCATATCACTGGCACCCTCAATAATCGCACTGGAATATTTCAATCTTACAGGAAGTCATTCAATTCAGTTAAAAAGATAGCAAGGAGTGTTAGAGTGGAATATCATACTGGATGATTAATAACCAATGGTAAGTACTAGTAGCTTGTTCTCCCTTTTATAAATGCCTGTTGTTCAATCAAATAAAATTTCCCATATGAGCCTGAGATGTATATCATCCTAACAAAAATGATATGTGCACTCACACACTGCCTAGTAGACATCTGACCTAGACTGTCAACTTTTCGTAGCACAGATGGAAGCCTGGTCGAGCCAAGTGGAGTGTGGGCCACAATGAAACGGGAAAGGTTTCTTCAAGAATGGAGCAGACTACAACACAGCAAAGTGAACAGGAGATGGGAAATTACCCACCTTGAAGATTTATTCTCATGTGGCGCACTTGTCCCACCATGCAAAGATATATCTGTGACAAGCGTGAAGATAATTGTCAACTAAGAAATGCACTGTGAACTTCAAGTTAGCACTTGCATCATGAAATCAATGTGCAGGAATGTCACCTACTGCGAGGCATCAACCTCATCTGGGAACACTTTTTGTTTACATAGAGGCAGGTGCCGCGATGTAGATCACCAGTGCCGATGTAGCAGCCGATAGAGCCCACCTCTCTACATGGAGCGCCATCGAGACGACAGCTCTACCATCGCCTCTGGCATCTATTGTAGATCGCTGCCGCTTGATCACACCACATTGATGACTGCCGGAACATGTGTCATTACATGCGGCTATCGAGACCCAAGTCGGCAACTTCTCGTTAAATACCTAGCCTGTCCACACTAATGTTGCCGCAAAACTTGACCTGAGTCTCCGAAGTCGAGAAGTTGGGTTTGAAGTCGAGTCAAGTCAAGTTACAGATGCAACTTAATGCGACTTTGAAGTTGATTGAAGTCAACTTAGGTCGACTTGAGTATGTTCAAGTTGCTTCAAAACCTAGAATCTTGAGAAATAACACATAGGTTCAATGCATGCTATTTTCAACCCTAGTTCTTTCTGTGCCTACATCACTCAGCATTGGTAGGAATTGACTTCAATGATTTACTATGACTTTCTTCTCACACTTGCTCACTGAAACAAAAAAACGAATTATCTTCATTGTTATTAAAATGATGATTTCCAATTGCACAAATTAGTCAATATTACAATTTTCTGAACTCAATTGCTTTGTCTATGATGCTGGGAAATTTATATGAAGCACTTATGCCAAAACATTTCCCTAGCCAGGGGCAGCAGTGTCCTCAATTGATATGAGGGCACAGTTCTCTTTAATTATTGTTTCTGCATGTGTACCAATTTTTGCAGTAGGATTCAACCAATATTCACGAAGTTTGGGTGGAAAAACCTTGGAATCAGTAATTAATTGATCTCCCACTATGGTGAGCCTGCGTGTGTGAGAGAACTTTATCACCTTGAGGCCCCCATATAGTGACATGCTCCTGCCAAATCTCTTATTTTTCCGTGGTCCATAGCATGCTAAGGAACTAAAATGAAATCAAGGATATATCCTTTCACATGACCAAACTTGACAACCATGGCTGTGTATTGTCAATCAGTCAGTGGCAGTGTCATCACCTGACAACAAAGAAGGCAACTGAATGCAAAGCTGAATATAAAGCTATGGTCTATAGAGAGAGCAAGACTTGAATGCAAAAATAAAGAAGAGTAACATGTCATTAAAGGAGTTGGAACTAATCAGTTTCTTTGCCACTCAACAAAATCACTGAAACGGCCATCACCAAAAAAAATCCGATGATTATTGAGCCACAATGACATGAAACTCAATTCTTGTGCAATCTTATATATTTTTGAAAAATATGATTCTACTTGAACAACTCAGGTCTGCTTTAAGTTGACTTCAGGTCAGAAGTATTATTAAGAAGTCGACTTCACAGCGACTTTTGTATACTTGACTCAGTTTGACTTGACCTTGAAGTATTGGCAACATTAGTCCACACAGCGACTCGCACACCTTTCTTCCTACTCCCATCTTGCCCTCTGAGACTGACTCCTCGCACCCATCTCCAATCCTTCTTTGCAAGTCACACTCTCCAAGACATCTTCCAATGCATCAGGTCAAGAATCCTTCAAGTTCATCAAACTCTTCAAGTTGCTAGTGTCAAGATGGTCTGCAGCACTTTGCTCGACACTCATCATCAAGAGAACTTGCTCGACTGGCTACATACTCAGGACGGTAGTGCATCGATTCTCCTGCAAGTCCACTTCTCAGCAACTTGAAGGTCTTGTCTCACTACAAGCAGGCCAGTTCTTGTATAGTCATAGTCATTTTGTACTTGTCCGTAGTCGAATACATTTATTTTCTCCATCTTTTTGCCATGTTTAAATGTGTCATCACTGTGCCTGATCCTGACCATGCGACGGGGAAAAGCGGCGAGAAACGTTGCTAGGGCAACTCTATGGTAGACCTGCGTGGTCTATGTCACGCAATATGGCTCTATAGCTCTACCACTATGACTCTATGGTGATCTCTTATTGAAGGGACATGCCTCTGGCTCTACCACTCTACAGGCCTCTCGGTAGTACCACATAGACATATGGTGTTTCCCAGATGCTTGGTCCTTGTGAACATGATTTGAAAAACCATGGGCACACTGAGATACTCAGAGGTATGCAAGGCCTGGTGTGTGAAGTGAGAGCGCGAGCAGCAGTATTGAGTCTGAGGATCCAGACAGACTCAATTTTTTCTTCATCTTGCTGCGGATAGGTCTCGCCTGCTAAAGCTCGAGCTAAAGATGTTGCCATACAGGTTAATGCTAGTCTCTGTTACAGAACCGATATATAAATGACGAACAAGTAAGTATTTATATATGGTCTGTTTGCAATCATGCCCCTCTTGACGTGCTGTCAACTGATTACGTACTTAGGTGGCTGTGCGCGTTCGACATGTTCACAATCTCATCCATTACAAGACTTTCAGGCTTTTTGGGGGGGCAGAAAGCATTGCAGACCATTGTTTCTTAGTTCTGAAGAAGTAGTAGAATATTTGGGCTAGGATACAGTGGACAAATGCACATGTTTCGGGCGAGATCTATTATCTAAGCCCGATTCGGCCGATCATCCCGATGCTTGCGCTTCCTCACAGAATTTTTAGAACTCAGTGGAAATTTACCGACAAGACTTTATAGATGTCAAGTATAAGTCAATATAGACTCCTAGTACGAATTAGAGACCCGGAGAACCCTTGGAAGCTGCAGTAAAAAGGCGCAGAAAGTGAGTAGCACAGCCACCGAATTGCGTAATCAGTTGACAGCACGTCAAGTACGATCACATTACTATCAGACTAGGTTAATGCTGAAGTGAAGCTCATGCATGAGCATGGGCCCATGGGGCTGCCACTTGGGGCTAGAGCTATGGTTACCAGACGACATCATGAAAAAATGTTTATAACTACAGCTGCACTACAGTCTACAATACTTGCAAGTACTAACTGCATGAGAGGAGTCAGAGAGAGGTAATGAGGGGAGAAAGAGAAGCACCTTGGACAGCAGATATTTGTGGATAAGCAGGAGAGGAGAGAGGAAGTGAGGGAAAGAAGGAAGGGAACTTGGTCAAATTGCACACAGGCCCCACTTATAACTGTTCCTGAGCAAGGGATTGGAAGATTCTTCACAGGTTGGCGGTCAGTTGACAGCCAACTCGTTGGTGAACAACTGAGCAATGCAACAAAACACCACCAGATGGGGAGCATCAGGAAGCATAAGGATCGAAGTGCGCGTAAACAAGAGTCTGCCGAATGTCTATCGCTTTGAGGTGTGTCTATTGCAGTCTGTCAGCTCGTGACCGTGTCTATCACAGTCTATCGTGTCTAAGGTAGAGAGTGTGAGAATCCAGCACCCTTATATAAGCATCACATCACGCTTAATGATGAGTGCAACTAGTCAATAACTATTGACTCAATCAACAATCTGCTCAATAGGAATGTTAGAGGGAATGTATCTAAAGACTTCCTATTGAGCAGATTTATGAAAAAGTGATTTGAGGGAAAGTTAATAGGGTGTGACATATTGTGTGACATGAATTTTTCATTATTTCTATGTGCTTTTCTCCACAAATGGAACCCTTTTGAGAAAAACAACATGAAGGATTTTGCCACTGCACAGCCACTTGGCATGCTCGGCATCTGGATTTGTCACTGCCGAATTGAGTCAAGCAACTTCTGTTGCCTTGTTGCAAGCAACCAAGCCCATGCAGGCATTGTTCGTAGCTCTGAAGTTTATTTAGAATTATAGCTACCCTCCCACACCCCCCACTGATCAAGTTTTTTCACAAAAATTTTCTTCGAGACCCAGGATTTTGCTGTGGGAACATTTTGATGGCTTCTAACATAAGGTGTTGGATTCCCACACTCTCTATGCCTTACTGTACTACTACAACCATAGGTTCAGGGGGTCAGGGGGTGTGACCTGTGACCTCTTAGGTTCAAGTTGGTTCAATTTCCTTTTTTAGACATTTTTCAGGATTTGCCGACATTTCTTTGCCTCGAAACACGCCTCCCAGAGCCTTGTGACCATGACCGAAATTCGAATAGGTTCAGTTCAACTGGTGTTATGACCTGTGACTGAACCTACAGCTGAAATAGTACAGTAGACAGACCATGTCTATATAGATAGTAGGCCGTGTCTATGGTGCCATAATGCGTTTCCAGATGTATAGATCAGATGGGTATACCGCTTTGCCAAGATTGTTGCCAGACTGTGCGCATTACATAGTCTCATATACGAGATTTTATACACTTCTTGTGAAGACAGTTGTTCACAATGTGTATAAACTCGTTACGCAGGTGTATTGAGGCTCATTTTCGGTTTCTTTTGAAACCAACTAGCACTATGGTCGAGAGTAAGCAGAACAGGCACGTGCAAAGACAGCAAGGAGAGTTCAGACCTTGTCGTTCAAAGTAAGGAAGCAGCATTGCGTTTATTAATTCTCGGCACTGTCACCTTCTCAAATTGGTAAGGGCTGCTTTGCCCTTTTTGCGAAGAGCAGAGCATACGAAGAAAGGCAAGGCACATCCCTGTCTTCAGCTTCCCCTCTTGTGAGCACCCAAAAATTCCCCCTTCGCACTAACTTCCTCCCATCACCGCCCTCAAAGAAATCTACATCCCCCAAAAATCCGAAAGAGAGCATGGTATAAACCAAAAGAAATGAGCAAAAACACTCACATATCCGCCCCATCCTTTCCCGAGGAAGGACGGAGAAGAGGGCCAGGAGGGAAAGCAAAGCCGAGAAAGAGAGTAGCGTGGAGGCTGGGAGAGACAAGCAACGCATAAATCGGATGATTTGAATCAAATCAGAGCTTTCCCATCCCCAAACAATTAGAGAGCAGTCTTGAAAGTGCCGTGCACAGCCTGTTCTCTGGACTCCCCTCCCCGAATACAGAGCCATGAAGAAGTCGACAAAATTGACCCAATAGGGTGGTCAAAGTTCATTTAAGAGGCTGATTCACGCATTGATTCTCGGTGCGATTCTGGTGTCGATTCTTGACCCAGAATCGACGATTCAGCAAGAATCAAGCTGAATTCATGAACATCCTCCAGAAGAGGTTCACAGATTCATGTTGATTCATGGAATCAACAACCTTGGTTCTCCATCAATTCTTAGCAGAGAATCAACGGGAAATAACTTTTGAATTGATGGTTGAATCGACACCCAAATCAACATGAGAATCAACCCAGTAAGCGAACCTTGACCTCCCCTAATAGGGGGGGTCAAAGTTCGCTAATAGGGGGGGTCAAAGTTCGCTTAGCCAACCGATTCACGCGTCAATTCACACGTCGATTCTGAGCTGATTCATGACACAGAATCGACATCTGAATCACACCAACTTTGACTGCCCCCAATAATTCTACATGTCAATTCTACATGGATCCAGGGTATTGAAAAATTTGGTTTCCAAGTCCTTGGCAAAATAAGGTTCCATCTCAAATGGGTAGGCTCAAGCACACAGCAAGCAACAGACTAAGCCATCCATGTTGCAGTCAATTTGTGCCCAATGCAGGCAACAGTGAGCATAGATACCTCAGCTCTTGTCCCAGCATGCCAGGGCACACATCCTGAAGGACTTCATAGATCATTGCACACTGTGTGCATCAGAATTTGTTGCATGAGTCATCAGCAAACCCTGGGCCCAGTATATACCACTACATAGTTTGCTGTAGTGGCTGTAGTTACTGTAGTGACTGTAGCAAAGGGTGCCATCTCCATAGAGCTCCCATAGTTTAGCCGAAATTACGTAGTACTCTGTAGTTTGCCATAGTTGGGCTGTAGACTATGTAGTTTTCTGTAGTTCACCCATACAGTGCAAAGAAAAAAAATCAAAAATAGTACATTTCAAACCATTGTCAGACGAGGATATAAACAAGGAATGAGACAATTGTTCCATTACTACAGCTAAAACAAACAGCTAACAAATGTGCTACTGTCTTGTATCGAGCACCCACTCTCATCCATCATACCCATCGCATCGGAACCTACTGCAGATGTGAAAGAATTGCCAGGGCTTGCGCAGAGTTGCAAGGTGAGCAAGACATATGGCAGTGGCAAGGACGGGCAGGCCCAGCAATGGCTAAATAGTCAAGTCAGCAATTGAGTTGGATGATGTACTAAGCAAGGAAAGTAAAGTACATACCTCTTGTTCCAATTCTCTTGACAACCTGTATTCCGTAGTATGTCTATGCAAGCATTGATATTCTTGATGAATTGAGGGCTAGTTGGAAGGAACCTTGAAGCCTTGAGAGCAGCTTGGAGACTCATGGGCTTGAACAGATACAGGTTGAGGCCTTGAGAAACGGCTTGAGTGCAACTTGAGGGCTGGAGGGCTTTGGCAGTGCAACTTGCAGACTCAATCTACAGGTTTTGAGGAAACTTGTTTTGAAGGCTAAGAACCAGGCCATATGATAGTTGATGAACATAAGATAAGACTTGTGTGAGACGGAACCAGAGCTGGTGGGTGATGAGCAGGCAGGAGAGGTGGACATAGCAGTGAAGATGGGGGGAAAGAGCAAGAGAGCAACCAACCATTCTATGCGAGTCATGTGGAATGGCGCCATCCGTTGTCATCTGTCAATGGACTGATCTCCGAGTGGAGTTTGAAAGACTTGTAAACTGTGATGTCCCCAAGTTCCAACTCTTTCAATGCAACATCCGTGTTGTCTGAGCGCTTGAATGAACAAAAATTTGTTCATTTCTCGAGATCTTTGAGGCTTGTAAGAACCAAACTCACACAAATGGGGCTTCCCAGACTGAACGATGTAAGATGCTGCGCCCAAGACAAAGATTGCCAAAGACATTGTCTCAAAGACAAAAGACGCACTTCCAAAGACAAAGCAAATAAAAGACACCTTCCAAAGATGAAGTTGTAGTGTACAGATTGCCAGTCAAACTACATACAACTACAGATTGCTGGTCAAGCTACATACAACTACAGATCGCTGGTCAAACTATGTACAACTACAGACAACTATGTAACAGGCCTGGGAAATACAGTAACTATGACAGACTACAGCAAAAATCATGTTTTGCTGATGGACAACAGCAAAGGACAAGCGCCTCCACAAGCATTGGGCTCGGGAAGCTACGCAGTTACTGACACATGTCTATAAGCAAGAAGTCAAGTGATTCAGAATTGGATTCACGAAAATCTTCGATTCGGATTTCGATTCTTGATCAAGAATCGACATCTGAATCAACGTGTGAATCGACACCTGAATCGTCCCGCTAAGCGAACTTTGACCCCCCCTAATGTCAGGCATAAATGCGCTGATGGGTGCACATCTCGCTCGACGCGGCCCGTGCTCAGGTGCACATCCTCAAAGCCGACCACCGCGCCACGGGCATCCCTCTCGGGGCGCGTGCTGCATGCGTGCTACCACTTCCCTGTGATCGCGACATTGCCCATAGGACAGGGCCGGATGACCCTTGCTTCACACTTGGAAACTCGTACTGTTTCATTTCGACCGTAGGTTCACTGGGTGTGACCTGTGACCCGTTAGGTTCAACTTTGGTGTGGTTCAACCACGTCTGGGACCTGTGACCTCAATTTTTTGGTTCAAATGTTCACATGTTCAGTGGGTATTTTCAAAGCAAATCTTGTTTATTCAGGGCTCAAAAATGCGGTACATAATGTGCTGCAGAAGTTGAAATTGAATGAACCAAGAAAAAAAATACATTTTTGGAGTCTCTCGACCCAAAAATGTCACCTAGTTCAGAGGCCTCGGTGACCTGTGACAAAAATTAAATAGGTTCAATTGAACCTCTGTTGACTGAACCTACGGTCGAAATGCAACAATAATCTCGGCTCCAGATCTTTCACGGGGATAACTGAGGCCTGCGATTAAAAGATCACAAGGGGCAGTCTCCCGCGATCAAAATTTTCATCAAATCTGCCTCGACAACATCTCGACATCCCTTTTTTGGAAGACTGCCCGCAAGCGCAGCGAGCGGAGACTGCCCTCGAAAGTCTTGAAACGAGACTAGGAAACTCGAACCATACCTCAATCTCACGAAAATCTGTGTTGCGGGGCCTCTTCAATTGAGCCAAGCAAAGGACTGCCGCAGTGTTCCAACCTCCTTCAATGACCTAGGAGTCAGCAGTAGCAGCGTCGACTCGGAGCACCATCGTATACCGAGACGAAACAATGAACACAATTTTATTTTGCCGTCAACTCAGACTGCATACCTTGTGTCATGCGCTAAAGGCTTCTTCGGCGGCTCAAAAGAACCGATCCTTCTGCTTCTTTCAGCCGGTGACTAGGCGTCCACAATAGTCGCAAGTTCGGTGCGGAGCACGCTTCATTCATTTTCTCTGTTTCGAAGGCCTCCTGGTGGATCCACTGCTACCCGTTGCTCAAGACTCCTGAGGCTGTTTCCTCAAGAGCCTTCGATTCTTTTCCCAGGCAACTCGATCATCAGGCTGCAGGCAAGATATTCACTTCAAGCGGCCGCCGTAGTTACCGGCTGCGGTATTAAGCCATCGAATAATCGCGCTTCTCTGCCTTGGAGTCGGTTCTCGGAATGTAGCTCTAATCAGGTGTTCCCGCGGCAGGCCAAGCTTACTCAGGAGACATCGAAAGCTCGCTCATCCCGATTGAGATCGAACTATTAACTCTCGTCTTGTCCACCATGTCCGCCACAAAGCCAACGATAGTTAGCGATTCTTTCGGACATCGAGTGCACCAGTATACGCGGTTTCTTGAAGGGCCGCTGAAGGATCTAACCAATGTCACGGAGGAGATCAGCCGCCTTCAATCTATGATTGACGATGCCGTCAATAGACGGGAGAAGCTACAACATTTTATAGACGCCCATCTAGCGTTGCTGTCACCAGCCCGCAGGCTCCCCGAAGATATTGTTCGGATTTTGTTCACAGCAATGCTTCCGTCCACCAGAAACGCTACCATTAGCTCCGACGAAGCGCCCTTATTGTTATGCCGGGTCTGTAAATCTTGGCAAGCTGTTGCTCTCTCGACGCCTCAGCTCTGGGCGTCTTTCCACATCGTTGTTCCTCCCCCGTCAAAGTTCGAGCGCCTCGTGACCCTAGTCAAACCTTGATTGAAGAGGTCGGGATCCGTTCCTCCCGACATTTCGATGGTGTATTCCATGGCGTCTGACTAGAACTGGGATGTCTCGCTGCTTTTGGAAATATTTACGTCCGTATCCCATCGATGGAAGAATGTGCAGCTTACCCTGCCCAACACTGTGGCCCATGTACTAGGCGGACTCACGTCGGACGATATATCCCAGCTGCGGTCGATAGGGCTCTGCCCACCATCGCCGGATGAACGGAATATCCTTAGCTCCTGGCCGTTCGATTTCTTGGCAACCAAGAACCTTCGGAGAGTTACATTCACCGGCACTTACTCATTCGCGAATTCGGCAATTTCATGGGGAACCTTGACTCATTTGGACATGTGCGATTTCAGGCCAACGGCTCCCATTGTCCCATTCGGCCGTGCGCTCGCGATACTTGCTCAGTGCACTGCGCTGCAAACTTGCAAGCTTGCCCTTGAAGAGGCTGCGGAGGAAAATTCGGCCATTATCCGACCTTTCATCCTGCCTCAACTCTCTCGTTTGGCCGTCATGTGCCTCACGGATAACGTTGGCCCTCACTTCTTCAGCCATATATCACTCCCGGAATTGCGTTCCTTCTATCTCGAGGATGCTCACATCGTCGACCTCACACGATTGATTCCGCACCAAGGTCAATGAAGCACCTCCGTCTCGGGGTCGAGGGATTAGGCTGCGAGAATCTATTGGCGTCTCTGGCGGAGGTGCCGCTTCTGGAGGTGTTGATTCTGTTCACGGAGCCGCCTTATAAGGAGCAGACAGAGGAGATCAACATCTAGAGCTATTGGAAGTCCCGCGAGGGAGATAGGGATTTCTTCGTTCATCTCATCCCTGGTCACGATTCCACCCCGTTTGCTCCGGCGCGTCGAACTCCACCTGTGCCTCGTAATGGACGATTCTCTCTTGCAATTTGTCCAATCCAGGACGGGCAATCTTACTTCGGTTGCGGTGACATTTTATCGACCAATGCAGTTCAATATCATCCCCCATCTGCAGAACGCTATTTCCCGTGACCCTGCAGTTGTTCTCAGTTACGAGAGCGGCGACTCAAAGCCACCGACATATTCACCTCTGGAGGGCAACACGAACTCAGCACAGTACATGCTACCGTTCAGAGCGTTGCCGGGGAATTCAGGATCGTCATCGATCGACGATGGATCCTGAATTTGACTGACGAAGCACCTCAATTTCAGCCAAGCTGTGGTAGGTTAGCCGTCAATGGATCCCACACTCCCAGAGTCAATGTCCTACTTACTAAGATCAATTAGCGCAACATCCGCACAAAGTCCATGAATGAACAGGTCAAGTTCCCACAGAAGCTTGGGGATCAACCTTCGCTCATTAATATCCGCAAAATGAAGCAACATCTCACATCGCGGGAGAAGATTTTGTTTCGGCCTGTCCTTCTCCGCTTCTCGTTCCTATCATGTCGTACTATATCAGGCCGAACAACCTCGGCGACCAACTACGGTACCTTATTATGGCAATTGTTGAACAGTGCGAGGGATATGAACGCGAAGCCGGGGTTGCACAAGTATCCGGAAAGGGGTTTTTTTGAGGCCAACGTAGCACCGCGGTGTACTGGTTCCCTTGGGATTTGTAAGTTGCTAAATTTGCGCTGAGATTTCTGAGGATTTCGCCGCCAGGGCAAGGAAGGTGTGGAAATTCGTGCCAGTATTATGAATCAGAAGGTTCGAGGTGGATGGTTGTCAGGCCCGACCCATCACTCACTGAATTGAGACGAAGCGCCCTCAAAGCATCGCAACTGCGATACCTTGTTATGACAATTGCCGGACAATGCGCGAAGCCGGGTTGCATAACTATGGTCCAAAAAATTGAGGCCAACGTGGCACCGCGGTGAACTGATCACCTTAGAACAGAATGTTGCCGTGCTAATTTCGCGGTGAGATTTCTGGGGAGCCCGTTCATTTCGAAAAGTGGCGAGTGAAAACTGATGAAATTCGTGTCAGCATTATGGACATGAGAAGGCTCGAGGTGGATGGTTATCAGGCCTGACCAGCGGCCTATTGAATTGTGAAGAAGGCTCGAAGCACCGAGAGGAGTTCAAGACCGAGTGTGGGTAAGTGCTTCAGAAAAAGATAAGTACCGCTGTTAGCGAGGTTTGAAATTTCGTTCACGCTTGTAATGTCACTGTGGAGATACCCCAGCCGTAAGTACAGCCTCGAGAGGACAGTATCCCATTTATTGTAGAACATGAGCCTGGACTGTCCATACAGACCGGCAACACTTTCTCTAGCATCTTCGCAAAATATAGACACCGCTAAACTGAAAATGGGTGAGCTCTCAGAGAACATATCATCGAAACTGTGAGAGAGGTGTGCGGCGGAGCGTATAAAATGGACAAAGATAGCGTCGGAAGAACGGCAGTCAAAGTAATGGTACTGGAAGCGTCCGCCGTGGATCAGACAGCGAAGGATGATGCCCGGGAACAGCTGTGTTAGGAACGATGAGCGGCCACGTTGGACTGAATTCAAAAGTGGTACCTTGTATGCGGCAGAGCAGTCGAGTACTTGAGTTTCAGCCTCTGCTCCCCCAATTCTTACCCGGGGGCAAGGCCAACGAGGGAACACAAAGCCTCGGTCGGTGCCTTTGGGGGACGAAGAGGCCACAAGTCGATAAAACGATCTCGGAAAACACACTGGGAGACGAAGCTGAGGTGTGGTTGTGCTTGGCTCCAGCCTTGGGCCATCGTGTGGGAAAGTGCCCATTTAAAGAAAATAGATAAGTACCTGTAAAGTCACTGTGGAGGTGCCACAGCCGTAAGTACAGCCTCGAGAAAGACAGTGGCCAATGGTGTCCCTGTTATTGTAGAATATGAGCCTGGACTGTCCGTACAGACCGGCAACATTTCCTCCAGCATCAAGGTAGATCTTCGCAGAATATAGATACCGGGACGCGCTAAACTGAAAATGGGTGAGGTTTCCGGAGAACATATCATCGAAGCTGTGAAAGACGTGTGCCGTGGAGCGTATAAGACGGACAAAGATAGCGTCGGAGTAACGGGTGTTGCATCGGCAGTCAAAGTAATGGCACTGGCAGCGTCCGCCGTGAGTGATAGTAATATTACAGTAGACAGCGGAAGGATGATCTCCCGGAATAGCTGTATCAGAAGCGGGCATCGGCCATGCTGGACTGAATTCAAAAAAGTCGTATGCGGCAGAGCGGTCCACAGACTCGGACACGTGTCCCTGAGTTTCAGCCCCAGCTCCTCCGACTCTTACCCGGCGGCAAGGCCAGCAAGGAGCACAGTGCCTTGGTGCCTTCTGGCGGACGAAGAGGCCACAAGTCGATATAACAGTCTCAGAAAACATAGGTTGAGAGTCAAGGCTGGAGTGTGGTTGTGCTTGGCACCAGCCTCTGGCCTTTCAACGTCCGACGCGGGACCTGAATCGGACTCACAAGCGGACCTGAACTACAAGCGGCGACCAGAATCCGAGTGCGTCTTGTTTTCTACCTCCATCTTCGTTGTTTTTCTTACTCTCAATTCGCGATGCAGCTTTTTCAATTTCCCAGCGGATTTCCCTCCTTTCGTGGGCAGAACGCTTGTCGCCTCAATATTTTTCTTACAAGGTTCCACCAAGGGCTTTGAGCGTCCACTGGCTGAATTCCGACAAGTTTTGAGCTCGTGAAGTCGCTGTGGCTCTCGCGGTACTTTCTATTTGCCACGTCATCATGGCAAACGAGGAGGCCGCGAAGCCTGCTACTGCACCTGCTCCAGAGCAGCAACCCGTTTATCCTTATCCTTTCCCTCCTCCGGGAACCTATCCCCCCCGTTCTTCACCTATCCACCTCCTGCGGACCCTGCAAATACAGATACTGCAAATGGCGCCCCTCCTCCTGGACCATACATGTTTCCGTACCCGCCTCCACCCGGGATGTTTTACACCTTCCCACCTGCAGCATTCCCGCCGCACCCTGCGCAACCACAATCCCCCGGGTCGTCTGGCTCTCGTCAAAAACGCAGCCAGGTCAAAATGGCCGTGAGTCTATAATTTACGCGTTACCTACTCGTGTACTCATGTCGCAGTGCACGAACTGCGCTCTGGCATGCAAACGTTGCGACGACCAGCGGCCCTGCCAGCGGTGCCAGAAGTACGGCCTGCAAGACAAGTGCATCGACGGACAGCGCAAGGAGCGGAAGAAAGGCGTCAAGCGCGGGCCATACAAGCGCAGGCCCAGGGAGGGCGACAGTCCGCCTTCGTCGTTCGCTACCACCGGCGAGAACAGCACCCCCGCGGTGGCCGCAGCGGAATGGACCACTGCCTCCGGAGTCTCCGCCACCCCTGCCCCAGCTCCCGCTCCCGCTACTCCCGCTCCCGCTCCTGCGCCCACGCCTGCACCCGTGTCGGTTCCGCACCCATTTCCCGTGCCTCCTGAGGGCACCCCACACCCCTTCTACCAGCCCATGGGCTTCATCCTCGGGCCGCCGCCTCCAGGGTCCGAAGAGGGTGCGCCCCCGGTGCCGTATTTCTACCCGTATCCGCCGTTTGGGATGTACCCGCCCCCGCCTGCTGGCGGTGCTATCCCCATCCCTGTCCCAATTCCTGTCCCTGCGCATGCGCCCGCCGCAGCCTCGGCCCCAGCTGCGCCTGCACCCGCTGCGCCTGCACCCGCTGCGCCTGCGGCCGATGCGAAGAAGCCTGTCAGCAAGCGCGGGAAGGCGAAGCCCAACGGTGTCGCGAATGGCAAAAACGGCACCGCGAACGGCGCCACCCCCGCCCCCGTGCCCACCAACGGCGCGAATGGCACCATCCCGAGCGCGGCCGAGGGTGGTGCTGGTGCTGGCCAGCAGGATGCCGAAGACGGAGACCACGATGCAGATGCGGACGGGGACGGCGAAGAGGAGACTTGAACACTCCCTCATTCGTAAGCCGTTTTGTGCTGGTATAGATCCATCTTTCCTTTTTTTTTCAATGTACACTTTACGATATCTCTTCGCAAATGACTCCTCCCCAAACCACTTGCTCACTCGGAAATCCGGCGCCACACAGTGCACATCAGTCATTTGACCTTAGACACAGCCTGGCCTGGACTGTGTCTTTCGGTCAAATGGCTCTTGTGGTCTTCGTCTGGCTCCCCTTTTTTTAAATCGGTTTTTTTGGGCTTAAAGCCGTCATTATATCCGTGCTCCCTGTCGTTGTCCGCATGAGGCTCTGTTCCTTATCTCCCCTCTCTCCATGTACTCTGTGCCTACTGACATATACACCAGTGGGCACACGCATGATATCTCGTCTGTTAGTTCGGTGTCTGTACGTGACCATGTATATGTTCCTGCCTGTACCTTTCCATTTGGGCGCAGCTCCTCTATCGAGAGCTGCAGCAATGTCATAACAGCGTTATTATAGTGAAGCCAAGGATGCCGAAGGAAGCGAGCCTCGACGAGAGAGTACATCCCTCTTCAAATCCAAAGCAAAATTTAATTCTAAATTACATGATCCTTACCGCATAAGCGCTCGCCAATGGTATAAATGGATGTGGATGTGTAGGTAGCTATTATAGCTACATATACAGTAAAGAATGTGGAACAGGATGTGGTGTGTGGTAGTGAGTGCAACAGCAGTAGTAGGTACAAACGTATTCTCTACAACAAAGCACATGAGCGAGGCATGAATAAGTAGCAGGATAAATACGGCCGCAGTCCGCTCCGGGCAAGCGACAGCGATGGCGGCGGTAGTAGCGACAGACAGCGAAAGTGCGAGCGAATGAAGGAAAGCGGGGCAAGCGAGCCTAGCACTGGTCGACGAGCTTGTTTTTGGGGATAGTCTGCTTGTAGTCGTCCACCCATGTCGTCAGGTTTTGGTTCGTGTACGCTTCGATATAGCTGAAAGTCGAGGGAAGATCATCAACACGACAAAAGAGGACAAGAACGGCAACGCACGTATTGATATACGCTTGCGTCGGGAAGTCGGTGGTGTCGCACCCGACATTGATATTGTCTGGATCTTGATACACGCGAATCTGGAATAAATGGTTAGTTGCTGGATCCATAGCTTCAATGAAAACACGGAAATCACTCACCCAGTCGATCTGCATGACAGACGGGAATGTGAGGTGCTGGAAGTCGACGAAGCCGAAGGCGTGTGAGATGCCCAGGTTGGCAAGGATGTACTGTGCGCATGAGGAGATTCGTCAGACTCGAATGAGCGCGGGTGGCAAGACGGACGCACCATTGGCTCCCCTGGCACCGGTCGCGCAGCGATCTGCGTCTCCGCGTCCGCGCCGACACCCGCGACGTTCAGGGTCCAGCTGACCTTGTTGTTCGTGATCCAGGAGATGTACTGCGGGTTTCATGAGCATTAGACGTCAGCCAGTTGGCATTGGACAAGGAGAGGTGACGCAAAGGCGGTAGGGGTCCCGGGACAAAGCCCGGAGGCCCAGGACAGATGGAGGGAGGGAGCAAAAGTAGCAGGGAGAGGGAAAGAGGGCGGCGGGGGAGGAGGCAGGGAGAGGGACGTACCGCATCCCCATACCCGGGCAAATACTCGAACCCATTCACGGCGAAGCACTGCTCCGTGAGCTGGTAGCAGCTCTGGTCTGTGCGCGAGCGTTAGCGACCGTCAACGGGCGGGGAGAAGGAATGCAAGGAAACGGAAACGCACTAGTAGTCGACACTACAGACGTCGCCTGCTGGAACTCCGACCCCGAGAACGAGTTCTGATGTGACAAGGTCGGGTCCGGGATAATCAGGTTATCGCTGGTGTTAGCCCAGATGTAGCCTGTGTCCAAACGTGTTAGCGCTCCTTCATCCAGTGCCTCGTTATCCGAGGATTGTATCGGAAACGAGGCAGGCGACGCGACGCACCCTTGTTAAACGGCGCCCACTGCGCGGACTGCGACACCTGCCCTAAGTACGGGTCATCTTCCGTGCCCGAGCCGCCGATCTGCGAAATTCACAATCAGCGTCCCACCTTGGAAGGAGAAGAAAGCAAAAAAAACGCACCTGCGCCTCTAGAATATCAATCTCTGGCGCCGACCGCCCGACATACGTGCCGTCGCTGTGTACAGGCCCCGGGTGGCTCTCGCCCATACATGTGCATCTGCAAGCGAGCGTTAGCCGAATTCACAGGCAGATTGCTGGCAAGCGAAAATACCTTGAGAGGCGTTGGCCGGGGAGGTACGATAGTTCCCTAAACGGCAGCGTGTCCGCGTCGCCGCCGCCGCTGGTAAGCGCCGCGGGCGGACCGCCGTTCAGAGTTTGGTTGGCGACGGTGCCGACGTCGCAGGCGTCATAGACATATGGCCACATGCCGTCGAGCGAGGCACCGTACCCCGCGCGCCCGAGGTTGCCCCTGCCGCCATGTCGTCAGTCTCTAAATCACCGAACAAGGGAGGGAGGGGACGTACATCGTCCAGATTGCAGGCCACACTGCGTTTCGTTTCGTCAGTGAGTTTCGAGCAATGGAATGAAGGGCAAGGGCACGAAAGAGAAGGGACACTTACGCCCAAAGACATTCGTCGTGCCGGGGAGCATCACGTTCGCAACGATGAGGCCGCCGGTGAAGCAGAACTGCGGGTGAAGGCGTTAGCGTTAGAATACGCACACCACACAAGGAGTCATTGAAAGGGTGGCTGCACCGTCCACCGTCCATAGCACAAGGAGACGCAGAGGCTCCACTTCGCGTACAGGGAGGAAAAGACTGATACAGATCGAGAGACGGAGACGCAGGCTCGACTCCATCAGCGCCTCCCGCGCCTCGACTTGACCCCCCTCCCCCGCTTGCGCCCCACTCTCCACGTACCCTCACTCACTGGAGACTCAAGGTGCGCCCGGCGGAGCGGAGCAGACGGGGCTCGACCCGCACCTCCTTTAACTCCCCTCCCCGCCCGCCTCCCTCGACTCTCTTCGATTCGACTCCCAACTTCATCCCTCGCCTCTCCCTCGACTCCCCTCGGCCCCTCCACCCGACTCGACACCCACGGAGCACGGATGGGAGCCAAACGCGCGCCACGCACCCCCCCTCCCAGCTCCCAAGCACACCGGTCGCACCTCCCCTTCGCGCCCAGCGGAAAAATGGAATAGCAGAGAACCAAAACACACCTTATTCCACGTACTCATCATCCCGCTCTTATAGCTCATATTGTGGTTGTCCGCCGGGTCCTCGACTTTCGAGAGCGTGATGTGGAGCGCGCCGTCCTTGGTGGAGATCGCGGAGGGGTCGTACCACTCGAGGTCCCCGGTCTGCCAGTAGTGCAGGTCGACGGCTTCCCTGCGTGAGCGTCAGCAAGCGTATTGCACTGGAGGACAACACAAAGGAGAGGACGCACCAATACGGATCATCCCCGGGGTAGAAAGACCTTCCGTCCGTCTCAAACTCGTCGCTGAAGACGAGCTGCAGTGTCTTCGAGGGGTCATGGTACGAGTAGATGTTGTATTCTGACTGTCTGGGTGTCAGCTCTCGCTCTTCCATTCATTATCCTCGCCGACACAGGGGTAACTCTCCGTGCTTGACGACTCAACACCTCGACGGCCCGTCGCAAGGGGGCCCAGCCTCCGTGCTCGGAAGCGAGGGAAGGCGACGAGATGATTATCGCGAGGAACCGAGATGGTCATTTGAGGGTAAAACGAGCAAAACACACCTTGGGCGTATCCAGATCGATCAGCCCCCAGTTCCCGATATTGGGGATCTGGCCCGAAGCGTTGACGTTGAGGAGGCTCACTCTCGACGGGTTCATGAAGTGCGAGGTGACGGGGTAGCCGAGGCTGCGATCCAAAAAATCCCGTATCAGCCCGAGTCGTTCGCATGAGCGGAGGAGGGGAAGGGAACACGGCAAGAGGGACAACACGTACAACAACCCAACGATACACAAACACAGCAACACCAGACACCCCACGTTCTCGAACCCTCTCCCACTGAACATCCCACCATTGCCTTGGTCGGTACGGCGCGGGTCGTGCAGCGCATCGTCGGGCTCTGCGTGCGAGATGTCGAGGCCCCAGCCGGCGGGGTCGGGGGCGAGATGGAACTGCGCAAGCAAAAAATATCAGCATCGGCGCGGAAACGGGTAGGAAGAAGCGGCAAAGCAGAAGTAAAAGGGGCCAATGGCAAAACGGTTATGTGCGGGGTTAAAGGCAGGCAGCCAAGTGAAATCGGAAGCAGCAAGGCCGCTCTGTGCAATACCCGTAATCGCTTCCCCCGTATCCGTACTGGTATAAATACCCCAGACCCCTATACACACTCGACACCGGACAAACGACACCCACCTTCTCAGATATCGACGGCTGGAACGACGACGGCCGCCCCGCGCCTGGCACCCCCGCCATACCTGCTATCATCAATCTCCGACCCCACAAAACTCCCGCGCGGACTCGATGACCGCGGAGTCGATGGCGGCGGGGGCTTGCCGCGCGGAAACGGTGCGCGGCCGTTATTGAACGAAGGCGAGGAGCGGATGGACGGCGCAGGCGAGGCAGCTGGGCTGTGTATCTGCGTCTGCGGGCCCGAGGGCGCGAAGACCAGGTTCGGGCTTGACGAGTTTTGGACGGGCGCGTATGCGGCCATGGCGGGCGTCAAAGCGAGTTCGTCTTGTATCAAACGAGAGTCTCCGAAAACGGCCAAAAGAGGTGTGATTGAGGATTAGTTGAGAAAGAGCGAGGGAGAAAGGAGGGAAGATGGGAGAGTTGGTGGTGATTCCCGCGCGCCTGGGTGATTTCGGTCATCTTTGTGTCTCATCATGCCAAGAGTGTTCCGGGAATTCAATTGTCGTGAGATCTGTCAGTGGGATCGACGACGGTGTTTTTTGGCCGTAGTATGAAACTTGGTTCAACTTGATGCGCTCTCCGCCGTGAGACTCGTCGGGGTGACGATACGCATGTCCATCGGTAGCCTCGAGCAGTAACGAGCTGGCAAGAAAAGATTTGAACAAATTGAAGCTCCCGATATCAGAGGAACTGACTAACCTGTACCCGTGGTCAGCAAACCGCGTTGGCTTGACAGCCGGAGCTAGTGGCAGATGTTGACCAGCTGAAACGGCATGTGCTTTGTACTATTGACAAGATGTTTTGGAAGCACTAGAAGGGTGGCGTGGATGCCATGCATATGCATATCTCCATGCTAGCGTTGGAGAAAAAATATTGACTGCGAGCTGCTGCGAGTCGAGGACTGCCACAGCATGGAGAAGAAAGTGGCGCTGCGCAAAGGGTGTCGACGGAGCCCGGAATCTGCCGATCATCAGTGATCGATGGGATGGGCGATGCGATTACTGATGGCGCATCACAGGGGCAAAGTCCGAACAACGCTTGGCATTCTCGGCAACCAAAAATATCTAGCGAAAAAAAAATTACGGTAGAAAAATTACGGGACCGGTGTCATACGCGACCTTTTTCCCATTTATTCGATTGTTCGCGCCATGATATTGGCTTGGTCGCGACCTCTTGTGGTCTGGCCCCCACTTGAATTTTAATTTCCTTTGTGGTTTCATGAATCCCGAATACGGAGGCGCCGAATTACGCCTTGCTGCTCCAGCTCCAGCAGTGACAGTGGCAAGCTTTCTATTTGGCCATGGGCTTTAACGTAAATTCAAAAATTCACTGCCATGGCTACTCTTTAGGGCATCAAACCGTCCGTATTACGGCCACGGGCACAAAAAATATCCGTAATTTTAAAGAAATGCTAGAAACGAGAAACGGGACGGGTATTAAATATGAACCCGCAAGCGCCCGTTACGTGTGCATTCGATTTTTTCTGTGCTTGTTTTATTCAGTGTTCAACCTCATCCTCTCGGCCATATTCACTTATCAATATACTCTACACCTAACCCGTAAAAACCCATATTGAAACGGGCGTATTTTTTAGAGTGTGAAATAGCGAGACAATACATACAAGACCGCAACCGTTTTCACGATGCCCTAATATTGTTCTTGACGGTTTGTTATCTAGCCTGAGGTCTAGTCTTCGCAAGTCCGCACATATCAGTCAATCTGTACACGTCTCAATTTTCACCCTTTATTTTGTTCCCTTCTGCGACCCTGGCTTCACTTCGCTTACTTCGACATAGTTAACACGCACTTGACATTCAGCGGCAATAGTAACATTGATTCGTCGACAGCATACGTACTGACAGACTGTTGCCGCGTCCCATGCCTAGGCCTCGAACCTGGCATCGCGAAAAAAAAACATCGGAACCTTTGAGTGTCTGTTCAGTGTACGCAAAGCCTTGCAATTTGCATACGGCCTGGACTTGATTATTTCTCGTTGGCATGCTAAGCCATATTTTATTTGGTGATTCCAAATTCAAACTGACCCTGCAGTGCTTAAGTGCCAACGCAGGTACCGGTATAGACATTCTTATCATAAGAGTTTTCGCCCTGTTCTGGGTTCCATTGTGTTGACAACTTGAACCCATCGTCGTCGGGAATGTGGAAGTTCGAAGTTCGAGCTCACTGGTTATTTGTCTTCCTAGCTTTTGTTCGTCTTCTTCCAACGCAGCATGGTTACGGTTTGTGCGAGAAGCACTTCGCCCTCCGTCTCATATCTCTCTCTCAGATAAATGATCATGAGATATCATTCTACCTCTTGATTTTGTTCATCACTCAATTGTTCAGAAATCGACTCCTAGACGTCCTTCGCGTTCATAATACATACTCATCTTACTGAGTGCAAGTAAGCCCGCTGTCGTCTTCTCTTGAGTCGGCAATTAATGGCGTGCCATGGCCAGTCCTATTCCTGTTCCTAGGATTTGTTTGTGGCTTAGGGTATGCCTAGGAAACCCAACTTCCGTGCGTTGTGAGGGTGACCCTTCCTCCGAATGGATACATATTCCATCCCCACCACGACGCTCGTTCCGGTTAGTGGATCCATTTAAATTTTCCGTTGCTCTACTAGTACTCTAGTACTGCAGCCGCTGATAAATATGTCCCATGGCCATAATGCCCTTCCCACTCTTACAGAAAACTTTCCTACTATTATACATTTTGAAAGGTTTGGTCTGGTTGCGGGGATTTTCGCTTTGAACTGAGCCGTCGAATGTAAATCTGCACACAACCATTATTGAACATGGCCTTGGTTTTGCGTGCGAACAAAGTTAGTCGAAGCCAAGCTGGCTATGTCGGGTCTGGCCAGATGCATTCCCGCGGAAATTATGACTCTGTGCACATTACCAATTTTGCAAATACGAACAGGGAACCGTGGGAACGATCGGTGATCTCGGCGATGTTCACTTCTTAAAGCTTTGCGTTGCGAAACAAAATTTTAGAAATAAGACTCTTGGAACAGCTTGGAAAACAGTATTCTTGTAAATTGGATACTAAGAAACAGGAAACTTTATATTCGCTAAAACTGGACCTGGATTGAAGAACCCTAACCGGGATTTTGTTATGGAATCATGATATAAATGCAATTTGAATTTCGGGCACGGGAGTTGTAAGAAATGTGCTCTGTGTGTATTTCATTTCCAGATTGAAACCAAGGACGGCCCTGGGTGCATCCAGATGAAAGATCAGAAACAGCGATGACAACATGATGTAATTACAAGACAACAACAGTAATTTGACAACCGACAATGACTACAATGGATATTGAAGTCCAAGTCGACTTCTGAACACTGCCTTGACTCAGAAATCTCAAGGCCTGTCGGGATTTTCTCACATCCTATGCTTCTCGAGACCATATCCCCTCCCTTGTAACACCTACGCCCCGACCTACTCAGACATAAGTACTATCTCAATGGCTTCCCTTTATGTCCCTTAGTCCCGAACTTTCCTGACTTTGCTGGTCGATAAACGCGTCGTTCTCCGTTGTCGTTTCTCGTTAATTTTATGACACTGAGCGGTGTTCCCGTATATGCACCGTGTTCAAGATTCGTACCCACGATCTTACTTCTGGGTTCTTATGAGCGGCTCCTTTTAATAATATTATTGACATTTACAAGGATAACGCCAGTTCTTCTCTCTATCTCTGTACCACCGTTTAATACGAGTGCATGTCTCCAATTTTCACTAACAGACCACGATATATGTGCACCACAAGTTGAAACGAACGGACTGCATATCGAGTACAAAGCGCTCAATACATATCCCTCGGTTGTTCCTCATTCGTCGAACTCGATCACTAGGTTCTGTCCCGATCTCCAGCGTTTTGGTCCCACCGACCCCAGACGCACAAGACCCCGTAGACCTAGATCGTCTATCTCAGGGATCCGCTGACGGTAAATGTCCACCACGATCTCGTTGTCGCAATGTTCATACATGAGGACCAACTTAGTGTTTCTGCGCGGAGGAGGCGAGTCAGCATTCTGAACCACAGGGTCCGTGAGCATTAGCGTGAGCGACCGGTTGAGTGCACCAGTTTCACTTTGGAGTTTCAAGCTCGGACATCGAATGTGACAAGCGTAGAATCGCGGGTGGTCGTCGGTTGGCCAGAATTGCTATTGATGAGTTACTTACTTTTATAAACAGTGGCAGGGGTGAATGGACGTACAATGACTTGGGGAATTGTAGGTGCTGGGAGAATGCGCTCTGTGAGATTGCACTTCTCAATGCTGGCATCCAGGGTTCCGAGAAATATTGAGTTGATATGGGAAAGGTGCTCGCTGAGCCGACGTTTGTATCTCGATTCATGACCGTCGATCCATCGATCATTGAAAGTATCCCTTCATGAAGGGGAAACAACATCGACCACTAGGGAACCCAGGGTCAATGGTACACCGATACCTAACGATATGCCAAGACCCAGAATCCCCGTGGTGGTGGTGCCAGCAATAGACGTGGCGACGGTATAACCAATGGACGCCCCCGTGCACCGCATTTCGCTGATAATGGTGTCTTTTCTTTTGGCTTGTATCTTAGGCAATGTGTCGCGCCATTTGCGCGAAAGGCAGTGACACAAGCTCTGTGCCCCCCTAAGGGGGGCGCTCAGCTGCACGCCAGTGGGAGCCCCTGTCTTCTCCAGGTAGCCGGGTAAGATGGCACTCAATGGTTATCGTTGCTGTATAAATATCGATGAGATGCATATCAAACAAGAGTGCCACAAGTGTGGCATGAAAATAATCCTCGTTCATAGGAGCCTTCGTCAGATAGGTGGCGATCGTTGCGGAAGACTGTATGAAGGTTGAAGTGGGGCCAGTGAGGGTTATGAGAGGCGCGAGGATATACGTCTGGAACATCGAGGGACATCAACATTAATGTTGATTTTGTCGATCTCCGAACTCAAGTTCGCACCTCTATGTAGTACTTCTCGGCCGCGCGCTTGAAAATAAACCTTTCAAGTTCTGAGATATTCACGCAGGTGTTAACACGTACGAATTCAGCCATAACCTTTCGATGCCATTCCATTGTCATTCCATTGTCGTTCGTAATTCCGCTATCCCTTGGAAAACACTGGTTTTAAGGGGCAATTGCTCCAGAGCCGCTAGTAAGTCGACTTCGCTTTGGTGATTGTGCGAGAAGATCGTAGCTAGTAGTCCCGCAGTTTCGGTCCAGAGTTCGACGTTCTCGGCGACAGCATGCAGCCGAGATATTGGCTGCCAGGCCACGCTTCGCAGGTAGCATTTGACCAAGAGAGAAAGGCAGGTCATAAATGGAATTCCATTTTGTCTTTTGTGGGACCGCCCGATGGCCAGAATTCCGGGCCTTTTCTCTAACAATCCAGGACTATTGAAAAAGTCTTTAGGGTAGGGTAACGTATGACCTTGATTTCATCAAGTGCAGTGGTAAGTTTCGAAGTTGAAGTTTCCAAAATCATGGCGTGCAACAATGTGGTTTTAAGGGTGAGGAAAGGTCGAGTTTGAAACAGCAGAGAGGGAAAGAACGTCCCCGAAGAGAAGTCGAGTCCGAGTCATGAATCGAGATCGAAAATGTTCGAGTGCAATTTTGGCCGTTTGAACGTAAACACCTGAGAATTTGCCGCATAAATAGGCTAAAGCTGTGGTGCCGCGTCGGCAAACTGAGGACCAGACGCATCAAGCGCAAGAACAAAACGGAGGAAAATGAACACATGGGAACTTTCGCACGCAATTGAGTCACGTACACACGGCCGTGGATGTTTCAGAGTCAGAATCCCATCTTGCGCAGTGAGTCTTCTCAACCGTAGTGACTTCTTCTGCGTTCTCAGGTCGACTGAAAGAGTTGCTTGCTTCGACTGAAGATTTCACGCGCAAGGCAAACGTGTCCAGCTCCGGCCTGTAGACGAGATAGCCAATAGAGGTGTAAGGTCTATACAGGGAGAAAGACAAGTAGAATGCAGGGACCATGATGATCTAGTAGGCTTGGGTTTAAGCGAGGGTAGGTGCACGAGAGGATGGAATTCGAAGTGTTGCCTGAGACCCTGAGACTTAATCCATGGTTCCCATTCTCATGTCGACGAAAGAGTTCCATTTCTTCGATGCATCAGCCCAGAAAAATCAAGATTGGGTTCCACTGACGCTGGTCTTGTGGGCCTAATTTGACACGAAATCTTACGCGCCGACGACTCCGCAATGCGGACCTTGTAGCCTTCGGAGATGGCGGGTGTGTGCAGCGACGGTCTACAGAAAAGTACGACGGGATGTCGAACAGTTTCAGATTCAGTCTCCGCATGGACTCGAAGGAAGGACAAAATAAGACCAACTCATTGTGGTCGGACGACAGAGCTGCGACTATGTTCTTGAGCACCAACCCGATGTCAGGTCTAGTCTCGTATACAAGACTTTCTTTACTTTTGTGAAGATAGTATGTCAGGTCAACGTAAACGCAAAAACTAGAAACTTGAAGTCTGACCAGTAATACTTGAGGTCCTGTGGAAAACCCAAGAAAATGCTCGCCGTAGTAGCGGGACTATAGGAAATGGTGGGTAATGATAAGAACCAGAGCTAGTGGGCGCATCTGGGCGCATGTTGGCAGGCCGCAAGATGAGTGTTCCGCATCGGTACCATCAGATTGGGCTTGAGAGTTCAGGAGCGTAAAGCATGGAAGGAACCGTAACGGGCATGTTTGTCGGCAGCACAGCGGCGCAGCGCCAGACATCGGCAAAGATCCATCGAAACAGAAGCGCAAAACAAGAAGTGTTGCATGTTTGTACAAGTGGCGCTCCGTGTCAGCGACCCATTCGGGAAACACCGTACCGTCTTGACAACAACAAGACAACAACCACCACAACCCAAATTCCATGCCTCTTCTCCGCCTTCCGCCAGAGGTTCGCGGTATCATTTTCGATTTCTGTTTCCCGCCACCAAAGACCTCTGTGCAAATAATCCCCTATCGTATCTCCTTGCCTGCATGTCGACTCAATCTTCCTGTGGCTTTGTACCGTGTGTGCAAACTCATAACCTCGGAACTCCCGCCGCTCGCGGTAAAGTTGCGTCGCCTCGACTTGACCTATATCATCCAGGGTCGCGTGCTGGAGGCTGGCTTTCGACCCGAGTACGACCGAAGACCAGACGATGACTACTACAAACATTTTGCCTTCATCATGCGTTTTGCAGAGCGCGTTAGGCTCGTCGGCACCGGTCCATTCCGCTCGATAGGCGGCCCTATGGGGGCTCCGTCGCCAGTTCTTATTCCTGGCCGAGAGTGTGCACTGAAAGTACTTGAGGTCCAGCCGCGCACATGGAGCCTGCAACACCTTGCGGGTGTCGTGCGGGAACGTCTCAGCCAATTGATTCGGCACCCGGACGTTGCGGCGCGTCTGGAAGTGCGTCTCATCCGGGAGACCGACGATGCGCTTGGAGATGATGAACAGATCAAAGCAGTATTGCGGGAGTATCAGGCGGGTAAAGAGAGAGGCACAGTGCGGACGCACTTCTACGTTGATTTGACGGAATTGGATAGCTCCCCCGACATCAAGACGGACTTTCGGGAATTCGAGGCGTGGCTGAAGAAGATTCAGGACTTGAAGCGGACGTGAAGCATGTGGGCCAGCGTTCGAATACAAGGCGGACACTGGGGGCCAGGTTCAGTCACGACAATGACTAGAGCTGTGGAGCAGAGCAAAACCACTCGTCACCCCAGTGGGGGACGCTCTCTCATCCCACCTATGTTTCCTTTGCGTTGAACGCCTGAATCCCCGTCCACCTTGACCGAAGCCGCGTCGCGTCGTGTATATACATATTCATTGCAACATTCAGAAATATATACCACTACGATATGAAGCAACGGTAAACGCATAACAAGTACATCAATATATATGCATTCGCAGTCCATCAATTTAAAGCAATAAGTATCTGGGCTGTCGGAAGGCTGGAGTACGACTTCGGGTTTCAGGGAAACGAAGTAATGGAAGGGATGTTAAGGTAAGGGCGAGGGAAGAAACAGTGCGGGAAGAAACTAATCAGCGGTAGCACCCTTAAAGATGGCATCTGCACCGAGGCCGTCTGGCCCACCAGGCGGAGCATATGCTCAATAATTTCCCGCAGCGTCATGGCATGCCAGCTCGCGAGCGTACGTTCGCTGCTGTGCCCCACGGCGGTCGTGAACACGCAGTCGGGCTTGATCGCCAGCTCGACGGGTGTCGCGACGCCGCTGCCGCTGGGGCTGCTCTTACAGCTGCTGCTTGTGTCCGAGTCGAGCAGCGTAACACTGAGGAGGGCGTCTCCACCTTCGCCTTGGTCGCGCCTGTGCTGAAGAGGATGAGGGTGAGGAACGGCTGTCCATCTGCGGGACGTGTAAGTGAGGACATACGCAGGAGAGGAGGGAAGGCCGGGAGAGCACATACCTGGTCACCCCCTGCGCAAAAGAGATAAAGCGGCTTTGCGATCTTGCCCTATTATCTCGTCAGCGACGCCGCTCGCCGGACAGACACAAACGCAAGCGTACCTTGTTCACCGCGATTGGCCGCACCTCCAGGTTCTTCCCGACGAGCACTGTCCGCCACCCGTCTGTGCAGAAGCGGGAGGGCGACATGCGTATCTTCAATGGGGCGCTTGTGCGCAAGGTCGTTCTCGAGCAGGTCTCAAGCCTGTGTACATTGCTTTGAGCTTCGGTGAAAGGATGGGCAGAGAGGACTCACCCCACACCGAATCGCTCGCACGAGAATGCTGCGTAAACGAGCTTTTCTTCATCGCCACTACGCTCCGCATCGTGCGCGCCGTGTAATGCCGGAACACCTCCTCCGCCCATCCAGCTTCTCCGTCAAACTAACCCAGTTCTCTTCCTCAGGCGCGCGTATGAATCCCCGGCGCTACGCCCAACGAGCTTGAGGTGCCACAGGTGATGCTCGAGGAACGCGCCGTCGCGCCTGGAGATGATGTACGCGACGTTGACGGAGAGCTGCTCGAGCGTGGTGAGCGTGGAGGCGAAGGGATCGCCATGGAGGACGTCTTGACGATCAGCGTGAGGTGCCCTACCGAGCCACGTTAATGAGTATGAGATGGAGAGCAAGTGGGGAAGGGGATGGAAGAAGCGCACATCGTAGTCAAAAAAAGAATAGTTGCTGGGCGGCACGGTACCGGCTCTTTGGTACATGGTGCGGGATGGAGGGTATCCGGCAGGCGGTCTCCTGTCAGTATATCTGCGTTAGCACACGGCAGAGGGGCTCTGACCACGACGTGCACCTTTCCACCCAGCTGCCCAGGCAGCAATGCGACGTGACGACCTTGTGCAGCGCCGAGTGCCGCACGAGCTTCTTTGGCTCGGACATGAGGAGGTCATCGTTGATGGGGGTGGCGACGTCCTGGGGATTCGTTAATGCGTAAGTGATGAATAAAAAAGAATAAGGAAGCACACACCCCAAAATTCCACGAATTCACTGTAAGTGAAAAATCCGTGTGCTTGCTGATGACCGGGACGACCTTTTCATGAGGCTCTGCATGCGAATCAGCATCAGCGTCTGCGTTTACTCGCAAAGGGACAAGAAGGACGCGCAGTAAGGAAAAAGTAAGGAAAGAGAAGGGCGCGCGAAGTAAAAGACGAAGGTGACGGACCGACGCAACAATGAATTCCATATTCGTCGCATTCATCCCGTTGCACAGGAGCGTGATCACTGTCAGGTCTACCCAGCTCACGAGCCTCGCGCGCAATTTGTTCTTTTGACGGTCTGGCAGTTGGTGCGACGTCAGTACAAAGAGCGATAAAAGGACAAGATGATGAGAGGAGACGCAAGGGGAAGCAGGGAAGGAAGTGGAGGAGGAGAAAGCAGAGTGAGAGGGCGGAGAGGAAGTGACGAGCATCCGTTGCCCGCGATCGCATCCGTACGATACGCCGCGTCGGGTCGCAATATCTCGCTCTGATGCTGTTTCCCGCGTCATGTCGCGAACGCGCTCGATCTCCTCGAAATAAGATAGGCGTCACATCAATCCAGCACGTGTTTATGTAAGCAGAAACATCACGTCACGAAAATGGTTTCTCCTCCTTCCACAAAGATTTTTTGCCACATCTGAACTCATCAAACTGTAGCTAGGATGCATATCTATCATTTGATGCAGGGGTTTGAGCCAATATTTCCATCTTGTCAAGTTATAAGGTGATCTTTCTAAAAAAGGTAATCCAACTCCAAAAGCTTCCAAACTGTTTTTCGACGCTTTTGGCACAAAGTTGTAAAAAATTACCCTCGAGATTTGGCGGAGCACAGCCACAGACACGTGATACACGTGACCTTCTCGCACACGCCTGGACCGCGTAAATAATACAACTCTGGGCAAACTTTGGGCTCGAGGATCTTATTGGTTGCTCTGAAAGCACAATAAAACAATCTGAGGCCTATTTGATGACCTATGATTGCAATTTTCAACATCTCTGCTGATATTAGCCAACAAACAAGGTTCTGTTCGTTTATATTTGAGTATAAACTGTGTCTGTAAAGCTGTAAATTCACTATCTAGGTCTATACACAAGAGAAAATTCTCTTCTTCAGGTCACTTCCACATTTTCATGCAGCAATAGAGTTGTAATGGTTTTGAACATGATAAAACTCGCAGGGCTCTTCATCAAAATGAGTCCCTGTGCCATTTTCCCTCTAATCTCGGGAACTAAGATTGAGTATATGCCCCAAGCAGCAATTCCTTTTTTTTTCTTGCCTCTGGCGGCGCTAGAAACACTTTAATTTTTTTCGACCTTCGAGATTTGGCGGTGGCTGTGCTGTGGCTGTGTGCTGACTAAAGGTGCGGGATTGATGTGACGCCTATCTTATACGCATGGACGCACAAATAGAAATTGACAGGCGGAAAACAAAACTCACCAATGCACGAAATCCAGAGTCCCATACTCGCCACCAATTCCCCAATCCGGGCTCGAGCTTGCAGCAGTTTGCTCTACAAAAACATCGGGATATTCCGGGGCCGCGTGGTGGGAGGCTCGGACGAGCTTAGCTTGCGCGCTGAAGAGATGGGTCGTGACGCCACAAGTTCCTTGATTTGACGCTGGCAACCGTTTGAATGGCGAGGTTTGGGGTGGAAACAACGGCGGGTATGATTACGCTTGTGAGCACTCCCCCCGGCCCAGTAGTATTGGCATGCCGCACTTTGAGCTTGACTCTTGAAAAAAAAGTTGAAAGAAGCAGTTGTAGGGGCGAGTTTTGGACCTTTGATAGAGGTTTCTGATCGCGCGCGGCTTCAGCGCAGGCAGTTGGACAGCAACAGGGGTCGATTGAGACGGAAGTGCAGAGCAGCAACGCAAGAGCAAGTGCAAAGGGCTTCGGTACTTGTTTGTTACACCACGATCTAGTCAAACACAAACACAAACACCGCCCAGTGCCCATTTAGGAAATACGTGGTGTTTGCACAACCACGACAGCGAAATTTGATGTCCCTCCTTCGCATTCCGCCGGAGGTTCGCGATATCATCCTTGATTTCTGCTTCCCGCCGCCACGGACCCCCGTGCAAATAATCCCCTACCGTATCTCTTTGCCTGCATGCCGGCTCAATCTCCCTCTCGCTTTATACTGCGTATGCAAGCTCATTACCGCGGAATTGGAACCGCTTCCAGCCAAATTGCGCCGTCTCGACTTTACATACATCATTCGCGCCCCCTCACTGCTTAATGTCTGGAGGCCCGAGTATGGTGACAAACACGACGATGACTACGACCATTTCGCCTTCATCATGCGCTTTGCAGAGCGCGTCCGCTTCGTCGGAGACGGTCCAATCTGCTCGCATGGTCGCCCGCTTGGATCTGCGTCCCGCGTTCTTCGTCCTGGGCCAGAGTGTGCCTTGAAAGTGCTGGAAGTCCAGCCGCGCAAGTGGCGCAAATGGTACCTTGCTAGCGTCATGCTCAAATATCTCGGGCCGTTGACTACACACCCGGACGTCGCAGCACAGCTCCAAATACGTCTCATCCGGGATGCCGACGATCCATTGGTGGACGACGAAGAGGTCAAGGAAATATTGCGCCAGTACCAAGCATGGAAAGATCGGGGCGAGTTGCATGGGCCCATCTTCGTCAACTTAGCGGAATTGGACACGCCCCACCAGACGCCCAACCCGGACTTGCGGAAAATCGAGGTGTGGCTGAAGAAGTTTCAGAACGTCAAGGATATCGAGCATCGTTCGATTCTCGATGGAATATTGGCTGGAGACAGCGACGAAGATGTCTAGAAGGGTACCATTCATGTCGCATCTCATTGTCAGGATACTCCGTTCAGCCGGTATGCTTCACTGCACAAGCACACACCGTATTGATCTGTTCTCAACCATCCAGCAGATTATTTTGGATTTTTTTCTGTGCACCCACAACAACAATGAGAGAATGGATATGCATTTGAGGAGACCTGCAGAGCTGTGTTTCAGATCTCATTCCTACCTATTATCTAAATTAATCCTGATCCTGTCGTTCCTTTAACCGCCCTCACCGCCGCAGGAACGACCGATGTATTCAGCGGGTTCGGTGGTATGCATCGGCTGAGCTTGAAAAAAACAATTGTGGGCTCAATTTTGCGGGCTTGACGGGTGGTGGGCTCATTCCAGCCTCCATGTACAATATATAGTATATGGGAAACACCGCTCGCGCCATTGTCAACGGCACCGGCTCTTCGATGTGGGCTCCGCAGCCTCTTCCTGGGTCTGAATTCGATTGACGGACTTGCATCCACTTTTAGTAACAAGACACCGTTTTTGGATTCGGATGACGCCGCGGCGGGCGCATTTGAAAATCTGCTGTCTTGCACCACATACTTACTTTCCATATTTAGTGATGAGAGACTAACAGTTTGTGCGGATATTGCGCTAATTAATTTTACTGGGAATTTGGGATCCATCGACGGCTAACCTACTACAGCTTAGCTGAAATCGAAGTGCTTCGTTAGTCAAATTCAGGATCCATCGACGATCCTGAATTCCCCGGCAACTGTCTGAGCGGTAACATGTATTGTGCTGGGTTCGTGCTGCCCTCCAGAGGTGGGTATGTCGGTGCCTTTGAGTCGCCGCTTTGGTAGGTGAGAGTAACCGCAAGGCCACCGGAAATGGCGTCCTGCAGATGCGGGATGATATCGAATTGCATCGGTCGATAAAATGTCACTGTAACCGACGCAAGATTCGTCCTGGACTGGACAAATCGCAATAGGGACTCGTCCGATACGAGGCAAAGGTGGAGTTCAACGCGCTGGAGCAAAGGACACAGGACGGAATCGTGACCAGGGGTGAGATGAAGGAGGAAATCTTTATCTCCCTCGCGGGACTTCCAGTAGCGCCAAATATTGGTCTCCTCTGTCTGCTCCTTGGAACGCGGCTCCGTGAACAGAATTAGCTCCTCCAGAAGCGGCATGTCCGCCAGAGACGCCAATAGATTCTCGCAGCCTAATCCCTCGACCTCGAGACGGAGGTACTTCATTGACCTCGGCGACGGAATCAATCGCGTGAGGTCGACGTTGTGAGCATTCTCTAAGTAGAATGAACGCAATTCCGGGAGCGATATGTGGCTGAAAAACTGAGGGCCAATGTTATCCGTGGGGCATATGATGGCCAAACGAGAGAGTTGAGGTAGAATGAAAGGTGGGATAATGGCTGAATCTTCTCCCGCAGCCTCTTCAAGACCAAATTTGCAAGTTTGCAGCGCAGTGCACTGAGCAAGTATCGCGAGCGCACGGCCGAATGAGACGAGGGGAGCCGTGGGCCAGAAATCGCACATGTCCAAATGAGTCAAGGTTCCCCATGAAATCGCCGAATTCGCAAATGAGTAAGTGCCGGTGAAGGTAACTCTTCGAAGGCTCTTGGTTGCCAAGAAATCGAACGGCCAGGACGCAAGGATATTCCGGTCATCCTCCCCAGGTGATGGTGGGCAAAGTGCTATCGACCGCAGCTGGGGTACATCTTCCGACGTGAGCCCGCCTAGTGCATGGGCCGCGGTGCTGGGCAGGGTGAGGTGCACATGCTTCCATCGATGGGATACGGACGCAAATGTTTCCAAAAGCGGCGAGATATCGCAGTTCCAGTCGGACGCCATGGAATACACCATCGAAATATTGAGAGGAACGGATCCCGACCTCTTCAACCAAGTTTTGACCAGAGTCATGAGCGCTCAAATTTCGGCGGGGGAGGAACAACGATGTGGAAAGACGCCCAGAGTTGAGGCGTCGAGAGAGCCACAGCTCGCCAGGATTTACAGACTCGGCATAATAATAGGGGCGCTTCGTTGGAGCTAATGGTAGCGTTTCTGGTGGAGGGGAGCGTCGCAGTAAACACATTCCTAACAATATCTTCGGGGAGCCTGCGGGCTGGTGACAGCAACGCCAGATGGTCATCTATAAAATGCTGCAGCTTCTCCCGTCTATTGACGGCATCGTCAATCATAGATTGAAGACGGCTGATCTCTTCGGTGACATTCGTTAGGTCCTTTAGCGGCCCTTCAAGAAAATCGCGTATGCTGGCGCATTCGATGTCCGAAAGAATCGCGTTGGTGCGAAGAACTTTTTCGAAAGGAGATTGCACGAGTCTATCATGAGATTAGTTTGTATGCAGCGGGAGGTTTTCTCTCTTACTCCTCGGGCGCGGAGAACTGAATGGGAGAGAATGACATCGTGGTTTGAGAAGAGTCGTCTTTGCTTCACGTGGTAACATTGATGGCGGTCGCACTGACAGTGACACAGTGCCTGGCAATGTTCAACTCAAAAAATATATATATTAAATTGATCAATTCAGCAATGGCTCCTTTTTCTCGTTGGACGAGGGAATATATCAAGTTACGAGCCAAGTCAAGGCTGAGTACATTCGAAATCAGGAATAATTTCTCAGTTGAGGCCCGCATCGGCCTGCTTGAAACTTGGAAAACGCATAGATGAGCCTTCAATCGAGTGAGTGACCAAACAAGGCTGCAGCTCATCAGGAAAACCAATCTTAGCTATGGTTGCTATGCAACACTGGATAGTGCTAGACAGTGCTGCATAGTACTGCATAGTAACCATAGCTTCATCGAGTTTTCCTGATGCCTTGAAATGGAAAATATGAAAGGAGAAACATCCGCCGCACCTATTAGTTCATTGTTTTCGGCCAAGGATTTGAGCTCAATAAGCGTTGTTTGAATGTTACTGAAGGGCCAAGAAATCCGAAGTGATTTCTACGCTGCATTCCCCAGAGTAATGTTCCCGTGACTCGAAAAGTCGAGTCACGACTTGGAAAGTCGACTTCATTTCACGTTCAACTCGACTCGACTCGACTTGGTCGAGCCGAAGTCACTCGGAGTGACTCCGAGTCGACTCAAGTCGGTCAGGTCGGGGTATTTTCCCCAAATTATTTGAATGCTCATAGCATTTAGGCAGGATGGTTTAGGAAAGCTGTGGATGAACAAATTTGAAACTTCCTTTGCAGGAAGTGTCAAAAGAACGCTTAAATGCCTTCATACAACATCTCTGGAGTTGTTTTACAATCTGGGTCAATTCAAAACGCTTTGAATGAGATACTGGAATTTTTTGGAATTTTTTCGGTTTTAATCCGGGCTCCGAACGGCGCAACTGTGACCAAAACGTGACGCCGTCACATCATGTCACAGCCGTGACATTCAAGTACCGCAAAATTCAAACTTGCTCAAAACCTGTTCTAATTGCTTTTACAGACAAGAATGAACATTTTCCAAAATTACCCCGACTCAAGTCACTCAGGTCGGTCCAAGTCGACTTGCACCTGACTTGGAAGTCACTGTGAAGTCGCCAAACGACTCGACTCGACTCGGTCCAAGTCGGCGGTCCGAAGTCGACTTGGCGAGCCCAAGTCGCGAGTCGCGGCAACATTACCCCAGAGCCCTTCTGATCAGAGCCGCCATCGTCTTCGGTTGGCTCGCATTAATGTGATGTCCCGCTTTAACTGGATGTCGGTCAACGCTGGTTCCACCCATCACGCTCTCCATGTCGGCGATGATCTGATTCTGCATCTCCGGGATGACAGCTTTGTCCTCCTCGCAAAGCAAATAAGACACAGGTATGTCTTTGTAGGCTGCGTATGTGAGTTTCTGGCAGAAGCTTGCTGCCACATGCTCTCTCATTTTCGATGCCCAAACGGATGCGTCTTCCGGAGGCATGTCGGAGTAGTTACTCCGCGCATAGTCTGCGCTGATTTCCAAATATTCGTTCTTCAGCTAGCGGGAGTTAGCTACAGCGACCTCCAATATATGCCGGTGGACCTACTTCAACCCCATGCAAATCCATTTCTATATCCCTAAACAAAGCCATAACGGGCTGTCCCTCGGCCGGCACCACCGCCGCAACAAACACAATCCTGACGATGCCGCCTTCTTTTTTGCCCTTTTTTTCGCACGGTCTTGGCAAGCCCTTTGGAGGCTTCGCACGCCACGACGCCGCCGTACGAATGCGCCACGAGGACGACGTCTTTGCCCTCCTCTGTGAGCTTGGATGCCACGGACGCAACCACTGCGGCGTCGTCGTACATGCTGGGAGCCTTGTCGCGGCGACCGACGGTTTCCAGCTCCACGCCATGGACAGAATATCCGTGGGACCGGAGGTCAGATATAACGGCCGTGTACAGGGGGGAGAGGAGAGAACGACGCGGGGATGATAATTATCGTTGGCTTTGTGGTGGACATGGTAGACAAGACGAGAGTGAATGGTTCGATCTCAATTGGGATGAGCGAGTTTTCGATATGTTCCCTGAGTAAGCTTGGCCTGCCGCGGGAACACCTGATTAGAGTTAAATTCCGAGAACCGACCTCAGAGAAGAGAAGCACGATTATTCTATTGCTTAATACCGCAGCCGGTCACTACGGCAGGCCACTTGGGTAACTTACCTGCAGCCTGATGTTCGAGTTGCCTGGGAAAAGAATCGAAGGATGTTGAAGAAACAGCCTCAGAAGTCTTGAGCAATCGTAGCAGTAGATTCATTAAGAGGCCTTCCAAACAGAGGCCATAGAAAAAGCACGCTTCGCGCCAAACTTGAGATGAGCTGACTATCGTCGACGCCTAGTCGCCGGCTAAAAGAAGCAGAAGGAGATCGGTCCGGATCCTTGTGAAAGATGCGGCCGCCAAAGAAGCCTTTAGCGCATGGCACGAGTTATGTGGTCCGAGTTGGCTGGAAGCTAAAATGTGTTCATTGTTCCCCCTCGATATACGACGGTGCTCCGAGTCGACGCTGCCTCTGCTGAGTTGTTGAAGGAAGCTGATGGCAGTCCTGGTTAAGGGCCAATCTTTTGCTTCCAATTGAACAGGCCCCGCAACACAGACTTTCACGAGATTGAGGCGTGGCCGAGTTTGTAGACGTGAACCCGGCCGGGTATGGCGCCAAGTGGTTGTGCTGCGGAACGCAGGAATCCGGAGAGAGCGGATCAGCGATGATCGATGCGTGATGTATTTGCGATCAGTTTGCTCTTCTTTCGCTAACAGCTGACAAGTTTTCTTCGAGTCAGGAATGTTACTAGGGATCCGCTGAAAGCGCAAGGTGCTCCCGAAGTGCGTAATCATTATTACACAGCTCCTTTTTCTCAATGCAATTTTTTTTCCTCCCTGGTCCCAATGATTTTGGTATGGGCCAAAAGCTATCACGAAAGCGCATCTTTTGATCTGGTTTTCAGAGCAATATACCCCGAATTGAATGTTTTTGAGGGCATTTAGTCCCTCAAGGACCGTCAGCCACTGCGCGCATAATTTGTTCGTGTTTACATGCAAAATTCAGCCCTGTCCCCTCGTCACGTGTGTTAGCCAATAATTGCTCGCTTCGCTCGCAATAACGGAATATAGTTCGTACCTCGCTGGTTATAGCAAGATTCTTCATTCCGCAGCCCAAAATTTCTGCGTTTTTTTTTTCGCAGAATGGTCTTTTTAGCCTGCTGCTTGTCTGCTTTGCACCCGCTTCCGAGTCTCCAACCGGTTCAAAAGGAATGGTTCATGCGACTGAGGCTGGGCCGCTGCGTTCGCGCGCATGGGATTCAATGCGACCGAGATGATCAGCCTGGTTGCTTGTGGCCATAGTCTGGGTACGCCTCAACAACAAACGCTCGGCTGCCTCCTTTATGCGTGCTAGGCGGTGTGCGCCAGGCGGACTTTCCCTTGATCGTGACTGAGGACGTTCTAACCGGCGTTCAAGATTTTTCGTCAACCATAGGCTTCGATAACACAGTGAGGTCTGCAATTGCCAGGAGTCTAATTATACTCACGGGTATTGGAATATCTGGACAGCACGACGCAGAATGTGCAGGTTGTTGGCTCGAAAGTTACCACCCATTCAGATATGCGTATCTTCTCCAGCGATGGCAATGTCACAATGCAACAGTAATTCCCATCGTTGCCTGTCTGGGTACTCAATGTACTGATGAAAAATCATCTCGTAGCTTGGCTTCGCCGAACACGTTCAATCAGGTCTGCGCATACCTAATCGAACGGATGATCAATCTGGTTCCGAGCACCGTAACGCTCACAGATCCTATTGAGCCCATCGACTTCAAAGGCTTCCATGCTGTCCTGTATCTCGTGGACGGATCGCTGGGTTTCTTGGCGAAACTCCGTGTATGGTCATTTTTTTACTACCAATAATTCACATCTCTGAGACCTCTGCTATGGTACTTTAGATCGTCGACAGCGACCTCAATCGCGCTGTGACCATGTTCTGGACGGAGCGGACCGGGACATTTTGCCCGGAGGTGGGCTGCTCTACCTCGTCGTCCCAAGTCCAACCTGTCGATTCATCTTTTCTGGCCTCTCTCAAGGGCATAACGGGATTCACTGTGCATTCTTTCAACGCCTCAATTGATCTCGCAACCTCTATCTCACATTTCTGGTTCGAGGTGAACATCAACGACGGATCCGCTCCTTTAATCGTCGACAACCACGGTACGAACTACACCATTGATCAAGACGTCCTTTTGTTCGATCCAGACCGCTCCAGCGACGACGTCTTCGGTTAGCACTTTTTCGACATGAACCTGGAGGAAGGGTCGACGACACCGCCATGAGCCAGGCCTTTCCAGATGTGCGCAACCCAATGTCGATTTTCGCGCGGTGAATCTGTCTTACACTGAAACAATGCCATGTTTGGCATTTAGACTGGAGTAGAGAAATCAATTATCTAGAATGTAATTACACGCTCGGGACTCTCAGTATTATGGGTGAATTACATCAATACACAAGTTACCGTGCCTTCAAACAGTCAACCACACGCTCGCTTTGCCCTTGGAAGGGTAGAACACGACCATCATGCTTTGCAGATGAAGAGTCGTCATCCTGTTTCCGTTCTTGACTTTACTGACTCCGAAGACCTCCCCTGCCTGGGAGTTATTGAGTTCTGCGACGACAACGGGAGAGTCTTGCGAGAAGTCTGAGAGCCAGGTTAGAATACAAGCCAAAGCGCATGATTCAGGCAGTACGCACCTGCCGGCGTAATAGATGCGTGTCCGCCAAAGAATGAGCGGAAAAACGCGACATCCATGGTAACCTGGCCGCGGAAGCACATGAATTTGAAGGTAGCTGGGTGAACGTGGTAATGACACGTACGTTGATGCGCATCCTCTGCGCTTCGTACTTCTCAAGCCGTAGAGCGGCCTTGATTCTATCCCCGAAATCTTTCTTGTTGAGAGAACATGTTCCAACAGAGGCGGGTGCCTTGGGCTTGGATTTCTTCGTGGCAGCTGCCTTGGGCGCATATTCATCGTCGGTGTCGTCGCGCTGGGTGAATCGCAGATCAGTCCATGACGATAGGAGTTGGAGGAAGGAAGGCGACCTTGCGCTTGATGAGAGTTTCGAACGCGTCAGACATTTGATTCGAGCTGATGCAAGAGCTGATGATGGCAGAAGTAAAGGAAGAGAACGAGTCGAGAGATTTAAAAAAGGCGCGATGAGTCACACTTCACGTGGGCGTGACCGGCTGATCGCAAACTTCGCAAGTTTTTGCGGAACTCCGCAATATTATTGAGTAGTGTCCGTCAGGTTGATAGCAATACATAGCAAAAGTGTCGAGGTAAATACCTCCCTGGGTAGCCCTGCACGAAATGCCCACGCCCAAATCCACATCTAGAAATCACTCTACTAGTAGGTCCTTATCATCCGACTCGACGTCGGACTGCGCCTTCAGGAAACGCTGCAATACCACGTACACTACGGCGAGCGAAATGCTGAGCATGTACAGCGTCTTCAGCGGGTGTGCGGAGATGTACGCGTCGGCAGAGTAGAGATACTGTGAAAACAATCGGTCAGGATGGAAGAATGGGAAGGAGGGAAAAGATACATTCCTGCATAGTCTGCTGCGCGAGGCTGTGGCAACCGTGTACCTTCTCCGCCTCCTGCGCGGACGACGAGGGCCGAGGTGACCCCGCCACGTCCACCAACACAGAGAAGATGCTCTCCGCTGTCAGCTTGAGCCGCTGAGGCTCCGTCCCTTCCTCGACGTGCCCCTCCGTGGTGTATATTTTCCCATATCCAGGGCTTCCTTCCTATTTGCGCACGCCGATGAATCATCAGGAACGATATTCAGGAAGGAGGAAAGAAAATCAATGGAGCTACGCACCTCGTGGTCGACGATGTAGACTATCACCCCAATATCCTCCGGCGGCGGCGGCGGCGGTACTATCCCCGTCATCCCCCCATGGGTTCTCCCACGCAAACTGCACTGTACGAGGACGCTCTGCGGGGCGTAACGAGTACCACTGGCGCGCAATCTTGTGTATGCGATCAGCGACGCTGTCCACTGTGTCTGTCACCGGCGACGCCATGACCGTGATTGGCTGCGCCTCCATAATGTCCCACGTGTCTTGCTTGAACTCCATCGCAGGGGGAGGGTAGATGCCGCCAACCTTGATGAAGGCCTTCAGCTGCATCAGCTTACGAGGACCGGTGTACTCCACTCCTGGACTGTCGTCCCTGGAGAAGTATATGAGCGTCGGTTCCGTCGCTGCGCCCAATGTTATGCCGTGAGCATTGCAGAAGCCCAGGTCGTCGATCCCGCCGCAGTTGACCTCCGCAATGGTCGTGCTCCCCCGCATGGCAGTGGCGAGGGCCCGCCAGACCTCCAACTGACACCGATCACTACTGTGACAATGCTGCGGAATGAAGCTGACGAAGGCGGGGCCCTGCGCGATGGTGAAGAAAAAGCTGGATGGGGTGAGGACAGCCACCTTGCCATCTGGGTTGAGGATCCGTGGTGGCGTCGGGGCTAGAGTCGCATCAGCGAGATATTTGGTGAGCGTGTCGAAATCTCGGCGGCCGTAGTACGCGTCCACAAGGTCGCCATCGCGGTAAAGATTCAGCGTGGGGTATCCGCGGATGTTTTGAGCGATGCAGAGATCTTGGGGCATATTTAGCTGCAAGTGTAGGGAGTGACGAAAACGCTCACCTTGGCTTTCGACACAGTCCACTCGGGCAAGCTGCACGCCGGTGGACAGCGCGCTCTGGTGTGCAACAAGCTTTTCCCACGTCGGAGCAAACCGCTTGCAATGTCCACACCACGGAGTAGAGTACAAAACGAGCCAAGGCCCTTTAGCGATCGTGGGATGGAATGTATCTCCAGTGAGCGGACTCTTGACAACATCGGTGCCGGGCGAGTTTGACCCTGCGGGCACAGATAATGAAGGGGTTTCGGTGGTCGATACATGGAGAGCAAGGTACTTGACGAGCAGGTCAAGATCTCGACTGCCTTGATACTTGTCCACGATTACGCCGTCGCTGTAAAGTTTCATTTGAGGGTAACCCGTGACACCGAGAGCATCACACAGATCTGCAGTGTGAATATGTAGCTGGAGATACGGAATTTGAAACCAGCGCGCACCTCCGTCCACCGAACAGTCCACTCGGGCAAACTGCACACCGGTGGGCACCTCACTATGCTCAACGAGCTTTTCCCATGTAGGAGCAAACTGTCTGCAATGTCCACAGTATGGAGAGAAGAACTGGATGAACCAGACGCCCTTGGTCAATGCGCCAGAATGGTAGTCGTGCAGCGTGAGTGGGCGCTTCGAGTCGGAGATCGCAGTTTCTGTCTGCGGAACGGTGGATGCGAGGACCAAGGAGATTAGGGAAATCAAGGAAAGAGAAGTTAAAAGGAGCGATGCTGGGAGCCTGTGAAGCCCGACCAGCATTGTAGTGGTTGGAGAAAAGATTCAAAATGCGGACGGCACCGAAGAACACCGCTCAGCGCCTTCGGAATTTGATGTGAACAACAGTACGTATATTGCCAAGCAAAATTGTTTGCAGCCGGTCGGTGTCACTGTACAGTCGTATATACGACGGAAGGCTTTTGATACTGAACGACGTCATACACGCTGTGTTAATATTGATAATATGCCTCTCGAGCTCAATAGCATGCAATGTAATGTTCAACGTTCAACTTCAACCTCTGCCACAATTTAAACGGCTTGATTTCCACCCGACCCGAGCTATTGACCCACCTTTCTGATCCGCGTGCACGGGTAGCCGCCAAGTTCGTTTTGCAGAACGGAAAGTTGAAACTCGTTTCTCGGGAGTAATTTTCGCATACTTCACTCGTGCCGAAAAACTCCGACGGAGGAGAAAAATCCATGAACATCTGGCTAAGATTCATTTTCAGACACTAGAGATACAAGATAGGGTTGTCAAGTCTACCCGCAAAAATTCATGCTCTTTTGTTAGTCACTGAGCCAGTTCACGCATAACCCGAGTAGGATGGTGAGGTAGTGCGACGGGTTCAGCCACTTTAGCCATTTTTCTCGCCACATCTTTCGTCTCCACTTGCGGGACGTAGACGTCACCTTGTAATCCTCCCACCGCGGTGCGCGGGTCCACCACGCAAACAGGAACATCGGCCCAGGAAATATGCTGAAGACCTTCCCTTCGCTGCCGGCGCGGTACCACGACGAACAGGTCGTCCACACGGACTGCGCAAACCGCGACTGGAGGACCTCGTTGTACGCGTCCGTGGCGCGCGGCGTTACATCGAACGTCGCGACCAAGTTGCTGAGAAGTGGTCGCACGAAGTGGAGGATGTAGCCGACCTGCAAACAAGGGGCCAAGTAAGTATGGTGCGAACAGACAGAAAAATAGTGTAGAAATTCCACTCGCCTGCAGTTCCTCAGTGTAAATAGCAGAGGTGTGGCCGGTGGCGATGTTGGGACCTGTGAAAGTACGGTTGAGCAGAGGACTTGTTAATCCAGCGTAACAGCGGGAAGCACCTCCTATCATGAAAAAATTTGGAAACCCAGGAACTGTTGTGCCTAGATATGCCTTCGGTCCATTTTGTGAGTCGTAATATTCTTGAACAGTTTTCCCCCGCTTGGCCCATGACTTTAATCGGATATGTGTCCTGTAAACCCGATAAGATAGAGAGCGTGCACCATCGGGTGTAAGCATACCGCCGTGAAACCTGTCGCAAAAATCACAACATCGAAGGGAAGCTTTTGTCCTGAGAAAATGTAAGTGAAAACGATTGGGAGATGTAGGGTGACTTGAAAACCTTTCTTTGTGACGATCCCATCTTCGTACATGGACTGAATGCCATCCCAGTTGAGGGTTATGTTCGGCCGGTGCAGAGATCGTAGAAAATTCGTGTCAAGTAGCAGCCGTTTGCAACCGGGCCCTGGTACATGTCAACTCCGGAAGCTTCCTGCATGACCGACGTGCACATACTGTAGTCGGGAACGAGAAATTCGTGGTATTCCTTCGGTGCTGTCAGTTTGATATAATTTGTGAGCAGCTGCTGGGATGTCAGGTGCTTCGAGGTACCTGCGAGCATCAACTAACCACGGCAACGTCCTTGGCTCGTCGACTTTGGTTTGAGAATATGGTCATATACGTCGTCTCCGACTAAATACCAGGGTCAGCGGGGATATTCGGGAGCGGGTATACAGTGCACACTCGAAGATATAGGAACAATCTGTAGAGCCTCATCACGAGGGGCACATATTTGAACGTCCATTTCCACAGTGGACTATATTGACCCCGCCTCTACACTCGACTGCGTCAGACTTGAACAGTTTGCAGTAGATAAGGACGATTACCGCTGGGACGAACCAATTCGGGGACCTGCAAAATTCCGTAACTTGAACCGTTTCGTCCTTCGTTATGAGAGGGATAAATTGTATCCTACAATCAGAATGGTAAGACTCAATATGACGACAGATCCGACGGCTCACGCTGAAGCACCGTTTCCAACCACAGCGACACGTTTTCCTCGTAAATCCACCCCAGTATCCCACCGTGCCGAATGGAACATATCGCCTTTGAAGGTTGAAAGGCCTGCAATGTCGGGGTACCGCGGTATATCGAGTATGCCGAGTGCAGAAATGAGGATTTGAGCAGTGGTGGAAAACCTGGCACCGGATTGAACGTCTTCGGTGATAATATTGTATAGTTGCTCCTTGATATTCCACTCCGCTGAGACCACAGAACGGTTGAAGACGATGCGACGATATAGGTTGTATTTCGCGGTTAATTTGCGCCAGTATTCGAACATTTCCGCCTGAGGCGCATGAGTAACAGACCTGAATCCGAATACCAACACGAGTAAGTATCGAAGGAAGAAAGACGAGTCCAAGTAAGCAGCACCAATCCGGATTCAAGTCAGTGGAGGCTGAATAAAGGTGGGTGGAAACATCGGATGCAGCGCCCTAGGAACCTGCATATCGATACGCGTGTAACAGCAAGACGGAATGACGACAGACTGGGTATATATTATCCTGTATTGAGGTGAGTTAACGTGAGCGCAACGTGCCAGCGGCGGAAGACTCACCCTCCATGTCCCACCGACATCCGAACCTTTCTCATAAATCGTGAAATCTTCGAATCCGTGAAGCTGGCGTCGCAGCGCGATTCCGAAAGACAAACCCCCGACGCTAGCATCAAAAATGAGAAGCTGGACAAGCTGTGGGCATTAAACCCCACCCGGCGCCAATTACGACGATTTTCGGCATCGCAGCGAAGTGAGAGGAGGGAGAGTGCACGAACGGCAAATTGCTACGCGTGTGTTTATGGCATGAGTAGTGATCCGCGCTTCCGCTTTCCCTCCGCTTAATTCGTCATCGCGCCTTGGTCACGTTCGGTACACGGGTCGAGAGTACCCGGGGCCCGGGCGACCTGTGGCGATCGCTAACAGGGACTCGGAGCTCTAGATCTTCGAATACCCCGATATTTATGGCTCGAATCTTCAATGGGTGTAAGGCGGAGGTCAGGACTCGGAAGCATTATGTTGATGGCATATTTCTCACGGTGCAACACTGCTTTTGCCAAGCTTTTGCGCCGAAGAGCAACAAAATAAGGGATTTTACTATTAGCCCAAAGAAACAAAACGGAAAGAGTGTGAAGGTATTAAAATGGAAAAGCGTGTTGAAATTTGAAACCTAGACCCCAGGGGCAGACTGATACGGAACGTATTAGAGGTTATTAGCAAACGATGAAAAAGTTTTTCATCGAAAATTTTGGCGACTAATTCTGCAAAAACGAGCGGAGCTAGAGCTCCACTTCGGCCATTCGCAAGTGCTCTCGCTGGACGTAGAGAATAGCAGCGACGACGCGGTGAAAGGCAGTGGGCAATTGGCAAGAGAGGCTCTCCACAGCGCTGCCCGGCGTAGCCATCCAACGCAGACCAAGTCCGCAATTTAGCTGACCGCAGCGGGATCAAAAAATTCTCAGCAGCTCCACAGTCAAAAACGGCATTCAGTTCAATGTGAAAAAAATCGTTTTTCATCGATTGCTAATAACCTCTATTGCGAGTAGGCGGTACCATCAACAGTTACGTGGACGGTATTGTCCAAGGAAAGGTCGGAAATGATGGCACTATAAAAAGTGTATCCATCCGCTGATTGGAATGAAGAGTCAAGTTGGAATTCCGTGGTGATTGCACTGGGAACGGGCACGGTAGTGTTGCCCGGAACTGTGGTCGTGCCAGTCACATTTAAAGCTCCGGAGAGATCCTTAACCTAGCAGAAATACAATGTTTAGCGTGATTTATTTGACAATGGAAAACATCGTACGGCGACAACCATCTTCGCACCTGCTGCGGTGAAGCCGGAGCGGCGGGGATCGAACAAAAGGACGTCTTGATCAACGGTGTAGTTCGTTCCATAGTTATTGACGATGAAGGGAACGGAACCGTTGTTGTTGTTCACCTCGAACCAGAAATGCGAAATGGAGGTCGCGAGGTCAATCGAAGCATTGAATGAATGCATAGTGTATCCCGTCACTCCCTTGCGGGCAGCGAAGGAAGACGAAACTGCCGATTGAACCTGGAATGACGGCACGGAGCAGCCTGCCTCCGGGCAGAATGTTCCTGTCCGTTCCTTCCAAAACATTGTCACGGTGCGATTTAGGTCGCTGTCAATAATCTAGCGCACCATATGCACTGAATGAATTTTGGTAGTGAGACAATGAACATACCCGCATGGTCGTCAAGAAGGCAAGCGAGCCGCCCTGGGGAAACAGAAGAGTGTCCCAAACTTTGAAATCGATGGGCTCGATGGTGTCTGTGAGCGTCACGGTGCTCGGGACTAACTCGACCATGCGTCCGAAGAGATCCGCACAGACTTGGTTGAACGTATCGGGGGAAGCCATGCTAAGAGTTAATTTGTTAGCATCCCATAAAGGCGGTACAACGCTGAGCTATGGACCTTTGCATCGTAACATTGCCATCGCTAGAGAAGATACGCATATCTGAGCGCGTCGTGACATTTGACCCGACAACGAGCCCATTTTCTGTCGCGTCATTCAAATATTGCGTGACCCTGGATAACTGTGAGCGAAATTATACTCGTGAACGCGAGTCACGTCGAGTCTCACACCGTGTTATCGAATCCGACAGTTGGTGTAAATAATTGGACTCCTGTGGGCACGTCCTCGGTCACGATCAAAGGAAAGTCTGCCTGTCGAACACCACCTGGAAATGTGTATGGAAAATCATAAGGTGTGCGGTTTGCGGTGGAGACGTACCGAGACTGTGGCCACAAGCAACGAGGCTGATCATCTCTGTCGCATTGAATCCCTGGCGTGCGAATGCAGCTGTGTGCGATGCAAGATCTTGCTGTGGTTCAGGCACTGTCTCCGGCCCAGCTTCAGTGGCGTCTATCCGCCCGCCTCGGAATGGGATGATGGGTCCTCCGCATGCGCTCACGGCGTTAATAACTCCCATCGCGAGGGTGTCTGCCACTGAAGAAGAAAGGAGTCGATATATCTGCCCCACAACTGATGAGTGAATGTGAACGAACTTCCAACATATTGGTTCGGCGAATCTATAAAGTCAAGCAGTGTTTGCAGCATTCCGACTCCAATGTTCTGAGTTATGTATTTTGGGTTTTCACTCTACACACGAGGTCGCTGTGACAACTCACCTGGGGCCGATCCAACTCAAACATGATTGAAGCGTCCAATCCCCCAGTGCCGGCTACGCTGTCGTGCGTAGCCGCGTCGTGATATGCCTGTACGATGAGTATTGACCTGCGACTGAGTTGCGACGCTTACAATTCGAAGCCACTGCGCGGCGACAGTGGTGTTGTCTCGAGGGACGCAGTCCAAAGCAAATGTCGAGACAGTATTGACTTCGGGTCTATAGAGCATCTCGTCCATCCTATGCATGGCCGGATCCGGCCAGTGGAATATCGCCGCCCCAAATACCAGCGGGAAAACGCATGCCAGACGTAGGATAAGGGTCCAGGAGTTCATCGAACAAAATTGAAGATCATTTTCGCTTCCGAGACTTAAAGTTCTCGGGTCGAAAGATCATTATAGAAAACGGTCACAGACGGCCGTTGAGAAGCGACGGGTGAGCCGCCTATCAGATTTCTATATGCATGTTTGGACATAGCTGATTTCTGCATGGGTTCTAATACTGTAGGTTGCACAGGGCGTTCCGCGAGACTTTCTCAAAATTCAAATTTCTGGAAAGGTAACCCGAACGTCAAGTTAGCAATCGATTTTATGCCGAATCGCGGACATCAGATTTTCTGGTTGCCGATGCGACCATCGGAATGAACTTTACCAACCGAAAACTCGCCGAATGGTGTCCGAGGACCGGACACCTGAGTCCCGAGCGCGATTTGTACCATTTGTAAACGGCGTCGTCGGACTCCGAAGTTGAAGGCTGGGCATAATGAATTCGTGTGAGACCGAGCTCTGGCAAGTGATGTTGCTTGTTGAGATACCATTAATATAATCTCAATTCACACACACTCTCGCTGGAAGCCAAAATCCATGGTAAGGTTCTATTCGGCACCCCGGGCACTTCAACCTGAAACGTGTGCCCTACAGGGGAAATTGTGCACCCAGCAAATACATGATCTTGAAACAGATCTTGAAGTTTGATTTGACGTCTTGCTTGATGCCAAAGATGGAGCGCCCTCATCCAACGCCCCGATTTGGGAATTTTTGAATCTGGATGTTCAGAATCGTCAGCTGTAGCAGTACACAGCACAAATATTCAGCTGATGACCATCGGATACATGCTGAGGAACCCTCACATGCACTAATTGCTTTTGAAACAAAATGACCTCCAAGTTGAAGCTTCCGCTCTTCGTTGATGCGCTTGCCGTACCAGGGACGCTATGACATCGATGGCGCCCCTTGTAAAGTTATGGGAGGCGTCGCTGACATAACTGGCGCCGGGGGAGCCAAATAGAATTTTCCAACAATGAAATAAACTATTTTGTGAGTTTTCGAACCGTGGGAACGCCATTCGGCAAATACCGAAAGTTCAGATTGAAGTTAAACAGCTAGAATTAATGGACCCTGTCAGCCTCTGGTCCCCTTCCGCCATTTTCATATTTTTCGCCCTTCTTCGAAAGTGTTCGAGGTCTCAAGCTCACCTCTATCACCTCATCCGTACGAGCGGCGGCCGTTTCAAGAGTTGTCTCCAATAGGCTGCCCTTTCAAATTTTTGGACATACCAAGAATCAACAGTTTGATTAAAATTTAGCAATCTAGCGCATAACTTGTACTGATATCTTAACCCCGGATCCTTGAGAGAATTCGGCCGCCCACACCGCTTATGACACCGCCGCGCTACGCGTGGTTGTCATTGACAGGGTAGACTGTGCTCGATTACCGACAGGTTTTAGAGCTGAAGCACCGCCTTTACCATAGGCGATCCCTTCCACAGATCCGACGGGTTTCTCTACCAATTGACGATCCAGTGCAAAAGCTTTCAAAGTTGTCACAAGTATTCAACACGTGCTCGCTCGTTGGGTCCAAAGCATTGATAGTCAACTAAACAATATATGATTCGTATCCATCCCCTTTCTCTCTTTTGACACGATAAGTTCATCGCGGCGTCAGGAAGGGTTAATTGGAACCTGAACCAAAACAAGTTATTTACTGTAACTCGAAGCGCCAAACAGAACACACATACGTTGTTGAAATTCATCAGCACCCAGCGCCGAAGCAAACTTCAACTCCGTTCACCACCTCACACTGGCATCCCCCAGGGCCCTGTGCATTGACTGATTTGGCCTCGAGCTCGGTGGGGACCGCGTATGCGCTCAAGGCGAGGAAGGTGAGGAGGAGGGAGACGGTGGAGTGGACAGAGAACTGCATTTGGGTGATTTAGCTGGTAGGAACCTTGGATGGGAGACGTGCAGATTCGTCCTCTTATATATCCGGAATCGGACGGTGAGTGCCTGCCGAGGAGTCCCACTGACTTCAAAAAAATTGTTGTCGTTGTCGGGCCGGCCCGATCCACGTAATTATTTTGGTGCGGTCGACCAATGTTATTGAATCCATCTCGGTTCTTGGCTACTCCAACCCGGATTCAAGAATCAAGTATCCTCGTCAAGATCCCCAGCCTTCAGCTTGGGCTACTCATTGGCACCTCTCACCGCTTTCTTCCCGTTCTAATCCGTCAAAGAACAATCTGTCCACGATGGCAGCCATGGTGAATAGCTTCCGTCTGCTCTTCAACTCGGCCCAGCCCGATAATACACAGCGGCAGGCGAGGTGCTAAATAGGTAACCCATTCCTCGTGTTATGTTTGTCTTCTAAAGCCGAACTTAATCCCGATGGAGTTTTCCTCCCGCTCCACCGTGGCTCTGTGGCTCCCTATAACAGTCAAAATGTATATTTAATCCTCCACACAGTTTTCAGCCCTTCCGCAATATCAATAAGGGCCCTCTTGACACTAACCCATAAAAAGACAAGTGCCGAGAGTTCCTTTCGTTTTACGGGGAAACCAGGCTACTCTTCTGCGATTGAATGGGCGCGTACGTTTTACGCGAGTCTACCCCAAGTAGAAATGATCCCAGTAGATTCAGAACAGATACAGAGAAACACGAATCCCGAGGCACTCCACTCGGCCTGATCCGACGGTAATTGCCCGTGGTCACTTCAATACTGCGAGACAGCTGTTCATGGGCCAGCTTGCGATTGAAACGTAAATGCCCGTGGTCCCCAGGCTCAGTTCAATATGTTACGTCCTATGAATGATTAATCCGACGACTTGAATTAACGGTCCCGTGCACAGTGGTAAACGAAGTGCTAATATATATAAGAAGGCCAACCTATAAGAGAATAATCATCCCTCCGTACTCTAACTACAGAGATATATCAACACAAGTACGATCCCAATGCAACTTTCGCTCCGTTCCACCTTCACCCTTGTCCTCACTTTCCTCGCGCTCACCGGGAGCGCTCAAGAAGTTCCCCGCGCGGGCGGATGTACCTGCCGCGAAATCGGTGGCGTCCAAATTTGCGGCGGGCCATCTTGCGATTAAATCACCAGACCACCCAATTTGCGGAGGTGAGTTTTTTATTTATTTTCCGGGGCGTTATTTGTTGTTGAATCCTTCAAATTCAGGTTCTGGTATGATTGTGGACATTCGAAGATCAAGAGAAGCTTCATCTTAGCGGCGAGAGGGGACCTGGAGAGTTTAGCAATTAGCGCCTGGTTTTGATCGTTGAGCTGTTTTGTCGAATCGTCAGAAAATTAATCGGGACTTGCCGGAACGCAAACCAACTTCGAGACTGAACTGCAGCGGCCAAGCAAACCATTGCAAGATCTACAACAATTCCAAGATCTTCAAGGAAATCTAGATAGTATCTGGAAATAAGGACGAGTATACCTATTAACCGTGCGACCCAAGCTCAAGCTCATACTCGTATATAACGACACGACAACTCCCTCCGCTTCGTTACATCCCTCTGTCTCAACTGAGCTGGTATGTCTGCTCGCGATTTATGAGTGGTATGTGACCTGCATAACCAGAGCTTGTGGTTGTATCTGTTCTCTTGCTTGCTGTCGGAACTTCCTGACGGAACCCAACTTGACAGACTACCGGTCTCTTGATAGGATTCTGAAGGCGTTTATGAGCGACCCGTGGCGTTCCTAGTGCATCGGGCTTCTTCCGTCGCCGCTTTCCTCCCGTCCCGCGAGAATCAAAACCCGACAAAGCCTGTCTCTTTAAGACACATAATTGGATCCCCCTCGGCCCAATCCGCACTCGCTAGACTCATCTAACCAGGCGTTGCTCAAGCCCATATACTGTAGTATTTCGTTCAATTCGTATAGTCACGCGTCACACAGTCAAAAACCTACGAAAATTTTCGTAAGTCACTGAGTCACAAGGGCGATTTTGGCCTTACCCGAGTTAGCCGAGATTTGCCGAGCCCTTGCCGACGGATCAAATTCCTTAATTAGGGGAATTATACGAAAGGTACAGTTCGTAGGACGATGTCACACCCCAAACCCCCTTACGAATTGAACGAAATACTACAGTATATCCATACGACAAGCACGATGTCAAAGCGATTTTTCCTCCGCCCCGCTTTATCACGAGTCCTCGACTTCCTCCTGCTCATTGTCAGCGCAGATGCCCAACCTCCGGTATCTGATCAAACGACTGTCTTTGTGAAGTTACAACGGTGGTACTGGCTCGAGTCTATGGGGGGTGAAGAGCCTAGCTAAAGCGCTGAAGCCTTATTTGATTTCGTTGTGAAGCATGGTAACTCGCGATATACGACGAAGACGACCATCGAGGCCCGTCAAGCAATCCGCGGTATACAATCCAATGCGTGTGATCAGAGGATGGCACATGTTTTTTTTTCTTCCGCACCACACTTCAACAATAATGCTACATCGAAGCGAATTAAGTCAAAATCAGCTAACCAAATCAGCCGATCGCGGTCAAACAAATGTCCAGCCTTTGGCCATCCAGACAGGTCACCGGCAAGAGTGAACCATGGAACCAAGTGCCGGACAGGTTTCAAACCGTTAACCAGACCAGGGGCAGGGATGATATATGATATCAGCCGAGCGAGGGCAGCGTCCAGTAACTTATCGCGTCGGACGGGAAGTCAAGTTAGGGCGCAGGGTCCGACTTGATATATATCAAGATCGCTTGAACACTGCAAGCTACAGCTACGCTCAAGTGAAGCGCTCAAGTTTGAGTGCTAGGCCGATCGGCTGACGCTGGACGCGACAGTCGACAAGGGAGGCTCGGGCCCTGATATAAGAAGTAGAGGCATTTGACCCTTCGCGTTGTAGAAGCGAAATGGCGTCGATACCGGAAGAATGAATCGAATTGCCGGGAAGAGGCCAAATGCGGGCCGGCGTTGGGATGGATCGGAGGCGAGAAGGGAGAACGGAGAAGCAATGGACGTCGGAGAAGCAAGGGAAGTCAGGCAGGGTAATACCTACTTCGCCGGTCGCGGTCCGATCGCACGAGAGGTAGAGGTTCGAGTAGGCAGAGTCGACGACCAGCAGTAACTGCGAGAAGTCGTATAGGATGTGGGTATCAATATTGGCAGCGGGAACAGCACTAGCGATGGTCTACGTGTTCCGTAGGCGCACGAATTCGGAGCCAGCGGGGCCAGATGTGGAAAATGGTTCTTGTGAATGGAGCAAAATTCGAAGGTAGGGTTGGATCGATGAATTGTAAGATTCATGTCGGCGGGAAACACGAGACGGATTCGCGAAAAATGTGAGACGAGTATTTTTGCATCGCGGTCAGGATTCACGAATGGAGCGGAAATCAAGCAGGTGTCGGGCGAGAAAGAAAAATAGTGGAAAACGACATCGTGATCGGGAAGCCACAGACATTGACCGCAGCTGGAGTTGGACGGAAAGGAACACGCTTGGATGGGACTATGAGTCAGTGCGTCGGTTGTTCGTTTGAATGTCGCCTGTGAAGCCCCCGAATCTTTCGTCTGAAGTCTAGGTTCGGCTGAGAGCTGGATGCGACGATCGACGTGGAAGGACCGGGTCCAGGGGAATACAATATTGCATTGACTCCGAGTTAGGAGTCGAAGGGACGTTTCGGGAGTCGAGTGATATTGGCGTGCACTCCAAGCGGATCAGGGAGCGCCCATCGGACGAGGACCGCTCGGTGGAGGGCAAAAAGTATCAAGTAGACCGGGAAGACTCGTACAGCAGGAAACATGCAGCGCATCGAACGGTATCGCGCATACGGTATGTGCTTCGTATTCGAGCCTCAAATTTTGAGACAGCGCTTTCCATTTTTCTATCTGGCGCCTCGGTCCCGTGGAACTTGTCGTAGTTTCGAAACAGCAGCCTCGGGAGTCATCCGGAGATCCATACAATCGACTTTTGCAAAGTAGCGCCACAGTTCTCACTTGCAAAGATGTGAACGTGGTTGTAAGGAAGAAACAGCAGTTGTTTGTCCGCGCGTCGCCCTCGCCCAATTAGGCAATCGCCGCGCCGCTACTTTCTTGCAAATGTCCGAGTCGGTCCGACCAAGCAAAGTCGCGCGTTCCTCCGGGTCTACCTCAACGCTCAGCGCTCAGCGCTCATCTACACAAACGACTACAGCCGCCGCTGCAGAACAGCCACAAGAAGGTTCTCGTGGTCCAAGTCTGACATGGTCTCTTTGAAGACATCACGCTCACCATCGACGCCGACGCCGACGCGGACCATGCTGGGCTACCAAGCGCGGGGCTATCATGCGAAGGTGGCCGAACCGAGTTTTGGAGGAGTTGCTGGAATTTGTGAGGTCCGTTTTCGCTCTGATCTTTCTCCTTTTCTTCGTTGCCTTCGAGGTTTTTTGAGTGGTGCGGGGGGCGGGGTGGGGTGGTGCGACGGGGTGTGGCGGCTCTGTCCCGCGTCCCCGTGTCCTTCCTTCCTCCCTCTCCTGCACATCCTGCTTCGTGCCTCGCTTCGTTCTTCTCCCTCCTCGCCTTTCAGTGCCTTCCCCTCGCCTTCATCCGCTCCCTTTTCTTTGATAAGACGCATTGCTGGCTCGCTCTCACTTTTTTCTCTCGTATTCACTCTTGCTCGTGCCGACGCTCGCCTTCCAAGCGCCTCCTTCCCCGCCCCCGCCGACGCCGTGCATGCGTCGGAGGACTGCATCCGCGCCAGCAGGAACACGCTCACGTTACTCTTGTTACTTGCGACTCTTTCCCTTCATCTTTTTCTTCGTCTTCAACTTGGTGGTGGTCTTGGGGTGTGGCCGTCGTTATCGCCCGCACGTTTCCCCTTCGTCCCCTCTCCCGAGTACGAGTGCTGACGCTCGACCCTCGACCGTCCTCTCGCAGTCCTCGCCCTCGACAGCGACGCGGGTGGGAGGCGTGTCGCAGTGTCTGGTTCTTATGCGGGGATTTGCTCAGGCTACGGCAAACGCACATGTTCTCGTATCGCTATGCATCTCATCCCACCCATGTACTTCGAGCCCGAATGCGATCATCTTTCTGACTATCCTCTGTTCTTGTCTCTTCTGCCTTTCACGCCCCTTCGTTCTTCGTTAAACCTTTTGTTGCGCTTGCGCTGATAGCGCTGAAGAACGGAAGGAAACTGTATCTGCAGCTAGCATTCGAGAATCAAGCTGCACTGGTTGCGACTGTGAAGCAGATCCACCGAGGAGATGAAAAAGGCGTTGAAGCGCTGGTAATCGATGCTTTCGGGAGCGCAGTCGATCTCTTCGGGAAATCGGGCTCAGAGTGGGTTCATCCTCTGTCATCGTCATTCGCAGCTGAGGACCTCATTCCATATGATACATCGAGACAAATTCGGACTTGCATTGAAAGGCGGCAGATTTTGAAAGTTATCAACTGCATCTAAGTATCTCAACAGTCAGATACCCGTGTTCATCGCGCGCAATCAATTTAAAATCATTGCTCGTCGTGGACGGCGGACCTCAGCTGCGATACACCGAATCATTTCAATATCATTCTGATCTAGAGCAACACCACCTTTGCGGAGCCCATCGTTGCCGTGGACGTCAATGCGTGATACATTTCATACATGGCTATACTCGAGCGCTATTTGACCCATCTATGTTTATGTAGCGCCCTGCTCGCTCTCATCCATATCCACCGACCACTTGCCGATGCTCCTTCCCCGTTTGCTGCTGTGCTTGCTGGAGTTTCTCAATTGGCATAGTGAACCACTGCGGAGAAGGTGTTCATTGCGAAGCGGACGGCACTCACGGAGGCCGAAGGGCTGGTATAATACGTCTCGCGATTTCGCGTCGTGATGTGCCTTAGATTTGCCCAGAACGAATGAACAAGAGATCTCCTTGGAACTTAGAATAGATGAGACTTGGAACGAGTGATGAGAGACGTGAGGTCGTATTCAACATCCTCCGTATCAAAAACTTGACACGGCTATTCACTGCGTTCTTCCCTAGGAAGACCGAGGATCGGTCTACTGGGTATATTATGGGCAAACCCCGGGTCAAGTCATTTAATTTCCCATGAGCGGAGACTATTAGCATATCACAATTCCTATCACTGAGGTCTTTCGCCATCCCATCAACCTCTGGCAAGGCGCGGAAAACCCAACAATTCTCACCCGGCAACACACCGAGAATCAATCAATCAATCTTTCGATGCATACTGGGACCAATCTGTTGAACATGCGGAGTGGCAGTTGCCTCCCCGCTCACTGATTAGTACTGCAATACCAATTTGTTCAACGCGAAGCGCCAGATTTCCATGCATGAGAAACATCAGGACAGCTTTGAGAGCGTTATAATTTGGGACAGCATACCTGATCCCATCTCTCACTATGTCTCGCCAGCTCACACTCAACGAGCTTCGTCCTGAGAGCCTCATGGCCTGTTTGATCCCTGCAGTAACACTTCTGAATGAGCTCAACAATCCATTTGCTCCCACATTTGTTCAACCGATCTCAAACATCGTTGTATCCTTGCCCAAGCTAATTCAGGTGCTGATTCTTCCAATAGAGGAAATCAAAGCTGATGATTTTTTGTTAATTTTGGGCTGAGTCTACGTTCGAATCTGGTCTGATTCGGAGTCCAGAATCATGCAGAATCGATTCTCAGCGAATCGATATCAGAATCGGGTAAGAATTGATGCCTGTAGGAGAAACTGCATCTGGGATCCATGATTCTGTGTTTCTTGTTCGAGATGCCAATAGGGGAGGTCAATAAGGGAAGTCAAAATTCGCTTAGGACATTGATTCACGGATCGATTCTCAACTCAATTCTGATGTCAATTCTTGAGTGAGAATTGACAAGAATCACTGATTCAACTCCAGAGTCAAATTATCAATTCAACTCAATCCTCAATGAATCCACAACAACCATCAATTTTTGGTGGAGAATTGAAAAAAATTGACATCAGAATTGAAGCTACCTGAATCGACACCTGAATTGACCTTTCAGTCGAATTTTGACTTCCCCTAAATGTTCGGTTAACGGGTTGATTCACCTGTTGATTCTCGACCTGAGAATCATCAATTTATGGCTGTAATACTGGGGCATAATTATTTGATGCACACCTGTCCCTGATTTTTCACTGGCTCTCCCCCTCCACCCGAAAATATTCATTACCTCAATGAAGTTGATTCAAAAATTCACCTCCTCGGACTGCTTGACAATAAAAAGCATCACCTCAATTCTTGTGAAAACTCACCACTTTATACCTCAGCACCAAAATTCACCGCCTCCAGACACGGCCAACAGGATTGCCGCTGTTTGTATCTGATAGATCACGACATTTGTTCGGCACCCACTCGGCAAGCCGCCAAATAGCTGAATTAAAGGTATGCAGGCTTGTAATGTAAGTCCGGCAGGCTGCTAATGTGTTCAGAGACTCCTTATTCCGTTCTAGAACATTTGTGATAAAGATATCACCCAAAAATAAACATATGGCTCAAATCAGTGGAACTTCATCCTCATTGGCTGAACCGTAGGTTTAGCTACTCTGGGGAAGATCGATTTCCGCCACTTTTGCTACATGTGCAAACAAAAAATTCGTAATGGGAAATGTGTCATTCGCCAAAAACACGGTAATGGAAATGAGTTTGAGGATTATTTCAGGCTCTTGATTAAGAGCTCTCCATGGTCTTTATGTTGTGCATTTTTCCAATGTTTCTTGTACGGTTTACAATTTACTATCAGCGAAATCCTCTTCAGTTGATGTGTCATTCGTGCTTTGTGGTCAAACACATGTCTCCGACAACCGGCGGCGGCAACTGCCGAGAGCAAGACGTCGCCGGCCTTGCCGTGCGCCTGTCGCCTTATGAACTGGACATTTATTAAAAAAATCTGTGTTCCACCATTCAGTTGGGACTGGGGAACCCAACACCATTGAGTCTGAACATATCGCCCCCCTTCCTTTAGGTCAGATAAGCAGGTCCAAAACTTTTGTTTTTGAATAAGCTGTGAAATTTCACCGGGCTGTGCTCTTCTCGATCGATCAATCTCGCCCTTTGACCTCTGCGTCGGCCTCGGCGGCTGGTGGCTGTTCACTTACCTTTGTCCTCGTATTTCTCTGTGCTCGCGATCGTCTCTCGCCAGTGGTATTCAGTTCCTTCGTTGTCCTTTCCACCCATACTCTTTTGTTTTGCTGTCCTTTCCACCCATATTCTTTTGTTTTGCCTGCCACGGCCCATCCTCGCCTGCCCTTGGACTCAATGGTCCTGTCTGCAGCCTTGTCGTGCCTGTCCCAATATCCCCACTAGTTTTTTTTCCAGTGCTTAGTACGTCGAAATTATTCAAAGACTCCATGAAGTTGGTTCCCAAGACTGAGAGCAACTACCCCCCCTTCGAGCCCCCTCTGCTTTTGAGCCACCGACCTCGTGGCTTTCTGGACCAGTGTTCCTCATTAGAAGATACTGTTACCGTATTTTCCGATCTTGGTGTTCGCCCTTGCATTTGAACATCTGTGTTGTAGCTGTCCAAAGCGACGGAATGCATCGTGTTTCTGTGTTGTGGCCATCACCAACGACCTCTGCCAACTAAAATTGTTGTCCTTGAAAATGAATCCTCTCTAGATCGTGATAAGTGCCTATCATGAACAGGTCTATCCACAAACTCGAATAAGTGCAGCAGTGGTCTCATAGCTGTACATGTTAAACCACTTGAACATGCGGCATTTCTTGTTGAATAAATTTGACTTCAAGTGGGCTTTAATGACCGTTGAATAGAATACTAGTCGCAGGTAGCGGCCCTTGCCGCTTGCCGGCTCTTCGTGCCTCATTTAACTGAGCTATAGTTTTATATGGCCCAGAGGGTAGATTGTATGAAAGTAAGACAGGAATTGTATGCGGAGTCTCGACATGTATCACTTCAACGCATTCCAGTTCAAAAAATGCCAGGGTGAACATAGAGGCTTCCCAAAAATCCTCGTGGAAAAGTGAACGTTTGCCAAAGGACCACCGATTTTGCCATTTATTTCTCTGACTTCTTTCAAAAATTCCCCGGCTAAGATGAAATCGCCGTTCTTATTCAACAGGGTTAAACTATCTATCCCAAAGGTTCAGCCACCCGCCTCGAAGAGGCCCAATCCCTGTCATGAGCTATTTGCAGACATATCTTGTTGGTTTTGTTCTTGACCATGTATACATCTCAGAGTCTCTGCAAAGCACAACCCTAGTGTGTCAAATATAAGAGTGCGTTCGGATCTTCCTGACAATAGGAATCAGGACTCAGGAATTCGGATCAACGTCGGCTACACCTTAGCCGATGTCAATGGACAATGGTAGATGATACACTGATGATACCTTTTTACTCGTATTTCACAATTTCTCTCTCTCTCATGCTAGCCCATGCCCCTTGGATGCTGTGAAGTCACATTAAACCAACTGCAACAATAGATAGATAATGCTGCCTATGTTGTACAGCTTATTGTAATTCTTTGCCAGCTCTCCAGTGGTAGTTGGTATTGGGCTCAGCTGTATGAGACTTGCAAGCTCACCAGCCAACAATAGGTGACCAAGTGGGTCGAAGAATTGATGTGTGGCCATTTGCAGAGTATTTACAATGAACTCAGAGTCCATTTGGGAGTCGAAGACAAAAATTCCAAGTATTACGTAGCTCGCTAACCACCGGGCCGAAGTCCCGTTCCTGATTCCTGACAACAGGAATCAGGAATCAGGAAGATCCGAACGCACTCTAACAGTTGTGTCGTACGCTAGTCTTCCAGCACCGAAAATTGTTCAACTTCCGTTTATGGATTTCGGCTCTATATCCCATTTACTGTATACATCTTCAACCACGTACACCAGTGCAATTTTGCACTTGGTCCCAAAGCAGTGAATATTTCCATGCCTTTCCAAGGTGGTGAATTTTTCTGATGCACAGGACCAATGAAATTTTGGTGAAGTGGTGAATCTTTTTTCCCAAAATCTGACCACAATTATGCCCCAGTATTACCCCCATATCAATTCTCATGAATCGATGAGAATCAATTCACTGTCAATTTTCGGCGGAGAATCGACGAGAATTGTCATTCGAATCGACAGGTGAATCGAGTTCTGATTCAACTTCATAGCTGAATTTTGACCTCCGAAATTCCGGCTCAATTCTCATTCCAGAATCAAAATGAGAATTAGACTCACAATCGAGCAAGAATCACTCACTATGACTTCATCTAATGATGAAAGTGCATGACTCACAATGTGCCAGAATGTGAAGCAAAATAAAAGGGAATGTGCTGAACCGTTGGAAAATATCTATACAGTGGTGTACAGAATTATCGATCTTCACATAAAGTTGAAGCTGCAGGGACCCTGTCACCTACAATGGCAGAGCATGTTGAAAAATTCATGAGGTTCACCCAATAATGACTTCCTTTGACAATTTGCTCTCCAGAACTCTTCATAAGATATACATATACATCGAGGCTCCGATTCCCGAGATGCCCAGCCAATGGCTGACACAATGCCGCCATGAGGCAGTGTACCCAGCATGCCTCATGGAACGAGGGCCACGCAGTCCCCCACTCATTGGCTGTCACAGCGGCCGAGAGATATTTTCATAAATATGAGCTCATTGAAATATTTGTGGAGTCTGACAAATATTGCAACACTTATGAATTATATTACACCTTGGCAAATATTACTGTGCATCTATCCAAGTATGTGAAGCTACTCATAAATATGGGTTGGCTTTCGCCAGGAGCCCTCATCAAGGAATCTTGTATTAAAATATGAATTGAATTTTTTTTTCCAGAATGAACAGCATATAACTGAACTTGTTTCTAAAAATCACACAAGAATGGTCTTTGTAGACTCCTTTATGGACACCTCAAACAATTGAGAAGGTGCTTCCAGAATTGCAAGTTTATCCACAGCTTTCTCATGAGCTTTTTCCAAAGTACCAAGCCGAGAGTCAATTTCGATGACATCTTTGCCTTGCAGTGACCTTTCAAATAGTGGTCTGGCTGTCTTCCAGTGAACAGCAGCTGCAGCAGTATTTCCCTGTTTGTATGCAAGATCTCCCAAACGTAGCATACACTCTGCTTGGCTTCGATGTACATCCATACAGATAAATCCTTCCAGTGCCACTGTGTACAAGGTGGATGCAGTCTCATTATCATCATCAGTGATAAATATGTCTCCCAGAAAGAGCAATGCCTGGTGAATAGCTAATTTCTCTTTGCACTTGGCTGAAAAACTCAAGTAAACTATTGGCCACCTGGCTTGTAGTCCTGTGGCTGGCCAGGCTCTGATATTGGCCAGGCATCCCAAGCATAAGGATTCAATATCAGCATCAAGCCCTTGGGCAAAATGGAGGCATTCCTGAAAGATAACCTCTGCCAGGTCATTTTTCTGCTGTCTAAGCTCTAGATATGCCCTGACTACTTTGCACAAAACAATATCACCTAGGAAACCATAAGTGTTGTAAATTTCGGTAACTCTATTCAATCCTCTCCACACATTTTCCACTGGTTTATTAATTTGAATGTCAATGTATGTAATATTCAACAGGGCATGGGCATATAATCGGGCATCTTGGTTGAGAGATGTCATGTTTGCTAGCTCTCTGAACATACTCTGAGCTTGAGAATATTCTGATTTTAAAAGATGGATCTCAGCCTGGTGTGCTGTGATGAGGTGATCTGTATACCCCCTCGATAAGCCACAAATCTCAAGCATCTTTCTGGCATTACACAGCTGTGTCACACTCTCTTGGTAATTCCCAAATGATCCAGCACAGATAGCCAGAATTCGCAATACTCTGGCACTCTGATAGAAATTCATTGCCACTTCTGCAACCTGTCGCGCTTCTGTGGCAAATATTTGAGCAGTTGAGTAATCACCAATGAGAAGCTTGAATCGAGCCATTTGTATCAAAACACTGATATGCTGTTCACTGTCTGCAGAGGATTTAGCCAATTCTTGGGCCTTATGGATAAATTGCAGAGCACGAGGTAAATCTGATTGACAATAGGAAAATGTTGAAGCTCCAAGATAGAATTTGCCTGATGCCACCATTATGAAACAAACTGGGGCTCAAAGAAGAAGAATACTTACACTCAGAAACAGGGTCAGTGACTTGTCTGAAGTGAGATATTCCTTCAATTATCAACTCTTCTATCCACAATGTCTGGTGATAATATCCCTGTGATCGCAGAACTTCACTCAGAAAATGTGTCTTCAGCTCAGGATCTGACATCTTGGGCAAAATATGCCGAATTTGATCCATTAGAGAAGTTACACCACGATTTGTGAATCGATAAAAAGAGTCTAGAGATATTACACAGTGGATGGTGTCCTCAAGATTTGAATTATTGGTCATTGATAACCCTTGTTGCAAGATTTCTTGCAGATTCCCAAGATTCATGGAGATTTGGCTGACCACATGATGTAGTTGCTCTCCAGTATATTTCTCATACAGCTTCAAAAGTGCATGGAAGTGCTTGCAGAGAGATTTGATCAGGAGAGGAGCTGGAGGTGAAAAATATTGGATATGCTCTCTGACAGGCACCAATACTAGAAGTTGTTTGTTGCTGTTTTGATATGCCAAGGAGGTTGCCAGCAATGCTGCTTTGCAGCTTAAAATATTGGGAATTGAAAGTTTGCTTTGCACAAGTTCAGCATCTGAGAGTCCATTGGGGAGAATGGAGAGAAGGCTTAATAATTCCTTGCTCTCAGGTGACAGTCGAGGACTTGAAAGGGAGAGGCAAATTGATGCATCCAAGTTTGACTTTCGGTCATAGCCCACAGAAAGCATAGATGTTTTCTCTGTTTCCCATCGAGCCATAACATTTTCTAGGCCTTCATAGTCAACCAAATGGGAAATTAGATCCACAGCCAATGGCATATTGTCTGTGAATCTAAGGAGTTGGTTCAAGTCTTCAACTGCATAGACATTATCTGTGATATCCAAGAAGGTTTGTTGTGCAGCAGCATCAGAAAGAGGTTGGAGAGGCGATAAAAAGGGATGAGTCCATTGAACTTTAGCTGGTCTCTCTGTTCCTCGCATGGTGATCTATTATGTGTGAGTAGATCCAAAGTAAAATTAGCACTATACTTACAATCAGTCCAAGGTGTTTGACCTCTGTAAGAAGGGAAAGAAACTCTTCAACCTCCCTCCGAGACTGAATAGGTTCCCACACTGCCTCTATATTATCCAGAACTAATAAGCAGGATAACCTCTTTGAAAAATACTGGATGACAGGCTTGGTTAGATCCTTTCCAGGATTCAATCCAATGTGTAGCCCAATAAGTGCAGCCAGTTCAACGCTTGTAGTTGCTGCCTCTGCACTCACGAAGTATCTCTCTTCAAATTTAGCTGAAGTCTCTGGACTGTGCAGGGTTGCAAGTGCAAGGCTTGTCTTGCCCATTCCACCTCCTCCAAGAATTGCTATTCTGGGTGATTGTTGACCAAGCATCCTCATGATAATCTCCACCTCAGTTTCACGGCCATGAAATATCTTCGGCTTTGAAGGCAACAATGAGAATGAATTTGAGCTTGATAAAGCATGAGTAGAGCCATGGATGATAAGATAAGACTGCTTTCTACCTATTTTTGAATTCATTGGCACCCAAGTGGACCTATACATGGTTGGCTAGATATGTGGGCAGTTGATGTTTTACATACTGATGAGCTATCTGTTGTTGTATTGGTTTCAGACATAGTTGAGATCAACTCAAGTAGTTCTTTGTGCTTGGCTTCGGCTATTTTTTTCATCTCGTTGATGCCCTTGAAGACAATACCACTAGTGCCAACCTTGAATTATGTGCTCAATCTCTTGGCAAAGACAAAGAACAGTAGATCCCACTTCGAATATTGTCTTTGCTTCATCCAGTTCTGCATGACAGACTTTCACCAGGCTCTTCATTTCAATGTTACGGAACAGCTGTTTGAACTTGTTCCTATCTTGCTGTGCTTCAATATATATGTATATCTTGTGAAGAGTTCTGTAGTGCAATTGGTCAAAGTAAATCATCATTGGGTAAACCTCATGTACTTCATAAATCTCCCCACATGTTTTGTCATTCCAGGTGATAGGGACCCTGCAACTTCAGAGTTGATATGGAGGTTGATAATTGCAAGTAACACTTGGTAGATATTTTCCAATAGTTCAGAACATTCCTTTTTATTTTGCTTCACATTCTGAGATATTTGGTGAGTCACAAACATTTTTCATTGAAATCCTCAGTACCTGAACCAGTGTGAGCAAGGATGCAACAGTGCTCAAAATTGGTTGAACAAATGGTGGAGCAAATGCATCATTAAGCTCATTCAGAAGTCCTAGCAAAGGGGTCAAATAAGCTGCAAGATTCTCAAGGTGAATTTTGGTGACAGTGGACTGGCGAGGCATGGTGAGAGATGGGATCACATATACTACCCCACATTATAAGTCTTCCAGAGCGTGTTGATATTTCCCATGAACAGAAATCTGACACTGCTGGACTTTGTGTTGAACAGATTTGCATTGTAGTACTAATCAGGGAATGAGAACTCAACTGCCACTCTGCAGATCAGGTGTCAATTAGGTGAAGATTAATTCATTCCCTGTGTATTGCTAGAGAAAGCTGCTGAGATGTCTGCACCACCCAAGAGGCTGATGGGATAGCAAAAGATGTCAGTGATAAGCTAGTTTTGAGGACTTGAAAACCAGTTTGCAAATCTGGTAATTGCAACAAGTTGAACTTACACTTGCAGGTCCGATTGCTTGAAAGGCTGCAATACAAAGTGCAACACCGTGTTGCTTCCAAGTTCCCTATGTGCTTCACCCTCAAAGCGGGTCAGCACATGGCTAGCACCTAGGGCCTGAGTGATGTGCTTGGCTTGGCTGCAAGCTGCCAAGCCCTGAAGCCAAGCCCTTGGCTTGATAAGCCAAGCCAAAAGGCTGCCTTCATGCTGCAGGCTTGGGCTTGACCCTTGCCTTCAGAATACATGAGGATGGGCTTGAGTTAGGGCATCAAACCGTCCGTATTACGCTTACGGCGTAACTTATACGGCGTATCTTTGGAACGCTACGGGTCTGGCCGTGCGTAAGAGGTAGGTATGGGAGGCCAGATGGGGACGACCCCGTAAAGTACCGTACATATACGCGTATTTTACGGGTTTTCTCATCAAATTTATTCGGAGTCCATCTAGTACCTCGAACTATAATTGAACTGTGGTGAACATTCAACTGATATTGATTAGATCTTGACGCGCCTGATGGTGGTGTTCCTGAGTGATAGTCGCTAGCCAGAATCGAAATTCAGTTGCATCCAAGTTGCGTCAGGCAATCATCAGTGGTAAACAAAGTCTGTTGTTTGACTGTTATCAACGAAACATGTCCAGATGTGGCTGGAAAATATGTTTGCCGATGCCAATCAGGGCACGGCAGACCAATTTGGACTCGCCATCAGATACTAATCAAAGCGGCATCTCGGCACAAAGCTGCAGCCGTTTACGCGTAAACGGCCGGTTATGTGGCACCGTATACGGGTCAACCCGTATCGTAACCGTATCGTAACAACTCATCAGCAAATGCTGGACGATACGGGACGTAACCGTTTTACGACGCGTAATTCCGTAAAATTACGGGACAGCTTGATGCCCTAGCTTGAGTACCACCAGTTTGTAGCAGTAAGTTGATGTCCAATAATTGTTCAACTCCAGAAATCAACTTCGGCCGACTTTCCCGACTCTTCAGGTGGGTTGCCGTCGGTTGTTCCCACACCACATCAGCGGATCAATGTCGGAGTTTGAGAAGCATGGGTAAAACTGCCTTTTCGGATAAGTACTTGTGCAACCCTGGCTTCGCGTTCATATTCTCAACGATTGCCACAATGAGGTATCGTAGCTGGTCGCCGAGGCTGTTCGGCCTGACGTGATGGAAACGAAAAGCGGAGGACAGGCAGAAGCCAAATATTCTCCAGTAATGAGAGATGTTGCCTTATTTTACGAATATTAATGAGCAATGGTTGGTCCCCAAGCTTCTGACATGTTTACTTATGTACTGGATATGCAGATATTGTGCTCATTGATCCTGGTAGGACATGGACTCTGTGTGGCTAACCTACTACAGCTGAGCTGAAATTGAAGTGCCGGTCAGTCGAATTCAGGATCATTCGATGATCCTGAATTCCCCATCATCGGTCTAGGCGGTAACATGTACTGTGCTGGGTCCGTGCTGCCCTCCTGAGGTGAATATGTAGGTGCCTCTGAGTCGCCGCTTTCGTAGCTGAGAGCAACTGCAAGGCCACCGGAAATGGCGTCCTGCAGATGCGGGATGATATCGAATTGCATCGGTCGATAAAATGTCGCCGTAACCGACACAAGATGTGTCCTGGACCGGATGAATTGCAGCAGGGACTCGTCCGATACGAGGCAAAGATGAAGCTCAACGTGGCGGAGCAAAGGACACAGTGCGGAGTCGTGACCATTAGTCAATGGCGTGAGACGAGCGAGGAAATCTTGGTCTCCCTCGCGGGACTTCCAGTAGCGCCAAGTATTGGTCTCCTCTGTCTGCTCTTTAGAGCGCGGCTCCGCGAACAGAACCAACTTCTCCAGAAGCGGCATGTCCGCCAAAGACGCCAATAGATTCTCGCAGCCTAATCCCTCGACCTCGAGACGGAGGTATTTCATTGACGTCGGCGACGGGACCAATCGCGTGAGGTCGACGTTATGGCCAGTCTCGAGGTAGAATGAACGCAATTCCGGGAGCGATATGTGGCTGAAAAAACGAGGGCCAACGTTATCCGTGGTGCACAAGACGGCCAAGCGAGAGAGTTGGGGTAGAATGAAAGGTCGGATAATGGCCGATTTCTCCTCCACAGCCTTTTCAAGAGCAATTTTGCAAGTTTGCAGGGCAGTGCATTGTGCAAGTATCGCGAGCGCAAGACTGAATGGGACGACGGGGGCCGTTGGCCAGAAATCGCACATGTCCAAATGAGTCAAGGTTCCCCATGAAATCGCCGAACTCGCGAATGAGCAAGTGCCGGTGAAGGTAACTCTCCGAAGGCTCTTGGTTTCCAAGAAATCGAACGGCCAGGAGCCAAGGATATTCCGGTCATCCTGCCCGGGCGATGGTGGGCACAGTGCTATCGACCGCAGCTGGGGTACGTCGTCCGACGTGAGCCTGCCTAGTGCATGGGCCGCAGTGTTGGGCAGGGTGAGCTGCACATTCTTCCATCGATGAGATACGGACGCAAATGTTTCCAAAAGCGGCGAGACATCCCAGTTCCAGTCGGACGCCATGGAATACACCATCGAAATGTCGAGAGGGACGGATCCCGACCTCTTCAGCCAAATTTTGACCAGAGTCACAAGACGTTCGAATTTCGACGGGGGAGGAACAACGATGTGGAAAGACGCCCAGAGTTGAGGCGTCGAGAGAGCAATAGCCTGCCAAGATTTACAGACCCGGCATAACAATAAGGGCGCTTCTTCGGAGCTAATGGTAGCATTTCTGGTGGAGGGAAGCGTCGCAGTAAACACATTCCGAACAATGTCTTCGGGGAGCCTGCGGGCTGGTGACAACAACGCGAGATGGGCGTCTATAAAATGCTGCAGCTTCTCCCGTCTATTGACGGCATCGTCAATCATAGATTGAAGGCGGCTTATCTCCTCGGTGACATTGGCGAGATCCTTCAGCGGCTCTTCAAGAGAACTGCGTACGCTGCTGCATTCGGAGTCCGAAAGAATCGCATTGGTACCAAGCATTTTTTCGAAAGGGGATTGCATGAGCCTATCCGTGAATTAGCTTAGATGCATCGGGATGGTTTCTCTCTTACCCCTCAGACGCTGGAGACCGAATCGGAGAAAATGACATGGTCGTTTGAGAAGAGTCGTGTTTGCTTCACGTGGCAGCACTTATGATGGCGGTTCGAAATTGACAGAAATCAATACATTCATTTCTGGGGCGCGCCGCAACTATTAGCCGTTGCTTTCAGCCGAGATGAAATTTGAATTGAAGCGTTACAATACCCAACTGGATATGAAAGAAATACTTGCGAAATAGTTTATACGCTGCATCCTGCGAAGCCCTTCCACAGCCGCCATTGTCTCCGGTTGACTCGCACTAATGTGATGTCTCAACGCCGGTTCCACCCACCATGCTCTCCACGCCGGCGATGACTCGATTTTGTCTTCTCGGAATCGCATCTTTGTCCTCCTCGCAAAGCAAATAGGACACAGGTATGTCTTTGTACGCTGTGTATGTGAGTTTCTGGCTGAAGCTTAGAACGAAAACGCCAAAGGAAAAGATCAACGTTAACGCGCCTTACCTATACGTCCCGCCATGCCGCTGTCGTCGACGGTGGGCGCCTGCTTGATGCGGGTGGGTTGAAGCAGCGGGACCGAGGGAGGGGGTCGCATGACATCCTGAAGGGCGGAACAGTCCGTGCGCGCATGAACGAGTCGAGGACAGATTCAATTCAGTTTGAGTATCAAATTTTAGCGTGCTGCGCCGGGCGGTACAGATACCACCCACGATGGACGGTACAGAATTTGAGGCGATAGTTTCTAATTTTCGATTTCGATTTTCCATCATGTCGATGTCGTATATACTGTCTTTCGAAGTTTGCGCGGTTCCGAAGGCAAGTGGTGAGAAGTACTTCGGTATTGAGGAGATATTGTGACTAGCGACGGCGAGGTGAGAGAAGAAGAGGGAGGGATGTAAAGTAAGGAGCAAGAAGGCAACCTGGTTCGATATTTTTTTGTGCTGCCGGGACTCGCCAGCGAAAGGTCGAATGAGAAGTTGCGACCCGGATTGACAGGCCAACCGATTGCGGCTAGCTATCCAGAGACTCAGATTCAGTGGATCCTGAGAACAAACACCGAGAACGCCAGTGTTGACATCAACAGCATTGGGACCAGGCATTGCCATGAATGGGCGTGATGGATCGCTGGGAGTCTGCTGGTGAGGACGGCGTTGACCTGGAATGAACGCCGTCCGGTTCGCTTGACACAGCTACGGCTGGCCTTCGATTAGAGCGTTCGAGTTGTACTTATGTTCGTTTCAAGTTCGGCTGAAAGCTAGATGCGACAGTCGACGTGAGAGGTCCGCCGGCGCAATGGAGCTATTTTCCGCTTTGTTCATCATTTGACAGTCGAGGTAAGCCGGTGTGGACTCCGTCACTCGAGAGTGAGTTGGAACGGAAACTTGGAGGCAATTTTGGCGTGCGTCGCGATCCCGACAGACACGGTGCAGAGCCCGCTCATTAAAGGAGCCCACTCAGCCGACTCCCGAGACGGAGCAAGGCAACAGGAAAGACTGATAACACTGCCGCAGCTGCGCATCGGACGCCGAGGAATTGGGTATCGGGTGGCTTCAGAGTCTCGGAACAGGAGGAGGAATTTTGAGCCAGTGCGCTGCAGTCGTTCCGGCTTCGTTCCGGGGCACAGTGAACAGGTTTGGCGCGTCGTAATCTGCAAATTGCGAACAGCGAGAGTCAGCCAGATAATTGATCGCCTCAGCCTTCACAACAGTTGTGATTTTGAACCCGGTGCCGGAGAAGAAGAAATGGAGGTTGTTTGTTCGCGCATCATGATCGCCTCCGCCCGATTAGGCAAGTCGCGTTCCTTCACGTCTTCCTCGAGAAACTCACCGCTCAGCAGTCATCTAGATGCGCGAATACCAGAAGCCCCGAGGAATAGTCTCAAGAAGATTCCTGTTCTTCAGATGCGGTCCATCTCACGCCACTCGACACGTCAACGCCGATGATCAGACAGTCCCGACACCCTCCGAGTCCTCGCGTTGCCGCAATGTCCTCTCTTGCATTCAGCAACGCCGGCAGCGCAAGCAACAGTAGTGGCCTGACGCCCACCTTCAAATCCTTCAAGCCGCCCGCGTCCTATACCCTCGTCGGCGTTCCATCCTCGCGCTGAAGCAACACATCGAATCGTCGCCAAACGGCACGCACGTCGCCGGGCAGAGACTCTTGCTTAGAGGGAAAGCTTTGGCGGACGCGAAGCGTCAAGTGATATCCGAAAGCGGATGGTGACACAGTCAACAACCTCGTTCCTAAACCCCACATCGACAGCCACTACGAATACGAATACAGCTACCCCAGCGCTGATATAACGATGTCCTCCTCCGATGCCACCACTCCGCCGAGTTCTCTCACCCCTGAGGACCCCACCGACCCCCCTCGTCGTCTTCGGCGCCGACGCCGCCACATACGCATTCCCTCCGTCGTCCTTCACCGCCTGCCTGGCGTGAATGTGAGTCTATCCCGACACCACGCTTTCTTCTCACTCTTATTTAATGATGCTTTCTTTTCTCTTTTTCCATCTTTGTTCTTTTATCCTACTTTCTTTACTCGTTCTGTTTATCTCGCCCACCCCCGCGCGACGTGACGCTGACGATCCCGCAGGTCACCGATATCACTCTCCCCAACGCGCGCAGCATTATCCTCCCCTCGAGTCTCGACGCAGACGCAGACCACGGGACTGCCGAGCGAGGAGATCAGCACGTACCATGCGAAGGTCATGGAACCGGAGTTTCAGAGGGCTTTGAGGTGCGTGTCGTCTCCCGTTTCTTTGTCTTTCGCTGCGTTGTGGAGTGGCGTGTGTCGATGGCGTCGAGCTTTTATCGTGGCGCAGTCCGCGAGGTTATTTCACGTCCTCCGGTTTCGACGCTTTTCGTGTCCTCGTCGTTCGGCCGTTTCTTCGGGGAGTTGTGGAGACTGTAATGCGTCGAGTAGCGAGTTTTTTTTTTCGCTGCGAGTGCTGTTTTGCGTGCTTGTCTTTCGAGCGTTTCTTCGTCCGGGAGGCTGTGTTTCCTTGCCTCCCCCTTCCCGACTTTGTGTGCGTTTTTTTTTTGCTGCCTCGGAGTTCCTCTTCCTTGCCTGCGAGGTTGTTTTGGTGGAGAGAAGGGCGCGGTGGTGTGCTGCGGAGTGGGGAGGAAGAGGAGATGGGTGGCGGGGCGTCGAGGGGCGGGACGGTGGCGGTGGGTGGTGGGGTGTGCGTTGGCGTCGTGCGTTGGCGTCGTGCGTCGGCGTGTCCCCTTCGTTTCGTCATATTGTCGTGCGGTGTAGTGTGGTTGTCTGCGTTGGCGTCTTGTGCCGTCTCCACGCTAATGCTGAGTCGCAGTGTGGTCTGGTGTGGCTCCCTGCACGACCCCTCGGAGTCGCAGCGTCTCCGTGGCGCCGTATCGGAGAAAGGTGGGTGGGGGCATGAGGGCACAGAGCGAGAGCAGAAAGGACGGGGTGGGGAAACCGAGCGAGAGTGGAGAAGGCGGTATTCGAGAGTGTACATGTAAAGAATGTGGTACGGGAGGAAGGGGGGGGGATAAGGGGAGGGTTGGGGTGCGAGGAAGGGGACGAGGAGGGAGATTTAGAGCAGAGGGGGCGGGCAAAGGGGGGAAGAGCGACGAGGAGCGGGGGGTTAGCACTCAGGCCCAGGCAGGAGGTACATGGCGGGGACGAGGAGAAATGGACGAGACAGACAAAGAGGAAGACGGGGACCCTCCCGCCTCGCCTCGCCTTTCTCCCTGCCTTCCTTCCCCTTCGTCCTGCGTCCCTTGCCCTCCGTCCTCTCTCCTTCGCCGTTTTGACTCGTTCCTCTACTTCTCGCGCGTCGTTTTCACCCTCCCCTCGCTCCGATTCGATTCATGTCTATTGGTGCTATTTGTGGACGACGACACTGGCATGTGATCTGACAGCGCCTCCTTCCCCCGCCGCCGACGACGCTGCCGCGAGGATTTCCTCCGTGCGGGCAAGTACACGCTCACCGCGAGCAAGATCACATGATGGGGTTTGTGGGATGGGGGGACATAGGCGCGCGTCGTGTTTTCCATTCGTCACCCTCATTTCTTTGGCGGCGGGGTGGTGTCGTGGGGAGTGGGGGAACAGGAAGGTTACAGACGAGCAGACGAGCAGGCGAGGAGAAGATGGGAAGGTGGGAGGCGAGAAGGCGAGGACGGGTGGGGCGGGGGAGGAGGACGAGGGAAAGCGAAGGAAATCTTCGCCTTCTCCCGCCTGCGTCGTACGTCAGGCTTCGTTGCTGCCTACCCGCGTCTGAGTCGCGGCTACGCGTGTCCGCCTCACCCCTCTTCCGAGTATGAGTATGAGTGTGTTGATGTTAGTTCCCTTCCCCCGCCTCGCCCTCGCCCTCGACGGCGACGCCGGTGGAAGGCGCGTCGCGGCATCTGTTTTTTTATCCAGGATTTGCCAGGGACACGACAGATGGACATCTGTTCTCGTTTGTGTCGTCGCTATGCCATCTTATCCCACCAATGTACTTCTTCAGTGACGGTAGTCCGAATATGATCGTCTGTCTGCCCTTCCTCTTGGTCTGTTCTCGTCTATTTTGGCCGTGGTACTCTGTCGTCCTTCATCAAACCTCTTGCTTGCCCTTGCGCTGGTAGCGCTGAAGAACCGGGAGAAAATGGGGCATCTCAAGCAGTTCGAGGGTGAAATCACTTTGGTTGCGACAAGTGCTTGGAAGGATCCAGCAGAAAAGGTGTTAAGGTGTGAGTGATATTGGCGCCTTGGAAGAACGCGCACGCGGCCCTGTCAATCTCTTCAGGAAAATGGGGCTCGCAGAGTGGGTTCACGATTTGTAGGTATCGTAGCTAGCAAATTCATTCTATATGGCAGAGACAATATTGTCCAGTGGGACCTGCAAGAAACTGCTCAAGGCGGGCCTGCTTGATGAAATTTTAAACATCATTTTTGTCAACTGCATATATCTCCACAGCCAGATACCGCTGTTCATAACGCATGAGCAGATTATTGCAGCGGATCCAAAGAGGACGCTAGCCATCGTCGACATTGTGGACATCAGCTGCGATGCAACCAACTCTTTCAACCTTGTTCTTATCTACACTGCCATTGTGGACATGGACATCATGATGAGGTGATATATTTCATATATCACATTCCACAATCTGACGCTTGTGTGGAGTAGGGCATCAAGCCGTCCCCGTAATTTGACGGGTTGACGGGCCGTAAAAACGGTTACGCCCCCGTACCGTCTGACTATTTCACTCCACAGAAATACGCCCATTTTAATACGGGTTTTTACGGGTTAGGTGTAGCGGCCAAGAGGACAATTTTGAGGGCCATTGGTAGGTGAATCTGGCCAAAAGGATGAGTTTGAACACTGAATAAAACACTCACCACCTTCCAGATTGCACAGAAAAAGTTGAATATGCCTGTAATGGGTGGTTACGGTACGGTTACAGGTCCATATCACCTGTCCTGCTTCTCACAATTTTCTTTATGGATACAGCCATATTTTTTACACCCATAACCATAATACAGACGGTTTGATGCCCTAGTGTGGAGCTCCGCCTGCTGTCTTTGTCATATCCATCGGCCGATGCCCCTTCTCCGGGAAGCAGTGACAGCAGCAGTCAGGAAGCGTTTGAGAATTTCAGCATGGATCTGCTGCCCTCATTGCTAGAGTTTTCCAATAAACACACCATGGCACGCATCCAGACTGCTGTGGAGAAGCTGTCTATCGGGACTGCGACCTGCTGCTGTTGAGGCTGAAGGGCCAGTGTAACTCATCTCAATTGTGGGGATGTACCAAGTGTGACACTTTCACACTCACACTCGGCTAACGAAATGTGCCCACTTGCGACAGTGTCGCAAGCAAGTCGCAAGGCACCCTGCTGTCTGTCGTGAAGCGAAGAGATGCAACACTGTTGCTCAAGTCTGATGCTGCCATGTTCTGAGAACACCAGATTGTATTCGGTTGCTATTCGGGTTTGATCCTGTTTTTTTTTTTTTTTTTTTTTTTCCCCACCTCTCCTCCCACTGCCCACCATGGACGACACAGAGCTAGTCAGAAGTGTCTCCAGCGACGTACTTTTGTGAATTTCGCAGTGAGTAGACATGCCTATACCGGGTACTAGACAAAAGTGTTGTGACCATGCATGCCTGTGATCATGCATAGTTGATGCATGGCCATCTATTTTCACACGTGTTCATGCATGTATCATGCATGGTTGGACCCTTAACTTTGCTTAGATCAATTCATGGTCATCAAAATCGCCATGAGTGACAAGAATTACCTTCATTTCAGAAGGTTACAACATTCATGACCATTGAACTGTTTTTGTACTGAACTTTGGGATCAACTGATTTTTATGAGGAAATAAGCTGCATTCAGACGGGAATCTTGTGTGCATAGTACATGCTCTTTGATGGCGCTCTCTAAAAGTCGAAACCATGAAGTCACTAAGGAATCACTACATATCAGTAGCTGAAAAACAATCTCAGACCTAATTCAAGACTCCAGATAGCTCGGAGTCTTTGCTATGTCAAAAAGCACAAAAATATTGACAGCTGACGATGCAGTTGGGATGCAGCTCAAAAACACATGAACACTAGGGAACAGTGAATCAGAATTTCTATGGTAGTCAGCATAATGTTTCTGAATGCATCTGAAAGGTCCCTGCTTTCTGTTTTGAATGTTGTTAATGAAGTGACCGTTTGTGCATTACCGTCACCGACTGGATTAACACTGAATCCATAACAAACCTAAACAAAGGTCAACACCATTGGACAAACCAGAAAACTGGCGTCAAGCTATCACTTTATAAAGCAATAGAACGGTGAGATAAAATATTTTGTTCAATCTCAAATACATATCCTATTTTTCTAGTGCATGCATAGCACACTCTTTCCAGACTGCGTGCAAGGTTAAAGATATGTAGCCTCAAGACCAGGCTCCTGGACAATAACTCAAACAACCTCTTACATCGAACATCCCGTAATGTTCAGTGTAGGTCTAATGCTGCTCAAAAAGTTCATGCAATCTCAGAGCACAATTCCCACACTGCTGAATTGAAAACAAAGCGCAATACTGTGAAGAAAGCTCTCGAAGATATTGAAGCACAGCTTTCAGCAGCCAAGAGAATGACCAAGCACAAACACTGATAAGAAGGCTGCCACTGATAAGCAGTGAACCTGAACATGGGCGAAATGTGCAAGAAATTTGCAAATTTTTACTTATTAGTATGGGACACAATCTCCAGAGAGTTAACGTGAGTCCCGAATGGTTAACTAGAGCATTATCCTGCATGAGAGCCTTAAGCAAGCTCACCTGGGGAGGACTGTGTAGAATACCATACTGCACAGCACCCAATATTAAGGGTCGGCACAAGATTAAGCCTTAGTGGCAACGCTGCACTAGATGTAGGGCCCACGAACATAAGGGTGCAATATTTCATACAAACAGAACCTTCTCTGGAGTAGGGCTGCGAAGGTGAGGCTATCAAAGGCTTAATCTCAACAGATGGGAAACCAGCCACTGAGCGGGTGGCTTAATCTCAGTGATCTGGAAGTGTCAATGTCAAGGGAGATGCCAGTCATCCAGCATCTCATGGCAATCAACTATCTGATCATTGTTGCCAACTGGATCGGGTTTCTAACCCAGCAGAAAGTGATTTTGGGTTTGGGCTCAGACACATTTAGTAGAGGAAGTTCTTAATATCAGTTGAAAGCCGAGATTCAGCTCTTTCTGAATCTGAAAGTCCTGTTTGGGGGACATTAGTGGTGCAAGATTAGGGTTGATGTTGCATAAAAACAACAATCAAGGGAGACAGATAATCCAGCCACACAGATACTCAGTGTCTAGGGCAGGCAATCCTATATATTTGATGGACATGTGAATTCAAGGGCAGATACAAACACAATCTGAATACCAAACAAATAGTATAATCTCATAGTAGTAAGCAGTTTCTGTACAGTATATAAGGAGGGGTGTTTGCAGGCATTCAACACTGAACTTGGTGACCTGGCTAGAGCACTACCTGTAACATGATGAAAGGTGGCCACACCATGCACAAGCAGATGTAATGAGTGATGTAATGAGCAAAATGCTCAAGGAGAGAAAACTGCAAGAGTAAGGATAAAATAATCTGCACTCTGAGATCAAACTCCTTAACCACACACACACTATCACTTAACACCTCCTTTTGCTAATGTGCAAGTTTGGGGGTGAAGGTCAAGTATTAGACCAAATAGCACTTTCGTTTGTTTGAACTTGAGAGTTTCCAAGGATAAGAGGCCTTCCATTGTCTTTCAAGAAAGATGGCTTCCTCTGATACAAAGTGAATTGGTTGGGTTTGTATAATGTGGGTGTTGTGAAGAATGGCAATAGTTGTTGAGATAAACGTGTTTTGGCCAAACTGCCACAAGTCAAACAGACAAGATCTTTCCAAGGAAAACTGTGTTTTGGCCAAACTGCCACAAGACAATTACAATTTGTTCATGGATTGACCTAAGTCTTTCCATGAGCCCAACCTGTCGACAACACAAGTGCTAACCCTAGCCCAAGTGCCCCAACCCAAAGGTCTGCTGCCTAATTCTAGCTATACACTCTTCTTATATACTACTGCTTGGTCCGATGACCATATAAATATTATGAGAAAAGGTCTATGTCCCTGAGAAACTATGGCTCAAATCCCCTGTATAGGTATTGCTATTGGTCACCTCTAAATGTTGGCTATCATGTGTTGTTCAAACAATTGAGGATCTCCTTGCTGCGGTCTCAAGGAGACATTTCCAACTCTCCCTGCCCTTGATGATGCTAGCCCTCTGCCTTCCTGCTATCCCTCACTTATTTCTTCTTTGTCACTAGCCCACCCACCTGCTATGATAAGCTGGGGTCTTTTTGAGATAACTTGTCTAATCTCAGAAAGTGGTTGAACTGGCAGAACCCTCCGCCATGATCAATCAGTAACTGCCATGATCGGACAGCTGTCCATAGCCATGCCACTGGTGCCGAATGCTGATGTGTCTGACTGCTGTGCTTTCCTTGAGGAGCCCAGATCCACCCAGGTCCAGCTGATCTTTCATGTGCCTTCCTTGCACATTGCCCCATGACCTCTGGCATGCATATGTCCTTGTCAAACTTCCACAAACACCATTTGTTATGGAGGTGCTCCTGGAACTCATCCGTGTCTTTCCTTGGAGTACCAATATTATGTTCAATTCTCTTGGTCTGAGTCTAGTATCAGCTCTTCTGAGCTATAGTAACCCAGGTACTGTCTGGTTATTTGAATAGTACCCTTGATAGCATCGGGCTTCATGCTTTACCGGCAACATTACCACAGATATCTTTAGAAACCATTTTAACTATATGACCAGTAGCTACCTATTCGAGGCTCACAGTAACCCTTCTTATCAAGGAGAGTGTGTGCAAGGAAAGTGCCAAGTCGCAAAATTTCCTGTGTGTTTTATTTGCACAGCTTATCAACGGTATGCTTCAGGCAAGGCAGCAGTTTGGAACTTGTCATCTGTAACATTCTCTTTGGAGTCTCGTTTGTTTGTACAAGTTTTATCAATCAAGTTATTAGTGCTACGTTTGCGTGAAGGATAAGATTGGATTGGAATTGGGACCTTGGGACTGGGACGAGATTTGGACTTTGGGATGAGAATAAGGCATTGATTTGGGACTTGGATGGGACCAATAGATGGAATGAACGGTATAGGCCTGAGAGAGAGGCATTAAGGGAAGGAAACACTTAACAGTACTTGGGAATTGGGGGTTATAGCTGAGGAGCTTAATAGCAAATGTTGCTTAATCTTGCTCTTGCTTGAGAATAACGTCAACACAACCACTCAGCTTGTCTGTGTCCTTAATCTTCTTAAAGATTAACATGATCCTAGCTCGGCAGCTTGTCTAGACCAGTTCAAAGAGGATTAGTGATATATTTGGGATTGTAATGTTGTTGAGGATCTTAATCTCGCACACTATTTTTCTCATAGGCCTTTGGATTGTAGTGTAGTACTTTTGTTGTGACACTGAGCAAACCTTTTCACTGTGACTGCTGAGCCACTCCTGCAAGCAATATCTTTGGGAAGCATGCTCTTGCCACACCGCACACCGTCAACTTGGAAACAGCCAACTCCTGTAGCTTTTCCAGCCAATGACCTACTTCTGATGCATGCATCCGAGACGTTTGCATTAATCCCCACTGTGTCTACTTCCTTCTTAGTCAACCTGACTCTGCTTGCTTGGTTGCAGGATGAATTAACTTGGGATTTGACCCAATCCTGGGCTGCAGATTCTTGTGCAGGCTTCCAGTTCAACACAGCAGACTGGGATCTTTTTTTTGGAGATGCTGTTTCTTCATTCAATCCTCAGGTAAGTGTTCTCCTTGAGCCTGATAAATTCCTGAATATTACTCAAGGGGACGGCAGCATTCTTGAACAATGCTGATTTCAGTGGTTTCCCAGCCCCAATGCAGGTGGTCGGCTGCCTGCCCACCAATAACCAGGTTGTGGGAAGCAACTGTTTCTTTATTCACATGATTGAACATTTTTTCCAGGTCTTACTGGGAGCCGGTGCTGCCAACATTTGTTGGTTCTCAGAGGGGCTGAATATCCCCAAGCTCCCCAAGGTTCAAATGCTGATGCATTTGGCTCTTGCGATCTCGAGGCCTTCATGGTCCCCTTTGTGGGTATCTTGGACATTGCAGACATGTCTGCCTTTGTGAGCGAGAACTTGTTTGACTTCACTGAGTTCAATTCCCAAGATACATGACCCTCTGTATCCTCTGAACTTCCCATTCTGCCACTGCATCCTACTTCATCACCACTGAGTGCATCTGAAATACCACCACCAGTGCCGAAATGTTCACAATGCCCAGTGGTTGATGCTGCCAATATCATCACCTTCTCTCAGGTAAGGGTGCCTTCGAAACGTGTCTTAGACAGCAGCCAAACACAGTCAAGGCCTCAAAAGAAGAGAAATCATAGGTGCGACACAGTACATAACCATTGCATGTAATTATACTGATTAATTTTGGATGAATAGTAGTCTACTTTGTTCCATTACGATGCCTGCCTTCAAAATTTAACATAGTCTTGGCCACATTTGTTCTCCACATACCTTACATTGACATTTTTTAACTCTTGAATTTAATGTGATTGGTATTTTGTGCAAGAGTGTCACAGTTCAGCTGAGAGTGCTGTAACTTGCTTGAGAGTGTCACAACTGCATGGAGAGCACCACAGTAACTGAATGCTAAGTGACAAGTGTGAGTCTGAGAGTGTCACAGTTGGTTGATCCTTGGGATATGCAGGGCATAGAAACAACATTGCAATATTCTATAACAATGCTCACCTTACTATCATTTCAACTAAATTCACATACTGGGGGAACAATTTTTGTTTTTCTTTCTCTCCTTTTGCTCCTGGTCTAGTTGTCCTCGATAATGGAAATAAATATATACATACTGCTTCAACATGGAGAACTGGAAGTAAACAGGATATATAAAACCAAAATTGTTTTCAAACATCACACAAGAATTCTTCGGAAATTGAAAGCTCACTGAACAGCTGAATAGGTGCCTCCAAGGTTGCAAGTTTATCCAAGGCTTCTTCATGAGCCTTTTCCAAAGCAGCAAGCCTGGAGTCAATTTGGATGACATCTCTGGCTTGTGATGACCTTTCAAATAGTAGTCTGGCTGTGTTCCAGTGTACAACAGCTGCAGCAGTATTTCCATGTTTGCAGGCAAGATCTCCCAGGCGTAGCATGCACTGTGCTCGGCTTTGATGCACATCCATACAAGTGAATCCTTCCAGTGCTACTGTGTACAGCATGAATGCAGTGTCTTCATCACTGCTCATGATAAACATGTCTGCAAGAAAGAGCAAAGCTTTATGAATAGCCAATTTGTCCTTGCATTTGGCTGAAAGGCTCAGGTAAATCATTGGCCACCTGGATTGCAGAGTTGTGGCTGGCCACAACTTGATGTTGGCAAGACGTTCCAAGCAAAAAGATTTAGTAAAAGCATCAAGACCCTGGGCAAGAATAAGGCATTCTTGAAATTTCATCAATGCAGAGTCAAACTTGTGCTCTCTGAGCTCTAGGTCTGCTCTGATTGCTTTGCACAAAACCACATCACCAGAACAACCAAGAGTGGTGACAATCTCAATAACTCTGTTCAATCCTCTCCACACAATTTCTGCAGGTATATTGACTTGAATGTCAATGTATGTGATATTTATAAGAGCTATTGCATGAATTCGACCATTTTGGAAGGATGTCATCTCTGCTAAATCTCTGGACATACTTTGAGCTTGAGAATATTCTGATTTTAAAAGATGAATCTCAGCCTGGTTTAGGGTGATGATATGAGCAGTCTGCCCCTCAGACAATCCACAAATCTCAAGCATCTTTCTGGCACTGTGCACATATATCATGCTCTTTAAATAATTTCCAAGAGATTGGGCACAGACAGCCTGGATATGAAATGCTTGGGCACTTTGCTGCAAATTCATTCCAATTCTTGCAACCTGTTGTGCTTCTGGGGCAAATAGTTGAGCAGTAGAATAATCACCCATGTCATGCTTGTGTTCAGCCATACGTATCAAAACATCGCATTGTTGGGCGTTGTCTCCACATGATTTGGCCAATTCTTGGGCCCTGCAAATAAATTGCTGAACACGAGGGAAATCTCCTTGATACTGGAAAAATATTGAAGCTCCATGATAGAATCTGCCTAGTACCACCACAGAATGAGAAAAGATGTGACTCAAAACACAAGGTACTTACACCCAGCAACAGGGTCAGTGACTTGGCTGAAGTGAGATATTCCCTGAACTATCAACTCTTCCATCCATTGTGTTTGGTGATAATATCCTCGTTGTAATGAAACCTCACACAAAAAATATGTCCTCAGCTGGGGATCTGAAGTCTTGGCCAAAGTATGCTGAAGTTGATCCATCAAGGAAGGTACACCACGATTGGTGATTCGGTAGAAAGAGTTCAAGCATATTATACAGTAGATGGTGTCTTCAAGATTTGAATTGCTCATCATGCATAACCCTCGCTGCAATACTTCTTGCAGATTTCCCAGATTTATAGTGATTTGGCTGACCACATTTTTCAATTGCTTTCCATGATATTTCTGGAACAGCTTCAAGAGTGCATGGAAATGCTTGTGGAGAGAACGAATTAGGATAGGAGGTGGAGGTAGAAACTGTTGGACATGCTCTCTGATAGGCACCAGTACTAAAAGCCGTTTGTTGCTGCTCTGATATGCTAAGGAAGTTGCTAGTAACACTGCTTTGCAGCTTAGGATATTGGGAATTGGGAGATTGCTTTGCACAAGTTCAGCATCTGAGAGTCCATTGGGGAGAATTGAGAGAAGACGCAATAGTTCCTTGCTTTCAGAGGTGAGTCGGGGACTTGAGAGGGAGAGGTGAATTGATGTATCCAAATTTGACTTTCGAGCATAGCCCACAGAAAGTATGGAGGTTTTGTCTGTCTCCCACTGGCTCAAGACATTTTCCAGCCCCTCATAGTCAACCAAATGGGAAATAAGATCCACAGCTAGAGGCATATTATCTGTGAAGCTGAGGAGTTGCTCTAAGTCCTCAACTGCATAGGCATTATCTGTAATATCCAGGAAGGTTTGTTGTGCAGCAGCATCAGACAGAGGTTGGAGGGGTGATAAAAAGAGATGAGTCCATTGAACTTTGGCTGGCCGTTCAGCTCCTTGCATTGTAATCTATTATATGTCAGCAAAGCAAATTGAAATCAGCACTACACATACTATCAAGCTAAGATGTTGGATCTCTGTGAGAAGAGAAAGAAACTCTTCAACTTTGCCCCGAGACTGAATGGGTTCCCACACTGTCTCCAGATTGTCCAGAACCAACAGGCAAGATGACCTCCTGGAGAAATATCGGATAACAGGCTTTGTTAGATCCTTTCCAGGATTCAATCCAATATGTAGCCCAATAAGTGCAGCAAGTTCAATGGCTGTAGTTGCTGCCTCTGCACTAACAAAGTATCTTCCTTCAAATTGGGCTGAAGTTTCTGGATTGTGCAAGACTGCTCTTGCAAGGCTTGTCTTCCCCATTCCACCTCCTCCAAGGATTGCTATCCTGGGTGACCGTTGACCAAGCATCTTCATAATACTCTTCACCTCAGTTTCACGGCCATGAAAGATCTTGGGTTTTGAGGGCAACAACGAAAATGAATTTGAGCTTGATAAAGCATGAGCAAAGCCCTTGATGATAAAACTGCTTTCTACCTGTTTTTCAACTCACTGGCACCCAAGTGGACCTATACACAATTCATCGGATATATTGGACATGAATTGTTCACCTACTGATGAGCTATCTGTTGTATTGGTTTCAGACATGATTGAGATCAATTCAAGTAATTCCTTGTGCTTGATTTCAGTAGCTTTCTTCATCTCTTGGATGTCCTTGAAAACTCCACCCCCAGTGCTGACCTGAAATTCTGTGTTCAATTCAACTTCTTGACAAGGATAAAGAACAGCAGGCCTCACCTGAAAAATTGTCTTTGCTTCAACCAGTTCTGCATGACAGTCTTTCACCAGGTTGTTCATTTCGATGTTGTGGAACAGCTGCTTCAACTTGTTCTTCTCTTGCTGGCCCTCAATGTATATGTATATCTTGTAAAGAGTTCTGCAGATGAAATTGTTAAAGCAAACAATGGCTGGGTAAACCTCATTTACTTCATGAATCTCCCAACATGTTCTGTCATTGCAGGCAATAGGGACCCTGCAGCTTCAGACTTGATATGGAGGTCAATCATTGCATACAGCACTGTGTGAATACTCTCCAACAGTTCAGCACATTCCTTTTTTATTTTGCTTCACATTCTGGTATTTTGGTGAGTCACAAAACATTGTTCATTGAAGCCCTCACTACCTGAACAAACTTGAGCATGGATGCAATAGTGTTCAAAATTGGTTGAACAAATGGGGGAGCAAATGCATCATTGAGCTCATTCAGAAGTGTGACAACAGTGGTCAGACAGGCTGTGAGGTCCTCCAGATGACTTTCAGTAACAGTGGGCTGGCGAGGCATGGTGAAAGATGGGATCAAGTACAATGTCTCAGATTATTATAAGTCTTTAGGAGCTGTGTTGATATTTTCTCATGCATAGGAATCTGGCTGTGTTGAACAGATTGGTAGTGTTCTAATAATCAGTGAACAGGAAGCCAACTGTTATACAGTGTGTTCAACACATCCGGCTAAGCATCATGAATTGTTGCCGGGTGGAAGCTGCTGGAGTTTCTGCAGCGTGCCAAGGGTTGATGGAATGGCAGAAGACGCCAGTAACTTGAAATTTGACAAGGTCGATCAGCTGCAGGCTAATTTGCTAGGTGACTGGGGAGTCAGAATGCCCCAACCCGAGCGGCAGCTATTTACTGGCAGCACGGGAGCATGGCAGCTTGACGACAATGTGGATCTGACTCTCACTGCTGGGGGTGTTTGGTGCAATACAGCACATTATTTTTGTCCTTCACACGCGCATTACTTGAATAAGTAAACAGGTACCCACTCATCGCCTTGGGTGTTCTCTTCTATGCAGATCTGCGTATCCGTGTAAGGGGAACCTCTACTCATTTGCTCCATTATCCCATTATTCCCGAGGACTTCCATGACATTTGACACTCTTTTACAACATCTGACACTTCCTTCTGACATTTGACACTTCTTTCTGGCATTTGACACTTCCTGTGAATCCAGGACATATTTCTCCGAGATTACTCATTTCCTCTTATGTAAAATACCCATTTCTCCGAGATATATTAGTGGCACCATGCTGGCAGAGCTCCTTAGACTTGTTGTCTTTGGATCCCTCTGCCAGGTATGCCTTCTCTCTATACTATACCTGTATTCTATAGCTAATATACTTTGGATCCCTCTGCCAGTCTTGACTGTGTAGCTCTCAGCATACAGCACACTGGGGAGTTGCCCTTACAATCCGGAAACAAAAGCATGAATAAGAGGAACAAATCCTGGCACAGTTGACTCGGAGACTTCATATTCATCAGTCCCTCCGCGAGGCCGCGAGCAGAGATATTCAACTGAGATACCCGAGCAGGAGCGTTGTGAGGCTGCGAGCGGCAACGTTGATATTGATGTACAGACGATATATCATACTCGGATCGAAATTCCACACGATCTCGAGTCACAGTGCGGTGTAAATGTTCCCGCTAACTTTAGGTAAGGGTTTTAAGGCGCCCTATTTTAATGCACAGTGAGCATCACATTTTTGTCATTCCTTCCCGCATAAGCACTGATCGCTCTGCGAAAATCCTTCGGCTTGCCGGGCTCGGCATAAATGCCAACCATTTGATTGCCTTCAGAAAACTCGTAATCATCATCAGGAAAAACTCTCACGGGATTAGCGGTCCGCCTAGATATGTTGCCGCATATAGTGCACCATTGATCCGGGCCGACGCAATCTAGGTTTGATAGCTAGCATAGCTCGGATAGCAACGCGCCAAGCCGATGTAGCACTCCATCGCCGAGGCTGAGTGCTGTGGACTGCTTTACAGTTCCGACGGCTTGATACCCTGGACTGTATTGCTGTGTGCTCAGGCAATCAAGCGCTACCAGGCTTGCCGTTTTGCGGCAAGACGAGCTTAAGAATTGAATAGTCGCAGAATGCTTGTGCACACAGGCTGGAAAATACCTCAGATACTTCAGAACAATCTGGCACTTTCTGGCACACAACAGGAACACGGTGGGACTCGCAAAAATTCACAAGTCTTTTGCCGAGGCCGAACATCGGCGGCATCAAAAGCTGAAACCCTCACGTGTATTGAAAGGTGGTTCGTTTTGATGGTTGCCGTTACTTCTTTCTCTTGCCTTCTCCCACCACCTACTTCCCCCCGTTCTCTTCCTGCTCGTCTTTCTCCGTCCTGGAACACGTTGCAGTCAAATCTGAGTGCCAGAATTTAAGACTTGATGATCTTTCCTCCCGAAATCTCAGGTCTTCGGTGCTTGTGACCCTGGATGCCCCAATCCTCGGGCGACAACGGTGCACTCTGTCTACTTCATCTGGAGCCCTGCGTGAGCTCACAAGAGTACTTACTGTTCAAGAATATAGGCTGGTCCATCGATTCTGAATCGCTCTTTCCATTTTGTATGTTGTTTTGTTTGCATCTTTTCTTTTTATTTCGCAACTGCAGCTAATGTCCTCTTGGATAGATTTCGACCTGTCCTTTATCCCATATATACCTCGAATATTGCAGTCGATCACCTAGACGAGAGGGCAGCCCGCATATCGCCCTTGCGACCGGCCACAGTGACGTGCCATTAGCCATCCAGGTCGGCATGCACGCATCTCCAGGTATGTCGACACGTATGATCTGGTTGGCGGACACGAGCACGCACGGCACCCTGCTCGGCATGGGTATGTTGAATATCCCCACTTTAAAATACGTACTCACTTTGCTTGCACAGATCGTATCACAACCCCGGCATCGGCACCGCACTAGGTGTTCACCGATACTTCTGGCTCGCTCGCAAAGGCCGAGTATTAGTGTCTGGGTGTTCATTTGTATTCAATTGTATTTATTTGAGCCATCAATATTATAATCCATTTGATCATTACTGCTATGAACAAGCATCAAAATATTTTGCGCTATCTAATGCTACATACTTTCGTAGTGAAATAGGGCCGTATTGCTATGTGGTACTATTTTAGAAATGGCGTACGGCTATGTACTGCTAAAATAGCTGTCTATAGCAACGGCTTGAAGCTATAGGTCACTACATAAAGGGGGGATAACGAATGTGCTAAGCGAGCTATCGGAGCTATGTTGTACTAAATAGCCATCGGTTTTTTTCCTGATGATGCTGAGGCTCTGTTCCTCAACCAACGCAACCACTGCATCCTGTATGAACCTCGCGTCTGTCGATGGTTCCCTCAAATCCTTCGCAATATCAACTGCGGCGCTCTCCCGTGCCTTTTCATCCTTGTCAAGTCTCTCCAGATTCACTTCCGTATGGTGTACTTTCAAATCCACGATGACTCTTCTCACTCGATCAGTGCCTTTTTATGCCTTCTGAGTCCTCTTGATTGAAATTTGGGCAGTATATGGGCACTACCCGGTCCTGTGTAAGCTTTCCATACCTCTGGAGTGTTGTCCTTCATTAATCATCAGGCAAAACCATAATGCTCACAGCGGCAGCACGAAGGTTCTGCAAGTTCAAAGCGGGCTGCCTCCAAGTCCCAACTCATCATGCGTGGACTATGTATTTCAATTTGCTAGAACTCAATTCAATCAAGAAAGAAACCTCAATTCACGGTACATATAACCAAAACAGAGGGAGACAGAGCTTGTAATTGTGACATATCTCCATGGCTTGCGCATAGCTCCCTCTTCGAACATCTCCGAGATCACCGGAATACACTTCCACATTCGTCCCTCCTTATCTTTCTCGGTGAATGCTCACTTATCTATGCGGCCTAGAATGTCTCTGATTGCGTCCGCAATGTGAAGATCCGCTCGCTTCAAGGTGTTTCAATGCTTACATCCTTATGATTGAGGTTCCCAGACTCAGCCCTCATTTCATTGAAATGCCTGAATGAATCGCATTGGAAACAATCTGATAGGGCATGGCATGGAACCTGGAATTTTTTAATTTGTGAACCACGGGTAATCGCCAGAATGAAGTTGCGGAAAGTTGGACGCCGTGCGAGCGTAATATGGAGTTCTGTGTTCCCGAAACTCCTTAGTGAAGGTTCCGATTAATTCAATGCACTAGCGCAATCCCGGTAGCGCGCTACGCCGCGCGTCGGCCTTACCCGCCTCATTCAGTCAGAGTTCGTGCGATGCAAATATTAGCAGCGAGGTGCGAATTTGGCCAGCGTCTGCGGTTCAAGACAGAGCCTAACCTGGAGATAGATCGAACTCGGGGAGCAAATTTGAATTTGAAGGTAGAACGGCTAAGCATACTTGAAAAACTTGAACGAGAGCGCAAAGTATTCCCGACCATGCGATGGGCACAGATTCCCTACAGTGGCACAATCGCAGTTCGGATCACTAGTATAGGCTCGATATGACAGGTGAAGGCTCGAGTAAGCGGGGCCGGCAGCGAAGTCGTATCGCAGACCGGGATTCAGAGATATCGTAGTGCACGAATTCGGTGTCAACCAACTGGTAGGAGCGTAGATTCAGAAAGTGGTTCCAATTCTGCGCGAAGGCAAAGCCTTCCGCGTCCGGAAAGCGCCGCAGGCGCGAAGTTGAATTGATTCGCTGGAAGTTTGGATTCAGTCGATTCGCTGTAAGATCTAATTGACCAACATCGGGATGGCATGCACTCGAGGCGGGGTGGCGTTGAGATCAGATAGTTAAAGGCACAAAGAATGGACGGCAGGGAATTAGGATCAAAACCCGCGAGGGATTACGAGTTACGAGCGCCTGCAAGGATATTGCATGCAGAAATTGCAGACCACAGTTGATGATTTTCCTTGAACACAGCTACGATTGAAGCGCTCGGGTCCTTCGTTCGTTTGAAGGCAATATGATATGGAGTCCAAAGAGTAGGGCGAGTGCTTCATTTGAAGTTCGCTGTGATGTGAGAAGCGGAGGAAAGTCGGGACTCACAGCTACCTCTCGTACCGAAGCTGAGCAAGTAGATTCGAGAGCAGGAAGATTGGACGCTTGGTAGCATTCATCGAGAAATATGCGTTAAGTTTCTTCATTTCGAGCATCCAGTGGCGAGTCTTGTGTCTTCGTTCCAGCTGGCGCTCGCGTGCCTCGTTTCTTTGGACTCCGGTTTCGTTTGTTGAGCGGCGGGAACGACGGTTGACGTGAGATCTCGTGAGAGTTGTGGCAATCAGGGCTCAGGACAATCGAGGCAATGCATGCAGTCTGTTCGAGTATTGAAGAAGACCGAGCTTCAAAGCTCGCAGAGCCTCGTTTCAAGTCCTGACCTCGTTTGAAGCCCAGTACCGGCGTGCGGTGCGTTGCGCTCGAAGCGCACCGATCGAACGAGCGCTCGTCCAAGGGACATTATGGACAGGACCGACGAGGCCAACCATTAAAGAAACCTGCAGAAATGTTGCTGTGAATTCGACGTCAGAAGGGCATTGATGAATGGGTGCTGAGTATTTCCAGCCTTTTCTGGATCTATTTTTCGTTCCTCTTTCGTTCCAGGACAGATGGAGCAAGTTGTCGCGATTGGGCAGAACTGTCAACGGTGGGAGTCAATTTAATTGGCTGAAACGTAGGTTTAGCTGCTTACATAGGTGGAGTACTTCGGTGAATGTGCCTCCGGTGAAGGCAATTGTGAGGCCAGCAGTGGATCTAGGTACATTCATGAGCTCAGCCGAAGGTTCCCTCGGCTTTGCACCTTGTTTTCACGCACAAGGCAAAAGGATAGGGAAAAGGGAAGAACGAGATAGCAGGGAATGAGCAAGTAAATATAAAGCTGATGTGAACAGTGACGATCTCATCACCGGACTCAACCAACAGAGTCGAAACGAGTCGCTGACAGGAAACCTGAGGAAAACTTGACGAATAGATGCAACAAAACAGGGAGACGGACATGGGCGGCACGCTGTCCAGGGACCCTATGAGCATTCCAGAACCACCAAAGTTGGGTCCGGATGAGTTTAGTCCGCTTGGATGGAGTGTTCGAGTTCTTCTTTGAACTTCAGTTGAGATCTGGCCAGACGAGTGACATGAGAGGCCGGGGGACAATGAGGGCTATCTAGATACAACATGGTGTCCGCAGCGGGGCGAGAGTGCTTGAAGATCTGTGGAGGGCTGGGGCAAAGTCGAGACCCGGGACGGAGCGTCTCGGGAGTCGGGACGAGCTCGTAACGCCCGTGACGTCGAAAACAGAGTGTAGTTCCCCTTGTGTGTGGACACCGCTGGTGTTCATTTCTTTTTTCGTTTGCAGTCTGGATTTCGTCCGTTGAAGTCCGAGGAATCGGCTGAGAGCTGGGCACGAGGTCCACGTGAGATCGCGGGACAGTCAGGGGAATCCAGTCCGCTCGAGTGCCTCGAATCCTGAAGATAGATTGGTTTAAAGTTTGCAGAGCCTCGTTTGAAGTCCAGTATCGCCGTTGTGCTTCAAGCGGAGAAGGACGCGCCCATTGGACGAAGAGCGCTCGGCAGAAGGGAAATTTCAGGAAGTACGGGAACGACAGACAAAGGTAACTAGGAAGACGTCCTGAAACACTGCTGCGGGTTGAACGCGGAATGCGTTGGGCGCACAAAGAGCTTTTCTAAATTTCTTTCCGCTCAGAATGAACAATGTCGTAGTTTGCAGGTGTACACAGCAAGAGTGAACTAGATTATTGAGAAAGATGCGCGCCTTCGACCTTCGCAACAGTTATGAACCTAAAGTGGTTGTCGAGCTTTGTCAATTGTCGTCGAGGAGGAACAGATGATGGCGGTTGTTTGTTCGTGCGTCGTTCTTGCCCAATTAGGCAGTCGCCTCGCCTCTTCCGGCAATGTCGAGCCCTTGACCAGAGCAGAAGACGCGTTCCTTCGCGTCTACCTCAACACTCTCGCCGCCTGGTAACTCATCTACAATCACGACTACTAGCAACCACTTCACAATAGTCTCAAGAAAAGTTTCTGTTCTCAGGTGCATCTCGTTCTCCACGTCGACTTGGACAAAGCACGATTGCTGACGGCGACACCAATGACCAGATAGCCTGTCGCGTCCCTTTTCCGCATCCGCGTCAGCCGCCTCCAACAGCATCGCAGATAGCGCACGCAACAACAGTGGCATAAATCTGACCCTCAAATCCCTCAAACCGACTGTATCATACACTCTCGTCGGGGTCGACCCCGTCGACTTCATTCTCGCGCTCAAGCGACGCCTCGACACGACGTCGAGCCTGTCGCCGCGTAAATACTCTTGCTTAAGCTTGAAGGCAACGTGCTCGCCTGGTGAAGGAGTATCCGATTGCAGGTGCGTCTCGTCCTCCATCTAGATTTGGACAAAGCTCGATTGACTGACGACGACCTCGGTGATCAGATAGCAGTCCTTCACACTGCCGCGCCGCATCAACCCCCGCTCTTCAATCGAGCAGCACCGGGAGCGCAAGTACCAGTAGTGGCATGACATTCACATTCAAATCCATCAAATCACCGGCGGCCCACACCTCTCCGGCATCGACTCCCCCGGCTCGATCCCCGCGCTCAGAGACCGCCTCCAATCGTCGCCAAACGGTCAGCCCGTCGCTGCGCAGAGACTGCTTTCGACAGGGACGGCATAGACGGACGCGAAATTGGTGAAGCTATCTGAATACGGACAGCAACGATCAATCTGGTGACGCCGGCACTGTCCGCGACTACGACGACTGCTACAACTAACGCCAACATAACGATGACCAACGGCCCCAGAAACCTCACCCCCGGCGGCCCGACCGACCGCGCTACCGTTTCCGCCGCAGAGGTCGCCGCTCATCCGCAACGCCACGCATGACGCGTATCCCATCGGTGGTGCTTTCACAGAGTTACCCAGTGTCACGGTGAGTCGCCGTTGTCTTTCACTCCTGCCCGTGTCTTGTTCCCGATGCCAGTGTGCCGATGTAACGCTTCGCGCGCATTGAGTTACCCCACTTACGCTGGCCTGCTTTCTTCCCCCTTTTCTTTTTTTTTTTCAATTACCCCCTCGCTCACTCTGACCCCTGCTTCCAGGACATCTCCCTCATCCTCGACGCGGACGCGGACCATGCTGAGCTGCCGAGCCTGGAGATCAGCACCTATCACGGCAAGCTTAGTTTTCAAGGACGTTGGAGTCTTCTGAGGTGCGTTCTTGTCTCCTTCCCCCTCTCTTGTTCTCCCGCGAGTTGCCGTGTCCTCAGCATCCGAAGCTTTTCGTGGCGTCCTCTGCCTTCGGGAGGTGTGGAGGCTGCGTGGCGTCAAGCTTTCTCGTGTGCTCCGGGTTCGAGCATTTTTTGTTTTGGGGAGGTGTGGAGGGTGCAGTGCGTCCAGTGGTGCAGTTTTTGTGTCGCGAAGGCGGCGTTTTGCGTCCCTTTGTCCTTGATCCTTTTTTGGAGATGAAGGCAGGAGGCGTCCAGTGTTTCTTCGTCCCGGAGGCGTTTGCTTGTCTTCCCCTCCCCGACTTTGTGTGTATTTTCTCGTTGTCTCCGGGCTGCTCTTCGTTGCCTGCGAGGTTGTTTTGGCGGTGTAGAGGGAAGCGGTTGCACGGAGCGATGGCGAGGAGGAAGGAGGCGATGGGTGGCGACGTACTGGCGGGGCGTCGAGGGGCAGGATTGTGGCGGTGGGTAGTGGCGCGGCGCGCCCGTCATGCGTCGGTGTCCCCTTCGTTTCGTCGTGTTGATGTGCGGTTGTCGGCGTCGGCGTCTTATGCCATCTCTACACTGCTGCTGAGTTGCGGCGTGGTCGTGGTGCGGCTCCCTGCGCGACCCTTTGGAGTCCCGGCGTCGCCGCCGTGACGTGGTGCAGGAGAAGGGAAGGTGGAGGCACGAACACAGAGAGCGGGAGCGAGAGCAGAGAGGACGAGGAAGCTCGAGCGAGAGTGGGGAAGGCGATATTCGAGAGCATAGAGAAGGTGGAGCGGGAGGAAGGGGGGCGAGAAAGGAGGATCGGGGGGTGCGGAGAAGAGGCAGGGGACGAGGAGGGAGAGCCGAGGAGGCGCGATACAAAGGGGGAAGAGCTGGCCACAAGCCCAGGCAGGGGGCACAAGGCGGCGACGAGGGGAGGGGGACGAGAGAGACGAACTGGAAGGCGGGGACGCCGTCTTCCCCCTCCCGCCTCGCCTCTCTTCTCTGCTCGTCCTTCTTCCCTTTCGTCCTGCATCCCTGCCCCTCCGTCCCATCTCCTTCGCCAATTTGTCTTCTTCCTTTATTTGTACTCCTTTTTCTTCGTGCGGTCCTCACCCTCCTCTCGCTTCGATCCGATTCATGTCTACTGGTGTTATTTGTAGTGCATGACACTGATGTGCCATTTAACAGCTCGTCCTTCCGTCCCCGCCAACGCCGCGCCGCCAACGCCGCGCGCGCCTGGGAGGACTTCCTCCGTGCAGGCAAGTACACGCTCACCGTGAGTGAGATCCCGATACGGTGGGCGCTAGTGGGATGGCGGGGACGTAGGGCGCGCGTCGTGTTTCCCATTCGTTAGCCTTGTCTTTTTTGACGGTGGGGTGGTGTCGTGGGGAGCAGGGAACAGGAAGGATACCGACATGCAGGCAAGGTGAATCTGGGGAAGGTGTGGGAGGTGAGAAGGGGAGGACAGGTGGGGTGGGAGGAGGACGAGGGAAAGAAGGCTGGAGAGAAGATCTTTCGCGTTTCTTACTCGCGTCGTACGTCGGGCGTTGTTGTGGCCTGCCTGCGTCTAAACCGCGGTCGTGCGCGTCTTCTTCGGCCCTCTCCCAAGCACGAGTGCTCTGACGCCCGTTCGCTTACCTCGCCTCGTCCGCGACCTCGGGTTTTATGCGGGATTTGCTCGGGCTGCAGCGGACGGATAGACATCTGTTCTCGATCGTGTCGTTATGCCATCTCATCCTTTCCATGTCTGGATCTAGTCTATTTTGGCCTTGACGCTTCTTTGTCCTTCGTCGAATATCTTGAAGTACTTGCGCTGGTAGCGCTGAAGAACGGAGAGAAAATGGGGTATCTCGAGCCGTTTTATCTCGTCTGGACCCATGTAGACTTCCCGAGTCCGATTGTAATTTCGATTGCCTCTCTGCCCTCCCTTTGTCCTCATCTATTGTAGCCGCGACACTCCTTCGTTGAACCTCCTGGTGCGCTTGCGCTGGTTGCGCAGAAGAATGGAAAGAAACTGCGACATGCCAGGCTGCTGGAGAATGAAACCGCATTGGTTGCGACTGCCCAGCAGTTCCTCAGAGGGATCCAGCGGAAAAGCGGGGTAACTGGCGCGTTGCGTTGAGAAAATGCCGGCGCAGGGCAATCGATCTGCTCAAGAAAATCGGGCTCACAGAGTAGGTTCGTGATCTGTCATTGTTATTCGCAACTGAGAAAATGCTGAATCCCCCGATACACAGACACACTGGGCGATATTGTCGAGTGGAACTTGGAATGAAATCATTACAGGCGGCTCGCTCGTTCGATGAGATTCTGGATGTCGACATGTTCGTCAACCGCATCTATCTCAATAGCCCGGCTACCACTGTTCACGACGTGCGAGCGTATTATTGCAGCAGGACCGAAGAGGACGCTGTCCATCAGCTTGAACGACAGCTGTGAGACAACGAATCTATTCTGATCTACAGCATCAACTTGAAGGCGATTGTTGTTGTGGATAGTGAGACAAACCAAACTTACATGGCTAAGCTATACCCGAGCGCTATCTGATGCCATTTATGCAGACCTCTGCTCACTCTCAGTCGTATTCATCTACCACTTGCCGACGCTCCTTCTTCGCGAAGTGTCCGAGCATGTCAACCTGGACCTGTTGCTGGAGTTTCTCAACCGACACACGGTGCGCATTTGGACTGACACGGAGAAGCTGTTCATCGAGACTGCGACCTGCTGCCATTGGGGCTGAAGGGTCGGTGTAACTCGTCTCGATGTGTCTTACACCTGGGTAGAACAAATAAACAAGAGATGTTCTTTGAATGGGTGTAAACTTGGCTCGAGTGTTGGAGTTATATTCACAGCTCAACATTCTCTGCTCCGTGTCAAAAACATATCAGACTCTTATCTGCTTCACTAAATTTTGGGCAAGTGAATTCAACAACCAAACCATGGGAACAGAGACAAGGAACTGCTGGACATTCAAAATGTGAGTTGGATTTGAGTTAGATGTTGGCTCTGGGTAGAGCAAAGCAGTGTTGGCAATAAGGGCTTATGGACCCGTCTCCCGGATGGTTAAGGGTTATTAAGCCGTAAGGCTTACATAGCCCTTATTAACCGGGGCCTTATGGCTTAAAGCCCTTAATTTCCTTTTTCGGAAATAGTTTCCCACCTGGCTTGGCAGCATCGGCTCTGAGCCACAAGGCAATGACCGATGAAAGCCAGGTGTACAATAGGTGTATAAACCTCTGAAAACGCATTTCAGGGGGGGATACTAATCCCTTCTTTAATCGGACGAGCATCATTTTCCAACCTGAGGTGGTAGGATGTGAAAGGGGCAGTGCACAGTGCACAATGAGCTGGCGAAGTTTTACAGAGTTTTACTACCTAGTACCATCGGCCTGGTGTTCCGAAGGTAAAATGCTTGCTGAGTTTACAGATCCGAGCTCTCGGCTACCTTCGGTTAATCCCGGCTGGCTACCGGCCCGGAGTCTTAAGGCTTTAACGTCTCGGGCCTCGCTCTTTAAGGCTTATGATAAGGCCTTAATAAGCCTTAATCTCATTAATCCCTTATGCCTTACAGCCAACACTGGAGCAAAGAAACAGATTATTTGCTCCATGAATCAACAAAAATTTGTATACACTGCAAACATGTACAAGTCATTAGCCTGTTTCCGGAAAAAAGCTGTGAGAGGGGGAGTTTAACTCCCATCATTTATGGATCCAATTTGTCTTTCAGTAGCTGTTATAAACTCGGATTCGAAAAGCAGTTTGCAAATGTTGAGAATGTGAATCGGGATTTGAATAGAATATTGTATTTGAAGGCAGAGTAGGTTTGATCAAACAGCGGTGGTCTCTTTTCTTTGTCAGCAACTTGACTTGTTGGTTTATCAAGTTTTTGAGACAGATGCCAGATTTGTTCAGGCAGGGATTAGGAGCATAGAAACAACAGCAGTGCAATATTCTGTGACAATGCTCTCCTCACTATCCTTTCAACTAAATTTGCAGACCAAGGGTTCCTTCTCTCCTTTTGCTCCTCGTATAATTGTCCTCAATAATGGAAATAAATATATAAATAGTACTTCAACATGGAGAACTAGATGTAAACATAAGACAGGGACTGTTTTCAAACATCAGATAGGAATCACTTTGTCCTCTTCAGAAATTGAAATCCCACTGAACAGCTGACTAGGCATCTCCAAGGTTGCAAGTTTATCCAAGCCTTCCCCATGAGTCTTTTCCAAAGCAGCAAGCCTGGAGTTGATTTGGATAACATCCTTAGCTTGCAGTGATTGTTCAAATAGTGGTCTGGCTGTATTCCAGTGAGCAACAGCTGCAGCAGTATTTCCATGTTTGCATGCAAGATCTCCCAGACGCAGCATGCACTGTGCTCGGCTTTGATGCACATCCATAGAGGTAAATCCTTCCAGTGCTACTGTGTACAGAGTGAATGCAGTGTATTCATCATTGTCAATAATGAACATATCTCCAAGAAAGAGCAGAGCTTTGTGAAGAGCCAATTTCTCTTTACATTTGGCTGAAAAGCTCAGGTAAATCATTGGCCACCTGGATTGTAAAGTTGTGGTTGGCCAGGCCCTGATGTTGGCAAGATGTTCCAAGCAAAGAGATTTAATAGAAGCATTGATCTGGGCAAAAAGAAGGCATTCTCGAAAGTTCATATCTGCCAAGTCAAATTTCTGCTGTCTGAGCTCTAGAGCTGCCCTGAATGCTTTGCACATAAGCATCTCATTTGGGAAACCAAGAGTGCTGGAAACGTCAGCAACTCTATTCAGTTCTCTCCACACATTGTCTGCAGGTTTGTTGACCTGGATGTCAATGTATGTAATATTCAGAAGAGCAATTGCATATAGTCGATCATTTTGGTTGAGGGATGTCATGTTTGCTATATCTCTGAACATCTTTTGAGCTTGAGAATATTCTGATTTTAAAAGAAGGATCTCAGCCTGGTTGAATGTGATGAGGTGATCTGTATATCCCCTTGACAAACCACAAATCTCAAGTATCTTTCTGGCACTGCGCAGGTGTGCAATACTCTCCTGGTAATTCCCAACAGATCTATCACAGACCGCCTGAATATTAAATGCTATAGCGCTTGGATTCAAATCCATTGCCGTCTCTGCAACCTGGTGTACCTCTGTAGCAAATAGTTGAGCAGCAGAATAATCACCAAAAGCAAGCTTGTATTGAGCCATCTGTATCAAAACGCCACACTGCAGCTCACTGTCTCCAGATGATTCAGCCAATTCCTGAGCTTTACAGGTAAATTGCAGAGCACGAGGTAGATCTGCTTGATAAGAGGAAAATCTTGCAGCTGCAAGATAGAATTTGCCTGATGCAACCATTATAAGACAAATTATCGCCCCAAAAAGAGGGTACTCACATTCAAGGCCAGGGTCAGTGACTTGTTTGAAGTGAGATATTCCTTGATCTATCAACTCTTCTATCCACTGTTTTTTGAGATAATATCCCTTTGACAGCAGAACCTCGCTCAGGAAATGGGCCTTCACCTGGGGACCCAAAGTAGTAGTCAAAATATGCGGAATTTGATCCATCAGAGAAGTTACACCACGATTGGTGATCCGATAAAAAGAGTTGAGAGATAGGACACAGTGGATGGTCTCTTCAAGATTTGAATTACTGGTCAACCACAACCCTCGTTGTAATACTTCTTGCAGATTTCCAAGGTTCATGGTGATTTGGCTGACCACTTGATGTAGTTGCTTATTACTATATTTTTTATACATCTTCAAAAGTGCATGGAAATGCTTGCAGAGAGAATCAATCAGGAGAGGAGGTGGAGGTAGAAAGTGTTGGATATGCTCTCTGATAGGCACCAGTACTAGAAGTCGTTTGTTGCTGTTCTGATATGCCATGGAAGTTGCTAGCAAGACTGCTTTGCAGCTGAGAATATTTGGGATAGGAAGTTTACTTTGCATGAGTTCAGTATCAGAGAGTCCATTGGGTAGAATTGAGAGGAGGCGCAATAGGTTTTTGCTTTCAGATGTGAGTTGGGGACTTGATAGAGAGAGGCCAATTGACGCATCCAAATTTGACCTTCGGTCATAGCCCACAGAAAGAATGGATGTTTTCTCTGTTTGCCATCGAGCCAAGACATTTTCTAGGCCTTCATAGTCAACCAAATGGGAAATAAGATCCACAGCCAAAGGCATATTGTCTGTGAAGCTGAGGAGTTGCCTCAAGTCCTCAACTTTATAAGCATTATCTGTAATGTCCAGGAAGGTTTGTTGTGCAGCCTCATCAGACAAGGGTTGGAGAGGGGGTAAAAAGGGATGTGTCCATTGCACTTTAGCTGGCCGCTCTGCTCCTCGCATGGTGATCTATTTATATGTCAGAAATTAAAATTAAAGTTAGGAACACACATACAATCAGTCCAAGCTGTTCAACCTCTGAAAGAAGGGAAAGAAACTCTTCAACTTCAGGGCGAGACTGAATAGGTTCCCACACTGTCTCTAGATTGTCAAGAATCAACAAGCAAGATGACCTCTTCAGGAAATACTGGATGATAGGCTTTGATTGATCCTTTCCAGGATTCAATCCCAGATGTAGACCAATAAGTGCCACCAATTCAATGGTTGTGGTCACTGCCTCTGCACTAACAAAGAATCTCTCCTCAAATTTGATTGAAGTCTCCGAATTGTGCAGGACTGCTTGTGCAAGGCTTGTCTTGCCCATTCCACCTCCTCCAAGAATTGCTATTCTGGGTGACTGTTGACCAAGCATCTTCATAATAATCTCCACCTCAGTTGCACGACCATGGAAGACCTTGGGTTTTGCAGGCAACAATGAAAATGAATTTGAACTCAATCAAGAATTAGTGATGCAATTGATGATAAAACTGCTCTCTACCTGTTTTTCAATTCATTGGCACCCAAGTGGACCTATACACAGTTGGTTGGATATATAGGAAGCTGATTGTTCACATACTGATGCTCTATCTGTTGTATTGGTTTCAGACATAGCTGAGATCAACTCAAGTAATTCCTTGTGCTTGGCTTCAGCTGCTTTTTTCATCTCATTGATGTCCTTGAACATGGTACCACTAGTGCCAACCTTAGATTGTGTGGTCAATCTCTCAGAAAAAAACAAAGAATGGTAAGTCTCACTTCAAAAATTATCTTTGCTTTCTCCAATTCTGCATGACAGTCTTTCAGCAGATTACTCATTTCAATGTTACGGAACAGCTGCTTCAGCTTGTTCCTATCTTGCTGTGCCTCAATGTAAATGTATATCTTGTGAAGTGTTCTGCAAAAGAATTTGTCAAAGCAAATCATAATCAAGTAATCCAATGTACTTCATAAATCTCCCAAGATGTTTTGTCATTGCAAGTGATAGAGACCCTGCAACTTCAGACTTGATATGAAGGCTGACAATTGTGAACAGTACTTGGTGGATATCCTCCAATAGTTCAGCACATTCCTTTTTATTTTGCTTCACATTCTGGCACATGTGGTGAGTCACAAACATTTCTTATTAGAATTCTCAGCACCTGGACCAGCTGGAGCAAGGATGCAACAGTGTTTGAAATTTGTTGAACAAATGGGGGAGCAAATGCATCATTAAGCTCATTCAGGAGTGTTACTGCAGGGGCCACACAGGCCACAAGGTTCTTGAGTTGAATTTCGGTGAAAGTGGATTGGCGAGGCATAGTGAAGGATGGGATCAAGTCCACTATCTCTGATTATAAGTCTTCCAGAGCTGTGTTGATATTTCCCATGCATGGGAATCTGACACTGCTGGTGCTGTTGGACAAATCTGTCTTGTAGTGCTAATCAGGGAATGAGCAGTCAACTGCCACTGTGCATGTTCGACAGATCAAGTGTCAATTGGGTGAAAGTGGATCCACTCAGATCATGGTGTTCCCCTTCAATGTCTCCCGGTATAGAACAAGTTTACGTGTTAGGGAGAGTGGGTTCAACTCCCAGGAGAGGTATCTGTTAAGATTGTGGTGATCTTTTTTCATCGTTGGTCCACCATTGATGATATGTCTTTTTTTTTTGCTTTTTTATTTGGGAGTTTAGCAATTCAGATGTGTTCGGGCAGGGAATCTGAGTCAGCTGGAGAAGCAAATGTGTGCAGGGCAAACCAGCCTCGCACTTATTCCGAACTGAAACTCAAGACCTATGACCATGTGTAGGTTCAACATTGAACATGAACCCCTGTGGATCGCTTTCAAGACGTATGTAGAATGTGCCTTTCTGTTGACAGTTGATAGTGTGGGTTCAACACCCCTCGCAGAGGTATTCCAGCAAACGGAAAAAAGGCTTGCAAATATTTGTGAGCTGCCAGCTGTCACACATTCAGACTGCAGTGCAGTCTGAGTGTCTGACAGATGCAACACAAACTGCGACACAAGCCGCTCTATAGTCCTCGTGTGATCCCGAGTGTCAAAGTGCCGTAGATGCAAACCTCTGCGGATCGCGGGAACCACCTTCGATCATCACCCTCTTTATAAATTTAAGCCTGTCCGTCCGAAGCTTTTGAAGCTCCGCTGAAATCTCTGTTGATTCTCTATCAGGTGCTATTATTCATCTACCAAACAGCTTCCTCGTGATTCATCAAGCCGCTTGATTGGTCGGCGAACTGCAGAGCGGCGGGTTGTGTCAGTAACACAGCTGTCAAACGGCTGATCAGCAACGTTCGGCACTGGCCGATACTGGTCAGCATTGGCAGTTCAACAGTTTCCACTGGAATCCAGTGCCCCACTTTGTGTTGAAAAACATTCGCTGATTTCCAGCAGACTCCGCTAGTGCTCACTGGATTGTTTCACACTGGTTTCCACCATTTCATATTGGAACTGAGTTTGAACCTACGAATGCGCCACCTTCCAACTCTCCATAAATGCCTGTCTTATGGTCTCAAAAGCTTCCTTCCAGTTGTGCGCCTGCTGAGAAACAGGTACCGATGTCAGGCCAGCATCAATGTTCAAGGATAAGATTTGGTCAACATGAGTTCAACACATCATTAATGTTCTGCTGAATTTCGAAAAATACCTTCATATTCATCTCAAAGTGGATCGTCCCGCGTGCAACCCCAAAGAGGGTCATAAGATGTGCTGAACTTTTGAGGACCTCGCCATTTCTGAACAAAATCTGAGGATTTTCAGCGAGATCCACTGAAATTCGCCGGCCGCTGATCCAGTGGAAACCTCTGGCGATGGTGGATCAGTCGAATGCCGTTGAACAATGATGGAGAGTGTCGCCAATCACCACCAATCGATGGCCACCAATAATGGCTTTGAACGGAGGGAGGGCACAGTCCGAGGTTTTGTGCGAGCTGGGTCGCTGTTGCGTCGATTAATATCTTTTTTTCATCTATTCTGTTTTATGCCCCTGCTCTCAAGTCTCCGAATGAAATCACAAAAATTTAACCGACCAAGACCCCGCAATAAAGTTCGGCTTTATTTCACCTCTGGTGGGGAACCAACATCAACACTAATTCAATAGCGCAGTGGGCCCCTTCGCGGCCACTACTTCGACCAAAGAAATCCGCAATGGGAAACAAAGATGTCCGCATTGACGTCGAGATTGGCGCCCTGCCGGTGTCTCTCAGTTTGTTGGAAAGGTGACGCAACTGAGTAATATACCCTCCACTAGCCACACTACCACCCACATGCCCCCTCTCCAGTCCATATGAATTCACGCCCCGGCACTCCAGAACTTCACGCCACCATATAACACCCCACCAGAATGCCCCGCCCCTCCCTCCAGAACACCACCCAAACAAGCACCCTCCTCTCCTCAAAAAAAGCACAAAGTCGAGGAACGCATGCCCTGCGATGAAGAAACGTCGCCCCTTGCCCTCAAAAAGAAGTAACAAGACGGGGAACACATCCTGCCATGGATAAAGCCTCCACGCCACTTGGCGCGACGCAATGCAGCTTCCTGCGTGACAAATAAGCTCAACGCTACTCGACGCCACGCAACGCGGAGGGCACGACAGAGCTCGAACGCGGAGGACACGAAAAAGCTCGAACATGGAGGACCCACAAGAGTTCGAACATGGGTTTAGGCAACTCGTCGGAGCACACGAAAAAAGGAGGAACTCGAGGGCAATGAAACGAGGTGGGGAAGGAGGCGTGAAACGCGCCTAACAGCTCCTTAGGAGTCTCGGGCTCGGCCAGCTTCGCATGATAGGTCGTAATCTCCTTGCTCGGCAGGTCCGCGTGGTCCGCATCCGTCTCAAGGATGAGCGTGATGTCGCGTTGAGTCGGAAAGGAGCATTTCGAGGGTCGAAACGCTCTGATTGCCGGTTTTGAGCTCAAGCGGAGAAAGGCGCGTTCATCGGAGGAGGAGCGCTGCCATAAAGTGAAGGCAATTCACAGCTTGGGCGCTTGGGGGTAGCTGCCGGAGACACCAAGTACTACGCATCGGAAGTCGGAAAGAAAGCTCGGGAGTCCAGGATTGAGGCAGGAATGAGGGACTCGGAGCGCGCTGCTTTTCTATTGTTCGTCCCAGTGTACACTGAAGAGCAGCTGTTGTAATTTGAAGAAGGGAAGCAGAAGTTCTCGAGATGCGACCCGCTGGCCTTCGCAGTTGCTGTTCCTGAACAACTTATCGATTCGTATCTCGTCCGTGTTGAGAAGCACTCAAGCAATGGATATTGAAGCTGAACAACATCCATCCCGCCGACCTTTGCAGCAGATGCCTCCGAGGAGATGATTATAAAGAAGAGACGGCGGTTGTTTGTTCGCGCGTCGCTCTCGCCCAATTAGGCAGTCGCCTCTTCTCGCAGAGGCACAACTAGCAGAGGTCGCGTTCCTTCGCGTCAACCTCAAACTCTCGCCGCCCAGCCACAAACCTACAACCACGACTACCAGCAGCCCCGCAGAACTTCCTCGAGAATGCCCCTGTTTTGGAGGTCTATCTTTTGAATCAATCTTGGAAGACGACTGGGGACGACGTCGATGCGATGATCAGATACCCGTCCCCACACCGCCGCGTCGCTCCTTCGCATCCGTCTCAGGCGCATCAAGCAGTGGCACCGGTAGTGCATGCAGTAGTCGCTCGATGCTGACCTTCAAATCCCATTAAACCGCCGCTTCATTACACTCTCGCCGGCGTCGCCCGTCGACTCCATCTTCGCGCTCAAGCAACGCCCCGACCCGTTGCCAAATGGCCCACCTGTCGCTGCGCAGCGACTCTTGCTTGAAGGAAAGGCGCTCGCAGACGTGAAGCCCGTGGAGCATTCGATTGGGTGCGTCTCGCGCTCCATCTTGACTTGGACAAACCACGATTGACTGACGTCGACCACGGTAATTAGATATCTGTCTCTGCCGTGCTGTTCAGCGTCTACCTTGGCTGTGTCAAGCAGCGGCACCGGCAGCGCAAGCAGTAGTAGTGGCATAACACTGTCCTCAAATCCCTCAATCCGTCCGCACCATATACCCTTGCTAGCGCCGCCCCGTCAACACCATACTCGCGCTCAATCAACGCCTCGAAGCGACTCTGAATGGTCCGCTCGTCGCTGTGCAGAGGATTGTGCTCAAGGGGAAGCCTTGGCGGACGCGAAATTGGTGAAGGAATATCCGAATGCAGACGGCGACACGGTCAATCTGGTGCTCGAACCCACCCTGCACCCTCTACCACTACAACTACGGCGACCACACTGGCGACTGATACAACGCTCACCGACGCTCCCAGCAACCTCACCCTGACGGCCCGACCGACCGCCCCGTCATCTCCGCCGCACAGGCCGCTGCGCACCCACGGCGCCACACGCGTATTCCCTCCGTCGTCCTGTGGCCCTTGGTCGCCCGCAGCATCGTTTGGCACGAGGGTGCGTCTGTCTCCACATACCGCTTTGTCCCTCCTTATTACGATGTTTTCTTCTCTTTGCCTTTTTCTTTTCTTCTTTTCATCCCACCGACGCTGATGCTCCCGCAGACGACCGACATACCCTCCCACCACACGCGGCATCACGCTCACTCTCGACGCGGACCACGCGAGCCTGCAGAGCCAGGAGCTCAGTACGTCCTATACGAAGCTGGAGGAGCCCGCGTTTGTGATGCGTGTTCCTGTCTTTGCTGCGCCTTTTTGTCTTCGAGCTTTCCGTTACTTTGGAGGAGGGGTCGGAGGTGCAGAAGGATGATATGGAGTGATACGGTTGAGCTCTTTTCGCGTCCTCTGCTTCGAGGGTCGTTCGTGAGGTGTGGTGTGGTGTTTCGGGTAGCGTCGAGTGCTCTTTAGTCTCAGAGGCTGCGTTTCTTCGTCGCGGAGACTACCTTCCCCGACTTCGTACTTGTCTGGGGTGTATCTCGGTCCCAGAGGCTGTGTTCGTCGCGGAGGCTGTCTTCTACGACTTCTTGCTTGTCTGGAGTGGAGGGGGTTGCGTACAGCTTTGTTTCCTCGCGGCGGAAGCTGCATTCCCTCGCCCTGGAGGCCACCCTCCGCGCCTTTGTGTTTTTTTTTTTTTTTTAAGAGGCTACGTTGCCTCCGAGCCTTTTTGGGGGCGGTGGAGGGCCGGATGGAGAGGCGTGGTGCTGTAGTGTCGTGTGGAGTTGTAAGGCACGGAGGGAGGACAGCATGGCTTCGTGCCCAACCTCGCCTTGCTCGGCTTCGTCCTTTTTTGGAGGGAGGAGGCTGCGCTGCCTGCGAGCTGTTTTTCGAGTGGTGTTCTAGAGGGCGGGGCGGGACATGCTGTGCGGTGTGTGACGTTCCGGAGTGGCGGGTTGTAGAGGGGAGCGAGGGGCGTGTGTTTGGAGGTGTGGCGGGAGAGAGGGGCGGCATGGCTTCGTGTCCGCGACTACGAGAATGAGCAATAGGGGCGGAGGGAACTAGAGGAGCAGGAGCGTGGGGGGCGGAGAGTGAGGGCGAGAGGGAAAGATAAAGGGGAAGAAGCGAGAAGGGGGCGTATGCTCGAGGCGAAGGACGGAACCCCACCGCCTCTTCGACCATCCGCCCGAGTACGAGTAGGGGTGCTCTGACCGCGTCCCCACCCCCGCCTCACCTTCTGTCCCTCGTGCCGTCCCTACCCTGTCTCCCGTGTCTCGAGTCGTGCGGCTCGAGCTCGAGTGCGCTGACGCTCCCGCTCCGGGCTCGTGTCCGCGCCTTCGCTCTCCTCCGCCGTTCCTCGTCTTGTACTTCCTGTCGCCACCGTTGACATCATGCCCACTAATGCCCGCCCCCAGAGCCTCCGCTGCCGCCGACGCCGCACGTGCATGGGACGACTTCCTCCGCGAGCAAGACGACTTGCTCCACGCGACCAAGAAGACCTTCAGTACTCACTGCGAGTCAGGTCGCGCGCATCTGCAATACGGTGGGCGTTAGTGGGATGCCGGGACGTAGGGCATGCGTCGTGTTTCCCATTCGTTACCATCGTCTTTGGGGGCGTGATGGTGTCGTCGGGAGTGGGGGAACAGGAAGGATACCCATGAGGAGAAGATGGGGAAGGTGGAGAGGCGCGAAAGGGGGGACAGGTGGGGTGGGAGGAGGACAGGGGGAAGTGAAGAGGGCGAATCTTTCGCCCTTCTTACCCCTCTGCGTCGTTGTCTACCAGCGTCTGAATCGCACATGTCTTCTTCTTCGCCCCCTCTCCCGAGTACGAGCACGAGTGTGCTGACACTCGTCCCCTTCCCCCACCTGGTCCGCTCCTTGCACCCTCCGCCCTCGACAGCGACGCAGGTGGGAGGCACGTCGTGGTGTCCGGTTCTTATGCAGTATTTGCTCGGACTGCGGCGTACGGACATGTGTTCTCCTTCCTGTCACTGCTATCTCGCTCATGCATGTACACTTCTGAGTCCGAATAAGATTTTCCCTCTCACCTCCGTTTGTTTTTGTCTATTCTGGCCCTGAGGCTCCCCCATTCTTTGCCATTGTAGAGGTGGACATGAGGTGAGTTTCTGATATATTTCATATTACATTCCATAGCATGACGCTTGTGTAGAGCTCTGCCTGCCATCTCTGTCATGTCCATCAGCCGACCCTCATTCTCCGGGAAGCATCTGAGAATTTCAGCATGAATCTGCTGCTCTCGTTCATCGAGACTGCAACCTGCTGCCGTTGAGGCTGAAGGGCCGGTGTAACTTGTCTCGATGTGTCTTAGACCTGCATAGAACGAATAAACAAGAGATGTTCTTTGAATGGGTGGAAACTTGGCTCGAGTGTTAGAGTAGTATTCACACAGCTTGGCAACATTCTGTGCCCACGTCAAAAATCTAACAAAGATGACTATCCACTGCCCTCTCCCTTTGATTGACCGATAAAGAGGCTGCACAGGGAGTGCAGCTGCAATATTGAAAAGTGAGTAGATCAAAGACAAATGAGCCGGAAACTGCCGTGGCTAGTCGCTAACACGAATCTAACCCAAAATATCCCCTACAGCAACTACACACTCAACTAAATCACAACCACAAACTCTAAAATGCTTTAGCACCAGGTGTGAGTTCGGGGAGGTAGGGTACATATCACCCTTCTTGAAGGGTGTGTAAAGAGAAGATAGTGTGAATGCAGCGGCACCAAAGCAGCACAAGAGCTTATGGAGCTTGCGAGCAGGGACTTATCTAGCTGCAGGAGGACCAAAGGTTCAACAGTGGACTCCCGTTCTCTCAAGTTTCTTATTTCTTTCAATAGTTCAGAACCAGCTCTGGGAGGATGACTAGCCAGGAGGTCTGGAGCCAGACAGATATCAATTGACAAATTCAGGGAGAGACCACTGCTGAAAGGCGAGACGGCTCCAACAACACGAGGCAATTCTGCATGGTCTGTGGCGGCGTGGGCCAGCATGAGGCGGCTCTTACACTGTGGATGGCAGTGTCACTCTCGAGATAGTCCTCCCATGGGAGGATGTCAAGGTTGTGTGGCAGCTGTTATATCAACAGCGGGGAGACCCCTCCTTGACAGATATCAATATCACTTATTCCTTCCTGAGTTTCTCTCAGACAAAAGAAAGATTTCAAGTTCAAGAGTCCGCTATATTCCCTCTGATTTCCGGGCAGATAGTTTACTTACTACAGGTGCTACTGCTGGTCTTTTATACAAATGAGAAAGATAAAAAGGAGATAAAGAGAACGTCTAGGATCAAGTCAGTTTGCACCTCTGGGAGGTGATGAACCAATGATATCAAGGTTATTTCTCAATCATGGGTATATTCACCTCCTGCTGGAGCTAATCCACATGCTCCTGCAGATGGTGCCATATTTCATGCTAGTTTCCTTGGCTCCTGGACCATTATGGTCATCTCCCACAAGTCAGCTTCCTGACCACCAGCCACACTTGCTGGCAGATAGCCTGCATCTTATTTCTTCCATTTGTCTCTCTGCAGGTGTGTCCACACTCCACAAAGTGATATTCACTGCCGCAGGGAGTGTAAACCTTCCACCGGAGCATCTCAAATGTGTTTCTGTGTGAAGGGGATGTCCTCCTGCGAGTCATTTCTGTGCTCCAGTGGCAGCAGCCACTTGCCATGTGCATTGCAATCACAATCCTTATCATTCACAGCAATCACTGGCATGTTGCCGAAAGGCTTCCACTAGTCAAATCATGACTGCAAAAGACTGGCAGGGACTTCTCAGCACTTCTTTTCAATATCTATGTCCTCCTGGGAGTCATCCTCCTGCTGGAAGTGTCCATTCAATTTCTCTGTCCGCTGGGAGGACAATCATGCAGCTGGTAGTGAAATTTATCTATTTCTGTTGACTCCCTGGAGGTCATCCAGCAGTGAGAGCAGCTCTTCACTATTGCTGCAATGTCAAATATCTTTCTGGTGATTTCAGACTGTCTTTCAAACAGTAACCAGGATGCTTCACAATTCTCCCTGTTGGTCACCTCCAGCACATAGAACCTCAGCTTGCTGCTGCTGTTCATAGCCCAACACTAATTGTCTTGCAGCAGAACTCTATGACTTTGCCAGTCATATTATTAAGCCATTTGAACAATCATGTTTAGCGTGCTGGCTTTTGGCTATCAACAGTGTAGCCTGCTACTCCAGGGTGAGTACAAGCCCTCAATCTAATCCTTACTTGTGCCTTCGATAAGTCATAAAAATGAGTAAAAAATTGTGGTTTTACCACAGCCACAAGATTGGCAGGGTAGGTAAAAATGACCCGGTACTGTAAGGTCTGTGCGAGTTATCTACTTCACAGTATGTATGATTGTCTGTCTGATTTTTGTCTATTCTTTCCAATTTGTCTTTGTTATTGAATCATTCGAATTCAGGTTTAGTTTGATTTATCCGACATCTTGTTTTGGGAATGGGATGAATTCTGCTGACTCAGGAAGAAGAGACAGCCTTCAAGAGATTTGGGTTTAGTTCCAGACCCTTGTTTGCTTCATTGAATTTTGGACATGTAAACTTTCAAACGACTTGAACCAAGGGAACAAGACCCAGAGCTGCCAGAAGTTCAAAATGTAAAATGTGTATGGAGGAAAGGAACTTGAATTCTCCAGTTTGACTCCACTTTACAGAAGTATGTAGCTCTTGATGTGATAAAATATTACAGGCTGAAACTCACTTGCTGTGTAGATTAACAAAAATAGTATACACTGCAAACCTACCTCCAGATCCCGATCATCTACTGATCTATGTGCCACTGGAAGATTGTGTACAAGCTGCTGGTCTGTGGATAAATTTCATTCAAGAAAAGAGCTGTTATGAATTCATATGCAAATATACTTTGCAAATGTGGAGAATGTGAATTGGAATTTGAATCAAATGAAATGGCGCAGGACCACCCAGACTGATGACCTCCAGTAGTGTTGCTGCGACTCGTGACTCAACTTGTCCAAGTCTACTCGGGATCGACGACTTGAGTCGAGTCGAGTCGAGTCACGTGCTCAACTTCAACCGACTTCCGAGTCGATGCCAAGTCAACTCAAGTCAACTCAAGTCAACTTGAGTCAACCTATTTTCTAAAATTTCTATGCAAATTCTTTGGGTATGAAATAGTGATATTCAAGCAGGAAACAGTTCAGTTTCATGCCATAGCCGTTCATTACCAACTCATGCCATCAGTGTTTGGATTATATAGTAAGGATGAGTCTTTGAATTGATCACAGGTATGATTCAGAACATTGTATGCATCAAAGGGTATCCAAATAAATTCAGATGAGGGACCCCCGCCTGAAAAAAATCCTTGAGGCAATGGCAGGCACAGCCACCCATAATTCCGTGGTGTGAGGCTTTTCCATCAAATTCTGATGGGAAAGCCTCACACCACGGAATTATGGAGCCTCAACCACACCCTTTAGAGCATTTTAAAAAATATACATGGAAACTAGACATATTTTTAAGAGGCTCCATGAAGCCAAATTTATCAATAAGCCTGAAAATGAACTATTACAGACTAGCCAAAGAAAACACCAAATCCTTATTGGCACATCGTAGTCTGGGCTCCCTGGGCTGCCTTTGGTGTTATAATAACCCTTGACAATGATGGAAAAGATATGTTCAAGGGCACACAGTGGTCAGCAACATGGGGATATTTTATTGCTTAAAATAAAATCCAATCTTTTTCGGTAATTTTTAATTTTTTTTGGGAACATGCCAGGGCAACTATTGGTTATGGAGCCGTTCAAAGAATAAAAATGATCATTTCAAGCCAAGAAATGGCATATTCCATCAAGAACTCAGCCTGGGAGAGTTCTCACAGTGCAGAAAATCGGTATTTTCGAACATTTAGATGCCAAAAAATATCCAGTACAAGTATATATTGCTATCTGAATGGGTTATTTTATGTGGTATAACAAGTACAGATCAATCTGAACTCTGAGCAACGTCCTCTTCATCTGAGTTCAATCTATTATGCTCATCGAGAGCTTCAGCTATGGACATGAAATCAATATCTCAGCATGGACGTATTTCAAACCCACCTGCAATGCGGAGATTACGGGCATGTGCCATACATCGCAAGCGCGAGGTCCACCTGGTGGGAGAAACTGAAGTACCTGCTTGAAGAATATCTTGCTGGGCAATCCTAGTATTTGATGCATTGTCGCTGGTGATGATGAACTACTTTCCTTGTCTGAGTAGACTCATTGGAAGAATGGAACAAAACTGGACTTTACACTCAGTATAGGGTGCCGGATAATGATCAGAGCAATCTGAACAAGGTATTATATTGAAAGTAGAGATTATGACTTGGCAACCACATACCCAGGCGATTCCAGTATTTTGAATCCAAGGATCACTTCTGAGGCTCAGTGTTGGGGTAGCCAACGGTCAAGGAATACTTTGACGATGCACATGTTTGCTGGAGCGAGGGTCTGTTTGAGACATTGTTGCATGCACTCCTTGCGATTTAGATCTGCTTCTTAAATGGTTGGTTTTGCGAAACAACTCATTGGCGGTTAATAATGAGGCTGTCTTACACCCACAGTGTGATTATCGGTTCCCAGAATATCAGTTGAGTTATCGTGTTCAGCACTTGTTAAACCCTGAGATGGCTGAGAAGGTTGATTGAACCGCTTATAGATTTCATTCAGCTATTGCAACTCCATAGCTCTCTTACTGCCATTGGTTACGAAGTCAAGAATACTCCTGCTCCATGTGCTGTGTGGCTGGATTGCCAATAACAGTGAATTCATATCATCTCAAGGAACGCTCATTATGATCCCAGAATCTTCTCAAGCTCATATCGTCTGAGATATCAACCAGCTTTAAATACCACTTCACAATGCTGCACCTGTATTTGGGCCATGGTTTGCACTCACTGTGGGAAGAATAACAGAGTCATCATGTTTGATGCTGACATGGTCTAGACGAACACTGATCTAACTGGTTATAAAGTTCTTCTGCGATTCCAACTTCATAGTGCTCTTACAGCCATTGGTTTGTCAACATCGGTGCTATGTTCAGGCGACAGTTCATATCTTTCCAGGTGACATTTCATATATCTCCAGGGCCAACTTCCCCATCACCATTTGCCCCTTGATACAATAATAGACAATTCAACAAACGACAACTTGTCTTTCGGGGCGAGCATTTAAGCAGCGGAAAGCTAGGTGTCTCCGATTTACTATTGTTCTGCAATGCCCCACACTCAGCGACCACCAAAGCGCAAGCCTTCAGCACAAGCACCCCCACCGGTCAATGACCCTGGCCCCTCGTGCACAACCAGGTCCACCAGATGCAACCCAGATCCTGCTCCACCACCACCTCCACCTGCTCAACAAGATCATTCTCTGGATAATACACTTGGGTTTGCTCCTCTAGCTTGTACGTCTCATTTCCTGCTTTAACCATTAGCTTTCGAACTCAGTTTCTGATCCTCAATTCAGCCCTCACTGATCGACAAGCCCAGAGAAGAAGTGAGGGAACTTGGTATGATTTAGAGACTTTACTTACAATTTATAGATCCTTTGGCCACTGTTGCAGCATTCTCCAATGTACAATCCACTCCACAAACAGTGAATTCATTGTCTAAGTTTGGGACAGCTCAAGCTGAATTTTTTTGATAGCCTACTCATACTGGTGCAACTCCTTTGCAGGTCCCGCAGACACCTGCACAAGTGGCGGCGAATCGATTGATTTCCCGCTTAAATGAGCGCACCCAAATGACCAATCCAGGCCACCAACACGTGATCATCTGAATGATAGCGAGTCTGACTACGGTATGCATTCCATTCTTGCAGTTTGATTCTATCTATCTGACCAAATGCAAATACAGATTTTCAGGATGAAGAGGAGGCTGCCCCTGGCTCGCACCAGTCTCAGCCTCAAACCAGGGCTTCAAGTTCCCATACTCCAGCTGCACCCTCAGAGCCTGACAATAATGAGTCTGAGTGGCCTGGGTTCAAAATTGATCAGAACGGATATGCTTGGGCTGGCCCGACAGTACTGACTGCGAATGAGAAGTCTGGGGATTGTCAATTTTTTTTTGGTGAACACAAAGATCATCGCGGATACAAGTGCGCTCTCTGCCCGTGAGTTTCATGGTAACATATCTGTCATCTGAACATTGGCTGACAAATTTTAGGCAAGTTTATTCATCTGGGAGCAGCCTCACCACTCGCCGGAAGCACCTTGGCAGGGCGCACTATGATCAGTATATGGAGTACATTACCCGAAACAACATTGAGAATAAACTGCCAGAAGCACTCAGCAAGCAGCGAGAAGAGCAGCGTGAAAAAGAGTCACACCGCATCATATTCACAATTCCTGCATTTGAAGACCAGCTTGTAAGTGTGATTGTGTCAAACAACCTGGTACGTTCTCAACTTCTCAATTCCAACATGAACATTGATATTCAACCTGTGCATAGTCAATCAATTTAATTGAGAACCGCGAATTTCGTGATTTGGTTTTACTTTTACGGCAATCCCTGCAAGACGAGGATATTCCCCATCGAACAAAGCTTCGAAAACTCATTTTGGACGCATGGATTAAATATTATGACAAGCTTAAGCTTGAGCTGAAGGTCCATCATGGTTTATCTTGTTCAAGTGTGATCCTCCTCATCTCATGCTATTCCAGGTGTCACTAAGGAAAATCTCTTTTACTCTTGATATATGGAGTAGTAAGGGATTGAAACCATTCCTTGCTATCATGATTCATTGGCTCGGGAGGAAGGTGGAAAACGACCAGGTTGTACTCCAACAAGCACTTCTCGCATTCCGCCGCATTCGTGGCTCTCACAGTGGTGAGAGACTGGCGCGTATCGTGTGTGACATCTGTGAGAAGGCCGGGATCATGGAAAAAGTAAGCGTACAGATTTTTCTGACTATTCTATTGTTGACAGCCAATGAGATTGGCCATTTCACGATGGATAACGCATCCAACAACACCACATTCATGCACCATTTATCCCACCTCCTCGCCGGGAAAGGGGTGCTGGATTTTGACCCAAAGAAAAACTATATCCGCTGTTTTGCCCATATTATTAATCTTTGTTCCCAAGCGGTCATCAAGGCCATGGAGAAGGATGACAGTCGGGTTGTGTATTCTGAAACTGACGCAGAAACAGAGTTGGATGATGAAAATCCTGGACGAGCAGTTCGAGCACGGTGCAAGGCTGGACCGGTTCGGCGGGCCCGAAAAACAGTTGCATTTATTCACAAGTCAGGTCAGCGTTGTGATTACCTTCAGGAGCTCATTTGAGAGGGAAATGAGAAGTGCTGGTGGTCACAAATCCGTCTCGTTGGTGAAGTTGCCGACAAGGTTTATATAACTCTTTCCGAGGTGACTGTTCTCCTCGATGTGAAGACCCGATGGGACTTGGTCTTCTATATGCTTTGACGCCTTCGATATTTGCAAGGGGTAAATCTGTTCTACCAATGACGCTTGGGTCACTGATATCTTTAACCAAGCCTGTCAACAAATTCTTTGCGTTGAACAATGATGCACAAAGTTTTCGTCATCCTCTCCAGTCTCAAGACTGGAACAGGCTGGAGATTCTCGAGTTGATAGTGCAGGTCAGTATTCACTTACATTTTTTGCGCAATTCATTCACAAGCTGCCTCATCAGCAACCACACAACGTCCAGACCATCATGTCCTCAGAGAACACCCCTATCCTTGCTGGCACAATCCCAGCCTTTGAGCTCTTCATATCCTCCTGGAAGGCAATGATGGATGATCCCGTCTTGGAGAATGAGAACATTGCACAAATAATCCAGCCAGGGCTGGATGTTGCGAAGAAGTACTATGACAAGTTTGAAGACATAGACGCATACATCATTTCCATGTGTATGTCATTCACAAATCTGGCTTTTGAGCACATTAATCCCTCCATTCGCTTTGAATGGATTCATAAAAAACTGGTCTTACGAGGATCAAGAATATGCAAGGAAAACTATAGTAAACAAGGTACAGACAATTATGAATATCAAATCCACCTATTAACTCGAATGAAAAACTCCAGTTGTATTGTGATCAGCAAGAAATTGAGAGCCCCACTTCTCATTCTAGCGGTCTTACCCGCAGTGCTGGTGGAAGTCAGCCAGGTTCTCGGCCATCTTCTCGAACACGCACTCCTGCTGTGACAACAATGCTTCTACAAGCGGCAAACAAATACCGCAATGTTCAGCAAACATTGGACTTTTCAGCTCCAACGGCTTCATCTTCGCAGGATTTATGGCAAGTGGAGGACCGAAATGAACAGCTATATTCAGAGTCCAATCCCCCCACCTCAAACAATGGACATGATTGGTTACTGGACGGTAAGACTGGATTCAGCATATTCTTTCAAATCTCTAATTCAGATGGATTGCACCAGAATCACGGAATCACTACGTGGCCCACCATTTATCGCATGTTTGTTGATTATGCGCCAATCCAGGCGACATCAGTACCATCTGAATGTGTGTTTTCATCGTCAGCAGAGACTGATACAAAACGACGCAATCGAATGGGTCCTCACCTCATGGAGGCCTTACAGATGCTCAAGTTCAATTACAAAAAGTCGAAGCTGAACTTCATGACAGACTGGCAGACAGCTCCGATTGAAGATGATGATGAAGATTGGCTCTGTCACCTGGCTTCTGGAGATGAGACGGACCGCCAAGAGGCAATGCAGGTACTTACTGAGGCGTTTGAAACGGCAGACTGTGCGCCAGGTCGGATGCCAGAGGAAGAGATGACCATGTAGTTGCTGCAAGTCATTTTTACAACCATAAACTCTGTTGCTGCACTACAGCTACACACAATACGAACGGTGCCTTGTCTTAGTTGCATTATTCTGAGAATTTTCCAAAAATGTGTCGACTTCATCGACTCGAGTCGACTTGAGTCGACTTCGAGTGACTCAACTTCTGGAAGTCGAGTTGAGTTGAGTCGAATGCTATTTTGAGTCAACTTCTCAAGTCGCGACTCAACTTTTCAAGTCGCGGCAACACTAACCTCCAGCACGAAACTAAAACTGTCTCTCAAGTTGTAAATCTCAGTGCCTGTGACTGTCAAAGTGAGTTAGCAGTAGATCTCTGCTTCTCAGTACAGTCATTCTCGAAAACAGAGTGGGTTCAACCCCACCAGGTATTTGCCTAATTTTTTTTAAAAATAGTTATGGTCTTTTTCAGTGTTGATGACTCGGCTTGTTGGTTTGTCAATCTTTTGAGAGTTCAGCAATTCACATGGAAACAACAATAGTGCATCATTCTGTGACAATGCTCTCCTCACTATCCTTTCAACTAAATTCACGTACCAGGGGTTCTTTCTCTCTTTTTGCTTCTTGTATAATTGTCCTCAATACTGTAAATAAATATATAAATAGTACTTCAACACAGAGAACTAGAAGTAAACAGGATATATAAGACTGGAATCATTTTCAAACATCACACAAGAATCACTTTGTTCCCTTCAGAAACTGAAACCTCACCAAACAGCTGAGTAGGTGCCTGCAAGGTTGCAAGTTTATCCAAGGCTTCCTCATGAGCCTCTTCCAAAGCAGCCAGCCTGGAGTCAATTTGAATGACATCTCTGGCTTGTGATGACCTTTCAAATAGTGGTCTGGCTGTGTTCCAGTGAGCAACAGCTGTAGCAGTATTTCCATGTTTGCTGGCAAGATCTCCCAGGCGTAGCATGCACTGTGCTCGGCTTTGATGCACATCCATACAAGTGAATCCTTCCAGTGCTACTGTGTACAGCATGAATGCAGTGTCTTCATCACTGTTCATGATAAATATGTCTGCAAGAAAGAGCAAAGCTTTGTGAATAGCCAATTTGTCCTTGCATTTGGCTGAAAGGCTCAGGTAAATCATTGGCCACCTGGATTGCAGAGTTGTGGCTGGCCACAACTTGATGTTGGCAAGACGTTCCAAGCAAAAAGATTCAATAAGAGCATCACTGCCCTGAGCAAAATGAAGGCATTCTTGAAAGTTCATGTTTGCTAAGTCACTTTTCTGTTCTCTGAGCTCTAGATCTGCTCTAACTGCTTTGCACCATACATTAAAAATAGGGAAACCAAGAGTGTGATAGATCTCAGTAACTTTGTTCAATCCTCTCCACACAATTTCTGCAGGTACACTGACTTGAATGTCAATGTATGTGATATTTAGAAGGGCCATTGTATGAATTTGACCATTCTGGCCCAGAATGGTCAAATTCATACAATGGCCCCTGGGTGGGGGATGTCATGTTGGCTAAGTCTCTGAACATACTTTGAGCTTGGGAATATTCTGATTTCGAAAGATGGACCTCAGCCTGGGTTAGTGTGATAATGTGATCATTTTCCACCCTTGACAAGCCACAAATCTCAAGCATCTTTCTGGCATTACATAGCTGTGTCACACTCTCCATGTAATTCCCAAGAAATCTGGCACAGTCAGCCTGGAGGTGGATTGCTCTTGCACTCTGATACAAATTCATTTTCACTTCTGCAGCCTGTTGTGCCTCAATGGCCAACAGTTGAGCTGTAGAATATTCACCAGTGCCAATCTTGTAATCAGCCATATGTATCAAAACACTGCACTGCAGGTCACTGTCCCCAGAAGATTTAGCCAATTCTTGGGCCCTACAGATGAATTTGAGAGTGTGAGCTAAATCTGATTGCTGATAGGAAAATGCTGAAGCTCCAATGTAGAATTTGCCTAGTGTCATAAGGTACCATGATAAGAAAAAGTGTGGCTCAAAAGAGAAGGGTACCCACACTCAAGAACTGGGTCAGTAAGTTGTTTGAAGTGAGATATTCCTTGATCTATCAGCTCTTCTATCCACTGTTTTCGGTGATGAGATCCATATGATAGCAGAACCTCACTCAGGAAATATGCCTTCACCTGGGGACCCAAAGTTGTTGTACTCAAAATATATGGAATTTGATCCATCAGAGAAATCGCACCACCATTGGTGGTTCGGTAAACAGAATTCAGGGATAGTATACAGTGGATAGTGTGTTCAAGATTTGGATCACTAGTCATCCATAACCCTCGCTGCAATACTTCGTGTAGATTGCCAAGGTTCATGGTGATTTGGCTGACTAGTTGATGCAGTTGCTCTCCAGTATATTTCTGGCGCAGCTTCAAAAGAGCATAGAAGTGCTTGCAGAGAGCATGGATCAGAAGAGGACTCGGTGAAGATAGAAATTGTTGGATATGCTCTCTGATAGGCACTAATACTAGAAGTCGTTTGTTGCTGTTCTGATATGCCAAAGATGTTGCAAGTAACACTGCTTTGCAGCTCAGAAGATTGGGAATGGGAAGTTCACTTTGCATGAGTTCAACATCTGAGAGTCCATTTGGCAGAATTGAGAGGAGGCTCAATAATTCCTTGCTTTCAGATGAGAGTCTGGGGCTTGAGAGAGAGAGGTCAATTGATGCATCCAAATTTGATCTTCGGTCATAACCTACAGAAAGGATGGATGTTTTCTCTGTCTCCCATCGGCCCAAGACATTTTCCAGACCTTCGTAGTCAACCAAATGGGAAATAAGATCCACAGCCAAAGGCATATTATCTGTGAAACTGAGGAGTTGGTTCAAATCCTCAGCTGGATAGGCATTATCTGTAATTTCCAGAAAGGTTTGTTGTGCAGCAGCATCGGACAGAGGTTGGAGGGGGGGTAAAAAGGGATGTGTCCATTGCACTTTAGCTGGCCGCTCAGCTCCTCGCATGGTGATCTATGATATGTAAGCAAGGCAAATTGAACTCGGCTATACACCTACTATCAAACCAAGATGTTGGATCCCTGTAAGATGGCAAAGAAACTCTTCAACACCACCCCGAGACTCAAAAGGTTCCCAGACTGTCTCCAGATTGTCCAGAATCAACAGGCAGGATGACCTCCCTGAGAAATACTGAACAACAGGCTTTGTTAGGTCTTTTCCAGGATCCAATCCTATATGTAACCCAATAAGTGCAGCCAGTTCAATGCTTGTGGTTACTGCCTCTGCACTGACAAAGAATCTTTCTTCAAATTTGGCTGAAGTCTCTGGATTGTGCAAGACTGCTAGTGCAAGGCTTGTCTTGCCCATTCCACCACCTCCAAGAATTGCTATTCTAGGTGACTGTTGATCAAGCATCTTTTTAACAGTCTCCACCTCAGTCTCCCGACCATGGAAGATTTTGGGTTTTGAGGGCAACAATGAAAATGAATTTGAGCTTGATAAAGCATGAGTAAAGTTATGGATGATAACACTGCATTCTACCTATTCTTCAATTCATTGATGCCCAAGTGGACCTATACACAATTGGTTGGATATGTTTGAAGAGAATTGTTTACATACAGATGAGCCATCTGTGGTTGTATTGGTTTCAGACATAGTTGAGATCAACTCAAGTAATTCCTTGTGCTTGACATCAGCTACTATTTTCATCTCTTCGATGTTCTTGAAGACTGCACTGGCAGTGCCAGCCTCAAATTATATGTCAAACTCTTGGCAAAGATGAAGAATGGTGGATCTCACCTCAAAGATTTTCTTTGCTTCATCCAGTTCCACATAGCAGTCCTTCAACAACTTATTCATTTCAATGTTGCGGAAAAGCTGCTTGAACTTGTTTCCATCTTGCTGGGCTTCCATATATATGTATATCTTTCGAAGGGTTCTGGCAATAAATTTGTCAATATGAATCATGATTGAGTAACCCTCATGTACTTCATGAACCTCCCAACATGCTCTGTTATTGCAGGTGATAAGGACCCTGCAGTCTCAGACTTGATATGAAGGTCAATGATTGCAAACAGCACTTGGTGGATGTTCTCCAACAATTCAGCGCATTCCTTTTTATTTTTTCTCACATTCTGCCATATTATGGTGAGTTGTAAGCATTTTTCCCTAGAAGCTTCAGTACATACCTGAAGTAGTTTGAGCAAGGATGCAACAGTGTTTGAAATTGGTTGAACAAATGAGGGATTGAGTGCATCATTGAGCTCATTCAGAAGTGTGACTGTAGGGATCAAACAGGCTGTGAGGTTTTCGAGCCGAATTTCAGTAGAAGTGGGTTGGCGGGGCATTGTGAAGGATATGGTTGGGTAAACCTGAGGTCTTGGCATTCATACAACTTATAAGCCGTTCAGGGAGCCTGTTATGGCTAGTGGGGCTTGGCGTACAACCAGGGCTTGAGCTCGGCTTGGCAGGGGTTCGTTTCACTTTCCCCGAGCCAAAAGGTTGACAAAGGCATTTGTAAGAATGGGTTTCATGAATGTAGCGCATAAAATATCTTGAAAATATGTGAATTAGTGTGCTGGGAGCACCGGGACACTTGTGTAATACAAATTTAAACTCCGACCTGCCCCCTCTGTCAGCAATTGATGTGATCAGTGATGAGCTACCAACAGCGACTGACCTGAAGACTCAGCAAAGACAGCTGGTTTTGGTGGTTGAGGCTGAAGCTGCATTCAATATCAACTTGATGCTCTAAAAAAGCCATTGGGCTGTCCTTTATCGCAGTAATTACACTAATTAAGGACTAAAAACTAGGCTAGTTTGCTATCTCCTGTTCTCTGGACTTAGCACATTTATGGTTCACCCCAAGCTTAAAGTAAAGTGCTCGAGGCACGGCAAAGTAGTGTATGCCTAGAATTTTAACAAACAGATGCGTGCAAAACACTGAGCTCTCAGGGCGGTACAGGTCGGAGTACAGTTTTGAACCAAAAGCAGTCCATCCACTGATAAATGCTAACTCAGCCTGCTATGTCCTTATCTGTTTTATTTAGTTTCTGTGTGTAGTGCCAAGATAAAACAACTATAAGTTTACCGCACCCAATCACCTCTCCGGTCGAGTTGAACCAGGCTATATATTATTTTAACCTCCACTGCCTTTTGATGGCTCGTGGGCACAGTCTGCCTAACTGGGTTTACGTGGGTCTAGGTCAGTCGATCATGTCAAATGCCGCTAGGCAGAGTTTGCCGATCAAGACTCTGCCTAACTGTGTTTAGCGGTCTGTCCATGTCTGTCAACCTCCTCTATATAATCAATGGGCAGCACTCATGCTCATTCCTCAATTGATTGGGCCTATTTGAGTGCCTCAGATGCAATCTATATCTGTTCTCCCTATTTATATCGGACGTTTTCTATGCCATCGTTGACCCGAGTTTGCCGAGATTAACAGATTTAATTGATGGACTGATCTAATAATGGCAGAAATAGTGTCGAGATAATTCAACCTGGGGTTTTTTGATGCTCAAGAGCTTGCCTAGTGCCAGGTATGGCTGTGTCTGACCCATTTTGTGTCCTGTCTTGTAAACACAGTCTGGATTTGAGCCTGATTTGCGCGTTTTGAGAAATGCCGTACAGTGCTGTAAGTGCCAAAATGCGAGCCTCATGCACGTAAGTTGATCCACCGTTGATATAAGTGATATCTAGGCCATATATAAGTGTCCTGGCATGAACTCGGACCATTGGGAGCGGGAGCACACTGTGTTGAACACTGGGTCTGCCGACCTCTGCCTACTATGGTAGGCAGACCCTGTGCCTACGAGGCCTCAAAATGCAGTGCTCCAGAGATCGCAGTGATTGCCTCCATCTATGAAATTTCACCCAAACTTATATGAAGGTCATGTGTTCAACTCCCATGGCCACCACCGAGGTATTTATCAAAGTTGTGGCAGTCTGTTTCCATCATTTATTATTTGACTTATCCATTTATCCTTTTGCATTCAGCAATTCAGAAGCTAGATCTGTTCAGGCAGTGATCAGGGGATATGTAGAGCATGGAATTCCAACGATGCACCTGACAATACCAGTCTTATATTCCTGTTTGTGAATAAAAATATTCACCTGATAGGATGAATAAAGTCTTTGTTTGAGAAATAAATACATGATCACTCACATCAATTATTTTAACATAAGCACACAAATATATTTACAAATGAGTATTTATTCCACAAACAAGATTAAATCTTGTCTGTGGACTTTCATTTATTTGTGGAAATAATGGATGACTTCCCGTAAGGATAAATTTATTTTTTGGAATATTGGAGGGGTGCCAATGATGGCGGCACATGAGATTTAGTCTGAAAATTTAATCGTAGGTGGTTCCCGTAAGAATATCTAGGAATAGAATTCTCTATATACATGGTACACACATCTAGCAACATGAGCCCATTGTTGAGCTCAATACTGGACATCATCAACATTGCGAGCGAAGCGAGCGTACCCCTTTGCAAGCACACCGTGCTCCAGCAGATCCCCAGTTTACAAAAAAAACGCAGAGTCAGCAACAGAAACCCAGTGGCTCTCGGGACATGCCTGAGCAATCATCGGAGTTCAAGGGACGTCGTGACTAGAGATGTAAGTAGGAGACCAGAGAAGAGTAGCTCCACACGAGAGTCAGCGTTGAGCAATGCTAAGCGGCTGATGCAGGAAGCGGCTAGCTCATCGGCGGCCGGAGAAGTCACCAAAACCGTCTATTCAGCGAAATGAAGGTCTGAAGAAATCTGAACAGGGGGTCAGTACCCCCCGTTCAGATTATAATCTATTTAAGCTTTATGTGGGGTCAAAACTGGAAATTCCCAGATCCGAGCCCGATGGGGTCCTGACAGCTGTCTCGGCATCGCTGCCGGAAATTCGTAGATAATCAAAAAGAAAGATTTATTCTTATGGGAAGTCATCCAATGGTCGCATCACTTAAATAAATTTATTCAAAAATAGGAAAATATGCCCTACCATGAACTCCCCTAATAAAAATAAATATATAAATAGTACTTTAACATGGTGAACCAGAAGTGAGCAGGATATATAAAACTGGAATCATTTTCAAACATCACACAAGAACTACTTTGTTCTCTCCAGAAATCAAAACCTCACTGAACAACTGTATAGGTGCCTCCAAGGTTGCAAGATTATTGACAGGTCTCTCATGAGCCTTTTCCAAAGCAGCAAGCCTGGAATCAATTTGAATGACATCTCTTGCTTGTGATGATCTTTCAAATAGTGGTCTGGCTGTCTTCCAGTGAGCAACAGCTGCAGCAGTATTTCCATGTTTGTGGGCAAGATCTCCCAGACATAGCATACATTGTGCTCGGCTTTGATGCACATCCATACAGGTGAATCCTTCCAGTGCTACTGTGTACACCCTGAATGCAGTCTCATCATCATTGTTCTCAATAAAAATGTCTCCAAGAAAGAGGAAAGCTTTGTGGAGAGCTAATTTGTCTTTGTGTTTCAATGAAAAGCTTAGGTATACCACAGACCACTTGGACTGTGATACTGTGGCTGGCCACAACTTGATGTTGGCAAGGTGTTCCAAGCAAAAAGATTCAATAAAAGCATTGATCCCTTGGCCAAGATGAAAGCATTCTTGAAAATTCATCACTGCTGAGTCAAATTTCTGTTCTCTGAGCTCCAGACCTGCTCTGAGTGCTTTATGCATAACTATCCCATATGGGCCAAGGGTGCTGAAGATTTCGTGAAGTCCGTTCAACCCTCTCCATATATTTTCTGCAGGTATATTGACTTGAATGTCAATGTATGTGATATTCATAAGGGCCATTGCATATAATGGTTCCAGGGATGTCATGTTTGCCAGATCTCTGAAGATATTTTGAGCTTGAGAATATTCTGATTTCAAAAGATGGATCACAGCCTGGCTAAATGTGATGCTATGATCTGTATGCCCCCTCAACAAGCCACAAATCTCAAGCATCTTTCTGGCACTATGGACATACATCAGACTCTCTGGATAATTCCCATGAGCTGTGGCACAGACAGCCTGGATATGAAATGCTATAGCACTTTGATGCAAATTAATTGCCAGGTCTGCAACTTCTTGTGCCTCTCTGGCCAATAATTGAGCAGTGGAATAATCACTGATGTTAAGCTTGTATCGAGCCATCTGTAGCAACACATTGCACTGCTGCTCACTATCTCCAGAAGATTTTGATAATTCTTGAGCCCTACAGATAAATTGTAGAGCACAAGGAAAATCTGATTGGGAAAAGGAAAATCTTGAAGCTCCAATATAGAATTTGCCTATTACCACTACAATGAACAAACTGCAGTTCAAAGAAACAGTGTACTCACACTCAAGAACAGGGTCAGTGACTTGTTTGAAGTGTGATATTCCTTGAAGTATTAACTCTTCGGATTTCTGGGAATCAGGTCCCTGTGATAACAGAGTTTCACTAAGAAAATATGTCTTCAACTGGAGATGTGAAGTCTTAGGCAAAGTATGTTGAATTTGATCCATCAGGGAAGTTATACCACGATCAGTGAGTCGGTAAAAGGAGTTTAGGGATATCACACAGTGGATAGTGTGTTCAAGATGCAAATCACTGGTCAGCCATAACCCTCGTTGCAATACTTCTTGCAAATTTCCAAGATTCAGTGATTTGGTTAACCACATGATGCAGTTGCTCTCCCTTATATTTCTGGTACAGCTTCAAAAGTGCATGGAAGTACTTGCAGAGAGAATGAATCAGAATAGGAGGTGGAGGTAGAAACTGTTGGACATGCTCTCTGATAGGCACCAGTACTAGAAGTCGTTTGTTGCTGCTCTGATATGCTAAGGAAGTTGCTAGTAACACTGCTTTGCAGCTTAGGATATTGGGAATTGGGAGGTTGCTTTGCACAAGTTCAGCATCTGAGAGCCCATTGGGCAGAATTGAGAGGAGACACAATAGCTCCTTGCTTTCAGATGTGAGTTGGGGACTTGAGAGGGAGAGGCCAATTGATACTTCCAAATTTGACTTTCGATCATAGCCCACAGAAAGTATGGAGGTTTTGTCTGTCTCCCACTGGCTCAAGACATTCTCCAGCCCCTCATAGTCAACCAAATGGGAAATAAGATCCACAGCTAGAGGCATATTATCTGTGAAGCTGAGGAGTTGCTTCAAGTCCTCAACTGCATAGGCATTATCTGTAATATCCAGGAAGGTTTGTTGTGCAGCAGCATCAGACAGAGGTTGGAGGGGTGGTAAAAAGGGATGAGTCCATTGAACTTTGGCTGGTCGCTCTGCTCCTCGCATTGTGATCTATTACATGTTAGAAATGTAAACTGGAATTGGCACTATGCTTACTATTAGTCCAAGATGTTTGACCTCTGTAATAAGAGAAAGAAACTCTTCAACTTTGCCCCGAGACTGAACTGGTTCCCACACTGTCTCCAGATTGTCCAGAATCAACAGGCAAGATGACCTCCTTGAGAAATACCGGATAATAGGTTTTGATAGATCCTTTCCAGGATTCAATCCTATATGTAGCCCAATAAGTGCAGCCAGTTCAATAGTTGTGGCTGCTGCCTCTGCACTAACAAAGTATCTTTCTTCAAATTGGGCTGAAGTTTCTGGATTGTGCAAGACTGCTCGTGCAAGGCTTGTCTTGCCCATTCCACCACCTCCAAGAATGGCAATTCTGGGTGACTGTCGACCAAGCATCTTCATAATACTCTCCACCTCAGTTTCACGGCCATGAAAGATCTTGGGTTTTGAGGGCAACAATGAAAATGAATTTGAGCTTGACAAAGCATGAGTGAAGCCAGTGATAATAAGACTGTGTTCTACCTGTTTTTTAACTCATTGGTGCCCAAGTGGACCTATGCAGGATTGGTTGGATATGTAGGGAGTTGATTTATTCACATACCGATGAACCATCTATTGTTGTATTGGTTTCAGACATAGTTGAGATTAACCCAAGTAATTCCTTGTGCTTGGTTTCAGTAGCTTTCTTTATCTCTCCAATGTCCTTGAGGACTAAACCCCCAGTGTGGACCTGAAATCAGGTGTTCAATTCAACTTCTTGATAAAGATAAATAACACTAGGTCTCACCTGAAAAATTATGTTTGCTTCAGCCAGTTCTGCATGACAGCCTTTCACCAGGTTATTCATTTCAATGTTGTGGAAAAGCTGCTTCAACTTGTTCTTCTCTTGCTGGCCCTCAATATATATGTATATCTTGTGAAGAGTTCTGTAGATGAATTTGTCAAAGGAAACCATGACTGGGTAAACCTCATTTACTTCATGAATCCCCCAACATGTTCTGCCATTGCAGGTGATAGGGACCCTGCAGCCTCAGTCTTGATATGAAGGTCGATAATTGTATATAGTACTGTATGAATATTCTCCAACAGTTTAACACATTGCTTTTTATTTTGTTTCACATTCTGTTATATTAGTGAGTCACAAAAATTTCTGATTAGACCCCTCAGTACCTGAACTAGCTTGAGCAAGGATGCAACAGTGTTTGAGATTGGTTGAACAAAGGGAGAAGCAAATGCATCATTGAGTTCATTCAGAAGTGTGACCGCAGGGGTCAAACAATCTATGAGGTTCTCAAGGTGAATTTCGGTAACAGTGGGTTGGCGAGGCATGGTGAAAGATGGGATCAAGTACACTGTCTCAGATTATAAGTTTTCCAGAGCTGTGTTGATATCTTCCCATACATGGGAGTCTGACACTGTGAAGCCACGTATTGAACAGACTAGTAGTGTTGTACTGATCAGTGAATGCGAATTCAACTGCCACTCTGCATGTTCAACAGATTAGTCCAAATATCAAGAATGGTTAGTAGCTGCTGGGTATTGTCTCTCAGAGACAAACATTACAAATTTGAGGCTCAGACATTTCTTGGATAGTCAGCTAGGTGCTTCAGGATGATAAGTGTTTCAATGCTTGAGCTCGAGAGGCAGCTGGCCATGGATCATTAATCTGGTGGAAATCATTCCAGCTACAGTCTTGAACATCATGATCATCTGCCCTTGTCAGCTGGTATGCGCTGTTCTGAATCCTGATTTAGAACCAGACCGTGCTGAGAGCAGATTTAACGAAACTGTTGAACAAACACCTAGGAACCAGGGATGCTTGATGATGATCCAGGGAGCAAATTCAGTTGGTCAGAGTCAAATATGTCACTGTCAGACAATGCGGGGACTCAGCACATTCACGAGCTCCGAACCCACCGAGACAAGGGATTATTTGATTATGAAGAGGAGATTTTACAGCGAACGCTGAGACACCTCCAAAATTTGAACAGCGGTGTACTTAGCTCGAAGTTTCTTGGTAGGACACAAGAGCAAAACAGAATATAAAATCACCGCGCTGAATCAGAAGAAGACGGTCTGACAACATGGGTATGAAAATAGCAAAGAAACAGAAACAGATGTCAGAAACAGAACAAGAGACTTGGAGCAAGCGGATCTGATACTTAGTCCGATGCTCGTATATAGCTCAGCATAAGGAAAACACTGACAAATATTTCCGCAAGAGAAATGCAGAAATACAACAAACTGGGGAACGCAAGACATTGACATTCAGAAATACATAGAGATTGAAGACGAGGCAAAGAGCAACAACCTGGACCCCGATCAACCACCAAGACGAGTTGAAGCTGGACTTGACATCAAGTAACAAGTCGGACGAGTTGACGGCGAGACGGCCAACTTGAAAGAAAGGTGGCTTACGAATCGGATCAGGAAATTTAAAACGCGACAATTTGGAACGATGAGGCAAGTCAGACTTCAGTAGGCACCACTCAAGCTTGAGGCTGAGTACGCAAGGTTGAAACGGAATGGAATCGCGACTCTTCGGGCCATCGCTTCCTGTCGGCGTACGCCTGTAATGTTTCGAAGGATGGATAGATAGTCTGCGGTCGATCTTGACTACGGCGCAAGAATTAATGCAGATATTGACATAAACTTCGACCGACGGGGTCAAGATGCAGAGGCAAAATGGAAAATGCAAGTCATCGCAACCGCAGCGGGGCAAAGCAGCAGGACGAAGAAACATTGAAAAGAGACCTGCAGAATGCAGAATGCTGCATAGTTCGGCTGTGTGGTCGATGCGATATTATGGGCGAGTCCGGTGGGCCTAGCTAGTTATGACATCATTCAAGTGATAATTATTGTGAACATGAGACGGCCGGGGCTGGTACTGGTAGGGCAGCTTTGAACAGACAGAGCTGGAGAGGGGTGGAAGATGAACTCGGAGAGAGCGTAAGCAGAAACGAAACCAGATTCAACCAAGGCAGACACAAGACGCTAGAATGACAAGGAATAGTGAGAGTGAAGTGTGAAGAGTGAAGACCAAGATCAAGAGCAAGGCGTACATGAAAACCAAGTTGGATTCGCAGTGCGCACTCTTAAACAAGTATCGTACGAGGGGTACGACCGAAAACGCCGATCGGAACGATGAGACAGAACAGTGGAGACCCAGACGGAATGCAAGACGCGGGCCGCGACAAAACAGCAAGCCCTCCTGTGAGCTATACTTGTGGAATTTTTTGAACGAACGGGTCTAAGCGGATGCTCTCACCCAAGTTGTACTGGAAATTCTTGAGTCGGTACGGGTAAGCATCGAAATAGGAGGCGCACCACAAATCTCCTCGCCAGTGGGCCACGTATACTGTCGCAGACTGAGCCCACGTCCGCGCGCAGCATTCCCTGTGTCTCCGAGTCGCGAGCGTGACCAACTATAGCGCAGAAAATATAATTCCCGATTTGACCCGGCCGAGGTGTGTAGTGCACTGGCAGGGGCTACAGGACGGAGACAGATCCGAAGGAAATTGTGGGGCCAGCAGTGGATTTAGGTATATCCATGAGGTCAGCCGAAGATTCCCGGACGCACGTTGACCTTCGTCTCTTTTTCGCCGTACAGTGTTATTTTGTGGGGTCTGGCCTCCGTCAAGCATGTGAACCGCTGGCATGCCCTCGTTCATCCATTCATTGTCCTCCATTGCCTGTATCGTTCAGAAAGTGCGACGGATAGGGAGATCTTGTTTACACCCGCGAAAAAGGAGAAGGACAGGTGAAGAACATGATAGAAAAGAGCTGAAGCTAAGCAATGTAGTCGAGTCGAGTCACTGGCAGGAAAGCTGAAGAAAAGCTGGAAACGAAACGGGAGAGGGACATAGACGGCGCGTTGTCCAGCTCGAGGACTCAGGAGACCCAGGGACATTTGCACTGGAGTTGGGGTCTGGACGCGTCGAGCTCGCTTGAATGGAGGTAAGTTAAACTGAAGCTTTCGAGTTCTCCTTTAGTTTGGACTTTTGCTGAGTGACGATCGACGTGAAATCCGCAGTGCCGATCGATTGCTTCGTTTGAAGAGCGCTCGAGCGTCTCGTTTGAAGCGCGGAGCGATATGAGACGCCGAGGCAACACGGTGCGATGCTTCGCGTCCAGGGCCCACAGTCGTATGAACTCTGATTCTGTCTGGGGCTTGTTGCTGCGTTTCCGGTGGACACGGTGCAGGGAGCGCCTTTGGACAAAGCGCGCTGCGCTCAGCGCAGTAAAATATTTTGAGTGATTAGGAAGACAGCCGAGAAAACCACTGCAGCCGCGTGTTGAACGTCTGATCCAGACATGTGGGCAGGCAGCAATTTGCGCGCTGTGATTCTGAATTTTTCGTTCCGTTTCGTCGCCGCCTTGCAACAGGTTCTTCGCGAAATGCGAAAGGTCTGAAAACAGCAGGGGTAAACCAGAGATACTTTTCCAAGCGGCCATCGCAACTAGAACAGTTGTAATTCCCAATCAGTTGTCGTCGGGCAGAAGAACGAATGGCGGTTGCTTGCTGCTGTTTGTTTACGCGCGGTTCTCGCCCAATTAGGCAATCGCCTCTTCTCGCAAATGTCCGATGCAAAAGTCGCGTTCTTCCGCGTCTACCTCACCATCCTCATCGCTCAGCCACAGATCAACGTACACGGCTACCAGTAGCCGCTCCAGAACCCCTTCAAGAAGGTTCCTGTGCTTCAGGTGCGTCTCCTGAATAAATCGCGGAAGACGCACGACTGATGCCGACGTCGATGATCAGATATCTGTCCCCACACCGCAGCACCGTATCAACCCTCGCTCTTCCATCGAGCGTCACCGGGAGCGCAAGCAAAAGTAGCAGCATAACTCTGATCTTCAAATCTCTTAAAGTGCCCGCATCCTACACCTTCGCCGGCGTCGGCCCCGCTGGCTCCATCCTTGCGCTCAAGCAACGCCTCTAAGCGACGCCGAATGGCCTACCTCTTGCCGCGCAGAGACTTCTGCTTAAACTTGAAGGAGAGGCGCTCGCAGACGCGAAGCTGGTGAAGGAGTATTCGATTACAGGTGCGTCTCGCCCTCTATCTTGACTTGGACAAAGCACGATTGACTGACATCGACCTTGCTGATCAGATAGCAGTACTCACGTCGCTGTGCTGCTCCGCATCCACTTGGGTCGCCTTTAGTGGCGTCACCGGGAGTGCAGCAGCAGTACATGCTGTCGTAGCGCAAACATTCAAATCCCTCAAAGCGCCTGCATCGTGCACCCTCTCCGTCTCCGGCGTCGACCGACTCCTTCTTCGTTCTCAAACAATGCTTCGAATTGTCGCCGAATGGCCCCCCGTCGCCGAAGACCCTCACCTCACTCAAAGCCTAAAGGGAGGCAGTCTGCGGACGCGAAATTGGCGGAGTACCTGAATCCGGACGGCGACACGGTCACTCTGGTGCTCACCGACGCCAGCACCGACTGCGACTGCAATCTCGATATAACCATGTCCAACGCCACACCCACGCCCCTGGCGGCCCCGCCGACCGACCCCTCGTCCCCGCCGCCGCTCCGCCACATGCGCATTCCCTCTGTTGTCCTGTCGCTGCCGAGTCACCTGTAGCATCCCTGGCACAAGTGCGAGTCTCCCCACATGCTGCGAGCGCCTCGGTCCGTCTGCTTTTTTTCCCCGGGTTTTCCGCCCGCGACGCGACGCTAACTCGCCCCCAGAGAGCCAACATCGCCCTCAGTCTCACCCCCGTGCCGCCGCGCGACGTCACCTTCACCCTCGACGCGGTCGCCGACCACGCCGGCCTCCCGCGCGAGGAGATCACCATGTACCGCGCGAAGCTGGCCGAGCCGGGATTTTGGAGTCTTTAGAGCCTTTGGAATGCATGCTTTTCCTTGCTTCATTTCATTTTTTTTTTTTTTTGAGCCGCGTTGTGAAGGAGCATACGGCGTCGGCGTCGGTGTGGTGGCTGCGAGTGGGCTTTCTTCGGGAGGTGTGGAGGCCGGGTCGGCGTGCGGCGTCGTGCAGCAAGTTGCGTGCAGCGTTCCCCGTCTTCATGTTTGTGCGACATGCGTTGTCTTCGGCCTCTTTCGCGACCCCAGCGTGCGAGCTTTCTCGGAGTTGTAGAGGCCGTGGTGTGTCGCGCCGAGTGGCGTTGAAGCTTTATTCGTCCCGAAGGCTGCGTTCCCGACTTGGTGCCAGTTTTTGGGATGGAAAGAAACGGGGTTTTCGTCTTCGTCTTTCCACGACCTTGTGCGTTTTGCATCGGCTCCCAGCTCCTCTTCGTTACCTGGGCGGTGTGGAGGGGGTGACGGGCGGAGGGGCGTGCTGTGGTGTCGGGGAGGAACACGGGATGGGTGGCGAGGTGTTGGCGGCGTGTCGAAGACCGGGGATGCTGGTGGTGGATAGGGTGGCACGCGGGTCCTACGTCCGCATTTCCCCCTTCGTTTCCTCGTGTTGTCGTGGTGCAGTGCGGTTTCCGGTGTCGGCGTCTTATGCCGTCTCCTTGCTGCCGCTGGTCGCGCCGTGGTCGCAGTGCGGCTCCCTGCGCGACCCCTCGGAGCCGCAGCGTCGCCGTGGTGCGGTGCCTGATAAGGGAGCAGGCAGAGAGCGAGGGCGGAGAGTACGGGGCGGGGAAGCGTGAGCGAGAGTGGAGAAGGCGGTATTGGAGAGCATAGAGAAGGTGGAGCGGGAGGAAAGGGGCGAGAAGGGAGGGTCGGGGGTGCGGAGAAGAGGCAGGGGACGAGGAGGGAGAGCCGAGGAGGCGCGATAAAAGGGGAAAAAGCTGGCCACAAGCCCAGGCAGGGGGCACAAGGCAGCGACGAGGAGAGGGGGACGAGAGAGACGAACTGGAAGGCGGGGACGCCGTCCCCCTCCCGCCTCGCCTCTCTTCTCTGCCCGTCCTTCTTCCCCTTCGTCCTGCATCCCTGCCCCTCCGTCCCATCTCCTTCGCCAATTTGTCTTCTTCCTTTATCTGTACCCCTTTTTCTTCGCGCGGTCCTCACCCTCCTCTCGCTTCGATCCGATTCATGTCTACTGGTCTTATTTGTAGTGCATGACACTAATGTGCCATCTAACAGCTCGTCCTTCCGTCTCCCGCCAACGCCGTGCGCGCCTGGGAGGACTTCCTCCGTGCAGGCAAGTACACGTTCACCATGAGCGAGATCGCGATACGGTGGGCGTTAGTCACTGCGTTGAGACCCCATGTAGTCAGAGGCTGACTACCTCGACCGAGCTCGGATTACCTCGGACTTACCTCGGACTACGGCCGTAGTTAGGGGTCGTAGTCCAAGTATCGGACGCGCTCGACCGAGCTTGGCCTACGTCATGTAGTCACACTGTGACTAACTCCGACTACATCCGCGTACCTGCGTCTACATCTTCCTACTGGTGTAGGCACAGTGCCCTCTCAACTTTTGGCTCAGTTTTCTCATTTCCCTCGTCAATGAAGAGCCCACACCTCATTTCAAGCTCTTGTCCCCGTCGAGGTTCCAAATCAGATTACTTACATTTAGATGCCGGCAACAGCGACATTAATCGAATACCTTAAGCTTTTTGGCTCATCAGCGCTGCGGCTGCACTGTCTATTGCAACACTCAGGTGTATGGACACAATTAGACGAATCCAACCTGTGACTACACATGTAGTCGCAGGTAATCAGACGTAGTCGCATGTAGTCCAATGACACATGTGACTACGGCCGTAGTCAGACCCCCCTGACTACATGGGGTCTCAACGCAGTGAGTGGGATGGCGGGGACGTAGGGCTTGCGTCGTGTTTCCCATCCGTTACCCTCGTCTTCTTCGGCGGTGGGGTGGTGTCGTGGGGAGCGGGGAGCAGGAGGATACCAACGCGCAGGCAAGGTGAATCTGGGGAAGGTGTGCGAGGCGAGAAGGGGAGGACAGGTGGGGTGAGAGGAAGACGAGGGAAAGAAGGCTGGAGAGAAGATCTTTCGCGTTTGTTACCCGCGTCGTATGTCGGGCGTTGTTGTGGCCTGCCTGCGTCTGAATCGCGGACGTGCACGTCTTCTTCGCCCCTCTCCCCAGCACGAGTGCCCTGACGCTCGTTCGCTTACCTCGCCTCGTCCGTGACCTCGGGTTTTATGCGGGATTTGTTTGGGCTGCAGCGGGCGCATGGACATCTGTTCTCGATCATGTCGTTATACCATCTCGTCCTTTCCATGTACAGTTGCCGCTGAATGTGACCGTCTTTGTGGCGTTTCCCTGGATCTGTTCTAGTCTATTTTGGCCTTGACACTTCTTTGTCCTTCGTCGAATCTCTTGGTGCGCTTGTGCTGGTAGCGCTGAAGAATTGGGAGAAAGTGGGGCATCTCGAGCCGTTTTATCTCGTCCCATCCATGTAGACTTCCCGAGTCCGATTGTAATTTCGATCGCCTTTCTGCCCTCCCTTTGTACTCCTTTATGATAGCCGTGACACTCCTTCGTTGAACCTCCTGGTGCGCTTGCACTGGTTGCGCAGAAGAACGGAAAGAAACTGTGACATGCCAGGCTGCTTGAGAATGAAATCGCATTGGTTGCGACTGCCCAGCAGTTCCTCGGAAGGGATCCAGCGGAAAAGCGGGGCAATTGGCGCGTTGCGTTGAGAAAATGCGGGCGCAGGGCAATCGATCTGTTCAAGAAAATCGGGCTCGCAGAGTAGGTTCGTGATCCGTCATTGTTATTCGCAACTGAGAAAATGCTCAATCCTCCGATACATAGACACAGAGGCAATATTGTCGAGCGGAACTTGGAATGAAATCGTTACAGGCGGCTCGCTCGTTGGGTGAGATTCTGGATGTCGACATATTCGTCAACTGCATCTATCTCAATAGCCCGGATACCGCTGTTCATAACGTGCGAGCGTATTATTGCAGCGGGACCGAAGAGGACGCTGTCCATCAGGGGCATCCGGCATTTAAACCGGCGACTAAGGGCTGGTTAGTTAGCCGCCAGGCCGGAATTTTTTTTTTTTTTGACCTTCAATTTTGCCTAAAGTTCTAATGCTGGGGAAGTCAAAACTCACATTTTAGCATTTAAAAGTGCGATTATTGGTATTATGGAGCCTTGCATCTTCATTCGAGGGTAGGAATCCATATATGGAAGCTGTCAATCAGTCGCGTATCAGTGAGCTCGACAGGCAACTGGGTACTTGAGTGTAGGTGCTGGAGAATGAGAAATAATGTGAAATTTAAGATGAAAATTCTATACATCATTAGGACAGTCTCACTATATTGCCTTAAATGCAGCAGTGTACGCCACCATTCAACCGGAAATCCTTTAGGAAGTAACTTGGAACAGCTGAAACATCTGGTTCACTGGTCAGAGAAATGTGTCTAAGGTGTATTGCGAATGAACAGTGTACGTATCTTCCATTCGGGCCTAAGGGACTGAGTAAATCAAGAGTAACTTGACATCTTGATGCACGACGAGAATAAACTCACGTGAATAATTGCCTTTTATGGTGCGTGGGAATAATTACGTAGTTAGTTAGTTCCCAGTTGAGGTCCGAAAAAACAAAATCGACCCTATATCTTTTTTTAAAATGCCGGATGCCCCTTGATGAGACAACAAATCCATTCTGATCTACGGCATCAAGGCGATTGTTGTCGTGGATAGTGAGACAAACCAAGCTTACATGGCTAAGCTATGCCCGAGCGCTATCTGATGTCATTTATGCAGGCCTCCGCTCATATTCATTTACCACTTGCTGCTCCTTCTTCGCGAAGTGTCCGAGCATGTCAGCCTGGACCTGTTGCCCACGTTGCTGGAGTTTCTCAACCGATACACAACCGATACATGGTGCACATTTGGACTGACACAGAGAAGCTGTTCATCGAGACTGCGACCTGCTGCCATTGAGGCTGAAGGGTCCGTGTAACTCGTCTCGATGTGTCTTACACCTGGGTAGAACAAATAAACAAGAGATGTTCTTCGAATAGGTGTAAACTTGGCTCAAGTATCGGAGTCGTATTCACAACTCAACATTCTCTGCTCCATGTCAAAGATGTATTAGACTCTTATTTGCTTCACTGAATTTGGTGAATTCAACAACCGAACCATGGGAACAGAGACCAGGAACTGCTGGACATTCAAAATGTGAATTGGATTTGAGTCAGATGTTGGCTCTGGGTATAGCGAGACTACTTGCTTCATGAATCAACAAAAATTTGTATACACTGTGAACACGTACAAGTCATTAGCCTGTAGACAATTTTGCTTCCAGAAAAGAGCTGTGAGAGGGGAGTTCAACTCCCACCATTAGTCAATCCAATTCGTCTTTCAGTAGCTGCTATAAACTCAGATTTGAAAAACAGTTTGCAAATGTTAAGAATGTGAATCGGGATTTGAATAGAATTGTATTCAAAGGCAGAGTACTGTATCTTTTCCTTCAATTCGACATGGGGGGTGACATGTGACACGTTTTACCTATTCGACATTTCGGCAGCCACCAAATTTTTGCATGACACCTCGAAAATTTGGGCAACTGAAACAAAACATTTCGAAAAGTTTGCCTTTTGGCATTTTGGGGGCAATTTTGGGCACTGCGTGACAGTCTGGAGGTTTGACAGAGGCCTGTGTGATGCGTGACTTCAACCAAAGTTCCTGATCGACATAGGGGTGCGTGATGCGTGACTACCGATTTGAAGGGAATGATACAGTAGGTTCAACCAAACAGTGATGGTCTCTTTTCTTTGTTGATGACTTGTTGGTTATCAAATTTTTGAGAGTTCAGAATTCAGATGCCAGATTTGTTCAGGCAGGGATTGGAGAATATGTAGAGCATAGAACAGCAGTGCAATATTCTGTGACAATGCTATCCTCAGTATCCTTTCAACTAAATTCACAGACCAAGGGTTCTTTCTCTCTTTTTGCTCCTCATATAATTGTCCTCAATGATGGAAATAAATATATAAATAGTACTAACATGGAGAACTAGATGTAAACATAAGACAGGGACTGTTTTCAAACATCACACAAGAATCACTTTGTCCTCTTCAGAAATTGAAACCCCACTGAACAGCTCAGTAGGTGCCTTCAAGGTTGCAAATTTATCCAAGCCTTCCTCATGAGTCTTTTCCAAAGCAGCAAGCCTGGAGTTGATTTCAATAACATCCTTAGCTTGCAGTGATTGTTCAAATAGTGGTCTGGCTGTGGTCCAGTGAGCAGCAGCTGCAGCAGTATTTCCATGTTTGTGTGCAAGATCTCCCAGACGCAGCATGCAATGTGCTCGGCTTTGATGCACATCCATAGAGGTAAATCCTTCCAGTGCTACTGTGTACAGAGTGAATGCAGTGTGTTCATCATTGTCAATAATGAACATATCTCCAAGAAAGAGCAGTGCTTTGTGAAGAGCCAATTTCTCTTTGCATATGGCTGAAAAGCTCAGGTAAATCATTGGCCACCTGGATTGTAGAGTTGTGGCTGGCCAGGCCCTGATGTTGGCAAGATCTTCAAAGCAAAAAGATTTGATGGCAGCATTGATCTGGGCAGAAAGAAGGCATTCTCGGAAGTTCACATCTGCCAAGTCAAATTTCTGCTCTCTGAGCTCTAGATCTGCCCTGACTGCTTTGCACATAAGCATCTCATTTGGGACACCAAGAGTGTTGGAAATTTCAGCAACTCTATTCAGTTCTATCCACACATTTTCTGCAGGTTTGTTGACCTGGATGTCAATGTATGTAATATTCAGAAGAGCAGTTGCATATAATCGATCATTTTGGTTAAGGGATGTCATATTTGCTATATCTCTGAACATCTTTTGAGCTTGAGAATATTCTGATTTTAAAAGATAGGTCTCAGCCTGGTTGAATGTGATGAGGTGATCTGTATACCCCCTTGACAAGCCACAAATCTCAAGTATCTTTCTGGCACTGCACAGGTGTGCAATACTCTCCTGGTAATTCCCAACAGATCTATCACAGTATGCCTGGATATTGAATGCTATAGCACTCAGATTAAAATCCATTGCCACTTCTGCAACCTGGTGTACCTCTGTAGCAAGTAGTTGAGCCGTAGAATAATCACCAATAGCAAGCTTGTGTTGAGCCATCTGTATCAAAACACCACACTGCAGCTCGCTGTCTCCAGATGATTTAGCCAATTTCTGAGCTTTGCAGGTAAATTGCAGAGCACGAGGTAAATCTGCTTGATAAGTAGAAAACAGTGAAGCCCCAATACAGAATTTGCCTGTATCATTGTAGACCATAATGAGACCAACTGTAGTTCAAGGGAGAGGGGACTTACACTCTGCAACAGGGTCAGTAATTTGTTTGAAGTGAGATATTCCTTGGGATATCAACTCTTCTATCCACAATTTCTGCTGATAATAATATTCTGATGATAACAGAACTTCGCTTATAAAATTTGCCTCCAGCTGAGGATCTGAAGTCTTAGCCAAAATATGCTGAATTTGATCCATCAGAGAAGTCACACCCCGATTGGTGATTCGGTAAAAAGAGTTGAGAGATAGTACACAGTGGATGGTGTCCTCAAGATTTGAGTTATTGGTCAACCACAACCCTCGTTGCAATACTTCTTGCAGATTTCCAAGGTTCATGGTGATTTGGCTGATCACTGGATGTAGTTGTGCATTACTATATTTTTTATACAGCTTCAAAAGTTCATAGAAATGCTTGCAGTGAGAATCAATCAGGAGCGGAGGTGGAGGTAGAAAGTGTTGGATATGCTCTCTGATAGGCACCAGTACTAGAAGTCGTTTGTTGCTGTTCTGATATGCCAAGGAAGTTGCTAGCAAGACTGCTTTGCAGCTTAGAATATTGGGGATAGGAAGTTTACTTTGCATGAGTTCAGCATCAGAGAGCCCATTGGGGAGAATTGAGAGGAGGCGCAATAATTCCTTGCTTTCAAATGACAGGCGAGGACTTGAAAGGGAGAGACCAATTGATGCATCCAAATTTGACTTTCGGTCATAGCCCACAGAGAGCATAGATGTTTTCTCTGTTTCCCATCGAGCCAAGACATTTTCTAGGCCTTCATAGTCAACCAAGTGGGAAATAAGCTCCACAGCCAAAGGCATATTGTCTGTGAAGCTAAGGAGTTGCTTCAAGTCTTCAACTTTATAAGCATTATCTGTAATATCCAGGAAAGTTTGTTGTGCAGCCTCATCAGACAAGGGTTGGAGGGGTGACAGAAAGGGATGGGTCCATTGAACTTTAGCTGGCCGCTCTGCTCCTCGCATGGTGATCTATTTACATGTTAGAAATTAAAATTAAAATCAGGACCACACATACAATCAGTCCAAGCTGTTCAACCTCAGACAGAAGGGAAAGAAACTCTTCGACTTCAGGGCGAGACTGAATAGGCTCCCACACTGTCTCCAAATTGTCTAGAATCAATAGGCAGGATGACTTCCTTGAGAAATACTGGGCAACAGGTTTTGTTAGATCTATTCCAGGATCCAATCCTATATGTAGCCCAATAAGTGCAGCCAGTTCAATAGTTGTTGTTGCTGCCTCTGCACTGACAAAGAATCTTTCTTCAAATTTGGCTGAAGTCTCTGGACTGTGCAAGACTGCTCGTGCAAGGCTTGTCTTCCCCATTCCACCTCCTCCAAGAATTGCTATCCTGGGTGACTGTTGACCAAGGATCTTCATAATAATCTCTAGCTCAGTTTCACGACCATGAAAGATCTTGGGTTTTGAGGGCAACAATGAAAATGAATTTGAGCTTGATAAAGCATGAGCAAAGCAATTAAGGATAATAAAACTGCTTTCTACCTGTTTTTCAATTCATTGGCACCCAAGTGGACCTATATACAGTTAGTTGGATATGTAGGAAGCTGATTGTTCACACACTGATGAGCTATCTGTTGCATTGGTTTCAGACATAGTTGAGATCAACTCAAGTAATTCCTTGTGCTTGGCTTCAGCTGCTTTTTCATCTCATTGATGTCCTTGAAGATGGTACCACTCGTGCTGACCTTAAATTATGTCTTCAATCTCTCAGAAAAGACAAAGAATTGTAGGTCTCACTTCAAAAGTCATCTTTGCTTCATCCAATTCTGCATGACAGTCTTTCACCAGATTATTCATTTCAATGTTACGGAACAGCTGCTTCAGCTTGTTCCTATCTTGCTGTGCCTCAATGTAAATGTATATCTTGTGAACTGTCCTACAAAGGCATTTGTCAAAGCAAATCAAGTCAAGTAAATCTCATGTACTTCATAAATCTCCCAACATGTTTTGTCATTGCAAGTGATAGTGACCCTGTGACTTCAGACTTGATATGAAGGTCGACAATTGCAAACAGCACTTGGTGGATATTCTCCAATAGTTCAGCACATTCCTTTTTATTCTGCTTCACATTCTTGCATATGTGGTGAGTCACAAACATTTCTTATTAGAATTCTGAGTACCTGGACCAGCTGGAGCAAGGATGCAACAGTGTTTGAAATTGGTTGAACAAATGGTGGAGCAAATGCATCATGAAGTTCATTCAGAAGTGTTACTGCAGGGGCCACGCAGGCTGCAAGGTTCTTGAGTTGAATTTCAGTGAAAGTGGGTTGGCGAGGCATGGTGAAGGATGGGATCAAGTCCACTGTCTCAGATTATAAGTCTTCCAGAGCCATGTTGATATTTTCCATGCATGGGAATCTGACATTGCTGGTCTTGGTGTTGGACAGATCTGTATTGTAGTGCTAATCAGGGCATGAGCAGTCAACTGCCACTGCGCATGTCTGATAGATCAAGCGTCCTGTGTTCAGATATGTTCGAGCGGGGGATCTGGGTCAGGTGGAGAAGCAAATGTATGCAGGGCAAACCAGCATCGTACCTATTCCGAACTGAAACTCAAGACCTATTACCGCATGTACGTTCAACATGAGCCCTTGTGGATCGCTCCCAAGATGTATGTAGAATATGTCTTCCTCTTGACGGTTGAAGATGTATAGGTTCAACTCCCACCAGAGGTATTCCAGCACTGCTGTAGAAACTTTGTCATTCATTCTGTTTTCAAATTATTCAGAATTACTCCTTCCTCGTGCGAGGGAAGAACCAAATTCGAGCAAGCAAGAAAAAGGCTTGCGAATATATTTGTGAGCTGTTAGACTGATGACAGATGCAGGACAAACTGTGACAGTCCTCAATGATCTCGAGTGTCAAAGTGTCGTAGATGCAACTTGGAGAATCACGGCGACCACCTTCAATTATTACCCGCTTTATAAATTTAAACCTGTCCGTCTAAAGCTTTTTTTTAGCTCCGCTGAAATCTCGGTCGATTCTCCATCAGGTGCCGTCATTCATCCACCAAACGGCTTCCTCGCAATTCATCAAGCCGCTTGATTTGCCGGCGAGCCGCAAAGCGGCGGGTTGCGGAGTCACCTTCTCAACAAACTCTTGACAGACGCCCGCTTGACGCCAATGTCAGTGTCAATGCGGACATCTTTGTTTCCCATTGCGGATGTCTTTGGTCGAAGTGGTGGTGGCCGCGAGCAGCCCACTGCGCTCTGATTGTCAATTAGTGTTGATGTATTCGAAGGTCATTGACATGTGGGTTCAACTCCGAGACAAAGCCAAACTTTATTGCGGGGCCGCGGTCGGTTACATTTTTGCGGTTCCGTTCGACGACAATTCAGAAGAGGGATTTAAAAGCAGGGCCAAGAAACAGAATCGATGAAAGAAAGATATTAAGCGACGCAACGGCGACCCAGCTCGCACAAAGCCTCGGACTGTGCCCTCCCTCCGTTCCACACTACCACCCACATGCCCCTCTCTCCGTTCCACACGAATGCACACCCCGCCACTCCAGAACGCCGCACCACCGCACACCACGCCACCAGAACGCAACCCAAAAAGTACCCTCTCCTCCTCAAAAAAAGCACAAAGTCGAGGAACGCATCCCCGCGATGAAGAAACACCGCCCCTTGCCCTCAAAAAGAAGCAAACAAGTTGGGTAACGCATCCTGCCACGAATAAAGCCTCCACGCAGTTTGGCGCCACACAGCGCAGCTTCCTGCGCGACAAAGAAGCTCGACGCCACGCAACGCGGAGAACACGACAGAGCTCGAACGTGGAGGACACGAAAAAGCTCGAACGCGGAGGACGTACAAGAGTTCGGACGTGGAGGACGCGACAACTCGTCGGAGCACACGAAAAAAAGGAGAAACTCGAGGGGAATGAAACGAGGTAGGGAAGGAGGTGTGAAACGCGCCTAACAGCTACCTAAGAAGCCTACTTCGCATGATAGGTCGTAGTCTCCTTGCTCGGCAGGTCCGCGTGGTCCGCGTCCGTCTCGAGGATGAGCGTGATGTCGCGTTGAGTCGGGAAGGAGCAGTTCGAGAGCCGAAACGCTCCAGTTGCCAACTTTGAGCCCAACCGGAGAAAGGCACGCTCATTGGAGGAGAAGCGCTGCCATAAAACGAAGGCGATCCACACCTTAAGCGTTTGGGCCCCGCTGCCGGAGACACCAAGTACTACACATCGGAAGTCGGAGAGAGCTCGGGAGTCCAGGACAAAGAATTTTGGGGCAGCAAAGAAGGACTCTGAGCGGGCTGGGGTTTCGATTTTTCGTTCCGGTGCACAGCGAAGAACAGTTGCTGTAATTTGAAAACAGTCCTCCAGATGCGTCCCGGTGGCCATCGCAGTTGCTGTTTCTGAATCACTTGTCGAATCGTATAAGACTTATCCCTGCCGAGAAGAAGTCGAGCAGATGAATATTGAAGCTGGACGACATTCATCCCGCCGCCTTCGCAGCAGATACCTCCGAGTCCGAGGACACGATAAAGAAGAGACAACGGTTATTTGTTTGCGCGTGGCCCTTGCCCAATTAGGCAATCCCCGACGCGCTCTCTTCCTCGATGTCCGACCAATGCTTCCAAGTCACGCTTTCCTCCGCGTCTACCTCAAACTCTCGCCGCCCAGCCACAAACCTACCCACAGCATTGTGATGGTCTCGAGAAGGTTCCTGTGCTTCAGGTGCGTCTCTAGGCTCGAGTAAATCGTGGAAAAAGTACGACTGACCGTGACACAGCTGTCCCCACACGGCCGCGTCGCTCCTCCGCACCCGACTCAGGCGCTTCCAGCAGTTTTATCGGCAACGCAAGCAGTAGTGGCTCAAGGCTGGCCTTCAAATCCCATCAAACCGCCACATACACACTCACCCGACTCCATCCTCGCGCTCAAGCAAGACCTCAAATCGTCTCCAAACGGCCCGCCTGTCGCTGCGCAGCGACTCTTGCTTGAAGGGAAAGCGCTCGCGGACGCGAAATCGATAAAAGAGCATCCAATTGCAGGTGCGTCACCGCCTCCATCTTCACTTGGATGAAGGACGATTGACTGACGTCGACCTCGTTAATCAGATATCCCCGTCATGCTGTTCAGCGTCTACCTTGGCTGCGTCGAGGAGCGGCACCGGCAGCGCAGCAGTAGTAGCGGCATAACCCCGACCTTCAAGAGTCTCGAACCGACGCTTCAAACACTCTCGCCGGCGTCGGCCCTGTCGACTCCACCTTCGCGCTCAAGCAACGCCTCGAAGCTTCGCTGAACGCCCCACACGTCGCCGTGTAGAGATTTTTGCTTAAATAAAAGGCGCTCGCGGACCTGAAATTGGTGAAAGAATATCCCATTGCGGACGGAGATATTATGCTGACGCCCACACCAGACTACGGCTGCGGCTCCAACTGGTATGGATATCACGGTGTCCGACGCCTCCAGTGATCTCACCCCGACGGCCCGACTGACGGCCCCGTCGTCTCCGCCGCAGAGGCTACTACGTACCCACGGTGCCACACGCGTATTCCCTCCGTCGTGCTGTCGCCCCCTGGTCGCTCGCAGCATTGTTTGGCACGAGTGTGAGTCTGTCCCCACATACCGCTTTGTCCCTCCTTTCTTTATGATGTTCTCTTCTTTTTCCCTTTTTTCTTCTTCTCATCCCGCCGACGCTGATGCCCCCCGCAGACCACAGATATCACGTTCACCACCGCGCGCGGCATCACGCTCACCCTCGACGCGGACATGGACCACACGGGGCTGAGATCAGTACTTATCATGTGCAGCTGGCCGAGCCCGAGTTTGAAGGTGGGTGATTGCGTCTTTGCCCCACGTTGTCTTCGAGCCTTTCGTTACTTTGGAGAGGGGTCCGAGGTGTGGAAGGGATGCGGCAGAGCTTTTTTCGCGTCCTCCGCGTTCGAGTGCCGTTCGCGAGGTGTGGTGTGGCGCCCCGAGTGGCGTCGAGTGTTTCTTAGTCCCAGAGGCTGCGTTTCGTCGTCGCGGAGGCCGACTTCTGCGACTTCGTACTTGTCTGGAGCGCAGGAAGTTGCGTGCAGCCTTGCTTCCTCCCGGCGGAAGCTGCGTCTTTCGTCCTGGAGACTGCGCCCCCCCTACTTTGTGCATTTCTTTTCGTCTCGGAGGCTGCGTTGCCTTCGAGCTTGTTTTGGGCGCGGTGGAGGGCCGGATGGAGAGGCGTGGTGCTGTAATGTGGTGTGCATTCGTAACGGAGCGGAGGGAGGACGGCATGGCTTCGTGCCCACCCTCGCCTTGCTCGGCTTCGTGCTTTTTTTGAAGGGACTGCCTGCGAGCTGTTTCTTGAGTAGTGTTCTGGAGGGTGGGGCGGGGCATGCTGTGCGGTGTGTGACGTTCCGGAGTGGCGGGGTGTGGGTTTATGTGGAGGGGAGCGAGGGACGTATGGTGGTGTCGTAGGGAGAGAGGGGCGGCAGGCTTCGTGTCCGCCTCGTCACCCGAGTACGAGAATGAACACGAGAGATGGAGGGACTACGAGGGGCGGGAGCGTGGGGGCGGAGAGCGAAGGCAAGGGGGGAGGACGAAGGAGAGGAGGCGAGGGGAAGGACGAACGAAGGGGCGAGGGAGGACGGGACACTCTTCTTCTTCCCTCGAGTGCAATGTTCTTGTCTCGTCCCCTTGCTGAGTACAAGCGCCGAGCACAAATGCTCGCTCTCGTCCTCCCTGTCCGCCTCTCCTACTTCTCGTTCACCCCGCCCCTCCGCCCCGTCCTCTCTGCTCCCTCTGCGTCGTGTCCCAGTACAAGTACGAGTCTTGCTGACGCACCTTCCCAGCTTCTACTTCCCTTCCTATGCCAAGGCTGTGCGCCGGCGGATTTCCTCCGCGAGGTCGCACTCACCCGCGATACGGTGGGGGTACATAGGGCGCGCGTCGTGTTTCCCATTCATTCTCCCCGTCTTTTTCGGCGGCGGGGTGGTGTCCTGGGGAGCGGTGGAAGAAGAAGGATACCGACGAGCAGGTGAGGAGAAAATGGGGAAGGTGGGGAGAAGGAAGGACAGGCAAGAAGGGTAGGAGGATGGACGGAAGGGAAGAGAGCAGGAGAAAAGGAGATCTCTCGCGTTTCTTACCCGCCCGCGTCGTACGTCGGGCGTCGCTGTCGCTTGCCCGCGTCTGATTCGTGGTCGCGCATGTCCCCTTGGCTACCTCTCTCGGGCACGAATGGGCGGAAGGGACGCTCGTCTCCTTTCCCCACCTCGTCCACCGCCCTCCTGGCCCTCGCCCTCGGCGACGCCGGTGGGAGGCGCGTCGCGGCGTCTGGTTTCATGCAGGATTCGCTCGGCCTGCGGCGGACAGACGGACGTGTTTTGTCGTTCATGTCGCTATGCTGTCTCATCCCACCAATGTACTTCTTGAGTCCGAATATGATCGTCTGTCTGCCCTTCCTCTTGGTCTGTTCTCGTCTATTTTGGCTGTGGTACTTCGTCGGCCTTCGTCAAACCTCTTGCTTGCCCTTGTGCTGGTAGCGCGGAAGAACGGGAGGAAATGGGGCATCTCAAGCCGTTCGAGGGTTAAACCGCTTTGGTTGCGACTTTCAAGCAGTTGATCGGAGGGATCCAGTGGAAAAGACGTCAAGGCGTTAGTGATTGGTGTGTTAGGAAGTGCGTCCACTTACCTGAGATCGAGCTAATTCATTCCATACTTACACAGAGACGATATCATCAAGTGGGACTTGGGCGAATGCCCATTCAATGAGATTCCGGACATCGACATCTTCGGTCAACTGTATTCATCTGAACAGCCAACTATCGCGGTCCATAACAAGCGAGCAGACTATTATAGCGGGTCCCAAGAGGAACCTGGCGTCAGCTGCGATACAACAAACCCCGTTCCGGCCTACAGCATTAACACCGCCTTTGCAGAGCTTGCCGTTGCCGCGGACGTGCGGTAAGGGATGCATTCGTGCTTGCGCTATATTCAAGCGCTTTCTGACGTCTGTGTGTTGATATAAAACTAAGTAGTCTATTCATTGGTCACTCGCCCGGGAAGCTTTGGAACAATTTAGCCTGGATGTCATTTACAGGTCTGCGCTACACTGGCGCACGACTCGCGAGACATGTTTGAATGGACGGAACCTGAACGAGGATTCGAGCCAATGGAGCCATGCGAGAGTCGGATTCGCTTCAGGAACTCCAGCCTCCTGTTCCAAACCGTTCACGTTGAGGATATGGAGAGGCGACTTGTGGGAGAGGGGAATATTCTGTCAAAAAAAAAAAAAATCCGCTGTAAACATTCCACAAAGCTCCATTGAACAGAAACCAGATCTAATACTCATGAATACAGCTGCTGCGAGCAGAAACACCGAAGAATACTAGTTACAGTGAGTGCACGGCAAAAATACTACTTATACTGACCAACATTCAGATTCAGAAGAAACATTAGGGGAGGTCAAAGTTCGCTCACAGGGCCGATTCACACTTCGATTCACAAGTTGATTCTCCATCAAGAGTCGTGGGAGAATCGTGGTTGTCATTGATTCATCAAGAATTGAGCTGAATCGAAGAATCGACTTCGGAGTCTTGTCGGAGTCGATTCATCGATTCTCGGCTTCATGAGAATCGACGATTCTCGTGTCAAGAATTGACACCTGAATCGACATCAGAATAGACCACTTAAGGGAACTTTGACTTCCCCTATTTTTCTCGTCGAACAGAACTCACATGTTAGTCTGGCCATAAACTTGTCGTTTGATTTATCACTGCGTTAAGCCCGACCTGAGATGAGACAAAATCTAGGTGCATCCAGGCACCGGCTTGACATGTCTAGGCACTGCTTTATGTCAAGACATGTCAAGCTGTGGCCATATCTAGCTGCCAAGCCAGATCGCTGTTTAGGCCCATTGAGGTGCTATGGGAGAAGTTTATATACCGTGATGCGCCTCGACACGGAGTAGGCTAGGTGGTCCCTTCCATCGCTTGTGCTATGGTTGGCTCTCTATCCGAAGTTGAGGCCACTTTTTTAGGTCATTATACTCAGGTATGGATGAGCTATCTGAACTTCACCCAATTTTGGCGTCTCAAATCGAATTGCGAACTGATCACTGCCTAGAAGCATCAAGACAGCCATCGGCTAAACTGCCGATGTCTAGCCACCTAGTCAATGGGCACGTCTAACCGGCCCTTAAACACAGTGTATGTTGATTGGAAAGTGCATTCATTCACAATTCAACCTCACTCTCTGCTCAACTCTGCCTCAATATCAAAGAACATGACAAGGACGGATACTTATTCACTTGTGTTCCTTGGTGCATGGAGTAAGGTAGGTGGGATAGTCGAGGTCGATTTGACATCTTGACATCCGAGCTCCGATATTCCCGAATACCTCTGATGCATTTCCCTTTTTGGTTCCTTATACTGTAAGTAAATCGATGGTAGCTTTGTATACCAGTAATGCATGGGTTTATTGTACATCAAACTAAGAACTGAGGTGTGGAAGCATTTGGCAAAATATGGTCCACCCGTCTGTCAAAATAAACTTTGGCTCACCTATGTCAATGTAGACTTCCCATGCTCATGTCAAACTCATCTGAAACCCAGCGGTAGCATTTGTCCCGGGACTTCGGGATGTTTTGTCGGAGAGTAGCAATTAGTTGTGGGGGCACGGACATGCCAAAGTGAGTGAGACCAAACTTCTCTGGGAAATTGCAAATGTAATTTGGAGAAACTCCAGAAGGAAGAAGTTTATTTCGCTGTGTCCGAATCTTGTGGTTGTTCCAATAGTCAATGAAGTCATCCAGACTTTGAATGATCTTAGGCCATAGCCAGTTGAATAGATCACTTAATGTTGTTAGATAGGTTTGAAAAGTCACAAAAAACAGACTCACATGTGAATTGGCAATGCAGCATTGAAGTAATTGAGGGTTTTGCCAAGGAGTATGATTTGTTTGATATCACACCCCACATAATTCGTGAAAAGATGCCAGGACAACTCAATTGGGATATTATCAGTACTCTTGAGAGCAACAAATGGTGTTGCATCATCAACTGAAATATCTGGCATACATTGTTGACTGTTATGGAAAATAAGAAAATGGAACTGGTGGAACTGGTGGAACTCTTCACTCACCACAATACAATATGTGCTGCATATAATTCCCCAGTTTCTGACCCACCATCCACTGTGGCTTGAACAAAGACTGGGGAGAGAAGTGAATGGTCTGATTGAATGAGATCTCAAGTGCACCACCAAATTCTTCCACCAAGTCGAGATAATAATGAACAACAGTGGAAGAGCAGCAAGCATTTGGGAAAGCCAAAAAATTTAATCATTTTACCGCTTGAATGGCAGCATGCACCATAAATATCAATACCAACAGGTCCCATTCGCAATGCTTTTGAAGTTGAGCTTCTCGTGGCCATCAAAGTGGAGTTCATAGTAAACACCAGTGTCTGTTAAGTGCCCTCATTGCTTTGGCTGATGTCTACAACCAGGAAATCTCACCTCTGGGCCATCTGGGTCAATATCTGCCATAAGATGTCGATTCATAGAGTGTAGCACGAATATATATTCACGAATATGAATATTCACTGAAACCTAGAAATTGATATTCACATTCATATGAATATTGATGGCAAATATTTGTTGCTTAGTCAGCAATATTTGTGAATATGAATATTCAGTGGAGATTCAGGGGTTTAATAGCCACCAATGAGTTGCTGAGGACACTTTTATGTTATCCTGTGAGTTTAAACATTGTTAAAGACTCATACTACAATTACTAATGCCAAGAGAAATATACTACTGAAAATAACATGTTTCCGACCTAATTCTCCATTTTTGACAGCTCCACAGCAATGCTGACTGATCTAGGTCAGTCCAAAGCAAAGTACGAGGCCGCTTTTTGGCTGCTTTCCCCAAAAGAAACCATCTCCAAGGAGAATATACAGCTTTTTAACTCACATCTTTGCACAGCTTATTTCCTTTTATCCTGACAGATTCTAGACCATCCAGACCAATAGAACAATACTCTAGACCTCTCCAGACATCTCTATTTAGAATTGGGTTAAAGCGAACTCTGGATCAATCCTGAGATCAGTAAGTTCAACCACTAGATTCCTGATTGGGTAACCATTATCAAATAGAGTTTAGACAGCTGTATAGTGGGGGACAATCAAAGTCCGCTTATCATGTAGCATGTGAACGAAGCTTTTTTAAGTAAGTCTGAGTTTAGATTTAGACTTAGCTCATTAAAAGGAGCCTAAAAATATATCTCCGAAGTTTTTCTCACGAGCGGTTAGTTTTTCTTAATATTTTGGGCTATTTGAATAAAATTGTGTGTACCCCTTTTGGACCTCCAGAGTGACAATCAATGTCAAGTACAATCAAATCATGTTCTATTATCTTTCAGAAACATTTATCACCCAATTGAAGCAAGAATTTGAGAAATTCACATTTGTATGTAAGTTCTGGATCAAAATTTATGTCAGATCAAATAATTTCTAGAGCAAAAACGGCTCGATAAAATTATCAGATTTTGACGGAATCATAACCGGCTCGTTGAAAGGAGTCAATTGGCGATTTTTACGTGATTTTAGCAATGTTTTCTGACAATTCTCAATATTTTGGGGTCACTTTCAGGTAAATCATCGAATTCAAGAAATTGGCTCATGCTGATCTCTTCATTCGCATCTTCTTTTGCATGGAATCTAGTTTCTAGGCTGCCAGGTGGCTTGGCTCGGCCGTCACATAGAGCTTTCCCACGCATCCAAAATAGGCGGACTTTGATTGTCCCCTACTGTATATGAGATATCCTTTGTTCCTGTAGCTGTTTATGATGTCCTTCCACTGTCCCAATGAGTGTTTAATGGCCTAGCATCCATAAATTACCCAAGTGACCCTGCACAAGCTGTACAAATCACAGGAGCAGTGTTATGACCAGTGTTGTTTAGGTGATAATTAAACTGATAATATGAATATTCAGTGGAGACTCAGGGGTTTAGTAGCCACCAATGAGTTGCTGAGGACACTTTTATGTTATCCTGTGAGTTTAAACATTGTTAAAGACTCATACAAGCCCTTGTCTTGCATGTTCAACCATTTGATTGACCATCATCACACTTGCTGTCAACCTGTCAAGCAGTTGTCAAAGCAAAGATGTCTCTAAAGTGGTTGGTTTGCATATGAATTACAGATCTAGTTGGTGTAAATGAAGTGTGTTATGGTTCCAGAGAGGAGATGTGTTAAACAGACCCAAATTTACTATGCTTGATCGAAATTTTAGCTGTGTATTACAGCTGCAAATATTTGCGAATATCAACTTTCCTGAAAACTAATATTTGCATTTGTGCGAATAGCACAGCCACAGCCATTTGTGAATACAAATATTCACTATTCACAGGTGGCCTTGGCACGAATATTCACAATATTTGCTATTTGTGCTACACTCTAATGTTGAATAGTGTCCCTATTGATGTATCAGCACACACTGTCATCAAAGACATTGTAATTGGACTCACTGGGGAATTTTTGTCCCATCCTGAAGGGAAATCTGATTCTGCACTGTTCGGGGGCCATTCCGAGAGGAGACATTATCTGCCATGACCCCTGAAATCAAAGTGGAAGCAATATGGTCTGGAGGTGGCTTCTTGACAGTTGGGACCCCAAATTTGCGATTGAGGTCTTTCAAAGTTGTAAAACTGCGCAATCATTGTCAACTGTGTTCTAAAATGAATTTAAAATGGGCACCTGATTTTATAGTCCAAATCTCTAAGCAGAAACTCGAGATGTTGATTCAGTGGCAGACTTCTTCAGGCATAGTCATGCAAAGCTTGACTGAGAAGGCTGTTGGGAGGACCTGAAAAAATCATGAGAAAAGTTTTTTGAATGGGAAGCAGTGAGAAAACTTATGGGTGCCATTAAAATGGCCATTTGTACTGCTAGTGTTGACCATCTCGATGTTGAAATCAGTGGAGAGGTGTCCAGTTTATATATGGTCGAAAAACAAAAAGCCTGCATATTCCTTTCAATGTAGTGACCAACTCAACACAATAACCCTCGGTGTTACTTACCACAAAAATATCATGACTCACAATGAAGACAATAACCTTCGGTATTCCCTACCACATAAATATTAATCTCGGAGTCAAGCTTGAATGCTCCAGATGAAAACTTCTCACACCAATGATTTACAGGCTGAATCAAGTTGGCATTCTTATTATGATTCCCAAACTGGAATTCTTCCGACCCTGTACTTGACTTCGGAATCATGACTCTTTTTCTTTCTTAGCATTACAAACTTTGATCACCTTGTGATCGTCGATCAATTTCCCCTGAAAACAAATGATCACCGGTCAATTCTGCTGACTGCTAGCACAGGGGCCTTTGTAAAAGGTTGGGACGGATGAACTGAATATGACGTATGCAAAGAACACAATACCTTCTATCTATAGCTTTCGATGATGCTGTGCTGCTAACCTTGCTCAACTTTATACTGTACTTTTTCATTCAATTCGACAGTCACGCGTCACGCACCCCTGTGTCGATGACGAACTTTGGTCGATGTCACGCGTCACGCGGGGGTTTGTCGAATTGGTCTACCGGTTCGAAAAAAGCTTTAAAATCGGCTTAAAACACCTCTAACTGCCCAATGAACACTTTTTTTTCACTTCCAAAGCAATTAGGGAGCACAATTTTGGCAAAATCTAACTAAATTCCTCATCTGACTCCCAGTGAACATCATCTCTGTGTCGCATCTCCTTCACCTGCTTCCAGAATTCGACCATCCACAGGGGCATCGGCCTGACGTCATTGGCGCTGGGTGGATGGAGACATCAGAGTGCAGTCAAGCCAGCAGCAGCAGTGGAAGTCACATTTTCACATAGCTTGTCGACCAATGAATCCGGTGGAGCATGGAGCATGCGGATATAGGCAGTGTTCACACTCCTTCAGGTTTCTGCCACGAAGTACTGCCAGATATTCTCTGCACTGCCAGCCTTTGTGACTGTGCACGATGCTTGCAGAAGCTTGAAGGATATGAAATCCCAGACAGAAAGATCTTGTGAAGGGAGAATAAGTGACTTTATGTCAGACAGTATTAGAATCTTGAGCTTGTTTGGCATGGAATCTTTGCCTGCGAGGAGAGGGAAAAAAAAAAAGAGAAAATGCAGCACAACACAGCTAATTATAAAGTCGGGAATCAATACGGATTTCAAGTGCCTATAGCGGCAAAATAAACTCTGAGACCATGTCCACAGTTGTTTATGACTTCCCGTACAGTCCGAGCACATTGTCGAATTTTTTCATCATGTCACGCTCCACCAGACCCTGTGTCGAAAGGTCGAATTGGTCAAAAGAGTCACGCGTCACCCCCTCTGTCGATTTGAACGAAAAAGTACAGTATAGCAAAGACGTCATAAGTCCAACCATGTGATTCCAGCTTGCTGCAGATCTTGATGTATATGCTTCTATTTCTTCCCATGCAACGCGAGCGGAATGCGAGATGACAAATCATTCTACCTTCCAATGGGTACTGATGGAATAAACATGTTTGAAGCTTCCCCAATCACAACAATAAGACAATGATTTAATTTTTCTCATACAGATGTGCCAAGTCATGCTTGATCACTTTGCATTCCTTTTGAGTTTGTTTCTTGGCAGCGCATTACCCAATGCCTATATAATGAGCATGCAAAATCTACAGCTTCTCACCAATTCTCACTCATAGCAGACGATGTGAATTCCCCTGATTCAACCCTCTGCAGCAATCCAGACATTCTGGGAGAGTGTTGTGGTGGGAGCTTTGATCACAAGGCCACTGTTGGATTATGCTCCAGGTGTTATATAGTGACAAAAGACCCTCAGCGTGCAGAGGGAATGAAGGTGTGCTCTCTGATTGTATTGTCAACTTTATTGTGACAACTTGTGAATAGGACTGGCCCCAGTGCACAGGTTATAGCGCCCAGCTCAAGCCCCTGAAAGGCTTCAGATATGGGACATGTGTTAAGAAGGGTGCATATCCATGATTCCATCTATTAACAACTACTGATTCCTCAAAATTATTACAGACCAGCAAATAGCTTTGCCATCTCGCAATCCTTTGACTATACATGATTTGAACTGACATCCCACCACTTCAGCAGATGACCCAGAGCTTGCTGCCAAGACACTGCAGGTCCTTCAAGCTGAAGGTCGTCGGAATGCAATGCTGGCCCGGACTCTTCCAAAAAGCGCCTCAAAGTCTTCAACCACTGGATCTACATCTCTTCAGGCTTGTGTTGCTAAAGAACCAAGGCAAATTTCTGTCTATCTTGTCCCTGTGACTTCCACAGGAACATGAACTGAAGCGGCTCGAATTCTTGCCAATGCAACACGCTTGTTTCTGGAAGATATGCCAATGACTGGTGAGTGTGTATCTTTTATTATCATTCTCTTTTGTTATAATAATCCACTTGCAAGATGTAATGACCCATCTTCTTCCCCACCGGAACCTGGACTGGGAGAAGGAATGTTCAGAGAGTCTTACCCCGTGGGTCTTTTACTCTTATTTTGTTCTGAGCTAACTGCTAATTTATTTCAAGAGACCACATCTCGCTGTGTCTTCTTGGCAATGTTGCAATTCAACCACACAGTACTCTCAGTACCCTTGGCCAATTTTTTGACACTCATGATCAAGTTCATGGAAATCACCCAAAGAAGATTCTCCAGGGTCCAACTACACTCAAACTACCACCACCAGTAATTTATCTTGAAGGTTTCATTTCCATCTTGGATGTAAGCAGCTTATAATATTCAAATCATGAACTTGACTTTTGATTTCCAGTTTGAGAATGACACTGGGGTTCAAGCTCTCTATTTTGTCCACACCGAAAGGGAAAATCGAATGCGCAAGCCCAGTCAGCCAAACTACACCCCCAGCCTCTGAGCTTGGCTCTTTAAAACGGTCTCGAAGTGAGTTGTGATTTGTAAATCAACATGCAATGCAGCTCATTCCCTGCTAGCCCAAATTTCTGCACCCCTTCCCTTACGCTCGGAGTTTGGTGCTTTGCCAGGGTTCTCTAAAATTCCGTTCCTATTTGCATCTATCTCTGTTGCCATGGATGGCACTGTCAAGATCACCTGGACAGACCTCAAGGTTGACAACAATTTGTCCTCGGTATGTCTACTTCAAGATGTGCCATTTGATCAAGGCCAGACCAAAGTGGTCCACAAGGTGCCTATTTTATGCTGAGTTTGAGTTTTGTTGATGATCTGGCAGGTTATTTATGATGGTTTCCCTTGGGTTGCCAAACAATTCTTTTAACATCGGCACTGGGGAAAGACTTATGGAGATTTACAAGAACTATGATCAAATCATGAAGGAGGGTGCTCGCTTGGCCAGAGCGGGTTATTTTCTTCAACGGTTCATTGACGAAGCCAAGAGACAGAATGTGGACATCGAACAAAGTAACATTTTGCACTCTTTTTCAAATTAATCATTGACACAGTTCGTGCTCCACAGGAATTTCAGTCACAGACTTCAAGCTAGGCATTGAGCTGATTTCAGGCGATTCAGGTCCATCAATTGCTTGAGGATTCTCGGTAGAGCAGTATGAAGCTGCTTGTGAAGGTCAAGTCGATTCCGAGAGCTCTGTTCAAGGCTCTGTGATCTGGCTTTTTGAACCCAGGCAAAACAGCAAAGTGCAGCACTGGAGCGGCACAAATCACTACCCACCATGGCACCGAAACAAACTTGGCAGTACATTGAATGCATTTGCTCATTTTGTATATCTATTCAGCCAGGAATCAATTGTTCCTGCTGATCTTCAAAGTGCTGTTGAATTACCTTTCTGCTCTTTTTTTGTTCTCATTGATTTCTTAGCCTCAACATTCATGAAGGAAAATGGTGATACAGTCCAGATGTTGTTCGACATCATGACCCACACACTGGATGGGTCAGTTCATCTTGATTTCTGTTATATGTATTTTCTCAAGTTGAATTTTCATAGTGCCAGTGGTGTTGGTGACCATGGCAAGCCAGGTATCTCTGCTTTCCTCACAAAGCATCAATGTAAAAACTGCTGCCACAATCTTCATCTCAATTCTGACAGATTTGAATTCAACTCCAAACGTGCCGAAGAAGATCCAGAAAATGATCATTGATTAGTTACATTGCCTGTTTGACAAATATACACCTTTTTGGTACTAGGTATTATTTCTCAATCACCAACTTAAGGCCAAGTCTTTTGATGACACAAATGGATTCCAGAAAGCAAAGTTTGAATCCATTCACGTCATTGTTCTCACGGTATGTCACAGTTCTTGGTTCAAGCCGGAGTTTACTGGCTCTTTTACTCTTCTATTCTGCTGCTCATAGTATCTTTTTCCTGCTCTCAACTCTACTGCCTTGATGCTTGATCTGCTCACATTGCACCTTTGGTTCAAGTTCGGTAGCAGCCAACATTGATCTGTCAATCATCAGATTATGATCACTGGAATGCCAAATGATAAATCAACCTCGACCATCCCGCCTACCGTACATGGAGGGCATGTTCACCGGGTAGACAATGGGTAGACGAGAGTACTGTGATAATTCGACCAAAGGTTCACGGGGTGTCACCCATCACCTCAATTTGACCTCAATTGTTCACTGAACAAATTGTTCATTCCTCGGCAATCACGTCAAAATTCCCATATATGGAAGTCTGCTGAATGCCGGACCGGAAAATTTTGACATTTTCTTGCCTGTGTAGGCAAAAAAAAATCGCAATGTCACTGTCACTGGTGCTAAAGTTGTTCAGTTCACGGGTGGCTGTCACCTGTCACCTGAACCTTTGGTTGAATTACTACATGCAGTAACCACAGGTAAACCCAGGTACAGTGATCAATACCCATCCTGTCAAGACAGCTTGATTATTTGCTCCCACTCACCGCGATTAAGGCTCCAGCTGTTTTCAGATACAAATGTTTATACACGGTTTTAACCGTTTTTGTTTTTTTTTTGCCAGCCATGAAAAATGGTTTGTAAACTGTTTTTACAAGGTTCAAATGGTTGTGCTCAGTGTGCAGCAGTGAAGGCCTAATATGCCGCTGACTGGAGTGCCCGAGGCGAGTCTGAACCTGATAAAATACAAATGTGAGTGATCACACACTGTCATTCTGCGAGACTGTCACCACTGTAGCACCTCAACAGATGCTCCTGTTTGTTCCACACCGAAGACCCAGTCGATTGCTCCATCAGCGAGGCTCTAAATGGGCCAGCATAGCACTGGACTCAAGTGCATCTTATTGCAGGTAATTTGGTTTTGTTCTTCCTCCCATTTTGCGTCCTCCTGAACCATTCAGAGACCTGGGAGGAAAATTTGTTTTTAAACTGTTTTAAACGGTTTTTAAACGTTTACTAACTGTTTTTGTTTTTTGTGCTCAGATCTGTACATGAAAACTAAAAGGTTGGAGCCTTAACCATGATCCGCAGTTCCTAGCCTCAGCTGACGTTCCCTGAGGTGCTGGTGGTATATAAGAAGACTAACTCATAGGATATTGACTCTATGCCTGAGCTCACATATATTGATATCACTGTAAGCCAAGTCTAATGAGAAATACACGAGACCAATGTCAAAGTGATTCTCCCAGCTATGGTCAGCGGATTGGTTGCGGTTGGAATTTGATTTGATGTGCCCGTGGCCCGCCATTGTCTTTCGGCCTCGATATCCGGTGGCATCAGCACCGACTTTGCTCGCACCAATGACTATGTTGACCACTGCGCCAGCTTCGTGTCTGTCACTCCCCCTTCCCTGTTGGCTGCCCTATGAGGCTACTGCATCTTTTTCCTGTCTCAAGAGCAAGTCAACCCTGACTAATAACCTTTATGCCACTGCCTGTCAGTATCCTCCATGTCCTCATCCACAATCTCTATGTCATGAACATCCACTATGGACGGCTCAGTCCCACCTTTGCCTGTCTTGAGCTCTTTGATTGCAAGTCCCACTGTGCCACCACAGACATTGGGCCCAGGGTCAAGTTAGATGATTCAGATGAGACCAAGGACACCAGCTATGTCCCTTTAAGGCCACCATATATCCTGAAGGGAGAGAGGGAGCTCAGCTCTCACCATTAGTGGATCCAATTCCTTATTCAGTACTTGTTATAAAGTCAGATTTGAAAACAGTTTCAAATCTTGACAATGTGAATTGGGATTCAAATAGAATCATATTTGATGGCAGAGTAAGTTTGACCACATAGTAGTGGTCTCTTTTTTTGTTGATGACTTGAGACTTACTGGTTTGTCTATTTTTTGAGAGTTCAGTAATTCATATGCCCAATTTGTTCAGGCAGGGATTAGGGGATGTATAGAGCATAGAAATAACAGCAGTGCAATATTCTGTAACAATGCTCTGCTCACTATCCCTTCAACTGAATTCACATACCAGAGATTCTTTCTCCCTTTTTGCTCCTCATATAATTGTCCTTAATATTGGAAATAAATATATAAATAGTGATTCAACATAGAGAATCGGAAGTAAATAGGATATATAAAACTGGAATTGTTTTCAAATGTCACACAAGAATGGCCTTGTCCTTTTCAGAAATTGAAACCTCACTGAACAGCTGAGTAGGGGCCTCCAAAAAGGGGAAAGTTTTTCGGGGGTGCCCCTTTTTTTGAGCCTTTTCCAAGGCAGCAAGCCTGGAGTCAATTTGGATGACATCTCTGGCTTGTGATGATCTTTCAAATAGTGGTCTGGCTGTGTTCCAGTGAACAACAGCTGCAGCAGTATTTCCGTGTTTGTGTGCAAGATCTCCCAGACGTAGCATGCACTGTGCTCGGCTTCGATGTACATCCATATAGGTGAATCCTTCCAGAGCTACTATGTAGAGGGAGAGAGCAGTGTCTTCATCATTAGTAGCAATTAATATATCTCCAAGGAAGAGTAGAGCTTTGTGAAGAGCCAATTTGTCTTTGCATTTGGCTGAAAAGCTCAGGTAAACCATAGGCCACCTAGCTTGTAGTCCCATGGCTGGCCACAGTTTGATGTTGGCAAGACGTTCCAAGCAAAAGGATTCAATAGAAGCATCACTTCCTCGAGCAAACTGAAGACATTCTCGAAAGTTCATGTCTGCCAAGTCACTTTTCTGCTCTCTGAGCTCTAGATCTGCTCTGATTGCTTTGCACACTACAGTATAACTAGGGAAACCAAGAGTGCCAATAATCTCAGTAACTCTGTTCAATCCTCTCCACACAATTTCTCCAGGTAAATTGACTTGAATGTCAATGTATGCACTATGTAAAAGGACTGATATATGAATTTGAATATTGTGGGTGAGGGATGTCATGTTGATTAAGTTTCTGAACATACTTTGAGCTTGAGAATATTCTGATTTTACAAGATGTATCTCAGCCTGGTTCAATGTGATGAGGTGATCAGTATTCCCTCTTGACAAGCCACAAATCTCAAGCATCTTTCTGGCACTACATAGCCGCATCATACTCTCCATTTAATATCCCAGGAATTTGGCACAGTCAGCCTGGGAGTGTAATGCTCTAGCAATCTCATACAGATTCATTTTCACTTCTGCAGCCTTTTGTGCCTCAATGGCCAATAGTTGAGCAGTAGAATATTCACCAATGCCAATCTTGTAATCAGCCATACGTATCAAAACACTGCACTGCAGATCACTGTCTCCAGAAGATTTAGCCAATTCTTGGGCCCTAGAGATGAAATGGAGAGCATGAGCTAAATCTGATTTATGGTAGGAAAATACTGAAGCTCCAAGGTAGAATTTGCCTAGTGTCATGATGGGCCAGGATAAGTCAAAGTGTGGCTCAAAAGAGAAAGGTACCTACATGCAAGAACTGGGTTAGTAACTTGTTTGAAGTGAGATATTCCTTGATCTATCAATTTTTCCATCCACTGTTTTCGGTGATAAGATCCATATGATAGTAGAATCTCACTCAGGAAATGTGCTTTCACCTGAGGCCCCAAAGTCATAGCCAAAATATGTGGAATTTGATCCATCAGAGAAATTGTACCACCAGTGGTGGTTCGGTAAACAGCATTCAGGGATATTACGCAGCAGACGGTCTGTTCAAGATTTGGATCATTGGTCATCCATAAACCTCTTTGCAGTACTTCATGCAGATTGCCAAGATTCATGCTGATTTGGTTGATGACACTGTGTAGTTGCTGTCCATTATGTTTGTATTCCTCATATAGCTTCAAAAGTGTATGGAAGTGCTTGCAAAGATGATGGATTAGGAGAGAAGGTGGAGGTAGAATTTGTTGGATATGCTCTCTGATAGGCACTAGTACTAGAAGTCGTTTGTTACTGTTCTGATATGCCAAAGAAGTTGCAAGTAACACTGCTTTACAGCTCAGAATATTGGGAATGGGAAGTTCACTTTGCACAAGTTCGGCATCTGAGAGTCCATTGGGCAGAATTGAGAGGAGGCTTAATAATTTCTTGCTTTCAGATGAGAGTCGGGGACTTGAGAGGGAGAGGCCAATTGATGTATCTAAATTTGATCTTCGGTCATAGCCCACAGAAACCATAGATGTTTTCTCAGTGTCCCATCGAGCCATGACATTTTCTAAACCTTCATAATCAACTAAATGGGAGATAAGATCCACAGCCAATGGCATATTGTCTGTGAAGCTGAGGAGCTGATTCAAGTCCTCAACTGCATAGGCATTATCTGTAATCTCCTGGAAGGTTTGTTGTGCAGCAGCATCAGACAGAGGTTGGAGGGGTGACAGAAAGGGATGAGTCCATTGAACTTTAGCAGGTCTCTCTGATCCTCTCATGGTAATCTAGGATATGTTAAAAAAGACAAATTGAAGCCAACCATACACATACTATCAAGCCAAGATGTTGGATTTCTGCAAGAAGGGCAAGAAACTCTTCAACTTTGCCCCGAGACTGAATGGGTTCCCACACTGTCTCCAGATTGTCCAGAATCAACAAGCAAGACGACTTGGTTGAAAGATACTGGATAACAGGTTTTGTTAAATCCTTTCCAGGATTTAATCCTATATGTAACCCAATAAGTGCAGCCAGTTCCATACTTGTGGTTGCTGCTTCTGCACTAACAAAGAGTCGTTCTTGAAATTTGACTAAAGTCTCTGGATTGTGCAAGACTGCTTGTGCAAGACTTGTTTTCCCCATTCCACCCCCTCCAAGAATGGCTATTCTCGGTGACTGTTGACCAAGCATTCTCATGATAACCTCCAGCTCAGTTTCACGGCCATGAAAGATCTTTGGTTTTGCAGGCAACAATGAAAATGAATTTGAACTTGATAAAGAATGAGTAGAGCCATTGATGATAAAACTGCTTTCTACCTGTTTTTAAATTCATTGGCACCCAAGTGGACCTGTATACAATTGATTGAATACATAGGAAGCTGATTGTTCACATACTGATGAGCTATCTGTCATTGTATTGGTTTCAGACATAATTGAGATCAACTCAAGTAATTCTTTGTGTTTGGCTTCAGCTGCTTTTTTCATCTCATGGATGTCCTTGATGATGTTACCACTGGTGCCAACCTTGGATTATGTGTTCAATCTCTTAGCAAAGACAAATAACAGTAGGGCTCACTTCAAACATTATCTTTGCTTCCTCGAGTTCTGCATGACAGTCTTTGGCCAGGTTATTCATTTCAATGTTACGAAACAGCTGTTTCAACTTGTTACTATGTTGCTGTGCTTCAATATATATGTATATCTTGTGAAGAGTTCTGCAGAGGAATTTGTCAAAACAAATCATGATCAGGCGAACCTCAAGTACTTCATAAATCTCCCAACATGCTCTGTCATTGCAGGTGATAGGGACCCTGCAGCCTCCGACTTGATGTGAAGGTCAATAATTGCAAACAGCACTTGGTAAATGTTCTCCAACAGTTTTGCACATTCCTTTTTATTTTGCTTCACATTCTGTCATATTTGGCCAGTCATAAACATTTTTCATTAGAAGCTTTGGCACATACCTGAACTAGCTTGATCAAGGATGCAACAGTGTTTGAAATTGGCTGAACAAATGCGGGAGCAAATGCATCATTGAGTTCATTCAGAAGTGTGACTGCAGGGGTCAAACAGACTTTCAGGGTGTCAAGATGAATTTCAGTGACAGTGGGTTGATGGGGCATTGTGGTAGAGCAGGTTGGGTCAACCTGAGGTCCAGGTGGTCATATATGCCGCTGAGGTTGTCCATTACCCCATTCAGTATCCATACAGACTCAGATGCACTGAGTAGTAATCATTAGAGATGTTGCAGTAGCCACCGAGATCAGCCTGCCACGTACACCTTCCGATGCAGGCGGGATATAGAACGTGCATGTGACTGTTCTCGGGTTAGTTTTATTGTTCCCGTTGAAATCAAATTGTTACAAACTATATCTGTACCTTTGCTGTTTCCGATGTTCAATCTTTTTTTTTCCTGATGCCGATAACCTGCAGATCCAGATCTCAAGTGCTTTTAACGCCGAGTTCAATTGATGAAGAAGTTGCAGGCAGACTCCAAGTGCATCCGGACTCCCTATATGATTGACTCAAGCGCCGCTTTCGATCAGATTCAACCAATCCCTGTATGTGGGTCCAAAATCAGCTCAATTGACATTGAAAAAGCAACACACATCAACAAAATCACATTTTACGCGCGATCTTTGATCACTTTGATTTCGCGTGACTCTTGCAAGCAAGCTTCACGCGACCAACACGAGCAAATAGCTCAATTTTCTGTATTTCTCGCGCCTCGTTCCCTTCCTGATAACACCCACAACATTCTGTGAAGGTCTCTTGAGTATGGAAACTCAAATTTTAGCCGTCTGTTCCGTGTTGCACAAACCCAGGCGGCTAAAAAACCACATGAAACGAGGGGTTTGACAGCTCGCGTGAGATTTTGAACATAGCTCGTGATCACCTACACGCAGACCGCTTTGATCCTTGTGCACGCGCGTGCGAGTGCGTACAAAAGCTCGCGCGCAAATTGTTTAAATCCTGATGCAATTAAGGTTGTCCATGGGTCTACCCGCGGGTACCCAAAAGGCGACCCATACCTGGACCCGTCGATACCATACCCGACCAACCCGCGGGTCGCAAACCCGTACGGGTCACCCGCGGGTGTCGCATTACCCGCGGTACCTCAAACCCGTGGGGTCAAACTGCAGTATCCAACTGCAAAAAAAAGCAAAAGTCGGCCTATTTATGGGTTTATGGTTTATGTCTGGGGTGGATGGCAAAGAATCAAGTTTTCAAGTTGAAAAAATGCAGGGAAATGAAAGAGAGTTTGTGAGACTTCCAGGTGTCCGAATCCGATGGTATCTTGTGTCCAGGATCCTCCAGAGCGGCGGAAGAACACGAGGTCGCCAGCAATCAAGACTGATGCGGAAGCGTCGGCAGGCTAATCAAGTTTAACTCTTTTAGGAAGAGTGCCCCATTTGAGTTAAACCACAGCCGATAACAATCAAGATTCACAACACTCACATGGTGCCAGCTGGCAGGCAGCGTCGAAACTCCAGTCTCTCTCCACTGCCAGTAACACTCGTCCTCAATGTCCAACACCAAGTTGCTCCAACTTCTGAACTCGACATGGATGTCAATTTCTACTGACTCATGTTCCACTGCCTCTTGTTGTCTAAGAATGATCTTGCGTGCCCTTGTCGCTGTCCCGGATTGTGAAGAAAAGCTTTAACAGCAGAAATCTCTCCTCGAATCATATAATTGTCTCTGCCGAGGGGGCCACAGGCGATATCCGTCTACCCTGGGCTCTAAAGCCCATTATCAATGTCCTGTGTTTCACCCGCACAGCAAAAGAGTGTCGAATCCAAGTAATTTTTAATGCTGGCAGTATGACACATTACTTTCCCCCTGAATCACGACTCACTTATTCTCAGTGCGATGAGTCGGCGTTGGCGCTGCATGGGATATTGAGATTATAAACATCTGTGAGTGGACTATGAGTATAGGATTCAATGAGTCTAGACTCATGTCCAGGAGATCTCATGTACTGTTGAGGGCAACGCCTACAGCGAGTATGGTTGTCCCCACTGGTCGTGGTGCAACTAGCCTGCACAACCTACCTATGGGCGTTTCACACAGACAGCACGTGTATGGCTCCTTTGTGGTGCATGTGCGAGCACTTATTCTCGCGAGGCAGCCAGCTGCTCAGTGCGAGTGTAACGTGTAGGCTCCGCGGACGAAGTCCGGTATGGCACCGAGTCCTGTGTATGAATCGCGAATGACCGTCGCACGCGTCCGGGGAATGAGCCGAAGCATGCTCGGGCGATCTCGTGGTGTGTGGTGTGGCTGTGGCCGTTCTTGTGCGCACAAGTGAATGCTGTAGTACCGTGGGCGCACAGAAGCGCCCACACGAACGCGCAAACACTGCGCGCATGCACTCGTTCGGCGGCAAACGAGCTTCCTCTCGGGTGCCCACCAGTGCCCACACTGTTCTGTTGCATGGCAGAACACTTCCCGGGAGTTTAACCATGGGTTCGTATCTATTGACTATTGTTTCGTTTCGCTTATGCTACCAGATTCAGCACGATTCTATTGAAGTATGCGTACAGTTGGCAGCAGGTGTGGGCGCAGAGGGAGTGGCTTGGTAATTTGGAGAGCTTCCAAGTTTGTGAAGGGCCGCAGCAGATACGAGCGCTGTACGTGGTGGATTTTGATTCTATTGTCCTTCTTGCTCACTCTTGACTTTGCAGTTCGGGCTAGTTCCTCATAACCGTCCCGCCTCGCACTCTATGGAGCACGAGTTGCAAATTATAGCGCAGTACATGCTATGTGTTATGCCAGGCTATTATACACTCTTTGTATGCGCTCTCATTTTTTCATTGCATGCCCTGACGCGACATTGTACATTGTACAATTGTACAATAGGTACATCTGAATATACACTGGGTTTGACACTATGTCCTACATACACATTTGGCCACAGCAGCATCATGGTCCGCTCCGACACACTTAATGAATGTGCACAAGTGCGAAAGCACAGATCCACGCAATGAGTGGCATACCTACCGCGCCCGCGATGCCGACCTTTCTCCCCAGCACCACATCGGGCATTGCACGGTCTCCACGCACGAGCCGAGACAAGCGGAAATCGGTGCGGGTGTGCGCTAAATCGACACAATTATGGTATGCTCACCGCACAAGCGTGGGTAAGCAGGCCAAAGACGCCTGTGGCGCAATGACGTGGGGCTTTGTATATGTCTGTGCATAGCTGGCGGTATCGTCGATGCGGCGGTGCAGTCACTACCTCTTCATCGCAAGACACGCACCGTGGACGCACACGTGGCAGGAAGTCGTGTAGTGGCTCAATTTCGAGGGTGGTTCAAACCGTGGTTTAAACTGTGGTTCAAACCAGTTTAAACTGTCCTGCAGGCTTAAGTGTGAGGGTGGTCTAAACCGTTCAGCAGGCTTATGTGTGAGGGTGGTAACCATTCAGCAGGCTTAAGTGTGAGGGTGGTTTAAACCGGTTTAAACTGTGGTTCAAACTGGTTTAAACTGTTCTGCAGGCTTAAATATGGGGGCGGTTTAAACCAGTTTGAACCATGGTTTAACCCGGTTTTAAACTGACTTCAACAACCAGTTGAGCCTGATGGTTTATGCTGAAAAAGTGCGTCTGGAAGCATCACTTTCAAAAGTGAAATCCTTAGCTGTCAAGGTCCACAGCAGTCACACTCAAAGTAGAGATCTTCAGGCTCAAAAGCACAAGAGCAGAACACACTCACTATTATCTTAAGTAATGTTAAACACAGGATGTCCACGAGAAAGTATAGGTATAGCTCCTGTCTATGAATTTTACTCATTCACCTTTGTAGCTAATTCCCTCTCTCAACACTATAAAAAGGCAAAAGAAAAGACAGAAGAGTTCTGTGAACACTTTCATGGTCTATGTGTTCTTCGTGGCCAGGCAAAGGTAGACAAATGGTGGAATGAGAAACCCAAGCCATATCAAAAAGATGGTGAATGGCATAGCATATATCGGCTCAAAGAGTGAAAAGGTCAGATTAAATTAATTGATGATTTAAGGTTACTCAAGCTTCTGTTACACAAAGATGTGAATGAACCTCACAATCTGGGTGATAGGAAGAAAGTTGAGGGATGGATTTGGTGACAGGGCTAATATGGGAACATGACTCCTGAAGAGGAGGCAGACTATGTCATGGATTGTGAGTGAAGTTTGTTCATAGATGGTTTAAAATCTCATTACTTCGCAGCAGCAAGAGTCCAATGGCACCGAGCTTGTGCAGATATAGAGCAATGACAGGAAGAACTTGAAATTCTGGGACAATAGTTCCATTGTGCTATTCAAGGATTCAACAAAATGGAGAATGTCTGGACTTCTCTGGCCAATGACCACAAAAATGAGCCAGGGAAAAGTGCCTATGCATCAAAGGTGGCAAGCATGTATCAGCAGATGGAAAGTGATGCATGGCAACAATTTACAAAAGTTGGGGGCACCTGGCCAAAGGAAGGAGTTAGCCTTGCCCAGCACATCAAATCAGAGTGTCCAGATCCTAAAGTGAATTGGGCAGTTGCTATAGTAGAGGACAATTAAATAGGATCAACTTTTCTCATTTGAAGGATTATTGCAGAAAGCTCGACACTGTGGGAAATTTTGCATCAAACAAGGTCAGTCAAACAACTTTTGTTTAAACTCAGGTTTGAGTCATCACATTTTAAATCAGCTTGAATCATCACAGTTTAAACCGGTTTGAACCATGGTTTAAACCGCCTTTCACATTGGCAATGTGATGGTTTAAACCGAAACCAGCCTATGGTACACAACACTTAACGATTTGAAGCATATAGATATCTTTCAGGCATCCAACTGAACTTTTGAGTGGAATTCTTCGAGGTTTTTAATCAGAGTATGAGCCCAAAATATCAACACCACATAAATCAGTCCATTCAGTTCAAAACCACCTGAATGTCTGTCCCTTGTCTTCTCCTCTCGCAGAAGTGATGTTTTCAAGCTCCCATGATCAAAATATCTATGCAATTCTGCACAGTTCAGAGGACAGGGAATCCTTTGTTACGATCCACCAAATGTTCCAGTGTAATTTTTGTTTAGGTTTCTGATCAAAATTGGGGACAGAATGACTGAATTGCTTCAAACGGCCCTCCTCGCAAGCTTGGGTTCCAAAAACTTGCTTGACCTTGGTCATTACATTGCTGGATCTATGCTATGATGCCTTGTTTGAGCTCTGGGAGCTCGCCCAAGATGGTCTGATTCAAATTTGAGACCGAAATAAAATTTCAAAAGTTGAAAACCGGACTCACCTGAACAGTGACCTATACTTCCTAAGGGTTTTAGGACACTTCACGAACTTGTTTGTTCGACTTTTTCTATAAGCTGAATCTGGTCAAACTGGTTGCATTGAAAGAAAGGTTTGGTACCCTATAGATCGTATATGAACATAGAACTCAGACATATACCATGTACTCCTCTGCAGAGGTGATTTTATGTGTTGCAACCACTAAGCACCCATCAAGCACCCATCAGTCTTTGGTCCGAGCACCTCGGCAAGGCTTTCCGATGGCGCTTTTGTCGTGTAGTTCTAATGCAATTGACATCTTGCTATACATTCGAGAAGTAAAGGATGATGGAAAAAGAATAGTATCACTACTATCTACAGCTGTATTTACTGACTGAGATGCAGAGGTAACAAAAACTCAACAAATTTCTGGACGAGACTGTGGAAGCGCAAAGTAAAGTGGTAACGGATCCAGTGAAAGTGGGCGATGGGCAGTGAAAAGAAGGGAGATCAGATAAACAGCAATGCCATCCAGCAAACAAAAATCAGTGGTGAATCCATGGGACCTGAGCCGATGACACAGATTGGGTGTGACAGCGGGAAGAGGAGGGTGAATCGGCCTGACAGCGCAACAAGCTCAGGGTCAGCAGAATAAGTTGAATATGCTGATGAGAACAATGAGCAGAGAGCAACACCGGATGCAATGGGTGCGCAGGGCATGGTGATGTGCACAAGGAGGGTAATCGGAGGAACAAAGGGCATGTAGGGGGGTGATGATACGAACAAAGAGGCTGCGTGCAAGGGAGCAGGGTGGTGGATCAGCTGCTCAGTGATGGGGACAGGGAGGATGTTCGCAGGAAAGAAGGGCATGCAGGTGGCGATGCAAACAGGGAGGCCATGAGCAAGCAAGCGGCGGCAGTGGGTCAGCAGCACCGTGGCAGGGCTGCAGAGAGGAGGATCAGATAGATAGATGACAAGTGCAAGTGCATAACTTACGATGGCGACCCCATAAAATTCACCTGTGCAAGGACTCAGAGGGAGCAAAACAACGTGTGGGAACAGGCGCCATACGGATTTAGGTCAATCCACCGACTGAAATGAAGCATGAGGGCCGCTTGGGTGCAGTCAAAGAAGCCAAATGCGGCGTGCGGTATTGGGTGCAGCAGTGGCGATCATGCTCGCCAAGTAGGGCTGTGGTGGCGAGCCGGGAAGCACCAGCGAAGATGGAGGTGAAGGTATGGCATTAACACATTCACCTGAAAAAGTTTCAAAATAAGAGCAGGCCCAGGGCTAGCAAAAAGTGGGCAGGGATAATGGGGAATGCAGTGTCAATTGCGAGTGCAGTAATGGGTCTAATGGGCCGTAGAATGAGGAGGCTGCAGCATCCATGTAAAGGAATATCCAAATCGAGTCTCAGAGCACCTGGATAGCAGCAGCATTTTTATCGAAAATTGCGCCTTGATGTACGCGCTGATGTGGCACCTATACGGCAGCATTGACGAGGCCTGAGATTGTTTAAAGGTAGCACGACAGTAGTTCAGACCCTTATGGACAGTCTAGAGGAGGAACAGAGCCAACAGAGAGCCCAGAGTGATGGGGAGCAGGTGGCAGAAGGAGGAAGAAGGATTGATGGGAGGCGATGGGAATATAACATGTGTAAACATGTCAACCCCTTTGGGAAGCGAAATTGACGGTGCACAGCGCGCCATCAATTGGGGTGGCCAAGCGAGCAAATGGTGGGCGCAATGGTCGGGCTGAGCGTGGTGTGTGTGCCAAAGGAAGGTGAGCTGATATATCAGATTTACTTGTAGCTTAGAGGCTGTGATATATCATGGCCCTCTGCTGATCAGAGGACCATGATATATCAAATCCCCACATATGGCTGTCTGCTCGCCTAAAGTGGCAATTGGGCCAATTCTCAGGTGTACAGAGTTGCAAGAATGCATGCCAGGCAGCTAAATGCCTATTGTATGCAGAATTGGTTGCTGGACAAGTGCAATTATGTAGTGTATATACATATGAACTGAATGTGAGAGACTAGCAGAGACTCGTGATTCACTACGATAAAATTTGGATGGAATCCTTTCATTCAATCAGAGGATCTTCTGAAGTTGTGAGGGTAGAAATCTACCCTTGCTTCTTCTCATTTTCTCATTTCTTGTGTTCTCGTTTTCCCCTGTTCTCATTTTCTTGCTTTCTCAATTCTCGTTCTGCATTTCTTGTTGCCGGCTCGGGACGCCGATTCGTTGGAAGATCAAAGGAAGATCATTTTGTGCAACTAAACTGCAGCTGCAATGTCACAAAACAATAAAAAATTTTGAAGAGCTGTCAATCCCCATTCAACCTGAGAGCCAAAGTGGAATGAAGCACTAGTGCTTGAAGCAGGAACAGACCAAATGCACACATTGCAGCACAACAGCTTTGGAACGTCTGTCACAAAAAGACAACAATCACGTGAGAAACCCCTGTTGATGCTCAAAGCCAGAGACTCGAGGCTGCCCTTGACAAAGGAAATTTATATAGCCAAGAAGTGGGAGTAGATCTGTACAATGGTCAGAGAACAAAGCATGCATCCTGAGGAACCACAGACAGAGAAATGACAAATGATTCACAAATGGCCACAATCAATGTTTGTCCAAGCATCTGTCTTTGACATTTGCCTTGAGACAAAGACCATGTGATGAACCCTCATTTGTATAATGGATATCGAGGACTACAGCACTTACAAGGGATGACTTTCAGGTTCCTATGAGGAATTGCAAAGTACAACGCACGGGAAATTGGGATATTTGACAAGCTCATGTTTCATGTTTCCATAGCTGAATGGACACCTGCAAGGACAATTGGAGTTTGATTCGAGCTGGAGTTCAGTGTGTGAGGTAAACTATTGATGGAGGTCGACATGAAGATCACCATGGCATGAGCCATCAGTTACCTCTGGCTCTCAATTTTGGACAAACCACAGTTCAAAAAAAAAAAAAAAATTTTGTGTATTCAGGACCACAAAAACCAACCAAACAAGTATACCTTTTAAAATACAATGATACCAGTTGAAATGGGGGAGGTATTCAAAACCTTGTCAAAACAAGTGTAAAAACTTGATTTCCAGGACCCCGGATACCAGATCCACCACCAGGACCCAGTGGTGGTCCATCATTCAGGTTTTCATCTCCCCTTGATACCAGGGGTTCTTTCTCTCTTGTTGCTCCTTATATAATTGTGCCTAATAGTGGAAATGAATATATAAATAGTACTTCAACATGGAGAACTAGAAGTAAACAGGATATATGAAACCAAAATTGTTTTCAAACATCATACAAGGATCACTTTGTTCTCTTTGGTATTCAAAACCTCACTGAACAGCTAAGTGGGTGCCTCCAAGGTTTCAGGTTCATCCAAGGCTTCCTCATGAGCCTTTTCCAAAGCAGCAAGCCTGGAGTCAATTTGGATAACATCTCTGGCTTGTGACGCCCTTTCAAATAGTGGTTTGGCTGTGCTCCAATGAACAACAGCTGCAGCAGTATTTCCATGCTTGTGGGCAAGATCTCCCAGATGTAGCATGCACTGTGCTTGGCTTTGGTGCACATTCATATAAGTGAATCCGTCCAGTGCTACTGTATACAAAGCAAATGCAGTCTCTTCATCATTATTGGCAATAAATATGTCTCCAAGAAAGAGCAGAGCTTTGTGAAGACCCAATTTATCTTTACATCTGGATGAGAAGTTCAGGTATACCACAGGCCATCTGGATTGTAGCCCCACCACTGGCCAGGCCCTGATGTTGGCAAGACATTCCAAGCAAAAAGATTCAATAGAAGCATCAAGTCCCTGGGATAGATGAAGGCATTCTTGAAAGTTCATATGTGCCAAGTCAAAATTCTGCTCTCTGAGCTCTAGAGTGGCCTTGATTGCTTGGCACAGAATATCAACTGGGAAACCAATAATGCTGGAAACTTCAATGACTCTGTTCAATTCTGGCCACACATTGTCTGCAGGTATATTGACTTGAATGTCAATGTATGTGATATTCAGAAGGGCATGTGCATATAATTCACCCTCTTGGTTGAGGGATGTCATATTTGCTAACTCTCTGAACATACTTTGAGCTTGAGAATATTCTGATTTCAAAAGATGGACCTCAGCCTGATTTAATGTGATGATGTGATCTGTATTCCCCCTAGCCAAGCCACAAATCTCAAGCATTTTTCTCGCACTATGCAGATATATCACACTCTCATGGTAATTTCCAGAAGATCTGGCACAGACAGCCTGGATTGTAGATGCTCTAGCACCCTGATACAAATTCATTGCCACTTCTGCAACCAGTTGTGCCTCCATAGCAAATAGTTGAGCAGCAGAATAATCACCAGAGCGAACCTTGTATTGAGCCATACGTATTAAAGCACCACACTGCAGGTCACTGTTCCCAGATGATTTAGCCAATTCTTGGGCCCTAGAGATGCCAGAACTTCACTCAAAAAATAGGACTTGAGCTGGGGATCCGAAGTCTTTGCCAAAATATGCTGAATCTGGTCCATGAGGGAAAATACACCACGATTGGTGACACGATAAAAGGAGTTGAGAGATATTACACAGTGGATGGTGTGTTCAAGATTTGAATCACTACTCATCCATAACCCTCGCTGCAATAGTTCATGCAGATTTCCAAGATTCATAGAAATTTGGCTGACCACCTGATGTAGCTGCTCTCCATCATACTTCTGAAATAGCTTCAGAAGTGTATGGAAATGCTTGCAAATAGAATCAATCAACAAAGGTGGTGGAGGTAGAAACTGTTGGACATGCTCTCTGATGGGCACTAGTACTAGAAGTCGCTTATTGCTGTTCTGATATGCCAAGGAAGTTGCTAGCAAGACTGCTTTGCAGCTTAGAACATTAGGGATAGGAAGTTTACTTTGTATGAGTTCAGCATCAGAGAGTCCATTGGGAAGAATTGAGAGGAGGCGCAATAGGTTTTGGCTTTCAGATGTGAGTTGGGGACTTGATAGAGAGAGGCCAATTGATGCATCTAAATTTGATCTTCGGTCGTAGCCCACAGAAAGGATGGATGTTTTCTCTGTTTGCCATCGAGCCAAGACATTTTCTAGGCCTTCATAGTCAACCAAATGGGAGATAAGATCCACAGCCAAAGGCATATTGTCTGTGAAGCTGAGGAGTTGGTTCAAGTCCTCAACTTTATAAGCATTATCTGTAATATCCAGGAAGGTTTGTTGTGCAGCCTCATCAGACAAGGGTTGGAGAGGGGGTAAAAAGGGATGTGTCCATTGCACTTTAGCAGGCCGCTCTGCTCCTCGCATGGTGATCTATTTTTATTTCAGAAATGCGAATCGAAATCAGGACTACACATACAATCAGTCCAAGCTGTTTAACCTCTGAAAGAAGAGAAAGAAACTCTTCAACTTCAGGTCGAGACTGAATAGGTTCCCACACTGTCTCCAGATTGTCCAGAATCAACAAGCAAGATGACCTCTTCAAGAAATATTGGATGACAGGCTTGGATAGGTCCTTTCCAGGATTCAATCCTAGATGTAGCCCAATAAGTGCAGCCAGTTCAATGGTTGTTGTTGCTGCCTCTGCACTGACAAAGAATCTTTCTTCAAATTTGGCTGAAGTCTCTGGACTGTGCAAGACTGCTCGTGCAAAGCTTGTCTTCCCCATTCCACCTCCTCCAAGGATTGCTATCCTAGGTGACTGTTGACCAAGGATCTTCATAATAATCTCCACCTCAGTTTCACGGCCATGAAAGATCTTGGGTTTTGAGGGCAACAATGAAAATGAGTTTGAGCTTGATAAAACATGAGCAAAGCCATTGATGATAAAACTGCTTTCTACCTGTTTTTCAATTCATTGGCACCCAAGTGGACCTATATACGGTTAGGTGGATATGTAGGAAGCTGATTGTTCACATACTGATGAGCTATCTGTTGCATTGGTTTCAGACATAGTTGAGATCAACTCAAGTAATTCCTTGTGCTTGGCTTCAGCCACTTTTTTCATCTCATTGATGTCCTTGAAGATGGTACCACTTGTGCTGACCTTAGATTATGTCTTCAATCTCTCAGAAAAGACAAAGAATTGTAGGTCTCACTTCAAAAGTCATCTTTGCTTCATCCAATTCTGCATGACAGTCTTTCACCAGATTATTCATTTCAATGTTACGGAACAGCTGCTTCAGCTTGTTCCTATCTTGCTGTGCCTCAATGTAAATGTATATCTTGTGAAGTGTCCTACAAAGGCATTTGTCAAAGCAAGTTAAATCAAGTAAATCTCATGTACTTCATAAATCTCCCGACATGTTTTGTCATTGCAAGTGACAGAGACCCCGTGACTTCAGACTTGATATGAAGGTCAACAATTGCAAACAGCACTTGGTGAATATTCTCCAATAGTTCAGCACATTCCTTTTTATTCTGCTTCACATTCTGGCATATGTGGTGAGTCACAGACATTTCTTATTAGAATTCTGAGTACCTGGACCAGCTGGAGCAAGGATGCAACAGTGTTTGAAATTGGTTGAACAAATGGTGGAGCAAATGCATCATGAAGCTCATTCAGAAGTGTTACTGCAGGGGCCACACAGACTGCCAGGTTCTTGAGTTGAATTTCGGTGAAAGTGGGTTGGCGAGGCATGGTGAAGGTTGGGATCAAGTCCACTATCTCAGATTATAAGTCTTCCAGAGCTGTGTTGATATTTCCCATGGATGAAAATCTGCCACTGCTGGACTTCATGTTGAACAGATGAAACTAATCAGGAACAAGAAGTCAACTGTCACTCTAGTCTCTCTCAGACAGACGTTATAACAATTAGCTCATACTTTGCTAGTTATGGAAGATTGATTCATTCTCTGCATGTTGCCAGGTGACAGCTGCGGGGATTTCTGGCGATGGAATGGCGAAAGATCACTGAACTGGATGTTGATATCATGGTAGTCTTGATGCACGAAATTACTCTGTTTGCGAAAGTAGTCACTTCGGCCATAGTCTCCCTATCTGTATTAGTTTTAAGGAATGGCGCAATAGAGGTCCTGTAGTACTTTGGGTAGCTTACATGAGTAGGAGGGAAATTTTGATCTCGCTGCCCGCAGCAATGGGACTTGATGGGCAGGGGTGGGAATTAATGGCGACGTCGACACGTTCAATTGATCACATGATGAACAGCCAGCTGTCAAATTTCTGGTCAGTCAGACGACATGCAGGGTTTGTGCAGGGTCAATCGGAAATTCTTAATCAGGGACTCGCGAGTCCGGGTTGCGAAGCAGTAGACAAATTGAACAAAAATGACTATTGCAATTATCTTATGTAGTCTAGACTTGTCAGCCCATTTCCGTTCCAATTTGGGCTCGATACAGATGTTGGTGGGCAGAAATTAAAAAATAAAGCGAAAAAGATACTAAAATACTCACGTGAAAACGGGAGAATTCGGAGTATTCCGGGAGAGTATCCGACCATTCGGACCTCGGGGCAGTGTTCGGCAAGGCATGACAGCTGCCATTTTTCGATACTGAAGCTGGAAAACACCGAATTATTTGGGAATACTGGAATCGAGGAATAAAATACTCATGTGAGGTTCAGAGCCGGACCAAACACTTTGTTCAAGCACGCATGAATTTTCGTGGGAGAAACGGAGCCACACTGAGCCCACAATAAATAAAGGTCAGTATCTTTCGATACTGAGCGGAGTTTAAAATCCCTTCGGACTTCGGCGTTGTTCGGTCCACATCACTGTTTGTCCTTTCGCGTGCTCGCGTTCTTCTCCTCTTTTGCACTTGTCTGACGACCTCGGCTGCGATATTCAAACTTTGCAATGTAGTCTCGCTCGACACCGTGTTCTTGCTCAGCATGGTAACTCGGTTGCGGCGTGGGTGTTTCAATGCGCCATCACCAAGCCGTGCAATGTCGTGCAAATGCGAGTCCGCATCTTGCACTACATGCACTGTTGGTGCCCGCGGTGTTACCTGCCCTTTTAACTTGTTCACTAACTTCTCCCATTGGCATCTCATGTGGCCCCGACCGAGCCGCCATGGTCGGCTTCACGGAGGTGGAGTGAAGTGTCAGTGATGACTCGTTTACCAAGTATGCAAATGCTTGAATAATAGCACGTAGCAACCTCTATAAAAATGAATGGAACTGCACTTTCATTGATACGAACATTCCAATAGCATTCCAATAACATTTAGAAATCAATTTGCGGGCCGGCGGCTCACAACCAGGTACACAGCGAGGTTCTTTGCATGGAACTATGAGGATTGGAAATAAATAAAACATGCATTGAAGTGGACCTCCATGTAAACCGCTTGTCGCGAGACGGCGCGACAGGGCGCAAAGTGACGCTCGGCAATGCCTCGGACCGGGGGCACGTGTTTTTAAACTCCGCTCAATATCAGTATCGACCACTGACATCAGTATCGAGCCCCAATTTGGGTGTGGTTATAACTGTTTTTCTCCCCGTGCTTCTCGTCGACAGATTCGGGGGGAGGGCAGCAGAACGAAAACCAGCGGTGCTCTGCCGGGTGCTCACATTCCCTCCAACTCTCCCTGAATTCCGCTCGGACGTGCTGCACGCACGACAGATGTCAATACATACCTGAAATTTACAGGAATTGCATTTGGAAACAAATGAGCATACAAAAGACATGGAACGAGAAATTTTGCAATTCTTTGTTTGCAACAACGCCGCGTTGCGATGCCGAATGAAGATGAACGTACCCTACGTTTTTGCCACACCGCTGACCTCCATGGCATCGCAGATGCAGGGGATGAGAAATACCAGGCTAAATGGCTGATTCGGAGACAGCCTTTCACAATTAAACAAAACTTGCAGCCTGTAAGTTGTGGTCGGGCGTGAGTATTCTTTTCTTTTTTGGCGCCGATACCTTTTCTGCTGGTAGCAGGGTGCAGGCATGAGCAACAGTCAATCGAATCGAAACCACCAACCAAACACTATTAAGTTGACTCGCCGGAAGAAAAGAAAAGGAACGTGGGATGGGTCGTGCTTGGAGACCAGCTGAGATAAGCGCAACAGAGCAATTTCACGAGTACATGAACGCGATTCGAAGCTTTTTCTTTGTTTTAATCCACACGAGATTGTCATCGGCGAGTCGCACGCCGTCCAAGCCCGAGTTGTGGAAGTGAAATCGTGACAGTGCAGGACAAATTGGAAACAGAAATCCACATTGAGATTGAACGAAATCAAGTTTTGACAGAAGCCAAGCAAGGCGATACAGAGACTGAAAATTTGAGATTCGAGTTGAACATAATTTTATTGAAATAAAGCGGTGCGAATTATACCGTAGCGTTGAAGATCGAGGGGGATCAGAGGCGTAAATTTGAAGTCAGACCGGAGTCGCAAGGTTATCATTGGCACATCTCGGACGGACGTCGAGGAGGTAAGAAAGTTCCTGATGATCATTCTGTACTGCGCGCGCGTTAGGATGCGGTAGTTTCAAATTGTTAAAGCTGGCTGTAGACAATTGACTCTGAGTACCAGATTTGGAGTAGAGTCGAAGGGCTGCTGGCGAGAAGTCGTATGGGATACTGAAAATAACCAAGAGGGATAGTCCACGTGTCCCGTCAACGCGTGAATTCGTAGTCAAGCTCAGACTGTTGCGATCACAATTGCCGCAGGCGGACCGAGGTTTTGTCGGGATGGTATGGTGTGGGCCTGAGGGACTGAGACTGACGGCAGCGGAATCTAGCCGCGCGGACGGCACTGGATTTGGAATCCAACTTGAGCGGAGACGAGCGCCTACGTTATAGCGTCTTTTGCATCACGAGACGCACAGTGCGCAGGTTAAGCAACTTGAGTCGGGTCGCTGGCAGGAACTTGAAGAAGAGTTGAACCGAAACAGGAGACAGACATGGGACGGGCTCGTAATGCTCGCGACGTCGGGAGCAGAGAGTAGTTTCCCTTGGGCATGGACACAGCTGGTGTTCAATTTTTGTCCGTTTGCTGTTCTGGATTTCGTTCGTTGAAGCCGTGGATTCGGCAGAGAGCAGGGCACGAACGTTGACATAAAATCAGGTCAGAGGCAATGCGATGCATATCCAATTATGCACTCTCTTCGAAGATTGAACACCGCCGAGTGTCCCAAAACTTGAGGACCGCTCGATCGCCTATTACTATACATCGCATGTCGGTGGACCTCCGGTGCTGTCAGAGACTTGATATTAGAGCGCGGCGCGTATTTTTCATTGGGGAACAGGATCGTATAGCGAAAGCAGCGACAGTATTATTGAACGAGATGCGTTCTTTCGGTCTTCGCAAGAGTCGCCCAAGTGGACATGGTTATCGTAACGAAAACGGCGGTTGTTTGTTCGCGCGTCGCCCTTGCCTAATTCGGCAATCACCGTCGCTTTCCTTTCTTTGTCCCTTCAAGTTCTCGCCAGTGTTTAACCCAGCAGAAGACGCGTTCTTTCGCGTCTTCCTCAACACTCTCGCCGCTTACCCAGTCATCTACACAAATGACTACCAGTTCCTGGTTCTTCAGGTGCGTCTCGTTCACACGCCACTCGTGCTCGCGACTGACGTCGACGTTGATCAGACAGCAGTCCCCACACCGCATCGTTTCTCCACATCCGCGCCAGGCGCATCCAGCAGTAGCATGAGCAGTGCAAACAGTAGTGGCTTAATGCTGACCTTCAAATTCCATCAACCCGCCGCTTCATACACTCTCGCCGGCACCGACCCCGTCGATCGCGCTCAAGCAACGCCTTAAATCGTTGCCGAATGGCCCGCCCTGTCGCTGCGCGGCGACTCCTGCTTAAAGGAAAGGCGCTCGCAGACGCGAGATTGATAAAGGAGTATCCGATTGCAGGCGCGTCTCGCCCTCCAGCTAGGCACGATTGACTGACGTTGACCTCGGTGATCAGGTAGCAGTCTCACACTGCCGCGCTGCTCGGCATCCACTTCGGCCGCATCTCGTAGCGGCACCAGGACCGCAGGCAGCGATTGTAGCGTAACCCTGTCCGCGGATCCCTCAGCCCGCCGGCATCATACATCTTCTCCTCCATCGACCTCGCCAACTCGATGCCCGCGCTCAAAGCAACGCCTCGAGGCGATACCAAACGGCCCACCCGTCGCCGCGCAGAGACTCTTGCTTAAATGAAAGGCGCTCGCAGATGAAATTGGTGAAAGAATATCCCTTTGCGGACGGAGATATTATGCTGATGCCCCCACAAGCTGCACCTCCACTAACGACGACTGCGACTACGGCTGCTGGTACGGATGTAACGCTCACCAACGCCCCCAGCAACCCCACCCTGACGACCCGACTGACCGCCCCGTCGTCTTCGCCCCCGACGCCGCCGAAGCCGTCATCCCGCGTCCCATCGACGGTGCTTTCACCCGCCGAGTCGTCCGTAGTATCGCCTGGGGTCAGTGTAAGTCTATGCCCGCCATATCCCCTTCTTTTTTACCCCGCGAGTGTAAACGACGTGACGCTGACGCCCCTCAGGCCACCGACATACCTTCACCAACGCGCGCAACATCACGCTCACCCTCGACGCGGACGCCGACCACACCGAGGTGCATGTACCACGCGAAGTTCATCGAGCCCGGGCTTTGGAGGGTGTTGGTCGAGATTTTGAAGTGCGTACCGACCCCGCTTCTTCGTTTTTTCCCGTTTGTATTCGTTGCCTTCGAACTTTCTTTTGGGTGCGGGGAGAGGCTGCGTGGCGTCAAGCTTTTTTTGTCGCAGAGGCGTCGAGCTTGTTTCGTGTCCTCCGGGTTCGGGCTTTGTTGTGCGGAGGCTGAGCGTTTGCTTGCTCGCAGCGCTGCGTCCGTTTCTTCATTGCGTCGCGGACAAAGCCGTGTGTTTCTTCGTCGCGGAGGCTGCGTTTCCTCGACTCGGTGCTTTGTCCCAGGGGAGGAGCCTGCGTTGCCTCCGAGCTTTTTTTCGGCGCGGTGGGGAGGCGCGGGGGAGGGCGGGATGGAGGAGCATGGTGCTGTGGGGTGCAGCGTGGCGGGTGTTGTGCGTCGACGTGTCCCCCTTCGTTTCGTCGGTGCGGCGTCGTGCGGCGCCTGGTGCTCACCCTCGCAGGAGTGCGGGTACCCTCGTGCTCACTCTCGCCTCGCCCTCGCCCTGCCTTGTGCCCTGAGTACGAGACTGCGCACGATGGGTGGAGGGACGACGAGGGGACGGCGGGCGAGGGCGCAGAGCACGAGGGCGAGGGGGAAGGACGAAGGGGAGGAGGCAAGGACAAGTGCGAACGAAGGGGCGAGGGAGGTCGGGACTCCGTACTCCTTTCGACCACTTGCCCGAGTACGAGTATGGATGCTCTGGCCGCGTCCCCGCCTCCGCCTCGTGCCCTCCTTGTCCCCATCCCGAGTACGAGCCAGCGCACTCCCGCCTCCTTCCTCCTTCCCTCCCGAGTACGAGCGCCGAGCACAAGTGCTCGCCCAAGCCCTCCGCCCTCATTTACGCTGCGACTGTCGCCCCTCCGCCCCGTCCTCTCTCTCTCTGTTTTTTCACGAGCGTTTGGTGCTCCGCCCCGTCCCTCTGCGTCGTTGTGGCCCAGTACACGTACGAAATTCGATGGGAGGGAATGTTGTGTCGTGATTTGTCGTTTAGACCTTTTGCGGACCCAGGCCGAGACGGAGGCAGAGGCGTGTGGGTGGGGGGCACGGGGAGCGCGAAGGATGGGAGCACGAGAGCGATGATGGAACGGATGTTAGCCGCAATGCGCATGCGGAGCGTCTCCTCTTGCTTCGGAAAGCCCGTGCGTGCGCGTCGTGGGGTAGGCGGACAGTGGGCATCAGTGGGAGGGCGGGGACGTACTTACCTCGCGCAGAAGGAAAACAAACCCTTCGCCTTCCCACCCCGCCTGCGCCGTGCGTTGGGCGTCGTTGTCGCCTACCCGCGTCTGAGTCGCATGTGCCCTCTTCGCCACCTCTCTCAGGTATGATTGCGCGGAAGGGGATGCTCGTCGCGCATCGCGCTCCGTCCGCACCCCTTTCCTCCCCTTCGGGTGCGTCACGGTGTCTGGCTTTTAGGAATTCCCTCGGCCTGCGGCGGACAGACGGGAATCTGTTCTTCCTGTTTTCGCTAGCTATCTTGTCCCACCCGTGTAGACTTCCCAACTCCGAATATGATCGTTTTTCTGGCCTTCCGCTAGATCTGTTCTCGTCCACTCTGGCCGTGTCAGTGACGCTTCCGTCCTTCGTCAACATGCTGGTGCGATTGCACTAGTAGCTGTACATGAACGATGTGACATTTCGAGAGAAACTGCACTGGCTGCGACCGCCCAGCAATTTCTCGGAGGGATCCAGCGGAAAAAGTAATTGATGCCAAATTGAGAAATGCGCACGCAGCGCGGTCGATCTGCTGAGGAAAATGAGGCTTACAGGGTGCATTCATGATCCGTCACCCTTCTCAGTCGAGAAGCCCGTGCCATATGATACACAGAGACGATATTTTCAATTGGGACTTGGGAAAAACAGTCATTGTCAAAGGCGGCTCGGCTCACTCGATGAGAATCTGAATCTGGACATCGACATCCTTGTCCAGTGCAGCACCGTTTATCACGCGCGATGCAGCGGGACGCTGTGGACGTCGGCTGCGATACAACAAACCCAATCCCCTTCAACCAAGGGGTAACCACCCTTAAAATTTCCAACACAAGCTCGGAAAACTGACTTAACAGCCTCTCGGACCCTCCCTCCCTCTTAGCCGAACACCGCCACACCCAAATCGGGCAATTTTCTCGGCAAACAGTCCATTTTTCCACGGGTTTTTTTTGGTCTCATTCCATCCATATCAAGACTCATCTCTGTGGGTTCGCTCTGTTTAGGCAGATCCGAATCACTTCCAACTACTTTGGCTGTCCTTCCGCCAACCTATACCCCCTCAAAAAATCCGAATTTTTCCTGGCCCTTGCAAAAGCATTTTCAGAGCCATCTACACCCAAGTCCGAAAAGTGAAATACGACACTTGAGATCCTCCCTCCCTCTGAGGCTGTGTCTCGGCATTTGCTGGCGGTTACCTCTTGCCTTCAACCCCCTCCCGTCCTGTGTACTACAGCATCAACACCACGTTTGTAGAGCCTACCGTTCCCGGGGACGTCGGGTGAGAAATAGATTTCATACTTACGTGGCTGGGCTATCCAGCGTTATGATTTATCTAACTCAGATCTATGTTTATGTAGAGCTCTGCCTGCTCTCAGTCGCGTCCATATACTACCATTTACCAACGCCCCTTGCCGCGAGGTTTCTCAAGAATTCAGCCTGGATTTGCTGCTGTGCTTGCTGGAATTTTCCAATCGCTATGGTCGTCTAGACCTCGAGAAGCGCACTGCACTCGCGGAGGCTGATGGGCCGGGTATAATTTCACGTCTCAATGTGTCCTCGACCTTGCCTCGACCTGCATAGAATGAATAAACAAAAAATCTCCTTGGAATGAACCGAAGGCCTATTCACAATCCACCATTCTCTGTTTGATTCCCCCTGCATATCAAAAATCAGACAAAGACAGCTATTCACCACGAGGGTAAACCACGGGTAGATCTAGATCGAGGGGGTAAGAGGAACCATTGATCCCATCATGTCGAGAGAATATATGATTGAATCCTAGTCCGCAGTTGCAAGGCTGAGGACCAGCTGACCTGTCCAAGGCACTTGGTGCTATATAAAAGACTACCTTGTAGAAGACTGGCTTTGTGCATAGCACATATATCCCTATATCATGACAAATACGACAAATTCAATGCCAAACTTGAAGCGATTCACTCTCTGTCTTCGCTCAGTTGCATCCCACATTCTCAGATTCCTCTTACTCCTTGTCAGCACAGACAAACGAACGGAGCAGGAGATCTCCTCGTGCCACAGCCACAAGATCATCAGGGTAGGAAAAAATGACCCAGCACTGCAAGGTCTGTGCGATTTATCTATGGTGGGGTTTCTTGGACAATAATTGAATGCAACAGTGCAATTGAATGCAACAGTGCAATTGAATGCAATGAGATGCAGCGTAATCATGATGCAGCACAATGCAGCTCAATGCAAGTCAATGCAACCTCATGCAAATGGAATGCAGTGTCAATGCAGAGCAGAATTGATAAACTGAGGTGGTTGCATCGAGTTGCACTTGCCGCAACCAGTAAAGTCATGCATGTACAAATGCATTGCACTGTATTAATTCCCTTCTTTGATCCGAACGTTCAACCCAACCACATAGTAATGCACATCAATGCAGCCCCTATATCCCCAAACCTCTGCCTTCTAAATTTCCCCAATTCCTTGCCATTTCAGGCTTGCTCAGCGTGGGGCGAGTTTGGCGCTGTTTCGTGGCTGGTCACTATACAGGTGTTGTCTATCTTGTCATTCTCACTATGCCAGATCAGTTGTGTATTAGACTTAGTCGTTATCATATCTCCTGTGGCAGGGGTGTAGGCTGGGGTGATGTCTCGGAGCAGATTATAGTAAGGCTACCTTTTGTTTTTCATTTGTGCCCAGCCATAAAAAAAAAGACAATGGAAACAAATGTTTTAAAAAAGCACTTAAAATGTTTTAAACAGTTGTTTCACAAAGCCTGCAATCAGGATGCCATCTGCAGCAGTTCTGATAAAATTTGGCATACTAACCTATCAAATAAATATACTGGTCTCTTCTCCATGTGAATGTGAGGTGTCTCGATGGGGTGAGAGCATGGAGAGGAGGTGAAGTGATCGTCCAATCACAGCATCTTGGCAAGAGCTGTGCTCAGTTCAACCCAAGATGACTTCATGGCCTGGGGGGCCCTAGGTGCTCAACAACATAAATGTGCTTGTTACTGGGGAAGTATGAATATAGGAAAAATTTCAAGGTTTCTTGATCTGACACAGCGGCGGAATGAATTACAACGTGTTTGAAGCATATATTGCAACTGCATATGCATAGTTCCCCATTTTGAGGCCACTGGAATGTTCTTGAAGGGTATAACCAAGTGGTGCAACACAAAAAGAAGAGGAAATGGCACTGGATTGAGTGACAAAATGTAAATTATAAATTTACGATACTGGACACGTTGCAACAGCAGACTAGTTCTCCAAGACCCTTTCTGACATCTAAACAGCACTTTCATCCCATCCCACATCTGTATTGCATGCTGAATGACTTGAAGGGGCAGATTCAGCTTGGAGGCAACAAGAGCAACAGCCATGATTTCTTCAAGATTTTGTATTGGTAAGTGGCTTGAGTATTCAGAGTTGAGATATGAGACCATCAAGCATGAGCATGGGGATCTAGGAGGTCATTGGGACACCTCAAGAGCAGCTGAGTGAAGAGAATGATGAGGAAAGAACAGCCGAGCCATGATGTCTGACAGATGTAACCAAACAAACAATGATCCGGGCACGGAACATGCATCTTACGTCTCACAGCCTTCGGCAACATTCTAAAGGCTTCCTAAGACCTCAAAGTACCTTTTTGACTCCACACCGACAAAAGTGAATATTCCCCTTGGCCGAAAAAATTACAAGATGTTGCTGAAACAATTAGAATTTCCTATATCGGGTAATTTTAATTTTTTTGGCAGCATGTTCGGCCGAGCTGAATATTCACTTTTACCGTTGTGCCTTTGGATGCATCAGACGCGTCACAATCCACGGGAATATTGAGTTCGCGACGGAAAACCTCAAAATTTCGAGTTGGTTAAGTAGTTGTATTTTATATATGGATCTGTGCGCCCCAGGTGCCCCATTCGAACACATCTAGACTCGAGGAAAATAAACAGGAATTGACCAAGTTATCAGCTAAATACTGAGAAGCACAATTTTGATGTTAAAATAAAAAATTTGATCGGCACCTTAAGTTCTGCAAATAGCTGTAAAACATCTATAAACAAAAAAGGTTGTAGCCTTAGATTACAGTCATGGCCAAAATGATGTTTCCATCCAAATAAGGAAATTCCATCAATTCCACTCCTTTTCCTACTTTTCAGCTCATATACTCAATATCCTATTGCATGAATAGTCTAAATAGGTCTTAGTATCTGGACAAAATCTGAACCCTAGCTTTTATTTGGATCCTAGTCATTTAACTGTACTAGGAACATTTAAAAAACCATTTTCCAAGCTGAATACCTCTTCTCTGAGTGGAAAAGCAGGAAAAGAAGTAGAATTGATGGAATTTCCTTATTTGGATGGGAACATCATTTTGGCTGTGACTGTATAGCGGTCAGTCCAGTTCAGGTTTGAACCAATTTCCGAACCAATGAAAGGGGTGGAAGGCTGCCATATTGTGGAGGCAGTCAACACTAGAGCAGTCAGCCAGACAAAACTAAGAGTAGCCAAGAATGACAGAACAATAGTGTGGTCATTCAAGAGGGGCCACTATAGAAGGGGTACATGGTGGTCAAGACCAAGAGGGAGATCTGTAACTACAGGACGGTCACAATCAATGTGCAGTCAGATATGTACAGGAATAGAACGTAACATAAGATACAAATCAGAATGTGTCACAGACATACATCACAATGTAAGATATAAGGATAATGACTCAATGGTGGCAATATAAGTAGGATGGTATAAGTGATCATTGAGGAGGGGATCTGGGCGAGTCAATGATAAGGAAAATATGATGAGGTTGGACAGTGTGGAGGAATGTAGTAAGGTTGGAGCAGCAGCCTTACAAGGGGTAACCACGCTGTGCACAAGTAGATGAATGAGCAATATGCCCAAGGAGAGAAAACCACAAGAGTAAAGATTTAATCCACGCTCCTCAACCAAACTCCTCAACCACACACACACTATCACTTACAGCCGATGTCGGAACTGAAGGTGCAATATAATTTCTTGTTTTGTAGTGTTTTCAAAGAATTGTTAGTAACTCAATCAGTTCTGCACTGATTCCAATGAAACTTGGGTAGATTTGTCGGCCTACTTCATGTGCAATTAGTGACAGAAAGCCATTCATGACAATATTCTATATTAGGTAATTTATGATTTTGGGTGATTTTCACACCAAATGCTGACTAGCATATCTAGAACATGTCCCAGGAACCTAATATTTTGCGATAGATAACACAGATACCCTCTTAAGCACATGATAGAGCCAGAATGACATGAGATCCCATGATAGACATAATTTTTACAATATTTCTCAATGCCAAACTTACCAAATGCATCCAACAGAGCTGCCAGAACTGTAACTAAATTATCCTTACTTCTGGCTCTATAACATGCTTGAGAAAGTATCTTTGTTGTCTATTGCAAAATATTAGGTCACTGGTACATGTTCTGGACATGCTAGACAACATTTGGTGTGAAAATCACCCAAAATCACAATTATCTAATATAGAATATTTTATGAATCGCTTTCTATCACTAATTGCACATGAATTAGGCCGAAAAATCTACCCAGGTTTCATCAGATTTGGTTCAGAACTGATTGAGTTACTAACAATTCTTTGAAAGCATCACAAAACAAGATATTTTTACTCACACCTTTGGTTCCGACATCAGCTGTAACTTAACACCTCCTTTTACTAGCATGGAAACTTGTGCAAGTTTTGGGGTGAAGGTCAAGTATTAGACCAAATAGCACTTTCGCTCGTTTGAACAATCCAAGGAGAGTTTCCAAGGATAAGAGGCCTTCTGTTGTCTTTCAAGAAAAGATGCCTTCCTCTGATTCAAGTGAATCAGTTGGGTTTTTATAACATGGGTGTTCCAAAGAATGACAATAGTTGTTAAGATAAACATGTTTCAGCCAAACTGCCACAAGTCAAACAGCCAGGATCTTTCCAAGGAAACCAAGTTTCAGGCAAACTGCCACAAGACAATTACAATTTGTTCATGGATCAACCTAAGTCTTTCCCTGAGCCCAACCTGTTGACAACACAAGTGCTAACCCTAGCCCAAGTGCCTCAACAGAAAGGTCCACTGCCTAATTCTACTTGTACACTCTCCTTATATACTACTGCTTAGTCCGATGACTATATAAATATTATGAGAAAAGGTCCATGCACCCAAGAAACTATGACTTGAATCCCCTACACGGGTATTGCTATTGGTTCCCCTTGAATGTTGGCTGTCATGTGTTGTCCAAATGATCGAGGATCTCCTTGCTGTGGTATCGAGGAGACATTTCCAACTCTTCCTGCCTTCGACAATGCTAGCCCTCTGCCTTCCTGCTATCCCTCACTTATTTCTTCTTCATCACTAGCCTGCCCACCTGCCATGGTAAGCTGGGGTCTCTTTGAGATAACTTGTCTCATCTCAGAAAGTGGTTGAACTGGCAGAACCCTCTGCCGTAATTGATTGGTAACTGTCATGATCAGACAGCTGTCTGTAGCTATGCTGCTGGTGCTGAACACTGACACATTTGACTGCCATGCTTTCCAAGAGGAGCCCAGACCCACCCAGCTCCAGCCAATCCCTCATGTGCCTTCCTTGTGCATTGTCCTGTGACTTCTGGCATGCACATGTCCTTGTCAAACTTCCACAAACACCATTTGTTATGAAGGTGCTCCTGGAACCCATTCGTGTCTTTCCTTGGAGTGCCAATATTGTGTTTAATCCTCTTGGTCCGAGTCTAGTGTCAGCACTTCTGAGTTATAGTAACCCAGGTACTGTCTGGTTATTTGAATAGTACCCTTGATAGTGTTGGGCCCTGTGCTTTACCAGCAATGTTACCACAGATATCCTTGGAAACCATTCTAACTCTATGACTGGTAGTTAACCATTCAAGGCTCACGGTAACCCTTCTTATCAAAGAGAGTGCATGCAAGGAAAGTGCAACTTCAATGCAACCAAATTTTGAGCCTTCCAGAGCAGAATGTAGCTCAATACAAACCTTGTGCACACATATTTTCTGTCACAATTTGATCCACACTTGCACTGTATGGCAGTGACAGAGGTCAAAGTTGCACTCGATATGCATTGAAGCCTCATGCAATACATTTGCATTGCACTTGTACTGCACTGAACTTGCATTATATTGCATTTCAACATTCAATGCAATGGAAATGCAACTATGGCTTCCCCTTTGGGCCTCAATTTTTTTGGCCCCAAACCTACCCACAACTTGAATGAGTAATTCTTCTTTCCTTGCTATATCATGACTTCTCTCCCTTTCAAGCCTTTGTTTCTGGACATATCACCACCCAATTCTTTAATAATGTTCAGGCCAAGAGTCTGGAATGGTTAAAGATTCAAAAATGCCTTCACTTGAATAAGTTCTTCATCCATGAGTAAGTACATACAAATAATTCACTGGTGCCCGTTTGGACATGATGCATTTGCAGACTTGAACTCTGGGCAAATTCAAGCATTCAATGCAGTATGTTCATGTCAACTCCTTCTAATTTCAGTTCAGGTCCTTCCCCTCCCCACAAATGTGCTATATCAGTCTGCTTTGGAAGACTCAAACTTGTGTGGCATTCGGTTCAGTCTTATTCTGTACTCTTGCTTCTTGTTGGAATATTTTCCTTTTCCCTAGATTCGGAGCTTGTTTTGTCCCAAGCTCTTTTGTACATTAGACACCATTCATTAGTTTTCTTGTTGAGATTCAAGTATGTGTATATTTTGTGTTGATTTCAACTTGACTGACTTGTTTCATCGCTGATAGACCTTCGTGACTTGAGCTAGAGTCAGAATTCATCGTAATCTGCACATGAGACCATCCGTGCATTGCAATCCAAGTGCATGTTTTGTTTCCTTTCCTTCGACCTCAATTTTCACACTGCCTAGTATATTTTCATTGTCGGTGATAAGCCATGCAAATAAACACACAGGAAATTTCGTGATTTTGCATTGACTTGCATTGAGTTGCATTGAGTTGCAGTTCATTGCATCAGATTGCATTGACTGCATTCAATTGCATTTGATTATTATCCATAAAACCCACTCATATTTATCTGCTTCACAGTATGTATTGTTGTCTATCTGACTTTTGTTCATTTGTCTTCATTAGTGAATCATTTGTGTTCAGATTCAGCTTGGGTTATCATGCGGTTTTGTTTTGGAATGAGTTGAGTTCCAGAGACTTGGGAAGAAGTCAAGAGATTTGAGTTTAGTTTGAGACTCTTGTTTGCTTTACTGAATTTTGGGAAAGTAAATTCAATAATCAAACATGGGAACAGAGACTAGGAACTGCTGGATCTTCAAAATGTGAGTTGGATCTTGGCTCTGGGTAGAGCAAAGCAACATGCTTCTTGCTCTATTGATCAACAAAAATTTGTATACACTGTGAACATGTACAAGTCATTGATTAGCCTGTAGACAATTTCTCTTCCATGAAAGAGCTGTGAGAGAGAGTTCAGCTCACACCATTAGTGGATCCAATTCCACTTTCCGTAGCTGTCATAAACTCAGATTCAGAAACAGTTTGCAAAGCTTGAGAATGTGAATTGGGATTTGAATAAAATCATATTTGAAGGCAGAGTAGGTTCAACCACGTAGTGGTGGTCTCTTTTCTTTGTTGATGACTTGTTGGTTTGTCAGTTCAGAATTCAGATACCAGATCTGTTCAGGCAGGGATTAGAGGAAATGTAGAGCATAAAAACAACAGCAGTGCAATATTCTGTGACAATGCTCACACTATCCTTTCAGCTAAACTCACATACCAGTGGTTCTTTCTCTCTTTTTTCTCCTCCTATAATTGTCCGCAATAACAGAGATATATATATAAATAGTACTTCAACATAGAGAACTAAAAGTAAATATATAACACAGGGACTGTTTTCAAACATCACACAATAATTGCTTGGTCCTCTATAGAAATCAAAAGCTCACTGAACAGCTGAGTAGGTGCCTCCAAGGTTGCAAGTTTATCCAAGGATTCCTCATGAGCCTTTGCCAAAGCAGCAAGCCTGGAGTTAATTTGAGTAACATCTCTGGCTTGTGATGACCTTTCAAATAGTGGTCTGGCTGTCTTCCAGTGAACAACAGCTGCAGTAGTATTTCCATGTTTGTATGCAAGATCTCCCAGACGTAGCATGCACTGTGCACGGCTTTGATGCACATCCATATAGGTGAATTCTTCCAGTGCTACCACATACAAAGCAAATGCAGTCTCTTCATCTTTATTGGTGCTAAATATGTCTCCAAGGAAGAGCAGAGCTTTGTGAAGAGCCAATTTGTCTTTGGATCTGGATGAAAAGCTTAGGTATACCACAGGCCACCTGAACTGCAGTCCCATGGCTGGCCACAGCTGAATGTTGGCAAGGTGTTCCAACCAAAAGGATTCCATTGAGCCATTGATCCCTTGGGCAAAATGGAGGCATTCTTGAAAGTTCATCTCTGCCAAGTGAAATTTGTGCTCTCTGAGCTCTAGATCTGCCCTGATTATTTTGCACCAAGCAATATCATCAAAGAAACCAAGACTGCTGGAAATCTCGGTGACTCTGTTCAATCCTCTCCACACATCATCTGCAGGTATATTCACCTCAATATCAATGTATGTGATATTCACAAGGGCATTTATGTATAATAAAGGATTTTGGCTGATGGATGTCATGTTGGCCACATCTCTGAACAAACTTTGAGCTTGAGAATATTCTGTCTTTACAAGATGGGTCTCAGCCTGGTTTAGTGTGATGAGGTGATCAAGATACCCCCCTGACAAGCCACAGATCTCAAGCATCTTTCTGGCACTATGCAGATACATCATGCTCTCCACGTAATTCCCAGAGCATCTGGCACAGGCAGCCTGGATATTAAATGCCATAGCACTCTGATCCAAAACCATTGCCACTTCTGCAACCTGCTGTGCCTGTGTGGCAAATAGTCGGGCAGTAGAATAATCACCAACGGTGAGCTTGTATCGAGCCATCTGTAGCAAAACATTGCACTGCTGCTCATTGTCTTCAGATGATTTTGACAATTCTTGGGCCCTACACAGAAATTGCAGAGCACGAGGTAAATCTGCTTGATAACCACAAAAACTTGAAGCTCCAATATAGAATTTGCCTGGTGCTGTCTTTAAGACAAACTGTGGCTGACACAAGACAGGTACTTACATGCAAGAACTAGGTCAGCAACTTGTTTGAAGTGAGATATTCCTTGAACTATTAACTCTTCAATCCACTGTGTCTGATGATAGTATTCCTCTGATTGCAGGATTTCACTCAGGAAATGGCTCTTCAGTTGGGGATTCAGCATATTGGACAAAGTAGGCTTAATTTGATCCATCAGAGAAGTTACACCACGATTAGTGATTCGGTAGAAAGAGTGCAGGGATATTACACAGTGGATGGTGTCTTCAAGATTTGAATCACTGGTCATCTTTAATCCTCGTTGCAATACTTCGTGCAGATTTCCAAGATTCATTGTGACTTGGCTGACCACATGATGTAGTTGCTCTCCATCATGGGTCAGATACAGCTTCAAAAGTGCATGGAAGTGCTTGCAGAGAGAATCAATCAGGAGAGAAGGTGGAGGTAGAAACTGTTGGATATGCTCTCTGACAGGCACCAGCACTAGGAGCCGTTTATTGCTGTTCTGATATGCCAAAGAAGTTGCTATCAATACTGCTTTGCAGCTTAGAACATTGGGAATAGGAAGTTTGCTTTGCACAAGTTCCGCATCTGAGAGTCCATTAGGCAGAATAGAGAGGAGACTCAATAATTCCTTGCTCTCAGATGTGAGCCGAGGGCTGGAGAGGGAGAGACTGATTGATGTGTCCAAATTTGACTTTCGGTCATAGCCTACAGAAAGGATCGATGTTTTCTCTGTGTCCCATCAAGCCAGGACATTTTCCATGCCTTCATAGTCTACCAAATGGGAAATAAGATCCACAGCCAAAGGCATATTGTCTGTGAAGCTGAGGAGTTGGTTCAAGTCCTCAATTGCATAGGCATTATCTGTAATATCCAGGAAGGTTTGTTGTGCAGCAGCATCAGGCAGAGGCTGTAGGGGCAATAAAAAGGGATGAGTCCATTGAACTTTGGCTGGCCGCTCAGCTCCTCTCATTGTAATCTATGATATGTCAGAAAGGCAAATTGAAATCAGTACTACACATACTATCAATGCAAGATGTTTGAGTTCTGTCAGAAGAGAAAGAAACTCTTCAACTCCACCCCGAGACTGAATAGGCTCCCATACTGTCTCCAGGTTGTCCAGAATCAAAAAGCAAGCTGACCTCTTTGAGAAATACTGGATAACAGGTTTTGTTAGATCCTTCCCAGGATTCAATCCTATATGTAGCCCAATCAATGCAGCAAGTTCAATGCTTGTGGTTGCTGCCTCTGCACTAACAAAATATCTTTCTTCAAATTCAGCTGAAGTCCCTGGATGGTGCAAGACTGCTTGTGCAAGGCTTGTCTTTCCCATCCCCCCTCCTCCAAGGATTGCTATTCTGGGTGACTTTTGACCAAGCATCTTCATAATGATTTCCAGCTCAGTTTCACGGCCATGAAAGATCTTGGGTTTTGAGGGCAACAATGAAAATGAATTTGAGCTTGGTAAAACATGAGCAAAGCCATTGATGATAGGACTAATCTGTACCTGTTTTTCAATTCATTGGCACCCAAGTGGACCTATACACAATTGGTTGGATATGTAGAAAGTTGATTGTTTGCCTACCGATGAGCCATCTGTTGTTGTATTGGTTTCAGACATAATTGAGATCAACTCAAGTAATTCCTTGTGCATAGTTTCAGTAGCTTTGTCCATCTCTTTGATGTCCTTGAAGACTGTACCACCAGTGCCAACCTGAGATTACATGTTCAATCCAACCTCTTGATATAGACAAGTGGTAGGTCCTACTTCAAATATTTTCTTTGCTCCATCCAGTTCTGCATGACAGTCTTTCACTAACTTATTCATTTCAATGTTACGGAACAGCTGTTTTAATTTGTTCTTGTCTTGCTGTCCTTCAATATATATATATATCTTGTGAAGGGTCCTGCAAAAGAAATTGTCAAAATGATTCATGATCAGGTAAACCTCAAGTACTTCATAAATCTCCCAACATGGTCCATCATTGCGGGTGATAGAGACCCCGCAGCTTCAGACTTGATATGAAGGCTGATAATTGCATACAGCACTGTGTAGATACTCTCCAACAGTTCAGCACATTCTTTTTTGTTTTGCTTCACATCCTGGCATAATTGGTCAGTCATAGACATTTTTCATTGGAACCCCCAGTACCTGAACTAGCTTGAGCAAGGATGCAACTGTGTTTGAAATTGGTTGAAGAAATGGGGAAACAAATACATCATTGAGATCATTCAGAAGTGTGACTGCAGAGGCCAAGCAGGCTGTGAGGTTCTCGAGATGAATTTCGGTAATAGTGGGTTGGCGAGGCATTGTGGAGGAACTGGTTTAAGCCGAGGTCTGGGCGCTCATATAAGCCATGCAGGCGGTCTATTGTGGCATTCGGCATTTATACAAAGCACGGATAGTAATTACACTAATTAAAGTCCGTGGCCAATCTGTTATCTCCTGTTTCATGCACTTAGCAGCTTCATGATATTCGTGTCTTTGTCAATAATGCTGTCCAACAGCGATAAGAATCGGAGAAATTTTGGTGCCCAGCGATCCACGGAGTAGATGCAGGCCACTTGAGGATTCAGATCAGGCAATTCTCCTCAGGACTTCCATAGAGCTTCAGGCGCTGAGTTCATGCTGTTGAGAAAGTTGCAAGCGAATATTAATTTCAAGTGTGTTTGGGTGTTTATGGAAGTACGGGCTTAGATCTGGCAGATTCCAGATTCAATCAATCAATCCCTGTATGCGTATGCAAAATCAGCTCAACCGAAATTGGAAAAAAAACACCACCGCTGAGTGGAACTGAGCAAAGAAGGCGTACACGTTTGGCACGGAAGGAGTTCGAGTCCCTGTAAAGACTAAATGTGCTTATGGGATGAGACGGCGAGTCCTTGGCACTTTGGCCTGCGTTGGATTCGGACTGTGGCTTGAGCGGGCGAATCAACAGAATGTTGAACAGAAACAGAAGTAGATTGAAGGTTTATTCTCTGCAGCGCCGGGCGTGATCGACCTGATGCAAAAGTTGAATTTGGAGAGTTCGTGGTTCGGTCGGTTGGGCTGAGTTGGGATTGACAGGAGAGTGATCCAGAGGGTCGGCGTATATGGATGAAGCTGACCAGAGAGGTGCGACAGACGACGCGTACTGCTGAAAGGATGCGATCTAGTTGGTAAATTAGGGTGTGAGGTTGGTACTCCTAGTCAAGTGCAAGATCAAGACCGCGATGAGATGAACTTGAATCGAGGGATGTAGAAACCTTGCGATTATGTCCTTGCGGGGTGTATTGCACCGTGTTCGAGTCGGTGTCAGGCGTCACACGTAGGAATGGAAATGAAACCCTAGACAGATGAGGCCGACCAGCGCGGCCCAGGAGAATGAGACTTCAATCAAATTGGGACCTAGAGTCAAAAATTATAGCTGAATGGAATCGCGAGCGGCGATTCAGGCCGTGGGGAAACAAAGAGTCGGCCAAGAATTTTTGAAACCATGGACAGACGCTCGTTCCAACCGAGATTTATTGCAGATTCTCGGATCGGCACGGATATGTACAGAATCCGGAATAGAATTACAGGAGGCTCCATGAATGCTAAAGGCTCGACTCGACTCAGTGCTCGGCGATGCCACTCCAAGCTGTACGCCGCACCACCTTCTCCTCGCCGCAGCGTCCGCCTCGTCCGCCTCCCCGAAAGCGAGAGGGGATGGAAAAACTAGGCACTCGAGCGGGCATGCCGACGACGGGAACTCCACGACGATGCTGAGGCACGACGCACAGCCGCACCTCGCCTCACCACGACACAACCACAGCACACGCCTCCGGCCCTTTCACCCTCGCACCCCAAAAGCTCGGAGTCGGGGAACATGCCCTCCGCAACGAAGACAAGGCACGCTGACTCTGGTTCCACACTTCCCCGAAAAAAATAATAGCGCGGACAACGACTCGCCGACACCATTCCACGCCCCACCGAAAAGCTCAAAAAACGCAAAAACACGCACCTCAAACCTCCAACAACTCCCTCCGAAACTTGGGCTCTGCCAGCTTCACAGGGTACCCACCAGGGTCCTCGCTGGGCAGCCCGGCGCTGCCTGTCTGCGTCTGTGTCGAGATTAGTAGTGACGTCGCGCGGCGGCGCGGAGTAGCCCTGAGGGTGAAGCCGATTATCTGAGCGGGCGAGTCAGCATCAGGATTATGTTGGTTACAGTCAATAAAAAGAAAAAGAAAAGCAAGCGGGATCAAAAGAGAGATGAAGAAGAGGGTGAAAAGTAGTGGACTCACTCGCGCCAGGGGATACAGCCTGCGACTTGGCAGGAAAGCACCATCGACGGGACGTGGGAGTAGCGCCCTGGGTGCGTGACGGCTTCTGCGCAGACGGGAGAGGCTGCGTTGGGCACAATGGGGGCAATGCGGTATGCAATCCACAGCGCCGCTGAAGTGCTTCGTTAACAAAGACTGCATTGTCTGAAGTTCGGTATCGATGTGCATTGCGCGCTGAGTGAAGCGCGGGCCCAGTGAAGATTTAAGGTGCTACGGGAAAACAGACAAGGGCAACTAGGGAAACTTCCGGAAATAATCTTCATTGGACGCTAGAGAGGCATTGCGCGCGGAGTATTTCCAGCATTCCCATTTTTGTTGCGCTCTAGACGTTCGTTCAGGTCAGAGTAAACAAGTTGTTGCGCTTTGGGAAGTGAAAGCAGCTCAGAGTCATCCAGATGATTGCACAAATGCGTTCGATTCCGGCGTCTAAGTTGGGAAACAGCGGTATTCAAGCGGGTGATTATTGAACATGAACAAGCTGCTTCCTTCGCAGCATATGCCTCCATGGTTATCAAGAACACGGTGTCGACTCAGAGAACTGTGTAGAAGAACGGCGGTTGTTTGTTCGCGCGTCGTTCTTGCTCAATTAGGCAATCGCCTTTTCTCGCGACTTGCCCAATCACGCGTTCCTTCGCGTCTCCCTAAGAACTTTCACCGCTCAGCCAGTCATCTAGAACTACAACTACCCGCAGCTGCCACGTAATAGTCTCAAGAAGGTCCATGTTCTTCAGGTGCATCCCTTTGAATAAATCGCCGAAGACACGCGACTGACGTCGTCGACTCTGGTATCAGATATCTGCCTCGACCCCGCTGCGCCGCGCCCACGGCGCATCCAGCAGCAGCACCTGGAGCGCAAACAGAAGTAGCTCTGACCTTCAAATCTCACTTCGTACACTGTCTCCGGCATCCGCCCCGTTGACTCCATCCTCGCCCTCAAGCAACGCATCGAAGCGTCCACGAACGGCCTGCTCGTCCCCACGCAGAAATTCTTGCTTAAACTTAAAGGAAAGGTGCTTGCAGAAATTGGTGAAGGAGTATCCGATTGAAGGTGCGTCTCGCCCTCTATCTTGACTTGGACAAGGCACGATTGACTGACGTCGACCTCGTTGATCAGATAACTAGCAGTCCCTACACCTCATCTCGCGCGCATCCACTCCAGCCGCATCCAGCGCCGCCACCGGGAGCGCAAGCACCAGCAGTGGTGTAACACTGTCCTCAAATCCCTCAACCTGCCTGCATCATACACCCTCCGACGTCGAGCACGCCGACTCCATCCTCTCTCAAATAGCGCCTCGAATCGTCGTCGAACGGCCCACCCATCGTTGCCCAGAAGATCAGGAAGCCTTGGCGGACGTGAAATTGGGGAAGGGATGCTCGAAGGCGGACGGCGATACTGCCAATCTGGTGCTCAAACCCACCCTGCACCTTCTGCCACCACAACTACAGCGACTATACTGACGACCGATACAACGCTCACCGATGCCCCCAGCAGCTTCGCCCCGACGGCCCGACCGACCGACCGCCCCGCCGTCTCTGCCGCACAGGCCGCTGCGCACTTACGGTGCCACACGCGCATTCCCTCTGTTATGCTGTCGCCCCCTGGTCGCCCGCAGCATCGTTTGGCACAAGTGTGAGTCTGTCCCCACATACCGCTTTCTCCCTCCCTTCTCAATGATCTTTTCTTTTCTTTCTCTTTCTTCTTCATCGCACCGACGCTGATGCCCCCGCAGACCACCGAAATACCCTCCCTGTCGCACGCGGCATCACGCGAACATGGACGCGGGGCTAGACAAGCTGGCCGAGCCCGAGTTTTGGAGGTGCGTGTTTGCATCTTGGCCCGGTGTTTTGTCTTAGAGCTTTTCGTTACTTTGGAGGAGGGGTGCGGGGTGCGGAGGGCGGTGTGGAGTGATGGGTTAAAGCTTTTTTCGCGTCCTCCGTGTTCGAGCTTTTGAGTGTACTTGCCGTTCGCGGGGTGTAGTACCTCGAGTCGCGTCGAGTCCCAGAAGCTGCATTTCTTCGTCACGGGAGAGTCGCGGAGGCTGCCTCCCGCGACTTGGTGCTTTTCTTGAGTGGAGGAGGTTGCATGCAGCTTTTCCTCCCGCGGCGGAAGCTGCGTTCTCTTGTCCCGGAGACTGCGCCCCCTACTTTGTGCATTTTTTTCGTGTCGGAGGCTGCGTTGCCTTCGAGCTTTTTTGCACGTGGTGGAGAGCCGGATCGAGAGGCGTGGTGCTGTAGTGTGGTGTGCATTCGTAACGGAGCGGAGGGAGACGGCATGGCTTCGTGCTTTTTTGAAGGGAGGAGGGTTCGCTGCCTGCGAGCTGTCTTTCGAGTGGCGTTCTGGAGGGCGCGGCGGGGCATGCTGTACAGTGTGACGTTCCGGAGTGGCGGGGTTTCGGACTCGTGTGGAGGAATCCAGGGGAGCCAGGGACGTGTGTGGTAGTGAGGCGGGGAGAGGGGGCGGCATGGCTTCGTGCCCGCCTCGTCACCCAAGTACGAGAATGAGCGCGAGGGGTGGAGGGAACTGGAGGAGCGAAGGCAAGCCGGCGAAGATCGAGGACGAGGAGGGAGGACGAAGGGCAGGAGACCACGAGAACGGTGCATGGATGGGCGAGGGCACGAGACGAGGGAGGCCGGAACCATGCACTCCCTGCGCTCGCTCGCCCGAGTACGCGTGCCGAGTGCTTTGGCCTCGTCCTCTTCCGGAGTGCGAGGGCAAATGCGAGTTCAAGTGCATTCTCGGCTCCTTCCCCTTCCGTTCCGCAACCTCGGCCCGTTTCCGAGTGCAATTGTTGAGAGGGAGTGTTTGCCCTCGCCCTCCGCTCTCATTTACGCTGCAGCTGTCGCCCCTCCGCCCCGTCCTCTCTTGTCCCTCTGCGTCGTTGTCCCAGTACCAGTACGAGTCTTGTGGATGTCCCTTGACAGTTCGCCCTTCCCCTTCCCCGTCGACGCCGTGCGCGCAGGGGAGGACTTCCTCGATGCGGGCAAATACACGCTCATCGCGAGCGAGATCGCGATACGGTGGAGGTTAATGGGATGGGGAACACAGGGCGTGATTTCCATTCGTTATACGTCTTCTTCGGCGGCGGGGTGGTGTCGTGGGGAGTGGGGAACAGGAAGGATACCGACGCGCAGGCAAGGTGAATCTGGGGAGGGTGTGGGAGGCGAGAAGGGGAGGACAGGTGGGGTGGGAGGAGGACGAGGGAAAGAGAGGAGAGTACAAGTTTCGCCCTCTTCGCTCCGCCTCGTCAGGTGTCGAGCGTCGGGCATTGTCGTCGCCTACCAGCGTCTAAGGAGCGGTCCCGCGTGGGTCCTTCGCCCCCTCCGGGTCGCTCTTCGTGCGTCGAGGCGTTAGTCTTTATGCGGAACTCACATGCGCTTTCGTGCCTATGCCATCTCGTCCCACCCATGTACACTCCCCGAGTCCGAATGTAATCGTCTTTTTGGCCTTCCTCTAGACCTGTTCCAGCCTATTTTGGCTTGAAGTTTTGTTGTTCTTCGTCGAACCTCCTGGTGCGCTTGCGCTGGTAGGGCAGAAGAACGGGAGGCACTCCAGCCGTTGGGGATGAAGGCGCGCTTGTGTCATGCAGTTACTTGGAGGGGTCCAGCAGAAAAGATGTTGAGGCGCTGCCTCGGGCAAATGCAGATGAAACGTCGATTTGTTCAGCAAAATGAGGCTCGCAGAGGGGGCTCACAATTCGTAGTTATCGTAACCGACAAATTATTGCAGTTTGCATATGTATTGGCACAGCCGCAATTTGATGCGTTTTTGAGTCGCGCTAGTAATTGAATTGTTTTGAGCTCATTTCTGGACCGTTTGAGTTGATTCCGGGTGCTAAATTCACCGTTTTGAGATGCGCATCCGATGGTACCCCTTTCAGGACCTCATACGAGGTTTATAAAATTTGATTCACTGCCACGGCGCGCGAATTTATACAACCAATATTAGAGTGTTCTGCGAGATATAAAAAGCAAGGTACGTGTGAATACTTCTCGAGAACAGATTCCTCAAGTTTGGGAGCAATTGGACACCAAACGCACCCACTGCAACGCGTCGAAGGTGCTGCCATCAATCACTGGGTGACCAAAGTCACTGTCACGCCTCTCTTCTTCGCTTCCTCTTCTTCCTCCTCTACGGCCATGCCATGACCAAAGGCAAGCCCATTTCAGAGGACCTTAGGTGGGACATTGTGCACATGCATACCCTTGGTATTAGAATCAACAAAATCCATGACTATACTGGAGTTTCAAAACAGCAAATTTATCGTATCATCAATCGCTTTTTGATGACTGGAAATGTCTTGTCTGCGCATCAGAGGAAGAAAACAGGTCGTACTCGCCATCTGACTACACAGGACATCGCAGTATGTTCAATCCGTCTTTACAATTTATCACTTATTCCCTCCGTACTTGCACGGATGCCTTGATCAAAGCTGCGACAAGTACCTTGAAGAGCTACAACTCGGCCTCGAACAAACCTGTGGCAGATCAGTCTCGTTGTCAACAATATGGCGTGCTCTCAAGCAGAGTGGATACACAATGATGAAGGTGATTCACGACACTCCGTCTGCCAGCTTTTAGATGATTGATCTCTGCTCAGCTTACTCGTGTTGCCATTGAGCACAGTGCCGTCAAGCACGCTGAGTACAAATATTACATGGGACTGCATTATCCACCATATCACCTTGTGTTTGTCGATGAGAGCTCCTGCGACCGACGTACATCATATCGAGGACGTGCTTGGGCAATCAAGGGTGGGTGAGCAGTATGAAAGGCATTTTTTATCCGAGGAAAGCGGTACAGATGTTTTCTACTGTTGAATTTCTGTCATAACTTTGCTGTAGCTATTCTGTTCTGCCGGCAATCTCTCTCGATGGTATTCTGCATGTCAGTATCATTGAAGGTTCATTTACCCCGGAAACCTTCCTCGAGTTCATTGATGGTCTTCTTGACAAAATGAATCCCTTTCCTGGGCGGAATTCTGTGATTGTAATGGACAATTGCGCCGGATTCACAAGTCCAACGAAGTCCGGGAAATGATCAAAGGATGGTATGCTGCTCTACCGCTTTCTATCACATCAACTGACTGTCCATATATAGTGGCGTATGTTGTGAATATTTACCTCCATATTCTCCCGACTACAATCCAATGGAGCCAGGATTCTCCAAGATGAAGGTGTACATTCGAAATCATGGGGAGCAGTACAGACTAGCGGTGGCATCAGATGACGAGAAGGCCGCTGTTCTGATCCATTTACACAACGCCATACACTCAATCACGCCCGAGGATGCAGCAGGGTGGTTTCATCATTCCGGACATTTTTGATATCTTGTAGCCACATCGATATCATCATCCGTGAGCTGGACAACACGTGCAAATCCCTCCACACGTAAGAATGGTCCAAAGAAGACGAAGTCATGTCCATCCTTGTCATCAGCAGCTAGTTCCAACAACCATTCCTCAACCTTCGGGAACAACCCAGGACGCTCTTCATCCTGCAAATCACTAGGGGCAGTCAGAGTAGACGATTCTTGTCGATTCTGGCAGATGATTCTGGAAGCCATTCTGATTTAAATAAAGCGTGAGAGAATCAACGAAAATCAGAATCACCTTCAAAATGCAGAAGCTCCTCTGGAGGAGATTTATTTTGATTCTCGATTGTGATTCTGATTCCGATTCTCACCTTTGTGACCTTCTGACTGCATGCATTTTTTTTTTTGTAACTTATGTGCTGCTACAACCTCATTCTTCCCTGCTCACCAAAGCAACACAAAAGCAACACCATGACCGCCGGTACTCCTCCTTGGAACATACTTCTGAATAATGGCAACAGCAAATCATCTTTGGTTAAATTCTGGTGAAAAGAATTGCAAATTTCTGTCTCTGCACTCCGAGCGGGTATAGAGCAATAAATATGACAAGAAACACCATGATACAATGGGCAGTGGCTATTTAAGAATATATATGTGACTTTTCAAGCCAAATGTTCTCAAAAAGCAACCTGGGAATCGAGATCAGAATCCCTTTTGGGAGTGGGGCGGTCAGAGTGCATCGACGATTCTGGACGATTCTCACACGATTCTGATGCAAATCAATTTCCAGAATCAACTGTCAGAATCGCCTCAGAATCATCTCATTTGAATCTACTCTGACTGTCCCTAATACTCTGCCCGTGGCGAAGGGGTACTGGACGGGGAGAAGGCACAGCAGGAACAGCTGGAGTGGGTTGCGGAGGTGGTGGAGGAGGTAAAGAGTAGTAGTACAGTGGATAACCTGGAGGAGGAAAGCCATGTGGCAGCAGGTAATGAGGATATGGGGGATCAGGATGTACTTTTTTGGTTCGGCGCAACGTAGTCGGTAAAGCTTTCAATCCATCAACAAGATTGATTTTCAGGATGTCAGGAGGGTCAGTTGTTGAAGAGTGGATGCCATTAGACTATCACCCTATTTATAAAATTACACCTGTCCGTCCGTCCGAAGCCTTTTTAAACTCCGCTTTCATGATTTTAAATCTCCGCTCACATCTCGTCATCTTTCCATTCTTTCACCTCTGCGCCGCTGCTCGCCCACAGGCAATGACATAGCCGGCATTGACGGCACGACGTCACCTTCACGGCATCTCTCCAACAAACTTTGGACAGACACTGCCTCGCAGTGGCTGCAGCCAACAACTAGCAGTCTAGCAATAAAAACCTCAGCTGAAGTGGGGGACCGCGAAGCGGTCCCCCGCACTCTTGTATAGGCTCAAGTTAGCATCACACTCCAACCGAGAAACGATTCAATCAGACCAGAAGCATACTCCACATGCTCAATTGATTATCAGACACAGCAACATGTTCACCATTACTGGCTATGAGGCAGAAGGCATTGTGTTTGTCACTTAAGGTTCGCCTGGAGTTCACGTGTGAATTGTGGACCAGATTTTTTTTCTTCAGCTTGTCATCATCATTTTTGCCCTCGCTTTCACTTGATACTACTCGTGACTTGGATTTTTTGTCCTAGAATTGGATTAGCAAGCTGGACGTGAATATTGAAACAACAATGGGAGAACCTTGACTTTTGTAGCTTTGTCTTTCTTCTGTTTGTCATTTTTCAAGGAAAGATCGGAGATTATGACTTGAATTGGTTTCACTGGCTTCTTCTTTTGTTCGCGTGCCAACAATTCGATCCAAGCTTCTACAAATAGACTTTTCATGTGGCGTGGTTTACTGAGCACTCTCGCGGGGTCGGTTTGTTGCCAGAAACTGAATCTATAAGCAATATCGAGATCGCACGCCCGAACCTTCATTTCATCCGCAAGTGTGTCAAAAAATTCATCCGAAGATATGGTGGACACAATGGAGGCTGTATCTGTAGCGCCTCCTACAGGCACCAAGAATTCCAATTCGGATTCTGGTATTATTGTTGAAGTAAAGGTAACCACGGCCTTCACTCGGGAATAGCAAGAGACCCTCGCAAACATGCGGGTTGTTCATTCAAACAGGTAACTACTTATACTAGGTGAACACAAATATATCTAAGTAGGAAGAAATTAAACCAACTGTAATATAAGTAAGTAATCAGAGAGAAATTCAGGAGAAATATGACAGGGGACAAAATAAATGCAATAGAGGGAACGGGAACAATTACCAACGGCAGCGGTGGTGACAGCGAGTTGCCAACCCGAATTCCAACAATTATCATTGAGATCCAAATGCGAGACAGAAATGTAAGTGCAGCATATCTTCTTCTTCTTCTTCTTCTTCTTCCTCATCATCCTGTTCCTGATTCCCTTTTCCTTCTGTTGTGTATTCACCATCAGAATCTCTCCTGGCATGTCGGTGGCCACTTCCAAGGAGATCAGCAGTCGCAGTGTTCAGATCATCTGCTGCAGAAGGAGAGATAATGGAAAGAGAGGATGAATCATCTCCAGAGGTTTCAACCACTACCTCCGAGTCAGACGCAGGTGTACGACACGTAGATCGGGCTCGGGAGGCGCTCTCGGGCACTTCAGCAGCCGGGGATTCAGTCCTGCGCTTTTTTGGTGGTCTTCCAGGCCTTTTCTTGGGAGCAGAGATGCTTTCATCACTAGATACAGAGGATTTGGTGCTCTTTCATTTGTTTTGGGCCATGAAGGACAGTGGCAAGGATGAAGCGAAGAAGAGAGGCGTGATGGTGACTTTGGTCACCCGATTGATGGCACCACCTTCGACGCGTTGCAGTGGCTGCGTTTGGTGTCCAATTGCTCCCAAACTTGAGGAATCTGTTCTTGAGAAGTATTCACACATACCTTGCTTTTTATATCTCGCAGAACACTCTGATATTGGTTATATAAATTCGCGTGCCATGGAGGTTCTGGTGGTGAATCAAATTTTATAAACCTCTTATGAGGTCCTGAAAAGGGTACCATCAGATGCGCATCTCAAAACGGTGAATTTAGCACCCGGAATCAACTCAAACGGTCCAGGAATGAGCTCAAAACAATTCAATTACTAGCGCGACTCAAAAACGCATCAAATTGCAGCTGTGCCAATACATATGTAAACTGCAATAATTCTATGTGGCAGAGGCGATATTGTGTACTGTAGAGTTTCATTCAATTCTCCGTGGCTGTGACCTGTGACCAGGATTTTCGAACTTGAGTTTTCTGAAATGGGCCGGGCTGACGGTGACACCAAAAAATTTTGTAAATTTCGCGGAAAATTGCAGGGGACTGTTCGCAGCTTAAACACCTGTGAACAGAGTTTCAACCATAGACAGTGAAGAATACTATCCAAAGTAGAGAATCGCACCTGAAATCGTTGAAATTCTCTTTAGTACACTCTTTTTGGTGCTAGTTTTGTTGCTGCTCCAAGAATTCGAGATATGGATGATTTCCCATCATCTGTCTTTGTGTTTCCGAAGTCAAACGCGCCGCAAGCGCAAAATTTGGATTTTTCAGCGATTTTTCGCTGATTTTGTGACTTCTTTGGGACATTCAGAAATCTCCTCGGTGACCTGTGACATGTTCGAAAATTTTCTGAAATTTTGGGGCCCGTGAGGCATTACATCCGAATTGAATGAAACTCTACAGTAGTGGGATCTGCAAGAAACTGCCAAAGGCAGGCCTGCTCGATGGAATTTTAAACATCATTTTTGTCAACTGCATTTATCTCCACAGCTATATACTGCCGTTCATAACGCATGAGTGGATTATTGCAGTGGGCCCGAAGAGGAAGGTGGTGCCAGCTGTGATATGACAAAGCCTGTTCTGGACTACAGCATCAATGCTACCTTTGCGGAGCCTACCGTTGCTGTACACCTGGTGCAGGATACCTCTGTTACCTAAATGGCTAGGCTATACTCAAGCACTTGTCTGTCATATAGTGCTTTGCCCCTTCATATTCATTGACCACTCGCCCTGCGAAGCTTTGGAATAATTTAGCATGGAATCACTGCTGGTTTCTCAACCGATGCAGTACGGTGCGTGTTTGGACAAATGTAGAGAAACTGTTTGTCGAGAAGCGAGCTGCTACACACCTAGCCCGGCTGACACCGGAATTTGATAGGAAAGACGATTTATCAACATTCAATCATTTTCTGCTCGGGTTTCTAATATTCAATTATCAGCTACCAGTGAATGTATGAATTAGTGGAATACTTTGCATGGAAGCTTGGATTCCTATGGTCCGACTACAGGCTGGAAGCTCCTGCTCCAAATGGTAGGTACACATGGTATCATTACAACAACAATCATATCACCCCTTCTGTTTGCCACTGCCAGTGCTGGTGCCTCCACCTGACAAGCTCTTGACGTCTCCCCGCCACACGGGCCATTACGAACCCGCCTCGTGTCGTGTGATAAATGTGAGAGCTCAAATTCCCCGTGATGGTTATATAAGTGTAAGTCAGAGGTGAGTGCCGAGTTCAAACTTTTAAAGGACCTGGAGCGAACTTAGAGTTTTAAAGGAGAAGACGAACAAACAGTGGACTGGACTACATTCATTTATTGACAGTGTGTTTATTATGGCTCAATGGTTGTTGATGTGGCAAACGTTGTTTTATTTTGCAAATGCTCGTGGTTCGATTCCCGGCCTGTTAAATTTTTAAATTCGATTTGCGCCTTTACCGAGTGTTATCTGACGTCACAGTGGCCACGGGAACCGAGGGCCTAGCCGCTGGAATCCAATGTGCTAAACCATTGGATTCCGAAGGGGAGTACATCTATAGGAATCCAGTGAATTCGGGCTTGGATCAGAATTCCTACCAAATTCCGGTGTCAGCCGGGATAAGCATGTACCAAGTGTCCGTGTACCGAGTAGATGAGAGTGAACCACGGGTAGACCGAAATGCTCACAGGAACAATTGATTTCTATCTCGTTGAGAAGATAATTGGATCCAAGTTTGCAGCCACCAGGCTCAGCTGACTAGGATTTAGGCCAGTGCTGCACATGGCAGTACTCGGACTGATCCGGCCTGAGGGCTTTTGTTTTTATTACCCCTGCTTCTGTAATTTTTTATTATCTTGTTTCATTCCTCGATCGGTAACTAATACCTCTCAACATTTTTTGAACTATATTGAACTTCACCCTACAGAGTAGGTATAGCCCGACGTATTGCGAGGATTCGTGTGTCCAAGCATGAAGAAGGTCGTACTGCAAGGACATTGGTTCACCATCATGAAAAAAAACGACTCTACTCCAATAACTGCAGTAGATTTGTTCCTTCACCTTTGGAGACACAGTGGAGAACCACCAATGGCACACATGACGATTTACTTGAGGATGAACATTGGCGCATGCATGTTGCTTCAAACACTGGGAGAACTGGAGACATTCACAGTCGGTGACCTCGGTCACAGCCAGTCCCACCCTGGGATCCTAACAGATGTCTTTGTCAATATTTTTTCAGTAGCCTCCATGATCTCCTTGGGACAAAGACGCTGAATGGGACAAAAGGCTCACTGACTTAGTTTCATCCATCAACCTCTGCCCCGCATCGGGAGATTTTATCATGATCACCGAAGATATGGAGACTAGTTTAAGAGCAATGCTGCTGGAACACCCGGGAAGAGATATTCGGTTATATCAACAAGGAGATGAGTAGGGAAACATGTCGATGGTACAAGGAGGACAGAGATTGGTGGAGTTAAACACAAATATTACAGAGCAATGGCAAGTCGTATCATATTTAAAAGTGAATAGATTGTATATGCAGAAGAAAATGCAAGAAAGCTAAGGGAAAAGAACATTTTGATCGGATGGCCAGATTGTGATCCGTAACAATCTTTGGAAGTCGTTTTCACAGCCACCGCCCACTTGACTACAGTACTTCACTCAGCTAATGGTAAGCAACCCAGAGGATACCACAAACCAAGTCACCTTAACCCCAGCCTTGCACTCACTTTTCCTGACACAGATCCTGAGAGAACTGCAGCATGTATCAACACCCTCAGAAAGAACGAATTCATTTCCAAGACACGTTGATGATGCAAGTGCTAAAAGAAATGGAAGAACAATCCAAAAAGGCAAATTCTGACAATAAAGGCGAAGACGTAGAGGGAAACAAAAACAAGGCTACGGTCCTCCAAAACATTCCAAATCATTACTTCCAATCATTACACTATATGACATCTGGAAAAACATGATTGAACATCAAAAACCTGCAAGGCATTGGCACTGGATTAATGTGGCTTTTTTAGATAGAGATTCAGTCTGATGGTAAGGGAAGATTAACCAAAATTATAGTACACCGATGCACTCCCTCGAAATCGATGTAAAGGCGAAAGTGGCGGGAAAGTATCACATGTAACTCAAGGCCATCACTCTTTCTAATTTCGAAAATATCAATGTCTTTATATTTCCTGTTTACGTTTACTTTTTTATTTATCACCTTATTACATTTCTATTTTTTTGGCATAAATCAGGCTGCCTGAAGACATTTGATTCATGATGGATCTCACCATCAATAGCCTCGTAAAACCTGTGTTGGTGGCCCTCAACACTTCAATGGTTATCGGTATATGTAAGGTGGACTTGTCGATCAGACACAGACACATCATGAGTCAAGCAGAGGTGCATATTGAGAACAGTTGATTAAATACCTCAACAAAGTTTAAACAGGCTCAGGCCTACATGGGGTGTTCATGAACACCAACATTGGCACACACAGACAACCTAATAATCATAATACATGTGGGAACGTAGGCTAAATGCGTCTGACACAATGGACGGGTGGCTTTGATCCAAATGTCAGGAAAACCAATGTTGATCCTTCAAAAAAAAAAAAAATAAACAGTAGGGAAAATAATAAGAATAATGAAAAAAAAATAGAGGAGCTACTGTGATGAAAAACATCACAAGTTCCCCGTGTCTAGAGGACTTAACACAGAGTTGAATAAGCTCGACAATTATATATATTTGATGCAATGCTATAATCAAGACTGCGAGATAGATTACCTTTTCCTTGTCTGTCTGATCCTGATACAAATTATCCGGTTAGTTCAGTTGAGGTTCATCCCAGACGGGGGGAGGGGACAGTGCACTATCTGTCTTTTCATTGTTGTACTGCAGAGTCAGAAAGAATGGGATGGCAAATGAAGTCTAACAATAAGCATAAATCAACTTTCAGCAAAGAAATGGTGGAAAGAGACAGGCTCATGGCTAGGATGGATACGGATCAAACCTATGGTCCCAAGGCGGATGGACACGGGTCTTAAGCGAAACTTCTGCTAAACTAACTTTTTGAGCTTCATTTTATAGGGGTGTCTCCATGATGAAGAAAGGCACTAGACCCCACTACCTAGAACTAATATAGTCTATTTGTAACGTCAGGTGTCCGATCGGGTTAAAACCTTATTACATAAGCACATTTTGAGGGCCTTGCCTCGTGCCTTCAACATTGATTACATCTCTAGTAGGATGTTTTAGATATGACCCACATGCTCAAATTTATTTGGATTTTTTCCGTCCCATTTGACACCGCTATTGAAGAGTCAAGTTGGTGAGTATCTGTCACACCCATATCACACCAGATTCAGTGACAAGCTACTGCATCAATTCAAGCTTATTTCAAAAAATCTGAACAGACAGAACATCGCATATTGGCACTAGCAACGAGCTGCCAACAAAGAAATAACAGGAAGGTGTGCTGTACATCTAAAACGAAAGGAAAAGTCCTCCAATTTGAACTCCACAACTTATGTAACAAGATTTTAACCCAATCAGACCCTGGCACTTACTAATAGACTTTAATATACTGAGGTATGAGGTAATATGTTGTATTGTTGATTAGCCTGGCACTGAGCCACCCTAGCAATTTTTTATTTTGCTAGCTAAGGACAACCATTTAATAATGAAGTTGTGTATAAATGGCTTATTGTTTCAATATGGGAGCTATTACTGGCCTGGGTTGTTAGCTATAAGGGAGATAATGTAGCATGGACCTCTATCAGTGTATTCTAGGTGCGATGGCTCTGGTAAAGAGTCGGAGTCCTTCAAGAAACACAAAAGTGACTTTTTGCAAAAGGTGTATTCAACCATCCAGACGGATTGGGGTATGGCGTATGACCCACAAACCAAGGGCATGACAGAATTAACATTACAAGGCAGGTATCTGATGTGATTAGCACTGGAGGAACGTACTGGTTGGACCGGACAAGGTGAACCGAGCCATCAAAGGAGTTTGAGTCAGACCTGGTTCCATTGATTGACCAAGTCATGGTGTACAATGATGTGCATGGTTCCACGCCAAGCATGTAACCGGTCCATTTACCTCCGATCCGAACACGACCACAGGCACTCCCATTTCATCTGTCATCCGGCTGCCCGGTATCCAGCTCTTCCTGGTTCCTGTAGCTACAATTCCAGCTGTTCAGATGTGCAATAGTGACTCATTACACGCACTACTACTCCCCCTTTCCCCTTAATTCATTTTACTTCACTTAAATACACCTCACCACATGTACCTTCCTCAGATAGAGTTTATCCATCGCATTTGCCCAGATTGCGCATGCTGCACTAGTCCCTTGTTGTCTCTCTCTCTATGCTCACTCTCAACTCGTCCCTCATCGTTCATGCTCTCATTTCTCTGTCTTTCTTCATCATCCCTGTCACTTCTAACCTCGCTAATGATTCCCTCCCCCTTACTCACTCCTTCGCCTCCAGCCAGCCAATGACTGAGCATGGACTGATCCACTTGCACACTTACCGTTTCGCAGTTGCTCTTGGAGTTGCTTGCTTCATTTATTCAGCTCGCACTCTTGGACGTGCTGCAAGCGTATCAACAAACAGCATGGTGGCTGCACAAATACATGAATAATGAGGAAAAGTAGCTGAGAGTGTGCCAAGGACTGTTGGGCCTGTTCGGGAGGCTATGATTAGCTACCAGGGCTTGCCTTCCGAAGTTCCATGACTCAAGCGAGAATCACATCATATATTGATGTTGGAGTGGATTAGCAACATCAAAGGTCATTAACTTATTTGCAAGTCCAAATATGCTCATGCAAGAAAGCACGAAGGCGTGCTGATTGTGGATCTTTTCGGTCTTACTCATCGTTTGTTCCATTTATCAAGCAGTATTTATGATTCGAAAGTTATTTATCTATTTGTACAGTATTCTATATATAGAAGTCCAGGTAGCGTATGTAAAGCCTGTACTAGCTCTAGAGATGCCAATGGATCGGACCCCTCTTGTTGCTACAGTTAAGTTTTGCTGGAAACTTCTGTGGTAATCTGATTGTGTCAGGCCATTCGGAGAAACCTCCAGAAGCTATAAAGTTTCTTTGTTTTTCTTGCAATACATTGTTGGATTGTGATCAGATCTTTTTTACAAGTGAACGAGTTGAACAAATATGGTTTCAGAGCGCATGAATTGGATTTGGATACAAGAGAACTTGGTTCTAGTGAGATTTAAAGTCTTTTGAGTTTTTGCGAAAGCCTATTGCAAGAGAAATACTGCAACTTGAACACTTTGCATAGAGTAACCTTCTCCAAAACGACCTATACAATCAATAAAACCTTTCAAACAACTTCCCTTTGTTTCTAGAATGCATGAGCATCTAGAAGTGACCAAAGTCGTTGTCTGTCTGGTAGAGTTGAAAAGGACTTCACTCTCAGAAGTTTAGCTAAATTGCAGCAGTCTATACTGGACTGGAGCCCCAAACTCAACCAAACAAGTGTGTTGTGTGTTGTGTGTGTAGTGTAGTGTGTGTGTTGTGTTCCAAAGACCTTTCACGAATACTTCATTTCACATATATATTCCACCCTAGACACAGAGCAAGTGTTTCATCATATGTCTAGGAGAGACTAGAACTAAGACAGGATGAGTTTTTGTACCTTACTGGATTTTTGCTGCCACTGACAATTTGGCTATCCACACACATTGTCCTATGCTCTTCTCAGGTCATTGGTACAAACTGAATTGAAGTTACAGCCAAGAAACATACAATTGTCTACAGAAGTGACAAGAAGTCCTGTTGTCAGTTGGAAATCTATGTTAAGTGAACCCATATATTGCTAAATCAACAGAGTCTTATTTCCCAGATACTGTGACTCCATCTCGCATGCCCTGGAAGGTGATTGGACAAGCATCATCCCTCTGAGCATCTTAAGCTTTGATATTGAATGTGCAGGAAGGAAGAGGATTTTTTTCAGAGGCAGAAGAGAATCCGGTCATTCAAATTGCAAACACGGTCACCTGTCAGGGTATGTTCAATTGTCAGGGATCTGACGGAGCTGATATCTGAGACAAATGAACCCTGACCCAGGAGAATCAAAACCGTTCATAAGAAATGTCTTTACACTCAATATTTATTCCCATACTAGTGTCTTCACCATGGATGATGCACTTGTTGGAGAATGAATTGAAGTTCAGTAAATTATTCTGGCCAGCTGGTATCAAGTACAATCAACCAGACCGAATTCAAAGGCACCTCTTGTCACCAACCTTTGGTTGGCTCCTCGCGGCCCTATGAGCAACTCCTAACATCCATTCAGGGATTGGCCTGAGAATCTAATCAGATTACAGCTACCTTCCCTCATTCTGCTGTCAAGTTACCTATCATCGTAGATCAAAGTTCTGTCCACTGCAGCACTACTTGCCCAGCTGATAGTGCTTTTATGGCTTGCTGCATGAATGACTCCTGCTTCCCCTGTGATCATGAATTGCCTGGAATACAAACAACCTGAATGAAGGCAATGTTTCCATGCCGTGAGGTTTTGATCGGCTAGCAAAATGCATGCATGAGAACAGCTGCACCAAAAAGAAAGGTGCCGATTGTCTGGCCAGCTTCTGGCTGATTGGACCTCAGCCTTTAGATGATTCCTGATAATTCACGTGCTTCAGTAATCTTCAACCTTTTTATTGTAAGGTGAGAATGAATTGTCTATGGTTCAAAAGCAACATTTCAACAGCGGGAAGTGAGCTCCACCTTGTCGTATCCATAGCATACATGTACACACCCTATATGTAGTGCATCAATGGGACTGTGCCAGAATATACCTGCCTACCTACCTGTGGCTTGCAAGTTGCTGGTCTGGACCACTCACCCGAGAGTTCCACAGGCTCTCCTTTGACAAACCACGTCTTGTCTTATATAGATGATGTACTAGGCTCACAGGTTCCTATCTGTCAGAACAAAGTAAAACTACATCAAGCATGGTGCAATTTCATCGCTAAGGTGGATGCAGACATTGTCACTGGGTACAAAATTGCCTGGGTCAATTTCTGTAAGGTCCGGTAATGCCGAAGGCAAACAGACCCCCAAGAATCTCCTTGATTTGCTAACTTCACACCGAGCTGAGTGGATGAAGTGTAGGATTCAAAAAGACTACTGAACTACTTGCTAACTACTATTTATACTCCTATTTATACTCTACTGTGTCTACAATGTTGTTATTCCTAAACTAGCTATGTCCTTGTTCTACGAGTCACTATGAGTCAATGATGAGTCAAAACTGAACCTGCGGTGCAGGCTGCAGCCAAGCCGCAGCCAGCATTCAGCACTGCAGCAGTAACAGATGCAATCGGCATCTACGTCTGTTACAATTTCCCATGCCTCTTCAATCGTGCCAAAGTTCTCAAGACCTCAGGCTTCCCATTCCTTGGCAGTCTTGAGAGTGAGCATTTGTCTCTCATTTCTGCCTCTATTTTGGGACATTTCATAGAGCCCACATAATGGAATACAAAGTCATTCACTTCTCCTCCACGGCTTATGGTCAACGAGATTCGAAGGAGACTGAACTCGAGGGTGACAGGCTTCAGCTGGATGTTCTCCAGTTTGTGGCAAGAGAACACAAGCTGCAAAGCCATACCCTTAACTTTGTTTGGGCCCAGTATCTGGATGAACTGAAGGAGAACGTTGACCACTCTATTATCACTGAGTTGCAAAACACTACACCCAATTTGCGACAGCGGCTGGCTATGTACTATTCGAAGGTAGAAATTGACATTACCTTCAAGTTGTCTTCCCCAGCGATTACTCAATGGGCTGATGTGTTTTGTAACATTGTTGAGATGGCTCGCATTACTGGTGTTCCTTTCAACTACCTTCTGCCCCGCAGTGAATGCAGAGGATGATTAATGGTTCACCACAAGTATTAAATTAAGCTAAGTATAGCAATGAAACAGTGGGAAGAATCAAAATGGATCAACGCTAAACTGAAAGGAGATGGTCAGAAGAAAAAATAGGATGGAATTGGGTGCGAGATTGAGGATCAAAGAGTGATGATGTGGCTACCCGAATGGGGATAGTCAGAGGAAAGCATCTCAAAATGTCACAAACTTTTGACTGCTTTGCAGCCAATAAACGAGGACTAAATGCAAATCTTGAGAATGTGAATCAGGATTTGAATAGAATTGTATTTAAAGGCAGAGTAGGTTTGACTAGATGGTGGTTTTCTCCTTTCTTTGTCGATGACTTGGCTTGTTGGTTTGTCAAGAGTTCAGCAATTCAGATGCCAGATTTATTCAAGCAGAGATTGGGGGATATGTAGAGCATTGAGGAGAGCAGTGCAATATTCTGTGACAATGCTCTCCTCACTATCCTTTTGACTAAATTCACATACCAGGGGTTTTTTCTCTCTTTTTTTACTCCTTATATAATAGGGAACTTCACAGTAGGCATTATTTTCCCGTTTGTGAATGAAAATATTCACCTGATGGGATGAATAAAGTCTTTGTTTGAGGAATAAATGCATGATCACTCCATTTATGTTCCGCCAATTATTTTAATATAAGCACAGAAATATATTTACAAATGAGTGTTTATTCCACAAACAAGATTAAATCTCGTTTGTGGAATTTCTTTGTTTGTGGAAATAATGGTCCCATCATTTGAATAAATTAATTCACAAACAGGAGAATATGTCCTACTGTGAACTCCCCTAATTGTCCTTAATAATGAAAATAAATATATAAATAGTACTTCGACATGGCAAACTAAAAGTAAACAGGATATATAAAACTGAAATTTCCCAAACATCACACAAGAATGGCCTTGTCCTCTTCAGAAATCAAAATCTCACTGAACAGCTGAGTAGGTGCCTCCAAGGTTGTAAGTTTGTCCAAGGCTTCCTCATGAGCCTCTTCCAAAGCAGCAAGCCTATAGTCAATTTGGATGACATCTTTAGCTTGCAATGACTGTTCAGATAGCGGTCTGGCTGTGTTCCAGTGAACAACAGCTGCAGCAGGATTTCCGTGTTTGTGTTCCAGATCTCCCAGACGTAGCATGCACTGTGCTCGGCTTTGATGCACATCCATACAGGTAAATCCTTCCAGTGCTACTGTGTACAGCACAAATGCAGTGTCTTCATCATTATTCATGATAAATATGTCTCCAAGAAAAAGCAGAGCTTTGTGAACACTCAATTTGTCTTTGTATTTTGATGATAAGCTCAGGTAGACTACTGGCCACTTGTCTTGTAGTGCTATGGCTGGCCACAAATTGATGTTGGCAAGTTGTTCCAAGCAAAAGGATTCAATACCAACATGGATCCCTTGGGCAAAGTGGAGGCATTCTTGAAAGTAAATGTCTGCCAGGCCAAATTTCTGCTCTCTGAGTTCCAGAGCTGCTCTGACTGCTTTGCACAAAACCATATCACTAGGGCAACCAAGAGTGCTCATGATCTCTGTGGCTCTGTTCAATCCTCTCTGCACAATGTCTGCAGGTGTATTGACTTCAATGTCCATGTGTGTAATTTGCAGAAGAGCTGTTGCATGAATTCGACCACTTTGGTTGAGGGATGTAATGCTGGCTAAATCTCGGCACAAACTCTGAGCTTGAGAATATTCTGATTTCAAAGAATGGATGTAAACCTGGTTTAAGGTGATGATGTGAGCATTCTGCCCATTAGATAATCCACAAATTTCAAGTAACTTTCTGGCAGTGTGTGCATACATTACACTCTCTATGTAATTTCCGAGATATCTGGCACAGACAGCCTGGACATGAAATACTTGGGCACTCAGCTGCAAATTCATTGCCATTCTTGCAACCTGCTGTGCTTTTGTAGCAAATAGTTGGGCGGTAGAATAATCACCAGTTTCAATCTTGTGTTCAGCCATACGTATCAAAAACACGACACTGTTGTTTTTTGTCTCCAGATGATTCAGCCAATTCTTGGGCCTGAGAGATAAATTGCAGAGCACGAGAAAAATCTCCTTGATACTGGAAAAATACTGAAGCTCCCGTACAGAATATAGCTGGTACCAAAGTAAGACAAACCATGGCTAAAAAAAAAAAAGGTGCTTACACTTAGAAACAGGGTCACTGACTTGTTTGAAGTGAGATATCCCTTGAACTATCAACCTTTCTATCCACAGTGTTCGGACATAATATTCTCGTGAGTGCAGAACTTCACTCAGGAAATGGACCTTCAGCTGGGGGTCTGAAGTCTTAGCCAAAATCTGCTGAAGTTGATCCATCAGAGAAATTACACCATGATTGGTGATTCGGTAGAAAGAGTTCAGAGATATTACACAGCGGATGGTCTCTTCAAGATCTGAATTGTTAGTCATCAATAACCCTCGTTGCAATACTTCCTGCAGATTTCCCAGATTCATGGTGATTTGGCTGACCACATGCTGTAGTTGCTTGTCATTATATTTATTGAACAGCCTCAAAAGTGCATGGAAGTGCTTGCAGAGAGAATGGATCAGGGGAGGACAAAGAGGTAAGAATTGTTGGAGGTGCTCTCTGACAGGCACCAGTACTAGAAGTTGTTTGTTGCTGTTCTGATATGCTAAGGAAGTTGCTAGCAACATTGCTTTGCAGCTTAGAATATTGGGAATAGGAAGTTTGCTTTGCACAAGTTCAGCATCTGAAAGTCCATTTGGCAGAATTGAGAGGAGACTTAATAGTTCCTTGCTTTCAGATGAGAGCCGGGGACTTGAGAGTGAGAGGCCAATTGATGCATCCAAATTTGATTTTCGATCATAGCCCACAGAAAGAATAGATGTCTTCTCTGTATCCCATCGGCCCAAGACATTTTCCAGCCCCTCATAGTCAACCAAGTGGGAAATAAGATCCACAGCCAGAGGCATGTTGTCTGTGAAGCTGAGGAGTTGGTTTAAATCCTCAATTCTATAGGCATTATCGGTAATGTCCAGGAAGGTTTGCTGTGCAGCAGCATCAGACAGAGGATGTAGGGGTGATAAAAAGGGATGAGTCCATTGAACTTTGGCTGGTCTCTCTGTTCCTCGCATGGTGATCTATTATGTGTTGAAAATGCAAAGTGAAATTAGCACTATACTTACAATCAGTCCAAGGTGTTTGACCTCTGTAAGAAGGGAAAGAAACTCTTCAACCTCACTCCGAGACTGAATAGGTTCCCACACTGTCTCTATATTGTCCAGAATCAATAAGCAGGGTGACCTCTTTGAAAAATACTGGAGGACAGGCTTGGTTAGATCCTTTCCAGGATTCAATCCCAGATGTAGCCCAATAAGTGCAGCCAGTTCAATACTTGTGGTTGCTGCCTCTGCACTCACAAAGTATCTTTCTTCAAATTTGGCTGAAGTCTCTGGATTATGTAGGACTGCTCGTGCCAGGCTTGTTTTGCCCATTCCACCACCTCCAAGGATTGCAACTCTAGGTGACTGTTGACCAAAGATCCTCATGATATTCTCCACCTCTGTTTCACGGCCATGAAAGATCTTGGGTTTTGAGGGCAACAATGAAAATGAACTCGAACTTCATCAGGGTATGAGTAAAGCAATTGATGATAAAACTTCTTTCCACCTGTTTTTCAATTCATTGGCACCCAAGTGTACCTATGTGAGATTGGTTGCATATCATGGGACATTAATTGTTGACCTACTGAGGAGCCATCTGTTGTTGTATTGGTTTCAGATATAGTTGAGATCAACTCCAATAATTCCTTGTGCTTGGCTTCCACTGCTTTTTTCATCTCTCCAATGTCCTTGAAGATTTCACCACTGGTGCCAACCTGAAATTATGTAGTCAATTTAACCTCCTGACAAAGTTAAAGAAGGGTAGGCCCCACTTCAAAGATTTTCTTTGCTTTATCCAGTTCTGCATGACAGTCTTTCATCAACTTATTCATTTCAATGTTACGGAACAGCTGCTTCAACTTGTTTCTGTCTTGCTGTGTTTCAATGTATATCTGTATCTTGTGAAGAGTTCTGCAGAGGAATTCATCAAAGCAAATTATGATTGGATAAATCTTGTGTACTTCATGAATTCTCCAACATGTTCTGTCATTGCAGATGATAGGGACCCCCCAACTTCGGACTTGATATGGAGGTCAATAATTGCAAACAGGACTTGGTGGATATTCTCCAACAGTTCAGCACATTCCCTTTTATTTTGCTTCACATTCTGTCATATGTAGTTAGTCATGAACATTTTTTATTGGAAGATTCAGTACCTGAACTACCTTGAGCATGGATGCAACAGTGTTTGAAATTGGCTGAACAAATGAGGGAGCAAATGCATCGTTGAGTTCATTTAGAAGTGTGACTGCAGGGGTCAAACAGGCTGTGAGGTTCTTGAGACGAATTTCAGTAACAGTGGGTTGGTGAGGCATTCTGGTGGACCTGGTTGGGTGAACCTGGGCTCCAGGCATTCATATAAGCTGTTCAGGCCACCTGTTATGGCATTCGGCATTCATAGTGAAGCACCGCATGGTAATTACACCAATTGAAGACTACAGCAAACTTGCTATCTCCTGTTGTATGCACCTAGCACTTTTATCGTGATATCTGTGCCTGTGGCAATGATGATCGGAGAGTTTTGTGGTGGCGCGGTTATGGTGTTTGTTGCATCAAATTCCCTAAAAAGGGTGAAACCAAAAACGGTTTCACCCATATTTGGGTGAAAGCAAAAAAGGATAAAGTGAAAGCGAATAAGGAAATTCTTCACGTGAGCTGTCCGAGTGAAAACAATTAAGGAAATAATTCACGTGAAAAGTTGATCCAATCAAATGTATTTCCGTTCAACCTCAACAGTTGTTATACGGTGCAGAGCGCGTCCTTCGGACAAGGAGCACTTAGCGCAGGGAAAATTTAGGGGCGGCCAGCAAAATGGCCGGCAGCATTGGTGCAGCTGAGTATCGGACATCTGCTTCGATGGGCAGGCCGCGACGCGTGTGCGTTGCGCTAATGGTTCCATCGCTGCCTTGCACCGGGTTCTTGGCAGAATTCAAACAGTGCGAAAAAGCAAGGGTAAACCAGCGAGGCGGGCCCTCGCAGGTGTAATTCCCAAGTGGTTGTTGAGCTTTATTGCTCACTTCGCTCGCAATTATCCTCTAACGCACATGACGGGGCAGAGGGCTAAGGCGAGATGGATAACAAGGACAAATGTGCGTTGCAATGGCTGATGGTCCTTGAGGGACAAAATCACCTCAAAAAAATTCAGTTCTGGGTCTATCGCACTAGAAAGTGGATCAAAAGACACGCATCGACAACATTGTTGTGTCCATACCAAAATTACCCGGAACAAAAGATGAAAATTTTGTGCCCCAAAAAGGAGCTGCGTAATTGTGATTACGCTCTTTGCGAGCATCCCGCGCTTTGGCGGATCCCTAGTAAATTGTCGTCAAGCAGAAGAACAGATGATAGTGGTTGTTTGTTTACACGTCGCTCTCGCCAGGCCCCGGGAAGCTCCACCAAAGGGTTGTCCGGGAAATTTCGGGATTTCAGCCTCAAAAACCCAACTTTGGGAGCCTCAAAAACCCAAAGTCAGACCAGGGTTGTGACATGTAACGGCTGTGACCCAGCGCAAAAATGTCACAAAATCACCTCGAAACAGCCAAAAAATTGGGAAAACCTCTGGTTCCTGCAAAATTGGTGCGAAATCAGAACCGGTGTGGTGTAGCTCTATCCGTGTAGTGTCTGGCCTTGGTCGCTTCCCCATCTCCACAAACTCAGGCAAGATCTAAGGCTCCAACCTTTTAGTTTTCATGTACAGATCTGAGTACAAAAAACGAAAATGGTTAGTAAACATTTAGAAACCGTTTAAAAACGATATTTTTCTCCTAGATCTCTGAACAGATCAGGAAGACACGAAAAAGGAGGAAAAACAAACATAGATTACCTACAACTTGAATGAGATGCACTTCAGTCAGTGCTATGCTACAGCTGGCCCATTTGGAGCTTCATCATTGGAGCCATTGATCAGGCCTTTGGTGCAGAACAACCCAGAGCAAGCGTTGAGGCGGTGGGGACAATCTAGAGAACTGTGGATGCAAGAAAAACTGTGTAGTCACTCACAGTTGCATTTTATCAGGTTTAGACTCACTTCAGGCACTCCAGTAGGTAGCATATCAGGGCTTCGCTGCCGCACACCGAGCACAACCATTTAAACCTTGTAAAAACGGTTTATAAACCGTTTTCCTTGGCTGGCAAAAAAAACGAAAACGAAAAACAGTTAAAACCGTGTACAAACATTTGTACACGAAAACGGTTGGAGCCTTAGCAAGATCTCCCTGAAAAACCCAAAATCCGGGCAAGGGTTGAAGAATTTGGTCCTCAAAAACCCAAAATTCGGACAAGGAAATGGCCAATTTTGGGCCTCAAAAACCCAAATTTTCGGACAACCCTTTGGTGGAGCTTCCCGGGGCCTCTTTCGCCCAATTAGGCAATCGCCTCTTCTCGCCGAGTCCCAAATGTCCGACCGAGCAGAAGTCGCGTTCCTTCACGTCTACCCCGAGACCCTCAACTACCAGTAGCCACCTCAAAATGCTTCAAGAAGGTCCTGTGCTCCAAGTCTGTTTTTTGGATAAATCGTGGAAGACGGATAACTGCCGACCACGTCGATGACCAGATTGCAGTCCCCGCACGGCCGTGTTGCTCCTCTGCATCCGTCTCAGGCGCATCCAGCAGTGGTATCGGCAGCGCAAGTAGTGGTGGCTCAATATTACCCCTCAAATCCCTCAAACCGCCGCTTCATACACTCCCGCCGATGCGGCCTTCGCGCTCAAAAGAACGCATCGAAGCAACGCCGAATGCGCCATCTATCGCTGCGCAGAGACTCTTGCTTAAACTTGAAGGAAAGGCGCTCGCAGACACGAAGCTGGTGAAACCGTATCCGATTGCAGGTGCGTCTCGCCTTCCATGTTGACTTGGACAATTGACTGACGTCGACATCGATGATCAGATAGGCGCGGTTACGGTGTTTGTTGGATCAAATTACCTAAATGAGTGAAACCGCATTTGGTTTCACTTTGACGACAGAAGGAGATAGTGATAGCATTTAAGGAAACATTTCACGCGGTCACCTGTACATGTCAATCATTTTCTCCATTTGGCATCATTTGACTTCAGGATCGTTTTGGCTCGTTCTCGGTCAAATTTGCATATTTTCCTTAGGTTAAAACTGTTAAAAAAACGTTATACGTACCTCTGATGTGTGACTGCCTCAGATAATTTTATATTCACTATTTCTCCATTGAATTTAGCATACAAAGGACAGGCACCGATTCAATCTAAAAGTTTTCACTGCTCTGTATCTCTTATACAAAAGACAGCCGTACGTAAACCAGTGATCAGCCAATCAGAGAGCTCACTTAGCTGGGAGACAAACATCAGGCATCAAAGCGCAAACATGTCAATCATTCCACCTCCTGATTTCTCGCCAATTCCTCGCGCTTGAGTATGATGATAGCGAATGACTTACCGGACCACTCAGATGGTATCTTGCAAGTCCGCGATTATTCCATCAAGCCAGTCATAAGTGGATCCGGGGACCAGCGCAATACAAACACTCTGTAGTCTGTAACGCCAATAGATCTGTTTTCTTTGCTTTGACCAAGAGGGGAAGGCCATAATTTCTTCCAGGGAACCTGATTTCTTTTGGAGGAGAGTTCATGCGACAACCAACACATGGGATCCAGAGCAGTAATAACGGCACAGCTCAGACTGGCAGAACGGAGTAACATGAAGTATGACCCAAACAGGCCATCATCGTGCACGACCTTTATCTTGCTTCCATGCCCATGCCCGTGTCAGTGTTACTCTCTCAGCCTCAGCATAATAATATCACCCGAGATGAAATCAAAGGCTCACATTGCAAATCTATCTACTGCACTAGAGATGTATAAGACGACTTCAGCAAGTATCTACTGGCCATCCGTTCTGCACGTCCTCTCTCTTTGATGGCTCAACCCCAGCAGCTTAAGGGTACGGGGTCAAAATCCATCCCATGAGGGGGTACCGCACCATTCTAGAAATTGGGTGTATTCCATGCTCCATTGTACCTCAAGTCACATAACAGACTAAAACCTCTCATCAATGGACATCTGACACAATAGGACAGGTCACATACAGGTACTTGAAGCCAGAATTCTTTGCACACGGGTTTTCACACTGTCACGTCGTTCCTCATTCAGAAAAGTAACCACGGGTTCCATATGGGTACTTACAGTGCTAACAAGAACTACTTTGATACTGGTGTCTTTGTTGTCGCGTCATTCCTGATTCAGATAACTAACCATGCTCACTCGGGAAAGCGACTTCAAAGTCCTAAGCAGGGGTAAGGTCAACCTTTTTTCTTCATCGTGTACTCCTTGCTCAAGTTTCAGTTCGGTGTTGACAAATGGTGGATAACAGACCATTGGAACCCGTGCAACATGCACAACAATTATGGGTTCAGTTGGCGAATTCACAGGTGATACGTGTCACACGGGTGGCGATAATGCTTGAGGATGATCCTGGAATGGACTTCAATAGATATGGGTGTACCATTCACTATTCAATCCAGCTGAAGACAATGTTTCATTTCACTTAGAATTTATTTTCACATGGAAATGGGAAATTTATCAGGTCTTCCCCGGAGCTCACAACTCGCCGCACCAGAATCTGCAATTCAGAACTCCATATTGAGTGACAACCTCTGAAATTGTTAGAACAGCAGTAATGTTTATTCTGTTTTGACATGGTCAGGTAGCAACTGAAGCAAGACACCAGGGACACGAGGAACCAACCGCAGGTTGGTGACGAGTGTCCCCCAGATAAATCCCGGCTTTCTGGATCATGTGGAGCACTGTACGGAAGCGTTCTTCATGTACAAGCGGTAACATCCAGCCAAACATGCAGTCTTATTGATTTAAATATGTCCGTAGCGAAGCACGGGTTTCTGCTAGTCAGATTCAAGGAAGATCCTGCACATGGTACAGTCGGATACGAGGCAATCCTTCCCTCACAATTCACCTGCTTGCAGTCTGCACAAGGATTTTTACACAGGCTTTTTCTGCTTCCTCCTTTGCATCCATCTTGTTTGCATTTGAAGCAGATCCGTTTTGCAGTAACTTTCAGCCGCTTTGCCTCACTATCAGCATTGCCAGATATAGTCCCACTTCTCTTTTTCCTTTGAGTCTCGGCAGAGGATGGCAATGATTATGAAGGTATCTCTGATGCATCAACATTTGGAGTTGATTCAGTATCTGAAATATAGGTCTGTTGATCTGTGAAACCAGGAACAATGTCTGACACTTGAGCATCTTCTGACCAGTTGAGATTGCTATATTGTTCAGTATCTATGGACTCCAAAGTTTGTGCTTCCAAAATTTCATTGCCATGTTGTTCCATTGGTGGTTTATAGGTCTGGAAAGTGGAATGAACTGGAAATTGGATGTTGGGAGAAGGGACAGCCTGAGCTTGAGTACCAATTGTCCAGTCAACTCAGGCCCCTTGACCTGAAGTTGAATTGCAGGTACAGTGAATGCCTCTGAGACACGCTCATCACTACGCAATTTTTGCTGCAGTTGTTTGGCCTGAGACAAGATCTGAGAAAGTGAATTTTTCTCATTTGCATAACGCAACCACTTTCGATGATAGGACTGGAAATGAGTTTCAAGCTATAAAATCCAGTCAGAATGACATAAAAGTGTGATTGTAATAGACACACCTTGTAAAAAATTGTCTGACCATCTGCTTTGCTATTCCATTCTCGTGCCCCCTCTTTAAAATCTGGGAGCCGGCCAGGGATATTGAAACAATGGGATTCTTGCATCATTTCGAGAAAAGGGCCTTTTCTTCATTGGAATGGACAGCAATAACTGCATACTTGGTTCCTTGCTGTTTTGCCAGAAAACTATGCTTGTGCTTCGAATCAACAGATGTGTTGTGCCGAAGAATTGCAGCATTGGTTCTAGTTGTCTCAGGAATATGCAAGATTCCAATTGTCTCATTTCCTGGGATATACAGATCACCGTTGATCCAGCCTCTGAGAATAGGTGCATTTGGAATCAGATGACGAACTGATTCCAAGGAAAGTTGAAGATAATTCAAAACCTCCACATTATAATGCCCTTGGTACATTTTACCACTGCGGTTGAGAGTTCCAACGACCAGATTGTGAATGAAAACATAGTCTCGAATACGTGCAGACGCATGTCGAATTGATGTTCAAGACTTTGGCATTCGGTCTCGCAGGCTTTTTTGAATAGAACCTTCTGCATTATTGGTCCCACGAGCACATCGATATATAGGGAGGTTTGTTTTTGCCTCAATATACATCTGATAGTACAGCTGTACACCAGGTGGATCAGAAAGCAGTCCGACTTCTGACTTCCAATGACCATGTAGAAAATTCTGGATCATTGAGCTTGTCTATAGCACTATTCAATGTAGCCAGATTCTCAGTATTGACATTCAAGACATTTGGATCAAGCTCAGCTTCTGAGGGTGGACCATCTATGTCATCCACCCAATCTGCTGCAATCTCAGCAATTTCTGTGGACCCTTGAGTGAAGAAATCCTTCAGTTTTTCCATTTCTTCTTCTGGTAGGGATGGGAGATGTGCTTGTTCCAGTGTTAGGGACTGGGCAATGGTGTTTTCAACTGGATTTTCAGCCACCTCTGGTGTTCGAGTGTACACCTTGTTCCTTGCATAGATGATATCAAACGGAACAGGCCCAAATGTTTCAAGTGCATGTTTATTGTGGAGCGGCACAAGAGCAGCAGGTACAATTACTTTTGAGACTGTGACTCGGACACGAGTTTTGGTCACGGCTACAGCTCCTGGTATTTGGCTGGTCAATTCTGAAATGCTTCCATGAGCTATTACCTGTCCATCCATATTATGGATAGACACCAAAGTTCCAGGAAGATCAGTGTCAGAAATTCGCCCAGGGATTGGAGTTTTTACAAGTCAATTATAGATTTGTAAAGAAGCTAAAGCATCCAGAGCAGCATAATTGATTTGTGCATCATTTAATGTATGTTGATCCCAGTCAGTACTGACTCTGATATTGTTGTTCTCCTTGTCCAATTTTTTCCCCAAAATCCGAGCACAAAGATCAGCTAATCCCATTCGTGCATCTGAAATAACCTGAAGATCCTTAGCCATCCTTGCAAGATCTATTGCTCCTTGAAATGGGTGTGATGATTTAGTATCCTTTTCCAAACGAGATAAATCCTGTTGGACAGCACGTCCAACCTTTAGGATTTGTGGTGTAGAGAGAAAGCCAAGCAGCGCCTGAGGAAGTTTTCCATTGAAGTGTCTGATTTGGAATATGTTGATCCAGTGTTTGTAGGCGATCTGGATGATTGCTATAGGATGAGGAGTCGTTGAATTTGAGTCAACATTCCATTCTGCATCAAATCCAACAACAAGTTTCTCATCCGGATCTTCAGTATTTAAATCAACCATGATTTTGGCAATCTCACTTTCAATGAGTGCAGAATCTCGGCAGACACGGATCTCAACAGTGCTAGGCTGTTTGAACAACTCCATCCCCTGGTATTTTTCAACAGGAACAACACTACTAGTAAGAGACCCAAAGATTCCCTCCAAGAAAGGTTTATCTGATTTTGGATTGTCTGTGAACATGACTTCTGGTTGGGGCAGTCCATAGAGGTTGAGATTCTTTTTAACCTTCTGCAATTCAGATTCAAATTCAACATGTGAACTTGTAGCCACAAATGCAAGTAGCCGAGCCTCCCCAAATTCATTAGTCAGAGTTAATGTCACTGAAAAAACAGATTCTCCATTGATCTTCATTATCTGCTTTGTAGTTTTGTAGTGGTGATCCAGTGCACCAACGCGTAAACTCTTCATAGCAGCTTGTTGATCCATTGCTTGACCATATTTTTCAATATATGTGTTGTACATCACATTGAGCCAGGAACTGCTAGGAACAAAGCCATTGTATCCAGTTGGATCATCAAAGCTGCTAAATGCTGTGAAAAAGGGCTCAGTTTCTGGTCTTTTGCGGTGAGCCTTAGCCCAGGCCTGGATTCCATCAAGATATTGGGCATGCAATTTATCAAAATGCAGTCTATGCAGAACTTGAAGGCTATTTGAAAATTGCTTAGATCCCAGACCATACTGGAACATAGTCCGCATTATCTCAAATACAGGCTTGGACATAGCACCACGATGGCTTAGATAGGCAGGGAATTCATCAACAAGATAGGTAGGGAGCTTTTCCATGATTCTAGAGTCCCAACTGTTGAATGTCACAGTGTTTTTCCCAGTCTTTGATTCACAGGTGGTACAAATATAATGTCATCCAACCATGTAGAAGCAGTTGTTCAGATCAACTACTCGGCGTGGACGAGTGTACCCATGGGAATTGAGTTTGGTTCCATCCAGAGGGCATTCAATATCACCAAAGTAAGCAGGATCCCAGTAGAATATGCGTGGATTGTACAATGCCTCTGCTGTGGGCTTCACAATATTCACTTTTGATGTGGGATCAACTCCAAGGAGAAAGATATTGGATTTCTGTGGCACCCAGAATGATCCATGGACTTTGTAATGTTCACCAGCATTTGATTTGAATTCTTGATATGCATCGTTCGCAAAAGCGAGGCAAAGCAGTCCAAGGTTGAGCAGATTCATCACTATCATCAATTTGTTCTTCACTTCCTTGACCTGCACCCATGAGCTGTAAAGGATCCTCTGTATCAACACTGTCCGACTCCAATCTCTGATTTGGATCTGTGTCTGGAATCACATATTCAATATGTGGGTCTGCAGAAACTGAGCCTGTGGAAGAAGCTTGAACTGGATCTGAACCAGCTTGAGGAGCCTCTTGAGTGGGAAAATCTGTAGATGATGCAAGGCCCCAGAGATCTAGAGTTGCTTGGTGTTTTGGGCCAGCTACCTTCTGTGGAACAACTTGTACACGCTGCACTGTAGAAGGCTCTGTGACAAGTCCCTATAAAACAATAAATTATATTGAAATCCAAGTATATAAATGCCTACGTGAGGGCCAGAATATGGTCTGTGTTTTGTAGTATCTGTAGGCCTACCAACACTTCGAACAGGTGGTTCAGACTTTTTCTGTGTCTCTGGCTTGGGAGGACGGCCCCTTCCAGAACTTGCAGCATCTATAAAAGTTATCATCTGAAAGAATGTAGTTTGATGCACTTACCAGGATCAACAAATCTAATTGTACTCATTAAACCTGCATCTGCACTCGTTGAACCTGAATCTGGGCTGTACGTCAATTGCATGTCAAGCAATACACAAATGTGTCACCAGTACTTGAAGAATAATAGGGAACTATAACATGCATGTCAGTCTCGAGAATACAGGGAACTTGATTCAAGAACTAGCCGAATTGGAATTGAGGTACTTCAGAATAAGTCTCTGAGGATAGCTCAGGGATTTCTAAAGACCTTTTGAGATAAATTTCTTTTGCAAAGAATAGAGTTCACCTTGGTTTGGGATCTCAGAGTCTGCACTAGTAATATCAGGCTGTTGATAGGGGCTGGGACTGGAGGGAGTTAATGGAGGAAGTGTAGGCTGAGCAGGAGAATTGTAGAGCTCAGGCCCTGGACTATCAAATCCAGCAAAGTAATCTGGGGACTGGGGCAACTCACTGCTCATGGTGGGCAGTGAAGAAGGTGCTTTGCTCTCGCATTAATATTGTTATCATGATGATCTGTGATTGATCTTTATCACTCATTTGGCAAATTCATCTGATCCAAATAATGCAAATACACTAATGAATGGCCACCTACATTGATAATTTGTAGCTACAGGTAACCAGACATCATCCAAGAACTCTTTGAACTCTTTCCTCTTCTTTTCCTTTCCCTTTCCTTTTTTGGTACATTTTGTTGCAATTCTTTTTGGCACCAACAAACACCATAACCGAGCCATCAGATAGCGGTCCCCACGTCACGGCGCTGCTACTAGTACGCATCCACTTTGGTCGCCTTCAGTGGCGTCACCGGGAGTGCAAGCAGCAGTATTGTCATAGTGCAAACACTCAAATCCCTCAAAACGACTGCATCGTGCACCCTCTCCGGCGTTGACCGATTCCATCTTCGTGCTCAATCAGTGCTTCGAGTTGTCACCAAATGGCCCGCCCGTTGCCGGAGACCCTCACCTCACTCAAAGCCTAAAGGGAGGCAGTCTGCGGACGCGAAATTGGTGGAGTACCTGGATCCGCACGAAATCCCGTTGCCCTCCCCCCCCGCAATGACAACACGTGATACTTTCACATCACGTGTAAATGCGACACGTCGATGAACGAAGCCTTTTATAGACATTTTCATCGTATTTCAGCTAAAGGGAATGGTATTCCTGTTAGACTTCCCTCTTTTGGCATTATGGCAAGTCCATATGTATTATTATTCATGTATTTCAATATTTTTGAGGATTTAGACAGTTTACACACGAATATTAAGTCTTTTAGCGTGGGGAAGATCCCCCAAGGACCCCCCCTTAATGCTCAGCCATTGAGGCTACTGCATGGGACATCCGCTCGCAACGGGGGCGCACTGCCTGGGGTTTAAGGATATATTTTTTTGGCATTTATTTCACTTTTCTTCTTGGATCCTGGGGTTTTCCAACCTGTGGGGCAGGGGAAGCCCACTGCGGGGAGCTGCCGCTCGCCACGGGCCCACTGCATAGTGCTGCGTAGTGCGGGGGAAAAAAAAATTAAAAGGAGATCAATAACACTGGGGCTCGAACTAACGTCACCGGCAGAACACCGGTGGTAGCAATAACCACTTTGTCAAACAGAGAATGCTAAACTATGGAAAATAAGCAAATTAGACACGACTGAGGCAGTTCCCGAGCACACACGTGGTCCGATAAGATGAGATTATCCTTTTAGGGTAATGTCTAGTCTATTAGTTACCGCGTCAATTAGCCGGGTCCCTGCATTATGATGTAAGCATCCGCTTTTGGAACTCACGTGTACGATCTGTGGCGCGACTCCGGTTAATTGCACGACGCGTTGCGGCCACTCCTGGGCCCATAAAATGAATATTTACGTGTCAATAGAGTGTATTGTATTTGAGAACAAATTATTTGCCCCAAACACTTGAATTTCCTGAGTTACTCATGTTCACACCAACTTCGCACACCGACTCCTCCCAAGCGGCCTCGGACTGAGTCGGCCGTCGCTAACGCACGCACACGTGCAATGCGCATCAACTCCCACCCTCTTTGTTGACGCGACACCAGCCAAACCGAACCGATATTCATGGCTCCGTCCAGAGGCCGCAAATGGCAAACTCTCGAAGGACTGGCAATAATACGCAAAATTGTGGAGGAACAGATACCCGAATGGACAGGCGGCCTTCATGATTGGCAGGCAATGGTCGTCGCATGGATTTTGGATGGGGAGGACGTGTTATGTATCACGGCTACAGGGGATGGCAAGTCAGCTATCTTTGCTGTCCCGATGGTTGTTCTCCTCGAGGTAGCATGAAATCCCACGAAATACCACGGCTTCACTGGCACGGGTCGGAAGAAGCCTGTCTGAATTGTGATTGCGCCTACAGATAAAGTCTCTGCCGATAGTATGAACAATGTCATCCACCTTTTGCCATTCAGTTCTTTTTTGGGCACGGAGCCTGGGCCGAGTTGATGAATCAAGTGTGGCAGGAGGAAATGATAGAGGAGTGGCTGGAGGCAGCAGAGCCAAAGGCGTCACAGGGATATTTAATGGTGTCGACGGCGGCTGTAAAATGGTGCTGGCCTGCGGAGGTGGGGGATGGTCATAGAATGAGGTGGGATTCACTGGATCCATGACTGGTTGCTAGATGGTACGTCTTGGCTGCTTCAGACCGCCGAAATTCGCATCGAAACATGTGGAACGCGTCAGGACTAATGAGTTGTTTGGTTGTGTATCACACATCAAATCAGAGCACATGACGATCATTATATAATAATGTAGGGACCCGGCTAATTTTCATTTCATTTTTTTTGAGCTGCGTTGTGAAGGAGCATGCAGTGTCGATGTCGGTGTGGTGGCTGCGAGTGGGCCAATCGGGGTTTCAGGAGGCTGTACACCTCCGGAATATTGTTTCCTCCAGCATAAAGCTGGTCCCGGACCTCTTGATTGACCAGGTCCTCGATCGTTTCTGCCAAGAAATGATCGTATTGTTTTCCAGCCACATTGTAGCCGGCCTCCTCAGCATTCATTTCAAATGCTTGAATAAAATCGGCCAGGGACAACTTTCCCTGCTGGGTGTGGGTCAGGCATAACGACGCCGTCTGCATGGCGTTGTTGTCCTTGAAGTTCAACTCCAACTCAATCATGAATTGGAGCATATCATAATTTGGGTCCTTGAAAACCCCTAACTGAAGAGTCCTTTCTCTCCAGTTACTCTTAAAAATAGAAGCCGGGCAGGCTCCCCTGTCTTCTCTTCCCAATAGAGAAAGAGCGAATGTAATTTTTTGCTTCTCGGTTCGAAATTCCGAGTCATATGCCCACAAATAGTTGGACAAGGTTTCCGACCAAGTCTTCCACTTAGACTTGTCGTTCCCGTCGAACATTGGCGGGGTCTTGGCATAAACTATTTTGGAGGAGCCCCCACGGCTCAGTCCGAATGCTCCCAACACCGATGCAAGCCGCATTGGCATTGTGTTGAAGCCCTGCATTATTTCTTCTAATGTAGGGCGGATGGGTGAAATTGGCCATTCTGGTCGTTGGGGAAGAGGTCGTGCTGGTGACGGCTGCCGGGAAGCCATATGTGCCGATACGGCTGCAAGGGAGGGTGAACGGGGGGCGTGCCGGCGGGAAGTGGGGGAGTATACAACATGGCGGGTATGAGGTGGTGTGGAAATATAGAGGAAAGGAGATTGTGAAAAGGAATCGAAGTAGTCGGTGGATGGGTGTAAGCGGTGTGGTAGGTGTGAAAGGAGGAGGCGGATTGGTAGAGGTGTGAGGGTACGGACTCGCTCGATGACGAGGAGGATTCGGAGGGGGTGCAGATATGTGTCAATGGTAAGAATGCCGCACTAAGCGGAGGGTGGGGTTGCCCCGGACTGTTGCTGTCTGAATCACCCTGGGTCTTCTACGACACACCCGATGATGACGCCCAGAGCCTCTCCGAGGATTAACTCTGTGGCCTTGTTGCTACCGTTGCGCAGGGATGGACTCAACGTTTCCCGTGGTGCAGTGCAGTCAGATCGATCTGGTCCGACGACAAGGGTCGCTGCAGTTGTTTAACCTCGGTGTGGACGAGGGAGATGTTGGGGTAAAGTGAAAATGGATCTTCAGGGTAAGAGGTAAAAGAGTATGAATCCAAGTAGTGGATAAAGGGTAGGGGGGAATAGGAAAGGTGGTCGAGTAGGGGCGGTACGAGGGTATGAAGGGTAGTCTTTTATTATGTCACGTTCAAGCGTTTAGTGATCGAACTCTGGCAAAGCAGAAGGGTTCGGTGGGCACTTTTGGTAAGAGGCTCAAAAGAGACGGAATAAAAGACTAAAGACTACAGTCGAAATACTACTGTTTAAATACTGTACTACTAGTCGTGAGAAAATATACTAGAACAATAAGACCGTGCGACTGTATGTATGGTCCGATCAAATATTGTTCCGTTAACATGTGTTCTGAATAATAACCATGCTATGACAACACGTTTGGCGTGTGTCGTTAATTAATATCCGAAATTCTGGTGCTGCCTCCTTGTACTCACAAGGATAGAGCCACCGCGTGTAACACACCCCTGTTGCCTGCCCTCTGAGGGTTTTGACATTGACTTATCCTTCGTCTACATACATCAAATCTGTCTAGCATCTATCCGTGTTATCTTGTCACGTGTTCAGCGCTTAGATAAGATGTCGCGAAAAAGGGCAAAATCGTGACATGTTGTCGTGCAATGCGGTTTCTGGTGCCGGCGTCTCTTATGCTGTCTCCTCGCTGCCGCTGGTCGTGCCGTGGTCGCAGTGCGGCTCCCTGCACAACCCGTCGGAGTCACAGCGTTGCCGTGGTGTGGTGTCGGAGAAGGGAGCAGGCAGAGAGCGAGGGCAGAGAGTAAGGGGCGGTTTTATGCGGGACTTGCTCGGGCTGCAGCGGGCGCACGGATCTCTGTTCTCAATTGTGTCGTTATGCCATCTTGTCCTTTCCATGTACACTTGCCGCTGAATGTGACCGTCTTTGTGGTGTTTCTCTGGATCCGTTCTAGTCAGTTTTGACCTTGACACTTCTTTGTCCTTCGTCGAATCTCTTGGTGCGCTTGTGCTGGTAGTGCTGAAGAACGGGTAGAAAATGGGACATCTCGAGCCGCTTTATCTCGTCCCACCCATGTAGACTTCCCGAGTCCGATTGTAAGTTCGATCGCCTCTCTGCCCTCCCTTTGTCCTCATCTATGATAGCCGGGACACTCCTTCGTTGAACCTCCTGGCACGCTTGCGCTGGTGCGCAGAAGAACGGAAAGAAACTGCGACATACCAGGCTACTTGAGAAAGACACCGCATTGGCTGCGACTGCTCAGCAGTTCTTCAGAGGGATCCAGCGGAAAAACGGGGTAATTGGCACGTTGCGTTGTGAAAATGCCGGCGCAGGGCAATTGATCTGTTCAAGAAAATCGGGCTCGCAGAGTAGGTTCGTGATCTGTCATTGTTATTCGCAACTGAGAAAATGCTGAATCCCCCGATACAGATACAGAGGCGATATTTTCGAGTAACTTGGAATGAAATCATTACAGGCGGCTCGCTCGTTTGGTGAGATTCTGGATGTCGACATATTCGTCAACTGCATCTATCTCAATAGCCCGGATACCGCTGTTCATAACGTGCGAATGTATTATTGCAGCAGGACTGAAGAGGACGCTGTCCATCAGCTTGAACGACAGCTGTGAGACAACGAATCCATTCTGATCTACAACATCAAGGCGATTGTTGTCGTGGATAGTGAGACAAACCAAGCTTACGTGGCTAAGCTATACCTGAGCGCTATCTGACGCCATCCATGCAGGCCTCTGCTCGCTCTTGGTCGCATTCATCTACCACTTGCTGATGCTCCTTCACGAAGCATCTGAGCATGTCAGCCTAGATCTGTTGCCTGCGTTGCTGGAGTTTCTCAGCTGAAATACAGTATGCATTTGGACTGATGCGGAGAAGCTATTCATCGAGACTGCGACCTGCTGCTGTTGAGGCTGAATGGTCGGTGTAACTTGTCTCGATGTGCCTTACACCCACGTAGAACAAATAAACAAGAAATGTTCTTGGAAACTTGGCTCGAGTGTCGGAGTCGTATTCACAACTCAACATTCTCTGCTCCATGTCAGAGATGTATTAGACTCTTATTTGCTTCCCTGAATTTAGTGAATTCATTGACAACAACCGAACCATGGGAACAGAGACCAGGAACTGCCAGACATTCAAAATGTGAATTGGATTTGAATCAGATGTTGGCTCTGGGTATACTTAGCAAAGAAACAGACTACTTGCTCCATGAATCAACAAAAATTTGTATACACTGCGAACACATAAAAGTCATTAGCCTGTAGACAATTTTGCTTCCAGAAAAGAGCTGTGAGAGGGGAGTTCAACTCCCACCATTAGTCAATCCAATTAGTCTTTCAGTAGCTGTTATAAACTCGGATTTGAAAAACAGTTTGCAAATGTTAAGAATATGAATCAGGATTTGGATAGAATTGTATTTGAAGGCAGACTAGATTCGACCAAACAGCGATGGTCTCTTTTCTTTGTCAACAACTTGACTTGTTGGTTTATCAAGTTTTTGAGAGTTCAGAATTCAGATGCCAGATTTGTTCAGGCAGGGATTGAGAGCATAGAAACAACAGCAGTGCAATGTTCTGTGACAATGCTCTCCTCACTATCCTTTCAACTAAATTCGCAGACCAAGGGTTCTTTCTCTCCTTTTGCTCCTTGTATAATTGTCCTCAATAATGGAAATAAATATATAAATAGTACTTCAACATGGAGAACTAGATGTAAACATAAGACAGGGACTGTTTTCAAACATCAGATAAGAATCACTTTGTCCTCTTCAGAAACCCCACTGAACAGCTGAGTAGGTGCCTCCAAGGTTGCAAGTTTATCCAAGCCTTCCTCATGAGTCTTTTCCAAAGTAGCAAGCCTGGAGTCAATTTGGATAACATCTCTGGCTTGTGATGCCCTTTCAAATAGTGGTCTGGCTGTGTTCCAATGAACAACAGCTGCAGCAGTATTTCCATGTTTGTGGGCAAGATCTCCCAGATGTAGCATGCACTGTGCTCGGCTTTGGTGCACATCCATATAAGTGAATCCCTCCAGTGCTACTGTATACAAAGCAAATGCAGTCTCTTCATCATTATTGGCAACAAATATGTCTCCAAGAAAGAGCAGAGCTTTGTGAAGACCCAATTTATCTTTACATCTGGCTGAGAAACTCAGGTATACCACAGGCCATCTGGATTGTAGCCCCACCACAGGCCAGGCCCTGATGCTGGCAAGATATTCCAAGCAAAAAGATTCAATAGAAGCATCAAGTCCCTGGGATAGATGAAGGCATTCTTGAAAGTTCATATGTGCCAAGTCAAAATTCTGCTCTCTGAGCTCTAGAGTGGCCTTGATTGCTTGGCACAGAATATCAACTGGGAAACCAATAATGCTGGAAACTTCAATGACTCTGTTCAATTCTGGCCACACATTGTCTGCAGGTATATTGACTTGAATGTCAATGTATGTGATATTCAGAAGGGCATGTGCATATAATTCACCCTCTTGGTTGAGGGATGTCATATTTGCTAACTCTCTGAACATACTTTGAGCTTGAGAATATTCTGATTTCAAAAGATGGACCTCAGCCTGATTTAATGTGATGATGTGATCTGTATTCCCCCCTAGCCAAGCCACAAATCTCAAGCATTTTTCTCGCACTATGCAGATATATCACACTCTCATGGTAATTTCCAGAAGATCTGGCACAGACAGCCTGGATTGTAGATGCTCTAGCACCCTGATACAAATTCATTGCCACTTCTGCAACCAGTTGTGCCTCCATAGCAAATAGTTGAGCAGCAGAATAATCACCAGAGCGAACCTTGTATTGAGCCATACGTATTAAAGCACCACACTGCAGGTCACTGTTCCCAGATGATTTAGCCAATTCTTGGGCCCTAGAGATATATTGCAGAGCATGAGGTAAATCTGATTGATCAAAGGAAAATTTTGAAGCTCCAAGATAGAATTTGCCTGGTGCCACCATTATGAGATGAATTGTGTGGCTTAAAGAAGGGTACTTACACTCTGCAGCAAGGTCAGTGACTTGTTTGAAGTGAGATATTCCTTGAACTACCAACTCTTCTATCCACTGGGTCTGGTGATAATATTCCAGTGATGCCAGAACTTCACCCAAAAAATAGGACTTGAGCTGGGGATCCAAAGTCTTTGCTAAAATAGGCTGAATCTGGTCCATGAGAGAAAATACACCACGATTGGTGACACGAAAAAAGGAGTTGAGAGATATTACACAGTGGATGGTGTGTTCAAGATTTGAATCACTACTCATCCATAACCCTTGCTGCAATAGTTCATGTAGATTTCCAAGATTCATAGAAATTTGGCTGACCACCTGACGTAGCTGCTCTCCATTATACTTCTGAAATAGCTTCAGAAGTGTATGGAAATGCTTGCAGATAGAATCAATCAACAAAGGTGGTGGAGGTAGAAACTGTTGGACATGCTCTCTAATAGGCACCAGTACTAGAAGTCGTTTGTTGCTGTTCTGATATGCCAGAGAAGTTGCTAGCAAGACTGCTTTGCAGCTTAGAATATTAGGGATAGGAAGTTTACTTTGCATGAGTTCAGCATCAGAGAGTCCATTGGGGAGAATGGAGAGGAGGCACAATAGGTTTTTGCTTTCAGATGTGAGTTGGGGACTTGATAGAGAGAGGCCAATTGATGCATCCAAATTTGATCTTCGGTCATGGCCCACAGAAAGGATGGATGTTTTCTCTGTTGGCCATCGAGCCAAGACATTTTCTAGGCCTTCATAGTCCACCAAATGGGAGATAAGATCCACAGCCAAAGGCATATTGTCTGTGAAGCCAAGGAGTTGCTTCAAGTCCTCAACTTTATAAGCATTATCTGTAATATCCAGGAAGGTTTGTTGTGCAGCCTCATCAGACAAGGGTTGGAGAGGGGGTAAAAAGGGATGTGTCCATTGCACTTTAGCAGGCCGCTCAGCCCCTCTCATAGTAATCTACAATATATTAGAAAAACAAATTGGGACCGACCATACACATACTATCAAGCCAAGAGACTGGATCTCTGCAAGAAGGGCAAGAAACTCCTCAACTTTGCCCCGAGACTGAATAGGTTCCCACACTGTCTCCAGATTATCCAGAATCAACAAGCAAGATGACCTCTTCAAGAAGTATTGGATGACAAGCTTGGATAGGTCCTTTCCAGGATTCAATCCTAGATGTAGCCCAATAAGTGCAGCCAGTTCAGTGGTTGTGGTTGCTGCCTCTGCACTAACAAAAAATCTCTCCTCAAATTTGATTGAAGTCTCTGGATTGTGTAGAACTGCTTGAGCAAGGCTTGTCTTGCCCATTCCACCTCCTCCGAGAATGGCTAGTCTAGGTGCCTGTTGACCTAGCATCTTCATAATGATCTCCACCTCTGTTTCACGGCCATGGAAGATCTTGGGCCTTGCAGGCAACAAGGAAAATGAATTTGAGCTTGACAAAGGATGAGAATGAGTAAAGCCATTGATGATAAAACTGTTTTCTACCTGCTTTTCAGTTTGTTGGCACCCAAGTGGACCTATAGACAATTGATTGGATATGTAGAAGGTTCATTGTTCACATACTGATGAGGCATCTGTTGTTGTATTGGTTTCAGACATAGTTGAGATCAACTCAAGTAATTCTTTGTGCTTGGCTTCAGCCACTTTTTCCATCTCATTGATGTCCTTGAAGATGGTACCACTAGTGCTGACCTTAGATTGTGTGTTCAATCTCTCAACAAAGACAAAGAACTGTAGGTCTCACTTCAAAAATTATCTTTGCTTCATCCAATTCTGCATGGCAGTCTTTCACCAGATTGTTCATTTCAATGTTACGGAACAGCTGCTTCAGCTTGTTCCTATCTTGCTGTGCCTCAATGTAAATGTATATCTTGTGAAGTGTCCTACAAAGGCATTTGTTAAAGTAAATCAAATTAACTAAATCTCATGTACTTCATAAATCTCCCAATATGTTTTGTCATTGCAAGTGATAGAGACCCTGCAACTTCAGACTTGATATGAAGGTTGACAATTGCAAGCAGCACTTGGTGGATATCCTCTAATAGTTCAGTACATTCCTTTTTATTTTGTTTCACATTCTGGCATATGTGGTGAGTCACAAAGATTTCTTATCAGAATTCTGAGTACCTGGACCAGCTGGAGCAAGGATGCAACAGTGTTTGAAATTGGTTGAACAAATGGTGGAGCAAATGCATCATGAAGCTCATTCAGAAGTGTTACAGCAGAGGCCACACAGACTGCCAGGTTCTTGAGTTGAATTTCAGTGAAAGTGGGTTGGCGAGGCATGGTGAAGGATGGGATCAAGTCCACTGTCTCAGATTATAAGTCTTCCAGAGCTATGTTGATATTTTCCATGCATGAGAATCTGATACTGCTGGACTTGGTGTTGGACAGATCTGTATTGTACTGCTAATCAGGGCATGAGCAATCAACTGCCACTGTGCATGTCCGATAGATCAAGTGTCTTGTGTTCAGATATGTTTGAGCGGGGGATCTGGGTCAGGTGGAGAAGCAAATGTATGCAGGGGAAACCAGCATCGTACTCATTCCGAACTGAAACTCAAGACCTATCAGTGTGTGTAGGTTCAACATGAACCCTTGTGGATCACTCTCAAGATGTATGTAGAATATGTCTTCCTCTTGAAGGTTGAAGATGTATAGGTTCAACTCCCACCAGAGGTATTCCAGCATTGCTGTAGAAACTTTGGCATTTATTCTGTTTTCAAATTATCCAGAATTACTCCTTCCTTGTGCGAGGGAAGAACTAAACTCGAGCAAGCAGGAAAAAGGCTTGTGAATATATTTGTGAGCTGTTAGACTGATGACAGATGCAGGGCAAACTGTGACAGTCCTCAATGATCTCGAGTGTCAAAGTGTCGTGGATGCAACTTGGAGAATCGCGGCGACCACCTTCAATTATCACCCGCTTTATAAATTTAAACCTGTCTGTCTAAAGCTTTTTTTAGCTCCGCTGAAATCTCGGTCGATTCTCCATCAGCTGCCGTCATTCATCCACCAAACGGCTTCCTCGCAATTCATCAAGCCGCTTGATTTGCCGGCGAGCCGCAAAGCGGCGGGTTGTGGAGTCACCTTCTCAACAAACTCTTGACAGACGCCCGCTTGACGCCAATGTCAGTGTCAATGCGGACATCTTTGTTTCCCATTGCGGATGTCTTTGGTCGAAGTGGTGGCCGCGAAGCAGCCCACTGCGCTCTAATTGTCAATTCAATTAGTGTTGATGTATTCGAAGGTCATGTGGGTTCGACTCCGAGACAAAGCCAAACTTTACTGCGGGGCCGCGGTCGATTACATTTTTGCGGTTCCGTTCGACGGCAATTCAGAAGAGGGATTTAAGAGCAGAGGCAAGAAACAGAATGGATGAAAGAAAGATATTAATCGACGCAACGGCGACCCAGCTCGCACAAAGCCTCGGACTGTGCCCTCCCTCCGTTCCACACTACCACCCACACGCCCCTCTCTCCGCTCGACACGAATCCACACCCCGCCACTCCAGAACGCCGCACCGCCGCACAACACCGCCCTCCCCAGACCGCCCCGCCCTGACCCTCCGTCCAGGACACCACCCCCAAAAAGCAGCCTCCTCTCTTCAAAAAAATCACAAAGTCGAGGAACGCATCTCCCGCGATGAAGATACGCCACCCTTTGTCCTCGAAAAGCAAACATGTCGAGGAACGCATCCTGCGATAATAAAGCCTCCATGCCACTCGGCACGACGCAACGCAGCCTCTACATCTCCTCTCAAAAAAGGCAAGACAGCGGGAAACGTGGTTTCCGTGACGAAGAAACGCGACTTCCTGCGCGACAAAAAAGCTCGACGCTACGCAACCCGGAGAACACGACAAAGATTGAGCGCGAAGCACACGAAAAAGAGGAGCAGCTCGAGGGCAACCAAATGAGGCAGGCAAGACAGGAAACGCACCTAAAAAACTCCGACGATTCTCTACGAAACTCAGGCTCGGCCAACTTCGCATGATAAGTACTCGTCCAAGTATGACTGCATGAACCGAAGGCAATTTAAAGCTTGGGCCCTGTGGCAACGAGAGGAGACTGCCGGAGACGTATTTTGAGGCAGGAATGAGGGGCTCAAGGCGTGCTGCGGTTTCTATTATGTTCCGGTGCACATTGGAGAGCAGTTGTCGTAATTTGAAAACAATATATAGCGGGAGTTATCCAGATGCGTGCTGTTTCTGAATCACTTGTCGAATCGTATAAGACTTGTCCCTGCCGAGAAGAAGTCGAACAGATGAATATTGAAGCTGGACGACATTCATCCCGCCGCCTTCGCAGCAGATGCCTCCGAGGACACGATTGTAAAGAAGAGACAACGGCTGTTTGTTTGCGCGTGGCCCTTGCCCAATTAGGCAATCCCCGACGCGCTCTCTTCCTCGATGTCCGACCGACGCTTCCAAGTCGCGCTTTCCGTCGCGTCTACCTCAAACTCTCACCGCCCAGCCACAAAACTACCCGCAGCATTGTCATGGTCTCGAGAAGGTTTCTGTGCTTCAGGTGTAGGCTCGAACTAGCAGCTCCGCTCGACATCGGACATTTGATGGCAGTCGATCAAAACTTGTGAGTCGTTATCGCCATCGCGTTGATCGACTGTCATCAACCAGCGTCTTTGCGAACAACGAGACTGGCTCGAGTCTACTTCAGGTGCGTCTAGGCTTGAATAAATCATGGAAGACGCACGACTGACGGCGACACAGCTGTCCCCACACGGCCGCGTTGCTCCTCCGCACCCGACTCAGGCGCATCCAGCAGTTGTATTGGCAACGCAACTAGTAGTGGCTCAAGGCTGGCTTCAAATCCCATCAAACCGCCGCCTCATACACTCTCACCCGACTCCATTCTCGCGCTCAAGCAACGCTTCAAATCGTCGCCAAACGGCCCGCCTGTCGCTGCGCAGCGACTGTTGCTAAAGGAAAGGCGCTCCCGGACGCGAAATTAATAAAAGAGTATCCGATTGCAGGTGCGTCACGGCCTCCATCTTGACTTGGACGAAGCACGATCGACTGACGTCAACCTCGTTAATCAAATAGATATCCCCGTCGTGCTGTTCAGCGGCATAACCCCGACCTTCAAGCGTCTCGAACCGACGCTTCAAACACTCTCGCCGGCGTCGGCCCTGTCGACTCCATCTTCGCGCTCAAGCAACGCCTCGAAGCTTCGCTGAACGCCCCGTGTAGAGATTTTTGCTTAAATGAAAGGCGCTCGCAGACCTGAAATCGGTGAAAGAATATCCCATTGCGGACGGAGATATTATGCTGACGCTCACACCAGACTACGGCTGCGGCTCTAACTGGTATGGATATCACGGTGTCCGACGCCCCCCGTGATTTAACCCCGACGGCCCGACTGACGGCCCCGTCGTCTCCGCCGCAGAGGCTCCTACGTACTTACGATGGCATACGCGTATTCCCTTCGTCGTGCTGTCGGCCCCTGGTCGCCCGCAGCATTGTCTGGCACGAGTGTGAGTCTGTCCCCACGTACCGCTTTCTCCCTCCTTCCTTCATGATGTTTTCTTCTCTTTCCGCTTTTCTTTTCTTCTTTTCATCCCACCGACGCTGATGCCCCCCGCAGACGACCGACATACCCTCCCCCACCGCACGCGGCATCACGCTCACCCTCGACGCCCACGCGGGGCTGAGATCAGTGCTTATTATGCGAAGTTGGCCGAGCCCGAGTTTAGAGGTGCGTCTTTGCGTCTTTTGCCCCGCGTTTTGTCTTTGAGCTTTTCGTTACTTTGGAGGAGGGTTGTCGGGTGCAGAGGGATGGTGTGGAGTGATACGGTTGAGCTTTCTTCGCGTCCTCTGCGTTCGAGTGCCGTTCGCGAGGTGTGGTGTGGTGCCTTGAGTGGTGTCGATTGTCTCTTGATCCCAGAGGCTGTATTTCTTCACCGCGGAGGCTGCCTTCCGTGACTTCTTACTTATCTTGACTGGAGAAGGTTGCGTGCAGCCTTGCCGCAGAAACTGCCTTTCTTCGTCCCGGCAACTGCGCCCCCTTACTTTGTACATTTTTTTCCGTCTCGGAGGCTGCGTTGCCTTCGAGCCTTTTTGGGTGCGGTGGAGGGTGGTGCTGTAGTGTGGTGTGCATTTGTAACGGAGCGGAGGGAGACGGCATGGCTTCGTGCTTTTTTTGGAGGCAGGACGCTACGCTGCCTGCGAGGTATTTTTCGAGTACTTAGTGTCTGGAGGACGGGGCATGCTGTGCGGTGTGTGACGTTCCGGAGTGGCGAGTTGTAGAGGGGGGCGAGGGGCGTGTGTGCGGTGGTGTGGCGGGAGAGAGGGGCGGCGTGGCTTCGTGTCCTCAACTACGAGAATGAGCAAGAGGGGCGGAGGGAACTAGAGGAGCGGGAGCGTGTGGACGAGGGGTGGGGGCGAGGGGGGCGGAGAGCGAGGGCAAGGACAAAGGGGAGGGGGAGGGGACGAGTGGGAGAACCAAGACGCGAGGGAGGACGGGAGTTCGCACTCCCTTGGCCCACTGGCCCGAGTACGAGCACAAGTTCGAGTGCCCGTGCTCTCGCTGCCGCTTCTCGCCCTCACTCCCTGCGTCGTTGTGCCTCGTACAGAATCTCTGCTACCCCGTCCCTACGTCACGGTCCCTGTTCCTGTCTTGTCCCCCTCGTCGCCGTTCCCGAGTACGAGTGCTGCCACCCTGCTACTATCTTCCCTCGCCCCCTACTTTTCCGTCGTTCCCGTCCCTCGTTTCGGCCTCTCCCTTTGCTCCCTTCTCCCATTTCTTTCTCTTTGCCTGCTCATTTCCACTTCTTGCCCACTTTTTATTCACGCCTTTGCTCGTGCTGACGCCTCTCACACAGTACCTCCTTCCCGTCCCCCGCCGACGCCGCGCGCGCGCATGGAGGGCTTCTTCCGCGCGCGAATGAACTCATTCAACGCAAGTGGTCGTGCGCATCCCCGTTTTCGGACGTCTGGAGTGTCGAGGAGGTTTTGGCGAGGTCGAGATCCTTGCGAGGTGGATTCGATGAGGGAATGTTGTGTCGTGATTTGTCGATTGTGCCTTTCGCGGACCCAGACCGAGACGGAGACCGAGGCGTGTGGATGGGAGCACGGGGAGCACGAGAGCGAGGATGGAGCATATTTTAGCCGTAATACGCATGCGGAGCGTCACCCTTTTGTTTTGGAGAGCCTCTGCATGCGCGTCATAGGGTAGGCGGACGGTGGGCGTTAGTAGAAGGGCCTCGTTATTCCTCACCGACAAAGGGGAGAGGAGAGAGGAACGAGGGACGCAGAAGGAGAGCAAACCCTTCGCCCTTCCCATCCCGCCTGCGTGGGGCGTCGTCGTCCCCTGCCCGCATCCAACTCCGAGTCGCGCGTGTCCCCTTCGCCTTGCTCGAGTACGAGTTCGCGCAAGGAGACACACCGTGACGTCGCGTCCCTTCCCCCGCCTCGTCCCTCGCCTTCGACAGCGGCACCGGTGGGAGGGCGTCGCAGCGTTTGGTTTCCATTGCCTGGTTTGCTAGGGCTGCGGCGGACAGACGGACAGACATGTGTTCTCGTTCGTGTCGTCGTTATGCCATCTCATCCCACCCATGTACTTTCTGAGTCCGAATATGATCGTTTTTCTGGCTAAATCTGTTCCAGTCTATTTTGGCCTTGAGGGCTTCTTCGTCATTCGTCAACCCTTCTGCTGCGCTTGCGCCGGTATCACGAGGAGAAAATGGGCATCTTAAGCGCCGTTTGAGCATGATCATGAAAACCGCGTTGGTCAATGGTTACCACTGTGAAGCAGCCCCTCGGAGGAAGAAAAGATGTTATTTAAGGCGTTAATGATTGACGCCTTGGGAAAACGCGCATCGATCCGTTCAGGAAAATCGGGCTCGCATGGTGTGTTCATGATCCGTCATTATTATTCGCGACCGAGAAACTCATCATCCCATAGTTATGCAGAGGAGATACTTTCTCGAGTGGGACTTGCAAGAAAATGCCAAAGGCGGCCAACCCGAGGAGATTCTGGACATCATCAGAACTTTGACACTTTTGTTGTCGTGTTGTACAACACGTGAAAACGCCAAAAAACACGATAAAACGCGATAAAACACGGCAACGCATTTTGACGACAACACGCATCAAAATTTTGACAACACGGTCCGATTTGGCGGGGATCGACACTCGAGTTTGGCGGGGCCCGTGTTGTCGACAACATGACAACACGTGAAAACACCCACAACACGACAACCAAAATGTCAAGTTACTGATGATCGACATGGTCGTCTGTTGAAGTAGTGGCTCGGCTGGCCATATAGCCGGGGCGCAGTTTCGTATTGCAGCTCGTAGACATTGCGACAGATGTACACTTAATTTGTTTTTACTCCCCTTACTACCGATCACATACATATAGTCTGTAGCTACGTAGACATTCCTCAGTTGTTCACTATTCCTGAAGTGCCCGACTGAGGTACGTTCTCTTACCTACTTTACCTACTCACCTCACTAACGTACTCTATTAGCATTACTTCATTTATTAGGTATCTAATATAGTCGTTCACTATTCCTGAAGTGCCCGACTGAGCATTACTTCATTTATTAGGTTATGGGCCCTGCCCGCGCTTAACCTGAACGACTCACATACTTTACTGCCCGAATTAAAGACTTGCATATACTGTGCTACTCGACATGGCTTCATCCTTACCCAACGTACCGATTCTTCCCGATGCCGAGAAGTTTGACGGAACCAAGTGGCTGACTTGGAAGCCGAAGATGACCGCCCAAGCGACGCTCCGTGGGCTTTATGGATACTACAATGGCACTATACCACGCCCTCCACCACCGGCTGCTGGAACTGGAGCCGCTGCAACTACCGCCCTTCCCCCTGACCCAACCCCTATCTTCTCGATGACTCCGTCGCTCGAAGAATGGGTCCACCGCGACAGTCTCGCAACCAGCTTACTCGTCCTGAACGTCAAGGACCCTGTCGGTGTTGGTCTGAAGACCGACGGAACAGCACGCGAGGCGTGGACATCACTGGAGAGTGTCTACGGTCGAGTTACTGACATGGGACTCAGCCGTGCAACCAGGGAATTAAACACCACTTACCTTGCTGCCGGCGCATCCATGATCGAGCATGTCGCAACAATGCGCAAGCTATGGTCCGCCGCGAACGACATGGGCGCGAGAATTGATGACCCCCAGTTCCGAACCATCTTCATTACCTCCCTGAACGAAGACTGGCGCCATGTCATCCCTGTTCTTCGAACCTTCCCAACATCTGTCGAAGTCATCAATTTTGTGCTCGAGGAGGACGACACTAATACTCGCCTCAACCCTCCGACTACTGCACTTACCACCAACACTGCGCAGAACGCTGCGCGCGAAGCTCGTCGCGCTGCACGCAAGAATCTCATCTGCACGAACCCGAAGTGCGGTGCCCCAGGGAAGAAAGGACACACTATCGATGAGTGTTTTTGGGAGGGCGGTGGCAAGGAAGGGCAGTGGGCATCGTGGTGGAAGGGGAAACGGCCAGGGGCGACGAGTGTGAATATGGCGAATACCAGCAGTTCTAATATCCCGACGTATGCATTTGCGGCGCGCACGGTACCGTGGACGATTCCTGCAGCCGAGGTTAGCGTCTATGACGAGGAGGGAGCGCAGAATATACGTTTCGGTGGCGAGGAAGTAGTAGCGTCGCCGGCCGTGCTGATGGAGTGGAGTGAGATGAACGACGCGGTGAAGGAGATCGACATACCCGCCTACATGGACCCACAGCTCGGCGTTTCCTCTTTTGGTAATGCCTCGTCCGAGACCTCCTTCGATATCATCGGGTCGTCGACGTCCCACACATCCTCCTACGACATGGGGGACAATTCGACTGCCACCGACGCCTCCGACGCCAGCGAGGATGATTCCACCGGTGGTGATCCAGATGTTGATGGCAACGGCGTCTACATCGCAAACACAGCGGGAGCGCCAGTCTACGCCTTCAAAGCCAATGCCGCTGGCAGGGTGATCATCGCCGTTTTGGACTCTGGAGCGACGGACCACTGTTTCGCAGACCGGGACGTGTTCGTGAACTACCGCGTCTTCGAAAATCGCGTCGGGACTGCAGTTGACGGCTCCGAGTTTTGCATCGCCGGTGCTGGCTCTGTGCGAATGTCCTATCTCTTCCGTGGAGTCAGATGCGAGGTTACACTCAATGCATTACATACCCCTGGTACCTCCAGCCTCATCTCCATTTCGAAACTCGCCGAGAAAGGATTTTCCGTCGTCTTCAAAGGAAAGCATGCTGCCGTTCACGATAGCACGGGAAACCCAATTATGGACGGCAAATTGGCGTCGGGAATGTACGTCGTCGAGCTGGAGAACGCTGGTGTACGCGCGTTGGCGGCGCAGTCGCGAAACAAGCCAGTGAGCAAGAGTACATGGCACCGTCGACTCGGTCATGTCGGGATGACCGGGTTGGACACGCTAATCTCGAAGGGTCTGGTCGATGGCCTGATCGTCGAGGGAGATATGGATGAGGGGATGTGCGAGGACTGCTTATCGGGCAAGCAGACTCGCAGGCCCTTCGATGGCGTCCATGAGCCAGAGAAAGAAGCTGGCGAACGTACGTACATGGACGTGTGGGGTGCGGCTCCCGTTGTCGGCATGGGTGGAAAGAAGTGGATGTTGCATTTGATGGACGGGCATATCGCTGGGCCGCGGGTGGAGTTTATGGCGCACAAATCGGCCGACGAGACGCTGGAGTCGTTCCAGGCATACCAAACGCAGTTCGAGACGCATACCGGCAAGAAAATAAAGCACCTGCACACGGACAACGGTGGGGAATTCATCAACGAGAAATTCAAAGCGCACCTGCGAACCCATGGTATCATCCTAGAGACCACAACTCCCCATTCCTCTGCACAAAACGGTCCTGCTGAGCGTGGCATTCGCACCACTGTCGAGCTCGGCCGGTGCCTTCTTGCCGACTCTGGACTTCCACAGTCATTCTGGCCTCTCGCCTTCCACTGTGCTGCTTACCTGCAATGGCACCACCCGAAGACACGCACTGGCGGTGTCACTCCGTTCAAGCTGTATCACGGCAAGAAACCAAGTGTCGTGCACTTGCGCGTATTTGGTTCCGTTGCCTATGCGAAGCTGATCCCCGCTCCGCCTAAATTGTCTCCGCGGACCGCCAAAGCGGTGATGGTCGGCTATAACAATACCGCCGGCTATCACCTTTGGGACCCACAAGGTCGCCGTCTCTTCTTTGCGCGCGACGTTGTGTTCGAGGAGGGTGCTGGTCATTGGTCGCGTGCCCCAGCAGGGGGAGAATTGTTGGAGATTGCTGGGGACGCCGAGGTGGAGAACTCGCACGCTCCCGTTACTTCCACGCTGGATGACACTGATCCTCCCCCTGCAGGTGAAGCCGAAGGCGGCGCTGTACTCGCACCTGACGTGTCCGACGTGACGACGGTCGCCCCTCGACGGTCTGCGCGCACCCATGTACCTTCAACGGCGCTCCAGGACTCGCGCACGTCGCAGGCTGACGAAGCAGCTGCGAAGGCGGCGCGCGAGCCGTGGGCTATGGGGACTGGCAAGCCAAAGAAGAAGACGCGGGCACATATTGCCTCCAGCATTCAGTCTTACGTCGGTTCCTCAGAACTACCAGGAGGCTATGGAGCACCCGGAAGTCTGGATGGAACCGATGCAGAAGGAGTACGCGTCATTGGTTGGTCAGGAAACCTGGGTCCTTGTTGACAAACCCCCCGGTGCGAACGTGGTGGACTGTAAATGGGTCTACGCGGTCAAATACGACACCGAGGGGCAAGTTATCAAGTGGAAAGCCCGCCTAGTCGCCAAGGGATTCCAACAAATTGCTGGCGTTGACTTCTTCGAGACGTACGCCGGTGTTGTGCGATACGAGTCTCTTAGGATGTTATTTGCCATCGCGGTTGAGGAACCTGGCTGGTTCATGTGGGCCATGGACGTCGTTAGCGCATACCTGAACGCGGATATGAAGGAAACGGTGTACATGCGACAGCCCCCAGGTTTTGCCATACCAGGACAGGAGGACAAAGTCTGTCGTATGCTGAAATCCTTGTACGGTTTCATGCAATCCGGGCGCAACTGGAGTGACGACCTCGACGAAAAGCTCTCCCTCCTGCAATGGGTCCGTTCGCGCGCTGATCCCGCGATTCGCCTTCGTATCGCCGACACGGGCAAATCCATCATGGCGGTGTACACTGACGACATCCGAGGGATATCCACCACGGCAGCGGCGGCGGACGAAGCGCAGGCAGGCGTCAAGTCGAAGTATGAGGTCACAGACGTCCCCGACACATCCACCTCACTCGGAATGGCCATCGAGTACGACCAGGATGCCGGTACGCTGTCCATCTCGTCGAGGGCATACCTCGAGCGAGTCCTTGAGCGTTACGGGATGAGTGATTGCAACCCCAAGTCGACGCCGCTCCCTGTTGGCGCTCTGGTCGTGGCATCGAAGGAGCCGCTCTCCGACATCGAGCGAAAATTTATGGCGGATAAGCCGTATCGCGAAGCTGTCGGATCCATCCAGCATGCCGCTAACACAACTCGTCCCGACCTCGCTTTCAGCGCCGGCCGACTCGCCACCTGTGTCGCAAACCCTCGCCCAGAGCATTGGAAGGCCGCCCAGCACACTCTCGCATACGTGAAGGGTACGCTTGACTACAAGGTCACCTACAGGCGTGGCGGCGGCATGGGGATCAAACCCGTCGGGTGGATGGACTCAGATTTCGCCTCCGACCTCGAGACCAGACGTTCTACGTCGGGGGGAGGTGTTTATGATGTCGGGAGGCCCAGTCTCTTGGTTGTCGAAGCGGCAGGCGACGGTCGCGCTTTCCACGGTCGAAGCGGAGTATGTTTCACTGACGCGCAGTGCGAAGCAAGCTATGTGGATGTATAGCTTCCTGGCCGAGCTCCAGATGCCCCAGGAGCGACCTGCAATTCTGTATTGCGACAACACGGGAGCGACGGCGTTGGCTAAGGATGCGAAGGGACACGCGCGGGTGAAGCATATCGACATACGCGAACACTATATCCGAGAGCGCGTCGCTGCAGGCGACATCGAAGTGCAGCGCGTCGAATCCACGGAGAACCTCGCCGACCTTTTCACCAAGGTCCTGCCCCGCGACTCTCACCTTGCGCTCGTCCGCGCTCTCGGCCTCACCGACTAGGCGTCCGAAGAAAGGAGGGGGCGAAGATGCCCATGGAATTTTGGTGTGTGTTACGACATTTCTTACGATACTTTACTATACCTCTATCCTCTCACGATACTGCCCCCACCATTGACTCCTTCCATCTCTATCCCTCATCTTCCCTCATCTCTCTGTCCCCTCCATACGGCCTACCGCGCCAGGGGGAGTGTTGAAGTAGTGGCTCGGCTGGCCATATAGCCGGGGCGCAGTTTCGTATTGCAGCTCGTAGACATTGCGACAGATGTACACTTAATTTGTTTTTACTCCCCTTACTACCGATCACATACATATAGTCTGTAGCTACGTAGACGTTCCTCAGTCGTTCACTATTCCTGAAGTGCCCGACTGAGGTACGTTCTCTTACCTACTTTACCTACTCACCTCACTAACGTACTCTATTAGCATTACTTCATTTATTAGGTATCTAATATAGTCGTTCACTATTCCTGAAGTGCCCGACTGAGCATTACTTCATTTATTATCGTCAACCACATCTTTGTCAACAGCTAGATACTACCGTTCGTCGTGCGCGAGCAAAATGTTGCAGCGGGCCCACAGACCAAGCTGGCCGTCATCATATACGTCATCTGCGATACAACTAACTCTGTTCCTATCTGCGCTACCATTGTGGACGTGGACATTAGGCCTAGGTGGGTTATCCGATGAATTTCATACTGTATCATTTCGACCGTAGGTTCAGTCACAGGTTACACCGGACTTTTTTGATGTGTTCAAAAATTGCTGTTATTCAAAAGAAAATTTATCGACGATCCCGGAGATCGAAAATTCCCAAATCACTGAACATACGGTCGAAATGATACAGTATACTGTATTCCACAATCTGATGCCTGTATAGAGCTCCGCCCGCCGTGTCTATCATGTCCATTAGTCCACGCTCCTTCGGGAAGCATCTGAGAATTTCAGCACGGATCTGCTGCCCTTGTTGCTGGAGTTTCCCAACAGACACACCACGGTGCGCATCTGGACCGACGCGAAGATGTTCATCGAGACTGTGACCTGCTACTGTTGAGGCTGAAGGGCCAGTGTAACTCATCTCTATGTGTCTTGGGCTTTGAAGAAATTTGGATTTAGTTTGAGACCCTTGTTTGCTTAATTGAATTTTGGACAAGTAAATGCAACAACCCGAGCCATGGGAACAGAGACCTAGAACTGCCTGGGGTTGAAAATAGGAGTTGGATGGGGCTCTGGGTGGAGCAAAGCAACATAATATTTGCTCCATGGATCAACAAAATTTTGTATATACTGCAAACCTGCCCATTATCTGGTAGTGTACAAGCCATTCACACATGGTCAAAATTTCTTTCAGAAAAGAGCTGTGAGAGGGAGCTCAGCTCTTACCATTATTGGATCCAATTCTTTCAGTAGTTGTCATAAACCCAAATTTGAAAACATTTTGCAAATCTTCAGAGTGTGAATTGGGATTTGAATGGAATTGTGTTTGAAGGCAGATCAAATAGTGGTCTCTTTTCTTTGTTGATGACTGGACTTGTTGCTTTATCAATTTTTTGAGAGTTCAGTGATTCAGATGCCAGATTTGTTCAGGCAGAGATTAGAGAATATGTAGAGCATAAAAACAACAGCAGTGCAATATTCTGTGACAATGCTCTCACTATCCTTTCAATAAAATTCATGTACCAGGAGCTTTTCCTCTCTTTTTGCTTCTCATATAATTTGTTCTCAATAATGGAAATAAATATATAAATAGTACTTCAACAGGAGAACTAGAACTAGGATATATAAAACTGGATAGACATCACACAAGACTGGCCTTGTCCCCTTCAGAAATCAAAACCTCACTGAGCAGGTGAGCAGGTGCCTCCAAGGTTGCAAGTTTATCCAAGGCTTCCCCATCAGCTTTTTCCAATGCAGCAAGCCTGGAGTCAATTTGGATAACATCTTTGTCTTGTGATGATTGTTCAAATAGTGGCCTGGCTGTGTTCCAGTGAACAACAGCTACAGCAGTATTTCCATGTGTGTATGCAAGATCTCCTAGACGTAACATGCACTGTGCTCGGCTTTGATGTACATCCATATAGGTAAATCCTTCCAGTGCTATGGTGTACATAGTGAATGCTGTGTCTTCATCGTTGTTTATGATGAATATGTCTCCAAGAAAGAGAAAAGCTTTATGAATAGCTAATTTGTCTTTGGATCTGCATGAAAAGCTCAGGTAGACTACTGGCCACCTGGAATAGGATCCTATGGCAGGGCAAGTCCTGATATTGGCGAGGCGTTCCAAGCAGAATGATTCAACCTCGGCATGGAGGCCATGTGCAAAATAAAAGCATTCTTGAAAGTTCATATCTGCCAAGTCAAATTTATGCTCTCTGAGCTCTAGATCTGCTCTGGTTGCTTTGCACATAACAACATACTCAGGGTGACCCAGATTGCTGGAGATTTCAACAACTCTGTTCAGTCCTCTCTCCACAATTTCTGCACAAATATTGAGTTGAATGTCAATGGTTGTGAGATTCAAAAGGGCAATTGCATACAATGCACCATTTTGGTCAAGGGATGACATGTCAGCTAGATCTCTGAACATCCTTTGAGCTTGAGAGTATTCTGATTTTGAAAGATGGATCTCAGCCTGGTTTAATGTGGTGATTTGATCTGCATACCCCCTTGACAAACCACAAATCTCAAGCACCTTTCGAGCATTACACAGACACATCACACTCTCTGGGTAGTTCCCACGAGACCTGGCACAGACAGCTTGAATATTAAATGCCAGAGCACTTTGATTCAAATCCATGGCCACTTCTGCAACCTGTTGTGCCTCCATGGCAAATAGCTGGGCAGTAGAATAATCACCAATGGTAACCTTGTATTCAGCCATCTGTAGCAAAACACTGCACTGCAGCTGATTGTTACCAGATGATTTGGCCAATTCTTGGGCTTTACAGATAAATTGCAGAGCATGAGGGAAATCTGAGTTGGAAGCCCAAAAAGCTGAGGCTCCAATATAAAATTTGCCTGATACCATCTTAATGAGAAAAACTGCAGCTAAAAAAAGCAGGGTACTCACATTCAAGAACTGGGTCAGTCACTTGTTTGAAGTGAGATATTCCTTGGACCACCAATTCTTCTATCCACCCTGTCTGGCAATAATATTCATGTGATAGCAGAACTTCAGTCAAACAGTGTGTCCTCAGCTCAGGATCTGAAGTCTTATCCAAAATATGCTGAATTTGGTCCATTGGAGTAGCTGCACCACAATTGGTTATTCGGTGGAAAGAGTTCAGGGACATTATACAGTGGATGGTGTCTTCAAGATTTGAATCACTGGGCATGTGTAACCTTCGTTGCAATACTTCATGCAGATTTCCAAGATTCATAGTGATTTGGCTGACCACATGATGTAGTTGCTCTCCATTATATTTCTGGTATAACTTCAAAAGTGCATGGAAATGTGTACAGAGAGAATCAATCAGGGATGGACTTGGTGGAGGTAGAAACTGTTGGATATGTTCTCTGACTGGCACCAATACTAGAAGTCGTTTGTTGCTGTTCTGATATGCTAAGCAAGTTGCCAGCAATGCTACTTTAGAACTTAGAATGTTTGGAGTAGAAAGTTTGCTTTGAACTAGTTCAGCATCTGAGAGTCCATTGGGGAGAATTGATAAGAGACTCAATAACTCTTTGCTATCAGATGAGAGCCGGGGACTTGAGAGGGTAAGGCCAATTGATGCATCCAAATTTGATTTCCGGCCATAGCCTGCAGAAAGCATAGATGTTTTCTCTGTTTCCCATCGTGCTAAGACATTTTCTAGGCCTTCATAGTCAACCAAATGAGCAATGAGATCCACAGCCAACGGCATATTGTCTGTGAAGCTGAGAAGTTGCTTCAGATCCTCTACTGCATAGGAATTATCTGTAATCTCTTGGAAGGTTTGTTGTGCTGCAGCATCAGACAATGGTTGGAGAGGTGTTAAGAAGGGATGAGTCCATTGAACTTTTGCTGGCCGCTCTGCTCCTCGCATTGTGATCTATTATATGTTAGAAATATAAACTGAAATTAGCTCTAAACACACTATTAGTCCAAAGTGTTTGATCTCCGCAAGCAGGGAAAGAAACTCCTCGACATCACCCCGGGACTGAATTGGTTCCCACACTGTCTCCAGATTTTCCAGAATCAACAGGCAAGATGGCCTCCTTGAGAAAAACCAAATAATAGACTTTGTTAGATCATTTCCAGGATTCAATCCTATATGTAGCCCAATCAGTGCAGCCAGTTCAATGCTTGTGGTTGCTGCCTCTGCAGTGACAAAGTATCTGTCTTCAAATTTGGCTGAAGTCTCTGGATTGTGCAGGACTGCTCGTGCAAGGCTTGTCTTGCCCATTCCACCTCCTCCAAGGATTGCTATCCTGGGTGACTGTTGACCCAGTATCTTCATAATAGTGTTCACCTCAGTTTCACGACCATGGAAGATCTTGGGTTTCGAAGGCAACAATGAAAATGAATTTGAGCTTGATAAAGTATAAGTAAAGTCATTGATGATAAGACTGATTTCTACCTGTTTTTCAATTCATTGGTACCCAAGTGAACCTATACATGATCAGTTGGATATGGAGTAAGCGAATTATTCACATACTGATGAACTGTCAAGTACCGGATTCCCGACTAAGCCGGGCGGACTACCGAAGGAATCCCGGTGGAGTCCGCAGGAGTCCGGCTCTACTTGAACGGGCTTGGCTTCAGCTCGTGCGCTGCGCCCTTCGCTACGCCCGGAGCCCGATTTCCGAGGAGGGAGACAGAATAGAGAGAGACGGTTGAACAGACAGAGACAGGGTCCAACTAAGTCGATATTCGAACTAAGTATCTAGAATACATGTGGGGTTTATATAATATAGGAACTCCGAGAATTGTCCGATGGAGAACAATAAAGACAATAAGCTAATTGTCTAACATACGGGGAAGAAGAAGGAGTTCGAACAATAGGTGAGGAACACATGACAACATGTTGCATAGGACAATAACGTCCAATCCTGAGGCTGCGATTGAAGAAACCAAACCCCGGCGGTAATCCGCCGGACATTCAGCTCGAACATATATGAAGTACCTCACGGAGTCCACGGAGGCCGTCACAGGACGTGACAGTATCCCCCTCTTAGGGCCGAACCCTTGAGGCCATAAGGAATTGATCGCATCACGGGAAATCATGGGGTCCGCTTGTTAAAAGCGAAATTCGAACTCCGCTCGGCTATTTCTCTCTTGAACTCGTACCACCACCATCTCCAAGATGCCTCGCCTTCCGAATGAATCCAACGATGAATATTACGGCCGCCTCCTCAAGCTACCGCAGGATGAGCAAGACGTATTGGAGGGAGAAGACCTGGAGGCCCTCGATCGTGCGGTGGAAATGCGCCCGTGGAGGGGCCTACTGAAACTAGCGGGTGAAATGGACACTGTAGCTAGTTGTAACAATAGAGTAGCGCAATTGTCCGGTCGGGGCCGCGGCCCAAATAATGTAAATAATGATTTTCTTGGGTATTAAAGGGTGTGATAAGTAAGTAAGTAAAGGAAATTAGAGTTTAGGGGAAACGCTCAGAAGACTTCATTGCGTGAAAACCCCCGGAGTCCTGTCGAAGCCCCGATTCTCTATAGAGGGAGTGGACCAGGAAGGTCCGGGTATCTAGCGTGGAATTCCGCGACCAATTCTTGAGCATGTTCCAGCTCATCAGCCTTAAGCCAATTGTCTTTTTCGTCTGTGCTGTCATAGCCAGCCCAGCGAACAAGGTACAATAGCGGCGGCTTCCGGCGGAAATCGAGCTTACTTGATACAATTTCCTCGATTTCCCACTCGAGTTGGCCTTCGATTTCCACTGGAGGAGGTGGAGGTTGTGTGCGACCCGGTATAGTGTCCGGAGTGGCGGGTTCGAGATGAGAGATATGGAAAACTGGGTGAATCTGACGCATGTCGTATGGGAGTTTGACGGTGTACGAGGCGGGTCCGGGCTGAGCTATAATTTTGTAAGGACCATAGAAGATTTCTGAAAACTTCTTGGTAGGTCGTTTATTTGCCGAACGGAATGCGTCTCTGCTAACATAGACTTCGTCCCCAATGTTAATCTTGGGATCCGGAAGCCGGCGGGAATCCGCAGGACCTTGGTAGCGGGTTTGAGCTGCTGCCATTTGCCCTGGAGTTCCTGGTGGAGAGCGTCCCAGGTCGGTGACATAGTCCCGGGCCCGAGCGGAGACAAGGTCGCGCTCAGGATGTACGGCAATGGAGGGGTTATAACCCTTGTTAGCAAAGAATGGTGAGACGCCAGTGGTAAGATTCGGGGTGTTGTTGTAGCGAATTCCCGAGCGGCAAAAGCGGAGCCCAGTTATCCTGCTGGTAATTGCAGTAAATCCGGATGTACTGTTCCAGAGTCTGGTTGACGCGCTCAGTCTGGCCATCGGCCGACGGATGCCAGCCGGAGGTGTAGTGTAGGCGCATTCCAAGTGCTTCACCCAGTGAGCGGAAGAAGTGAGAGATGAACTCAGTGCCCCGGTCGCATGTAACATGTCCCGGAACTCCGTGTTTGGCGAAAACATGAAGGAGGAATAGACGAGCCAACTCAGTGGCATTGATTTCGTCAACTGTGGGGATGAAGAGTGCCATTTTGGAGAGGCGATCGACGATAACGAGGATGCTGGTATATCCTTCAGAGAGTGGTAGCTTCTCGATGAAATCCATGGATATGGAATCCCAAGGGCGTTCTGGGACTGGTAATTGGCGTAAAAGTCCGTATGGCCGATGGTGAATATACTTGTTTCGTCGACAATTGGTGCAAGAACGGACGTAAGTCTTCACAAACTCCCGGAGTCCAGGCCAGACGTACTCCTGGCAGACCATGGTGAGAGTCTTGTTCTGTCCCCAATGACCAGCTAATGGATGATCGTGCTTGTAACGAAGAACGCGAACCCGGAGAATCCCGGAATCCGGTACCCATATACGATTGTCGTGATAGAGTAGCCCGTCATGAGTGACCCAACGGGGGTCAGAGGTGGAATTGAGATGTGCAGAGGCAATAGGATCGGTGGGAAGGGCGTCTCGGATGTCCGAGTGGAGTTGCTCAACATCCATCAGCTCGGCCGCGCGGAGTACCGGATAATAGAGTGTAGATGCGCGAAGCGATGAATTTATCTGATGCTGAGTGAATACCGGACGGAAATTATGCGGATTTGCACTGGCGTAGCCACTATCCCCCTCTTTTGGGTAGACGTCCCATCGTCTAGTAAGGGCATCTGGCTTGCCTCCAAGGCGTCTGGGGCGGAAACGTAGGACGAAATTAAAGGCAGAAAGGAATTCTGACCACCGGGCTTGCCGGCGAGTCAGGAGTTTTGTGGTCGAAAAGTACTCCAGATTCTTGTGATCGGTGACAACGTCGACCGGCGGATCTGCTCCCTCGAGATAGCGGCGCCAGACGCGGAAGGCTTCATGAATAGCAAGCAATTCCTTGTCATGGGTGTCATAGTTCAATTCTGCACCAGTGAGCGTGCGTGAATGGAAAGCAATAGGATGTACTTCGCCGTCTACTGGGGAGACAATGGAAAGGATAGCCGCAATGGCATAGTCGGACGCGTCGGACTCCACGATGAGTTGACATCCTGGAATCCAATGGGATAGAATCGGAGCCGAGGTAAACGCCTGTTTAAGAGCGTCAAAGGCCGCTTGGCACTTGGGTGACCAATTCCAAGGTTCGGATTTCCGCGTCAAGCGGGTGAGAGGAACCACAATGTCGGAGTAGTCCGCAATAAAACGTCGATAGAAGTTAGCAAAGCCAAGGAAAGATTGTATGTCCTTGACCTTCCGGGGTACCGGCCATTCTTGAATGACTTTAACCTTGGAAGCGTCCATAGAAAGACCATTGGGCGAAATAATGTAGCCCAGGAACTCCACGGTGTCCACATTGAAGCAACACTTCTTCAAAGAAGCATAAAGACCAGCCGACCGGAGCCGGCGGAGTACCTCACGCACATGCTTTCGGTGATCGGCGGCATTTTCGGAGAAGATGAGGATATCGTCCAGGTAGACGACAACGTAGACGTCGAGTAAGTCGGAAAAGAGGTCGTTCATGAAACGCTGGAAAGCCGCCGGAGCATTGGTAAGACCTTCAGGCATAACCATCCATTCAAAAGAGCCGTAGCGGGTCCGGAAGGCAGTCTTCCATTCCTCGCCTTCAGCTATACGAACAAGGTGGTAAGCATGTTTCAAGTCAATTTTGGTGAAAACCTTTGCTCATCGACCGGCATCGAGAAGGTCGGCAATAAGGGGCAGTGGATAACGGTCTTTACACGTAATGCGATTGAGCGCATGGAAATCCACGCAAAGCCGAAGTTCCCCGGATTTCTTTTTGACGAAGAGGACCGGAGCTCCGTGAGGAGAGGTGGATTGTCGGATGAAGCCGTTGTTGATATTCTTATCGAGAAATTCTCGCAAGGCCTTCAACTCGAGCTGTGAAAGGGAATATATGGGGCCAGGTGGAGGTACAGCGCCGTTCTCCAGGTCAATTTTGAGATCATAAGGACGGTGCAGTGCTAACTTTTCCGACTCGGAAGCCGAAAAGACATCAGCAAAGTCTTGGTATTCGGGCGGGAGTCCGGATAAATCCGGCGGGTCTCCTGGTACCAAAACCGCACGGCCATTGACCGTAGAGAGTTGAAGGCGGTACAGTGTACTACCTTCAGCACGCAAAGCGAGCGCAAAGGCAGCCGCTCCTATGAAGGAGATCGACGGGGGGTGTAGCATCAATTGTAGGAGCGTCTGAAGGTTCCACTGAAGGAACAGGTGAAACTTCGGGTGAAACCGAAGACGGAATCCCGGGCGGAACCGGGGAGTGGCTGCTAGTAGTAACTGGCACAGCCGGAACACCGGGCGGAACCGGTGCGGATCCAACAGAGCAAGGTGAACGGAAAGATATTTGGCCAGAAACCCAGTCAATCAACGGATTGTAGCGGGTCAGCCAATTGTATCCAAGAACAGCAGAGCAGGCGGAGTCCAGAGGTGTGACGTAGAATTCGATAAGCATCGAGTCACCAGAAGGGAAGTAGACGTCTAGGCGAGTGCACTCAGTAATGAGGGCTCCAACAGAGCCATCAAACAGACGGAGGCCGATCGGAGGAATAGTAAAGCGCGTGAGATTATTGGTGGTACAAAAGACAGGATCTATGAAGCAGTGGGAAGATCCGGAGTCCACAAGGACCCGAAACAGTTCGTGCAGAGAAGGAGTCCGTAGCATGAGGAAGAGGGCGTTAGGGTCATTAAGAGCAGCAGCATTAAGTCGTACAAAGTTGGCCGCGCGATCCAGACTAGTGGTGCGACCCCCAGGTCGCGCGGAAGTCCGGGGAGCCGCTGACTAGTTTCCCGACTGTGGTGAAGTCGAGGTGGACGCCGACGCCGACGGAGCTGCAGGAGGGGAAGTGGTCTGGGCGGCGCGGCCGGAAGTCCGACCTCCGCGCTTGCTGCAGTTATTAGCGGTGTGCCCAGCATCTCCACACAGAAGGCAGAGGTTGTTGTCCATGCGACGTTTGCGTTCTGACTCCAAAAGCTTCCCGTCAGGCCCCAGGAACTTAGCCCAAGGCTTTTCCGACGAAGAAGAGTTTTGTCCGGGGATCCACCGGTGTTCCCACCGTTCCCCCAGATGACTTCTTCTTCTTCAAACCACCCTGAGGATTGTTCTGAGGCATAGAGGAAGTCTGACCCGATTTGTTAGGAGCCGCCTGAGTAGCGGGTTTATCGGTCTTGGGGGAATCTTTGGTATTACCGGCCGCCGGGTTCCGAGCCTGGCGTAGTTTCTTCTCTTTAATCCATTCCCAATGAGAGGCGTCGATAGCCTGTGCAGAAACCTTCAACACTTCCAAGCTTGTAGGCTTACCACCCGGAAGATCGCGGAGTTTAATCTGAATCCGCTCCGGAAGCCCATCATAAAAGACCTTGCGGAGTGCGAGGGAATCCCAACCCGTTAATAACGACAACTTGTTGAAGCGCACGAGATACTTCTGAATCGTCTGCCCCTCAGTCATGTGGAGCGAGACAATCTCGTTTTCGGCGTCCTGGCGGGGGTCATAAGACCCAAAATTCCGCTGGAGTTCTGCAACAAAGGCTTCATAGTCGTTGACCCACAACGGAATGTTGTTCGGGTCCGGATTAACGAGGGACGGTTCGAACCAACCAAGGGCATCGCCAGTAAGGTAGGAGATCATGTAGTTGACCTTCTGAGAATCGAGGCGAAATGCATTCGGGCGATCTCTAAAGTTAAGAATGCCCTGGAAAAGGAAGGTGCGGAGTTTCTCGGGGTCCTTGCCGTCGTAAGTATCCGGATCCCGAACACGAGCGCGGGATTTGTTGTTAGAACCATTGAAATTGGTAAGGGCGTTGGTGATTCCTGCACCGAGTACGTTGGCGAATCTACGCATGTTTTCCTCCTCAGGATCGTTCCCAGGAGCTACGGGGCCACCAGGACCACCGGGCCCACCAGGTCCGCCGGGAGGACCACCTCCAGGACCACCACCTCCACCAGGAGCTCCACCACCACCACCACCATTACCCCCATCGCCACCACCATTACCACCAGCTCCTGGATGTGCTGGAGGAATAGCGTAGTAACCATGGCGGATGCCAATAAAAGGATGAGATCCACCGCTAGATCGTGAATGACCATGACTAGAACCCCCATTACCATGATCACCTCCACCGGCTCCACCTGTAACTTGGGGAGTTTGTTGAGCAGAGTGACCATGACTTTTGCCGACCGAATGACGAGTTGTCCGAGAACGGCCGCGCGAAGGTGAGCGAGAACGGGAGTATCGAGAAGGAGCACGAGGACGTGCAGGGGAACGAGAAGCAGCGGGAGTATAATCATCCACCGGAAGTCCACTCGGACGACGAGCCTGTGAAATGGACTCAGTCGGAGCACGGCCTTCTTGTACAGAAGTTTGGGTGTGCATCGTAGTAGTGGTAGTTGTAGGAGCCATGACGGAGATACCAGAAATGTGAGCCGATTGGCGAATATTATGGGCCTGAAGAATAGATTGCGTGGCTGCGTCGCGCAACTGTTGGTTGTATGCAGTACGGTCCAGAGGAACTGGAATGACTGTTTCAGCACGGGGAATGGGAGATAAATCACGAATGGCTTCAAGAGTGCGTTGTTGCAACCGAATGTCTCGAGCTAGGTTCTGTTGCTCGATTCGTTGTCGTTGCACCTGTCGCTGTAGCTCCTGGACTGGATCTATAGGATCTTTTGAAGCTCTACCGGACATAAAAGAGAGGTGTAGGGAAGGTGAGTTCGAATATACTGTCAAGTACCGGATTCCCGACTAAGCCAGGCGGACTACCGAAGGAATCCCGGTGGAGTCCGCAGGAGTCCGGCTCTACTTGAACGGGCTTGGCTTCAGCTCGTGCGCTGCGCCCTTCGCTACGCCCGGAGCCCGATTTCCGAGGAGGGAGACAGAATAGAGAGAGACGGTTGAACAGACAGAGACAGGGTCCAACTAAGTCGATATTCGAACTAAGTATCTAGAATACATGTGGGGTTTATATAATATAGGAACTCCGAGAATTGTCCGATGGAGAACAATAAAGACAATAAGCTAATTGTCTAACATACGGGGAAGAAGAAGGAGTTCGAACAATAGGTGAGGAACACATGACAACATGTTGCATAGGACAATAACGTCCAATCCTGAGGCTGCGATTGAAGAAACCAAACCCCGGCGGTAATCCGCCGGACATTCAGCTCGAACATATATGAAGTACCTCACGGAGTCCGCGGAGGCCGTCACAGGACGTGACATGAACTATCTGTTGTTGTATTGGTTTCAGACATAGTCAAGATCAACTCAAGTAATTCCTTGTGCTTGGCTTCAGCCGATTTTTTGATCACTTGGATGTCCTTGAAGACTGCACCACCAGTGCTGACCTGACATTATGTGTTCAATTCAATCTTTTAGCAAAGATGAGGAATGGTGAGTTTTACTTACTTCGAAGATTTTCTTTGCTTCATCGAGTTCTGCATGACAGTCTTTCACCAGGTTGTTCATTTCAGTGTTATGAAATAGCTGCTTCCACTTCTTCCTATCTTGCTGTGCCTCAATGTATATGTATACCTTGTGAAGTGTTCTGTAAAGAAAGTTGTCAAAATGACTCATGATCATGTAAACCTCAAGTACTTCATGAATCTCCCAACTTCCTTTGTCATTGAAGTTGATAGGGATCCTGCAGCCTCAGACTTGATATGAAGGTCAATAATTGCAAACAGCACTGTGTAGATATTCTCCAACAGTTGAGCACATTCGTTTCTATTTTGCTTCACATTCTGACATATTTGGTGAGCCACAAACATTTTTTATTGGAAGCCTTGGTACCTGAACTAGTCTGAGCAAGGATGCAACAGTGTTTGAAATTTGTTGAACAAATGGTGGAGCAAATGCATCATCAAGCTCATTCAGAAGTGTTACTGCAGGGGCCACACAGACTGCAAGATTCTTGAGTTGAATTTCGGTGAAAGTGGGTTGGCGAGGCATAGTGAGGGTTGGGATCAAGTACACTGTCTCAGATTATAAGTCTTCCAGAGCTGTGTTGATATTTCCCATGGATGAAAATCTGCCACTGCTGGACTTCGTGTTAAACAGATGAAACTAATCAGGAACAAGAAGTCAACTGTCACTCTAGTCTCTCTCAGACAGACATTATAACAATTAGCTCATACCTTGCTAGTTATGGAAGATTGATTCATTCTCTGCATGTTGCCAGGTGACAGCTGCTGGGATTTCTGGCAATGGAATGGTGAAGGATCACTGAGCTGGATGTTGATATCATGGTAGTCTTGATGCACAAAATTACTCTGTTTGCGAAAGTAGTCACACTTGGGCCATAGTCTATCTGTATTAGTTTCAAGGAATGGCACAATAGGGGTCGTGTAGTACTTTGGGTAGCTTATATGAGTAGGAGGGAAATTTTGATCTCGCTGCCCGCAGCAATGGGACTTGATGGGCAGGGGCGGGAATTAATGGCGACGTCGACATGTTGATCACATGATGAGCAGCTAGCTGTCAAATTTCTGATCAGTCAGATGACATGCAGAATCAAGGAGGTAAAGTTTTGTGGAAACTGGAACCGGACCCACCTTTTTGAGAATTCCTGATCATGTGAGTGAGCAGGTTTACCTGGAAGATCTTGTGTTGTTTTGTCACGGGACCGCATTCCGGTCATTTTGCCAAGTATTTTGCTCCATCAGTCAGAAACTGTCACTCCTCTTGCACTCGTTGGTACCGGGTTATGCTACTCAATGCATTGAGATTATTCAATGCTGCTTGGCCATCCTGGAATTTCCTTCTTTCACCTGCTCAAATGTCTACCTCCCGCCACTGTTCTTAAGTGGCTTAAGCCCATCTACTCTGTCTCACTCTGTACGAGCTCAAATCTTGCCGGATGAGCTTCGGAATTGATATATAAGACCATCAGGGTGGTTAGATGGCAACTGTAAGGTGGTGCAAGTTTTTGGGAAAAACTGAGCTTGTAATATGTACCTTTGCAAAAAAAAAAAAAAGTTTTGATTGGATGCAAGCTCAATCTGTTGTACCATCTGAATTAGGCCTTGTTGCATTGTCAGGAACCAGGACTACTGCTCCATATTTATCCCGATAAATTGAAGCAAAAATGAGGTCAGAAGAATTTTACTTCAGCAATTTGGAAATTTTCGATGTCCGGGATGGCCAATAAATTTTCTTTTGAATAAAAGCGATTTTTGAAGACATCAAAAAAAGTCCGGTATGACCTGTGAGTCAGTGGCTGGACCTACGGTCGAAATGGTACAGTAGTAGTAACTGGAAATCCATTGAAACGGTTGTTGGCACATGTCTCTGGAGGAGAAATAGATGGTTGTTTGTGTTTTCTATTAGAATTGCAAAGAAATTCCCTCCAAAATGTGGTCAGGTTTGCCCAGAGGGCCCCCACTATAAGACCTCATCGCTGAACCAACAAACCACGTGATGTCCAAATGAGGAAATTATCCCTATCCTTCACGAGTTAGAGAGCGATTTGCTGGGTTATATGCTTCGAGATCTATTAAGCTTGTTCATTACCACCTCCCTTACATCAAATTTGTTCAAAATCTGGATTACTATGGCTTCAATAGAATTTTCTGTTTGCTGCTCATCAACACGTGATATTGACCCAATTTGGTATGCTCGCTCAACCTTTTGCTTAGCAGAATTTGTGGTAAGTTGGAACTTGCTGGAAACAATTCTGGCCCCCAAATTGTGCCTCAGGAGATGTTTCCAGCCCCGGACTTGGTGGTTCCCAGAAAAAGAATTCGGCCTGGCGGCCGAACCAACCACCTAGCCCCCGGTCCGGCAATCACGGCCCGGTACTCCCTTGTGCAGGGTCAATCGGAAATTCTTAATATTAAATCAGGGACTCGCGACTCCGGGTTGCGAAGCAGTAGATGAATTGAACAAAAATGACTATTGCAATTATCTTATGTAGCCTAGACTTTTCAGCTCATTTTCGTTCCAATTTAGGTGTGGTTATAACTGTTTTTCTCCCCGTTCTTTTAGGGTATCAAGCCGTCCCCGTAATTTGACGGGTTGACGGGCCGTAAAAACGGTTACGCCCCCGTACCGTCTGGCTATTTCACTCCACAGAAATACGCCTGTTTTAATACGGATTTTTACGGGTTAGGTGTAGCGGCCGAGAGGACAATTTTGAGGGCCATTGGTAGGTGAATCTGGCCAAAAGGATGAGTTTGAACACTGAATAAAACACTCACCCCCTTCTAGATCGCACGGAAAAGATTGAATACGCCCGTAACGGGCGGTTACGGTACGGTTACGGGTCCATATCACCCGTCCCGTTTCTCACAATTTTCTTTACGGATACGGCCGTATTTTTTACGCCCGTAACCGTAATACGGACGGTTTGATGCCCTACGTTCTTTTCGTCGACAGATTCGGGGGAGGGCAGCAGAACGAAAACCAGTGGCACTCCGCCGGGTGCTCACATTCCCTTCGACTCTCCCTGAATTCCACTCGGACGTGCTGCACGCACGACAAGATGTTAATACATACCTGAAATTTACAGGTATTGTATTTGGAAACAAATGAACGTAAAAAGGACATGGAACGAGAAATTTTCCAGTTCTTTGTTTGCAGCAACGCCGTGCGAAAACACCGCCATGTGATGCCGAATGAAGATGAACGCGCCCTACGTTTTCGCCACACCGCTGACCTCCATGGCATCTCGCAGATGCAGGGGATGAGAAATACCAGGCTAAATGGCTGATTCGGAGACAGCCTTTCACAATTAAACAAAACTCGCAGCCTGTAAGTTGTGGTCGGGCGTGAGTATTCTCTTCTTTTTGGCGCCGGTACCTTTTCTGCTGGTAGCAGAGTGCAGGCATGAGCAACAGTCAATCGAATCGAAACCACCAACCAAACACTATTAAGTTGACTCGCCGGAAGAAAAGAAAAGGAACGTGGGATGGGTCGTGCTTGGAGACCAGCTGAGATAAGCGCAACAGAGCAATTTCACGAGTACATAAACGCGATTCGAAGCATTTTCTTTGTTTTAATCCGCACGGGATTGTCATCGGCAAGTCGCACGCCGTCCAAGACCGAGTTGTGGAAGTGAAATCGTGGCGGCGCAGGACGGATTTGAAACAGAAACGCACAATCGAGGCAATGAATCTTGAAATCAAGTCAGGACAGAGACCAACACAAGGCGAGACTGAGACAAGAAATTTGAGATTCGAGGTGACCATAATTTTATTGAAATAGAGCGGTGCGAATTGTACACTGGCGTTGAGGACCGAGGTGGATCAGAGGAGTAAATTTAAAGACCGAGAAGACCTGCAAGGTTATTATTGTTGTCTATCGGACGTCGACGAGGCAGGTATTTAGGTTCAGAATAAGTATCATTCTGTACTGCGCGGGTCAAAACGGCGGTCCAGATTATTAGAGGTGGCTTTAGACACTCGAGTACCGGACTTGGAGTAGAGTTGAAGGGCTGCACGGCGAGTAATCGTAGATACTGGGGATAGTCGGGGTGTCCCGTCAACACGTGAATTCGGAGGCCGGAGGCAAGCTTAAGACAGGAGCGAAGGTTCACATTGAAATTCAGGAAGCGATTCATTGGATCATGAGGTTTTGCAGAAATATCGGTGGAATGGGCCTGAGGTGCTGAGGTGCTAAGACGGATGGCGCCAATATCTAGACGTGCGGATGGCACTGGAATTGGAATCAAACGCCGGGGACTTGAGCTAAGCTAATTGAGTCGAGGCCGCTGGCAAGAAACTCGAAGAAAAGTTGAACCGAAACAGGAGACGGACATAGGCGGCGCGCTGTTCAACCTGAGGAACATTCCAAAACTGGAGTTGTTAAGGCCAGCACGATATCATTTTGCTTGGATGGAGGGACGACAGCGCTTGAGTTCTTCGAAGTCCAGTCGAGAGCTGGGCACGACGGGTGACGTGAGTGGCCAGGGGACAGTGAGGGCTATTGCAATACAGCATGGAGTCCGCAGCGCGGCTAGAGTGCTCTGTTGGAAAATTTGTGAAAGGCTAGAGCAAAGTCGGGACTCGGGACGAGCTCGTAGTGCTCGCGACGTCGGGAACGGAGAGTAGTTTCCCTTTGGCGTGGACACAGCTGGTGTTCAATTTTTGTCCGTTTGCTGTTCTGGATTTCGTTCGTTGAAGCCGTGGATTCGGCAGAGAGCAGGGCACGAGCGTTGACATAAAATCGGGTCAGAGGCAATGCCATATCCAATTATGCAGTGTCTTCGAAGATTGAACACCGCCCGAGTGCCCCAAAGCTTGAGGACCGCTCGATCGTCTCAAAGTTGAATACCGTCGTTTAAAGAAGATCAGAGAGACTTGATATTTCCGGCCAGAGCGCGGCGCGTATTTTTCATTGGGGAACAGTATCGTATTGTTCCCAGCGAAAACAGCGACAGTATTATTGAACGAGATGCGTTCTGTCGGTCTTCGCAACAGTTGCCCAAGTGGACATGGTTGTCGTAACGAAAACGGCGGTTGTTTGTTCGCGCGTCGCCCTTGCCTAATTCGGCAATCGCCGTCGCTTTCCTTCTTTGTCCCTTCAAGTTCTCGCCAGTGTTCAACCCAGCAGAAGACGCGTTCTTTCGCGTCTTCCTCAACGCTCTCGCCGCTTAACCAGTCATCTACACAAATGACTACCGTTCCTGGTTCTTCGGGTGCGTCTCGTTCACACGCCACTCGTGCCCGAGACTGGCGTCGACATTGATCAGACAGCAGTTCCCACACCGCCGCATCGCTTCTCCGCATCTGCCCCAGGTGCATCCAGCAGTGGCACGGGCAGTGCAAACAGTAGTGGCTTAATGCTGACCTTCAAATTCCATCAACCCGCCGCTTCATACACTCTCGCCGGCACCGACCCCGTCGATCGCGCTCAAGCAACGCCTTGAATCGTTGCCGAATGGCCCGCCTGTCGCTGCGCGGCGACTCTTGCTTAAAAGGAAAGGCGCTCGCAGACGCGAGATTGATAAAGGAGTATCCGATTGCAGGCGCGTCTCGCCCTCCAGCTAGGCACGATTGACTGACGTTGACCTCGGTGATCAGGTAGCAGTCTCACACTGCCGCGCTGCTCAGCATCTACCTCGGCCGCATCTCGTAGCGGCACCAGGACCGCAGGCAGCGATTGTAGCGTAACACTGCCCTCGGATCCCTCAGCCCGCCGGCATCATACATCTTCTCCATCGACCCCGCCAACTCGATGCTCGCGCTCAAAGCAACGCCTCGAGACGATACCAAACGGCCCACCCGTCGTCGCGCGGAGACTTTTGCTTAAATGAAAGGCGCTCGTGGATGAAATTGGTGAAAGAATATTCCTTTGCGGAAGGAGATATTATGCTGATGCCCACACAAGCTGCACCTCCACCAACGACGACTGCGACTACGGCTATTGCTCCAACTGGTACGGATATAACGCTCACCAACGCCCCCAGCAACCCCCACCCTGACGACCCGACCGATCGCCCGTCGTCTCCGCCGCCGACGCCGCCGAAGCCGTCATACCCGCGTCCCGTCGACGGCGCTTTCACCCGCCGAGTCGTCCGTAGTATCGCCTGGGGTCAGTGTAAGTCTATGCCCGCCATATCCCCTTCCTTTTTATCCTGCGAGTGTTACCAACGTGACGCTGACGCCGCTCAGGCCACCGACATACCTTCATCAACGCGCGCAACATCACGCTCACCCTCGGCGCGGACGCCGACCACGCCGAGGTGCATGTACCACGCGAAGTTCACCGAGCCCGGGTTTTGGATGGTGTTGGTGGAGATTTTGAAGTGCGTACCGACCCCGCTTCTTCGTTTTTTCCCCGTTTGTATTCGTTGCCTTCGAACTTTCTTTTGGGTGCGGCGAGAGGCTGCGTGGCGTCAAGTTTTTTTATTGCAGAGGCGTCGAGCTTGTTTCGTGTCCTCCGGGTTCGGGCTTTGTTGTGCGGAGGCTGCGGGGCGTGGCGTCGGGCGTTTGCTTGCTCGCAGCGCTGCGTCCGAGCTTTTTTGGTTAGGGGTAGGTTTGCAGCCTGAGTTGTGTCGCGCCGAGTGGCGTCGGGCTTTTCTTCATTTGTCGCGGAAAAAGCCGCGTTTCTTCGTCGCAGAGGCTGCGTTTCCTCGACTCCGTGCTTTGTTCCAGGGGAGGAGGCTGCGTTACCTCCGAGCTTTTTTTCGGCGCGGTGGGAAGTGGAGGAGCATGGTGCTGTGGGGTGCGGCGTGGCGAGTGCCGTGCGTCGACGTGTCCTCCTTCGTTTTGTCGGTGCAGCGTCGTGTGGCGCCTGGTGCTCGCCCTCGCCGGGGTGTGGATACCCTCGTGCTCACCTTCGCCTTGCCCTGCCTCGTCCCCCTGAGTACGAGACTGCGCACGATGGGTGGAGGGACGACGAGGAGGGGACGGCGGGTGAGGGCGCGGAGCACGAGGGCGAGGGGGAAGGACGAAGGGGGCGGGGCGAGGGCGAACGAAGGGGCGAGGGCATGAGGCGAGGGAGCCCTTCGCCCAGTCGCCCGAGTACGAGTGCGATGCGCTAGCCTCATCCCCTTCCCTCTCTGCTCCTCACCCCACAATACGGTGGGCGTTAGTGGGGCAGCGAGAACGTAGGGCGCGCGTCGCGTTTCCCATTCGTTGCCCTCGTCTCTTCTTCAGCGCCGGGGTGGTGTCGCGGGAAGTGGGGGGTACCGACGAGCAGGCGAGGAGAGAATGGCAAAAGTGGGGAGAAGGAAGGGGAGCCGAGAAGGGCAGGAGGAGGGACGGAACGGAAGAAGGCGGGAGAGAAGTGTTTCTTACCCGCCCGCGTCGTACGTCGGGCGTCGTTGTCGCTTGCCCGCGTCTGAGTCGTGGTAGCGCATGTCCCCTTGGCTACCTCCCTCGGGCACAGATGCGCGGAAAGGACGCTCGTCCCCTTTCCCCGCCTCGTCCACCCCCCCCTCCTGGCCCTCACCCTGGGCGACGCCGCTGAGAAGCGCGTCGCGGCGTCTGGTTTCATGCAGGGTTCGCTCGGCCTGCGGCGGACAGACGGATGTGTTTTGTCGTTCGTGTCGCTATGCTGTCCCATCTCGCCCATATACACTCCTTGAGTCCGGATGTAATCGTCTTCCTGGCCTTCCTTTAGATCTGTTCTCGTCTATTTTGGCCTTCACGCCCCCTGGTAAATCTTCTGCTGCGCTTGCGCTGATAGCGCAGAAGAACAGGAAGTATCCGGAAGAAGCGGATAAGGTATTAAAGCATTGGTGATTGATGCTTCAGGGAAGCGCGGCTGACGCGCAGTCAATTTGTTCAGCAAGATCGAGCTCACCGAGCACGTCCATAATCCATTGTCATTCGCAATCGAGAAAAATCATTACATATGATACACAGACGCCGAGATTTTCAAGTGGGACTTGAAGGAAACCACGAACCGCCGGCTGTTCGATCATCTTCAATGAGATTCTGCACGTCGGCATCTTTGTTAACTGCATCCATTCTCACCGGGCAAATCGGTCCTTCATAACGCACGAGCAGATTATTGCAGCGGAGTTCCGCCGTCGTGGACATCAGCTGCGACACAAGAAAACCATTTAACCTCATCCCGAGCTACACCACGTACCTTGGTGGAGTCTATCGTCGCCGTGAATGGTGGGTGAGTGATACATTTTATATTGCATGGCTGGGCTATACTCGAGCGCTATGATCTGACGCCGATCCATGTTTTATGTAGAGCCCTGCTAGCTCTGTTGGTCGCATCCATTGACCATTTGCCGGGTTTCTTAGGAATTCAGCCTGGATTTGCCGCTGTGCTTGCTGGCATTTCACAACCGCTACGGTACGCGTCTGGACCGATGTAGAGAAGGTGTTCATCGGGAAGCGCACTGCACTCTCGGAGGTTGATGGGCCGGGTATAATCATGATGTCGCGTCTCGATGTGCCCTCGATGTGTAGAATGAATCAACCAAAGCACTTCTTGGAATGGATCGACGTCGTATTCACAATCCACCATTCTCTGCTCACTTGTGTCAGCATATCAAAGACTGGGCAAAGACAACTATTCACTGCGCGGGTAAACTGTGGGTAGACGAGTAAACCACGGGTAGACCAAGGTGTTAACAGGAACGATTGATCCCCGTCTCGTCGAGAGGATATATGATTGAATCCCGGTCCGCAGTTGCAAGGCTGAGACTCAGCTGACCTTCCTCGAGGCGCCTCGCACTATATAAAAGACTAACTCGTAGGAGACTGGCTTTGCACCTAGTCCATATACCTTGATATCACGACAAATATGACGAATTTAATGCTGAAGCGATTCTCCCGCCGCCTTCGCTCAGTTGCATCCCACATTCTCGAATTCCTCCTGCTCCTTGTTAGCGCAGACACCCAAACGAACGGAGCAGGAGATCCCATCGTGCCACAGCCACAAGATCGGCAGGGTAGGAAAAGATGACCCAGTACCGCAAGGTCTGTGCGACTTCATGGTATGTATGGTTGTCTGTGCAAATTTCTGTTCTATTCTTTCCAATTTGTCTTCATTGTTGAATCATTCGGATTCAGGTTCAGCTTGATTTATCCGGCATTTTATTTTGGGAACGGTTTGAGTTCTGCTGACTTGGGAAGAAGAGAGGGCCTTCAAGAGATTTGGGTTTTGTTTGAGACTCTTGTTTGCTTCATTGAATTTTGGACAAGTAAATCCAACAACTCGACCCGTGGGAACGGAGATCTGGAACTGCCGGGAGTTAAAAATGGAGGCTGGATGTGGGCTCTGGGTGGAGCAAAGCAAATAATGCTTGCTCCATGGATCAACAAAAATTTGTATACACTGCAAACCTACCTCTAAATCCCGATTATCTGGTAGTGTACAATCCATTAGTGTGTGACAATTTTTCTTCCAGAAAACAGCTGTGAGAATTCAGCTCCCACCATTGGTGGATCCAATTACTCATTCAGTAACTGCCATAAACTGAGATTTGAAAACAGTTTGCAAATCTTGAGAATGCGAAATGGGATTTGAATCAAACTCTTTATAAAAATAAGGCATCCACTTGCCTCTTTCGGAGGTGCAGACTTAATCACCGATTGCTTCCTGCACTCCTCTACGTTGGTTGACTGATCATGAATGCTGATTGTTGCTTTTTAAGAACTTTGCCCTTTGCCCTTTGCTCTCCTTCAGAACTACCTTATGTATGCAACATCTGCTCACATTAGGCACACATTAGGCCCTACTGTCCTTTTGATGTGCCTCCACCTTGCACTTTGCAAACAATTGAGAGTTTTCATGATCTAAATAGTATCCTCTCCATCAGTCTCCAGGGATCGACTTGATCCGACTTTCAATTGAATTTGACTTTCTAATCAAGCCACTGGGCTCTCAAGGTGGCTAACCATATCATGATTGGTGGAAAAGTTGGTCTTATTGGCCTCTTCAAGTCTTTCACGCATTTCACTCCATGTGTCCACCTTGCAAACAGTTGAGAGTTTTCGGGATTAAAATAGTCTTCTCTTGATCGGTCTCCAGGGATCGACTTCATCTGACTTTCAATTGAATGCAATGTTCTGTATTCTCGCACGGACAACTTTATTCGGCAAATGATGAGGGTGGCCAATCAGCACGATGCTGTGGTGCTTCAGAGTGAAGGAGATGGTTCAACCATCATTACTAGCAACATAATTTGGAGAGAACTCCTAATTGAATAATATCTTATTCACCAAATCTCATGCTGTTTGTAAGGGAGGGAGGTGGCCAAAGGCCGCCGACCCTCTTGTAGAAACATATTTGAAGGTAGAGGAGATTTGACCAAATAGTGGTAGTCTCTTTTCTTTGTGGATGACTTGACTTGTTGGTTTGTCAAGTTTTTGAGATTCAGCAATTCAGATACCAGATTTATTCAGGCAGGGGTCAGGGGATATGTAGAGCATGGAAATAACAGCAGCACAATATTCTGTAGCAATGCTCTCCTCACCATCCCTTCAATTAAATTCACATACCAGGGGGTTCTTTCTCTCTTTTTGCTCGTCATATAGTTGCCCTCAATATTGGAAGTAAATATATAAATAGTACTTCAACATAGAGAACTAGAAGCAAACAAAATATATAATGTTTTCAAGCATTACACAAGAATCACTCTGTCCTCTTCAGAAATTGAAACCTCACTGAACAGCTTAGTAGGTGCCTCCAAGGTTGCAAGTTTATCCAGGGCTTCCTCATGAGCCTTTTCCAAAGCAGCAAGCCTGGAGTCAATTTGGATGACATCTCTGGCTTGTGATGACCTTTCAAATAGTGATCTGGCTGTGTTCCAGTGAACAACAGCTGTAGCAGTATTTCCATGTTTGTGTGCAAGATCACCCAGATGTAGCATGCACTGTGCTCTGCTTTGATGCACATCCATAGAGGTAAATCCTTCCAGTGCAACTGTGTACAGAGTGAATGCAGTGTGTTCATCATTGTCAATGATGAATGTATCTCCAAGAAAAAGCAGAGCTTTGTGAAGTGCTAATTTTTCTTTGCCTTTGGCTGAGAAGCTCAGGTAGATCATTGGCCACCTGGATTGTAGTCCCTTGGCTGGCCACAACCTGATGTTGGCAAGACGTTCCAAGCAAAAAGATTCAATGAGAGCATCACGCTCTCAAGCAAAATGAAGGCATTCTTGAAAGTTCATGTCTGCCAAGTCACTTTTCTGCTCTCTGAGCTCTAGATCTGCTTTGAGTGCTTTGCATAGAGCCATATGATCTGGGAAACCAAGATTGTGGGAGATTTCAATCAGTCTATTCAATCCTCTCCATACAGTTTCTGCAGGAATGTTGACTTGAATTTCAATGTATATAATATTCAGAAGGCATGCTGTATGTACTCGGCCATTCTGGTTGGGGGTTGTAATATTGGCTATATCTCTGAACATCCTTTGAGCTTGAGAATATTCTGATTTTAAAAGATGGACTTCAGCCTGGTCCAATGTGATGAGGTGATCAGTATGGCCTCTCAGCAAGCCACAAATCTCAAGCTGCTTTCTGGCATTATACAGACACATTATACTCTCTGGGAAATTCCCAAGAGATCTGGCACAAACAGCCTGGGTATGAAATGCCATAGCACTCTGATGCAAGCTCATTGCCACTTCTGCAAACTGTTGTGCCTCTGTGGCAAGCCAGATGTTTTAGCCAATTCTTGGGCCCTATGGAGAAATTCCAAAGCACGATGGTAATCTGCTTGAAAAAAACCAAAATTTGCAGCTCCAATATAGAATTTGCCTGGTACCACCACAATAAGCCAAAGTATGGCTCAAAAAGGGTGGGTACTTACACTCAAGAACTAGGTCAGTAACTTGTTTAAAGTGAGATATTCCTTGAACCATCAACTCTTCTATCCACTGTGTCCGGTGATAATACCCATGTGGCTGCAGAACTTCACTAAAAAAATGTGTTTTCACCTGAGGATCTGAAGTATTGGCCAAAATATCCTGAATTGGATCCATCAGAGAAGTTACACCACGACTTGTAATTCGGAAGAAAGAGTTCAGAGATATTACACAGTGGATGGTGTCTTCAAGATTTGAATTACTGCCAGTCATCTGTAACCCTTGTTGCAATACTTCTTGCAGATTTCCGAGATTCATAGTGATTTGGTTAACTACATGATGGAGTTGCTGTCCATTATATATCTGGAGGAGCTTCAAGAGTGCATAGAAGTGCTTGCAGAGGTACTGGATCAGGGAGGGTATTGGAGGCAGAAGCTGTTGGATATGCTCTCTAACAGGAACCAGTATCAGAAGTCGTTTGTTGCTATTCTGGTATGCCAGAGAAGTTGCTAGTAGTACTGCTTTGCAGCTCAAAATATTGGGAATTGGAAGTCTGCTTTGCACCAGCTCAGCATCTGAGAGCCCATTGGGAAGGATGGAGAGGAGACTTAATAACTCCTTGCTCTCAGATGAGAGTCGGGAGCTTGAGAGAGAAAGGCTGATTGATGCATTCAAATTTGACTTTCGATCATAGCCCACAGAAAGCATAGATGTTTTCTCTGTTTGCCATCGAGCCAGGACATTTTCCAGCCCCTCATAATCAACTAAATGGGAAATAAGATCCACAGCCAAAGGCATATTGTCTGTGAAGCTCAGGAGTTGGTTCAAGTCCTCTGCTGCATAGGCATTGTCTGTAATCTCTAGGAAGGTTTGTTGTGCAGCAGCATCAGACAGTGGCTGTAGGGGCGACAAAAAGGGATGAGTCCATTGCACTTTGGCTGGCCGCTCTGCTCCTCGCATTGTAATCTATTACATGTCAGCAAGAAAAACTGAAGTCAGCACTACACATACTATCAAGCCAAGATGTTGGATCTCTGTGAGGAGGGAAAGAAACTTTTCAACTTCACCCCGAGACTGAATGGGTTCCCACACTGTCTCCAGGTTGTCCAGAATCAACAGGCAAGATGACCTCCTTGAGAAATACAGGATAACAAGCTTTGTTAGATCCTTTCCAGGATTCAATCCTATATGGAGGCCAATAAGTGCAGCCAGCTCAATGCTTGTGGTTGCTGCCTCTGCACTGACAAAGTATCTTTCTTCAAATTTGGCTAACGTGTCTGGATTGTGTAAAACTGCTCGGGCAAGGCTTGTCTTGCCCATTCCACCACCTCCAATAATTGCTATTCTGGGTGACTGTTGATCAAGCATCTTTATAACAGCCTCCACCTCAGTTTCACGACCATGGAAGATCTTGGGTTTTGAGGGCAACAATGAGAATGAATTTGAGCTTGATAAAGCATGAGTAAAGTCATGGATGATAAGACTGCTTTCTACCTATTCTTCAATTCATTGGTACCCAAATGGACCTACACACAATTGGTTTAGTTCCCAGAAAGCCAATTGTTGACACACTGATGATCTATCTGTTGTTGTATTGGTATCAGACATAGTTGAGATTAACTCAAGTAATTCCTTCTGCTTGGTTTCAGCTACTATTTCCATCTCTTTGATGTTCTTGAAGACCGCAGCAGCAGTGCCAACCTCAAATTATATGCTCAACCTCTTCGCAAAGATGAAGGATGGTAGGTCTCACCTCAAAGATTTTCTTTGTTTCATCCAGTTCCATATGGCAGTCCTTCAGTAACTTATTCATCTCAATATTCCGGAAAAGCTGCTTGAACTTGTTCCCATCTTGCTGGGCTTCCATATATATGTATATCTTTTGAAGAGTTCTAGCAAGAAATTTATCAATGTGAATTATGATTGGGTAAACCTCATGTACTTCATAAACCTCCCAACATGCCCTGTCATTGCAGGTGATAAGCACCCTGCAGCCTCAGACTTGATATGAAGATCAATGATTGCAAACAACACTTGGTGGATGTTCTCCAACAATTCGGCACATTGCTTTTTATTTTGCTTCACATTCTGCCATATTATGGTAAGTCATAAACATTTTTCCCTAGAGGCTTCAGTACATACCTGAACTAGTTTGAGCAAGGATGCAACAATGTTTGAAATTGGTTGAACAAATGCCGGAGCGAATGCATCATTGAGCTCATTCAGAAGTGTGACTGCAGGGATCAAATAGGCTGTGAGGTTTTCAAGACGAATTTCAGTAATAGTGGGTCGGTGGGGCATTGTGGTGGAGCTAGTTGGGTTAACCTGAGGCCCTGTTATTCATATAAGCCATTCAGGCTGTCTATTATGGCATTCGGCATTCATGCACATGCACTGAGTCTACATAGTAATTATACCAATTCAGGACTGAGACTGACTGTCACCAGCTTGCTATCTCCTCTTTCGTTCAGTTAGCAGCTTTATGGTTCCATTTAAGCACCCAGAATAAAAACATCAAGAGAGCAAGGCACAGTGAAACAGCATAAGCCAACTTGGAGAACTTTTTCAAATTTTAACAAACAGACTTACGGACACTTGCTTCAAAACCGCTCTTGGGCCAGTATTTGTTGGATTTTATGGTTTTGAATAGAAGGCAGTCCATACACATACTTAAATGCTAACTCATTGCCACCTACCTATATCTTCCAATGCAAACCGGATTCAGAACGTGCATGTATAAGTCTGATTGGAAGTATGACTTTGGTCCAGAGTCCCGATTCAACCGATTCCTGTATGTGTATGCAAAATTAGTGCAACCGTCATTGAAAAAGCAATGCAACCGAGTCGAACTCGGCAAGGCAAGGTGACACAAGGAGAACAACACGAGAGACACAGAACTTGGTGTAAACGCAGCTTTAGGATCCTGTAATGTTTGAACACAGGGAACTGAATTGAATCAGAATGGATGTCAGTGTTCCTGTTCAAGTCCGACATGCTTAACTTGAACTGCAAGTCTGCAACATGACAAACCCAGTAGCCCAATGACTACCAGTCTTGAGGTGGGATAGTATCAACCTCTGTGGACTATGGTGATTACCGTCTGAATCTATTGGTACGTTGTCAGGACTGTTTCAAAGGTAAAGCGGGTTTGACTCCCATCAGAGGTATTGGATGCATCCATAATCTTTTTCTTGGTTCCTTTTGTTTTTATTTTTTGTCTTTTGGGAGGTCAGACGATAGATCTGGCTCCAGGTGGGAACAGGTTTGGGACAAATGTCAGCAGAACAACAAACAGAAAAGATCAGCTCCATTCCCTGGCTCACACAAATCCTCCAACTTGGAGGCGCTGCAACTGCACCACGAGTCACACCGTGGACAAGGTTTTACTCGACAACTGGAGCATTGAAATTCAATTGGACTGTGTGCTAATGATTGATAGTATTTTGTTCTGCATATCGGTATCAGGAAACAATGAAAGCATGAAACGAAACTCAAAGAAAAACTTGTACTCTTTGCCCCTTTCGCTACTCTACCCAGACCGCTTGACACAGGTGCACCTACATCCCTGCTATCCCACTAACCCCGACCGTACCTCACTCACCATGAGTGTGTTCTTGCTCATGCAGAGGAAGTCCTCCCATGCGAGCACGGCGTCAGCAGGGGAGGGGAAGAAAGAGCTGTCAGACATATAGCCATCAGCAAGGGCAACAACACAAGATAAGATGAGAAGTCGGAAGGGAGAGCGAAAGCAAGCGGCAGGGCAGGAAGGGGCAGAGAGGACGGGGAAGACATGAAAGAGGAAGAGGAAGATAAAGGCAGCAAAGAGGGAGACAAGGGTAAGGGAGTAAGAGGGTAGAGGATGGGGAAGGGGGAGCGGCGCTTCCACTCATGCTATGGCTGGAGGTTCTGGCGGTGGCAGTGGTAACAAGAACAAAGGCAAGGGTAAAGGCAAGGCGAGTTCAAACCCTCTGTCCAAACCTAACCCTTCGGTGAACAACCCCCCAGCTGCTAACAGCAATGCTGGCCAGGCCAACACCAAGGCTCTGAAGCTGTACGCTGACAAGCTCACTTCCTCCAGCAAACTCAAACTGGAGGAGTGTGAATGGCGTATGAAGAACAACTTGTGCATGTTCTGTGGTGGTTCTGGTCATAAGACGCATGAGTGCAAGAAGCACCCAGCTAACGCTCAGGGCAAGGCAGGCTCCGTATCTAATCCTCCTGCTCCCTCCGCTGATGCACCTTCCTCCAAGTCAAAAAAATAGCCAGCAGCTTGGAACCCTCCACACCTGGTCTGAGCTGCATTGACTCTGAGGTGCTTCCGGAGGTTACTCTCAATGCATCCACTCTTTCCTCTGATGCTTTTTATGTTGATCTTGATATACTATACCCTCCGTGGACTATATCTCTCCTTCCAGCAAAGCTTCCAGACTCCCTCTGGTGGAGGCAGGTCTAACCCTGCTTCCATCTCTTGTATCACGAGTAGCCGCAGGATTCAACTCCTGCTTACAGGCACTCATCAACTCTGGCTCTTTTCACTGTTTTGTGTCTACACAAGTCTGCAAATCTAATGGGTTTTCTCTATATGTGGTGTCACCGGTTAAACTCTGGTATCTCAATGGCTCCTCATCCATCATCAACTGGCAGATGCAATTATTGCCCTGGTTTCCTTCTGGTGATGTCCATCTGATGGAATTTTATGTTACCTGTCTTGACTCTGCCTGTGACTTGGTTTTGGGACTAAACTGGCTCTGCTGCTACAATCTGTTGATTGACTGGCATAGCACCACCATGCAGTTCCACCCCTTTTACGACAAGTCACCTGTGTCAACACACCTGAAGAATACTTCAGAACCTGTTGTGGTTCCTCCAGCAACAGAGAGAGTGGAACCTCCAGCATCCCTGGAGCCTATTCTACTCATACCGCAGACATCTTCGCCTGGATCTGCTCCTTTCATGGAGGCTCCTGGTCCTTTTATGGACATTCCAGAGGCTTCTGCACCTCGTCTGTTCACTACCGCTCCGCTTGTGTCACTCGTCAATGCAGCAGCCTACAGTGCTATTATACGCGACAAAGACACCGTTCAGTATACATTATGTGTGACACCTACAGATGAGACTCTGGCATTTAATGCTTCAGTTGATGTTCCGGACCTCTCTGGCTTACCTCCAGAATACCACGGCTTTGCAGATGTGTTCTCCGAACAGGAGGCTTATAACCTTCCTCTGCATCATGAATTCGACCTCAAAATTGAGATGGTCGATGGCGAGGAGCCTCCGGTCGGTCATGTCTATTCCCTTCTCCAGCTGAACTCTCTGTGCTCCAGGAGTTCCTTGACAAGAACTTGAAGGCAGGTTTCATTTACCCTTCTTGTTCCTCCCATGGCGCTCCAATCCTCTTTGCCAAGAAGAAGGATGGGAGTCTCCGTCTTTGCATCGATTATCGGGGGCTAAACTGCATTATGAAGAAGGATCATTATCTGCTTCCGTTGATCGCAGATCTCCTCAATGCTCTAGGAAAGGCACGTATTTATACCAAATTCAACCTCCAACATGCTTACCACTTGCTTTGGATTGCCCCTGGTGATGAATACAAGACCACTTTCTGCTCACACTACAGTTCTTATAATTTCTGGGTTGTACCAGAAGGCTTAACCAATGCTCTGGCAGCCTTCCAATGCTTCCTCAATACACTGTTTGCAGATCTACTGGATGTCTATGTTGTCGTCTACCTTGACAACATCCTGATCTATTCTGACAATCTGTCCAAGCATACTGCGTCTGTGAAATGCTTTGACGCCTTCATGAGGCTGGGTTGTATTGCAAACTTCCAAAATGCGAATTCAGCGTTACGACCTGTGAATATCTTGGATGCATCCTCTCTCCAGACGGCTTCCAGATGTCTTCAGCTAAAATCTCCACTATCACAGATTGGCTGATACCTTGGAAAGTGAAGGACATTCAGTCCTTCCTCGGGTTTTGCAACTTCTACCGGCATTTTATCTTTGGCTACTCAAATATCACCATTCCCCTCACACGACTCACGCATTCCAACATTCGTTGGGAATGGTCCGCTGCTTGTGAAAACGCTTTTCAAACTCTCAAGTGCGCATTTACGGAGGCTCCAGTACTCCATCATTGGATTCCCAGATGTCAAATTATGTGCGAAACTGATGCCTCCGACTACACCATAATGGCAATCTGCTCCATCCTTGGAGATGACAGGGAATTTCACCCTGTCACCTTCCGGAGTTGTAGTCTCACTCCTCTGGAACTCAACTACGACACACATGATAAGAAACTCCTTGCTATTTTTGATGCATTTACTCACTGGCATCATTATCTTGAGGGAGCTCCATTACCTATTGACGTTGTCACTGACCACAAGAACCTCAAGTATTTTGCCACGATGAAGACCCTTTACGCGTCGGGCAAGTACGATGGTCGAAATATCTTTGCCATTTCAATATGGTCATCCGGTTTCGTCTGGGTAAACTTGGGGGCAAGCCTGATGTGATGAGACGTCTACCCTAAAGAGGGGGATATGGCTTTCAGCCACATTAATCCTCAAAATTTTCGCTCCATTTTCACCACTGATCAGCTGTCGGCATCACTCAATGCTACTTTCCTCGAGGAAGTTTGTCTCTGAGCTTCTGTCATTATGGATATTGATCAGCTTCACTGCGACATCAAGTCCCACTATAGCAACAATCCAGCTACCACTTCCGGCCTTGCCTCCACAGCCTCCAGCAGCTCTCCATGCTAGACTATGGATCCCTCTGGCATGCTCCTACTGCAAAATCAGATGTATCAGGTTTCCAGCAAAACTCCGGACATCCTCCATGTACGTGAGCTGCAGAACAAACATGATCATATACTCTCCGGACCTTTTGGACAGAATTGTACTCTGGCACTCGTTTGACGAGAATATTCCTGGCCAGAAATGCGTACATTTGTTTGGGATTACTGCAGATCCTGCACTCACTGCAAGTGCAACAAGGCCCCACAGCATAAGCCTTACAGCCTTCTCTATCCCCTTCCTATTCCACTCTGTCCTTGGCTTGGCACTCTATTTCTCTCGACTTCATCGAATTCCTTCCTTATTCCAGCGAGTTTGATTGCATATATATTATTGTTGATTGTGCTTCCAAGCAGGTTATCCTTATTGCCTACGACTGACACATCACTTCCGCTCAACTCACTCAGATGTTCCTCATCCATGTCTTCTCCAAACATGGGGTTCCATTCCATGTTACATGCGATCACAGCACAGAATTTGTTTCTGCCTTCTTCTGTGCACTGGGCAAACTACTCAACATGAAGATGCACTTCACCTCCGGTCACCATCCGGAGGCGAATGGACAGACAGAACATATGAATCAAACCCTCGAACAATATATCTGGATGTACTGTGCATACCAACAGGATGATTGGGCAGAACTTCTTCCTTTGGGAGAGTTTGTGCTCAACAACACTCCGAACGCAGATCACTTATCATTCGACCTCCATTAAAGGGAAAGACATTGACAAAGCTCAAGAATACGTCTACAATCTCCAATCAGTCCCTGTATGCAAATTACTATTGCTACAGAACGTTACAAAGAGATCACTGACAAAAAATGTCTTCCAGATCCCAACTTTAATGTCGGAGACCAGGTCTTTGTTTCTGCTGAATTCATTGCAACCACTCATCCTACTGAGAAGTTCTCCGAGACTCATTTTGGACCTTAGAAAGTCATCAAAAAGACCTCCGGCACTTCCTACCAGATCCATCTACCAAAAGCCCTATCACGCATTCACCCTGTTTTCCACGTCTCTTCATTGGAGCCACATTTTCCAAATCCATTCTCTGGTCGTGAACAAGAACCTCTGGGCCCCGTCGAAATCATTGACGGAGATGAGCATTTCGAACTGGTAGGTGTACTCAACTCCAAAATCGACAGACACTATTGTCGCTGTCTTCACACTCCTGAACTTTTAGCAGAGTTCCATGAGCAATACCCGGATAAACCTGGACCCAACTAGAAACCTATAGTCTCATAGGTGACTCTATGCGCTTTATGACTTCTCTGTCCTCCGTCCATTCTCCATCCGGCTTTCCAATTCTCCTGCTTCACACAATTATTACCAAGAAAATTTCACTTCATTCAACAATTACAATCCAAGAAAATATTATATACAAGTGTTTGTTTTTTCTTCTTTATGCTACCACCATCATTCATTTTCGTCCACTCCCCTTCGGCATCCTCCATCGGTTTCGGCACCGGGGCTTCATCCTCGTTGTTGGTGTCAAGGATCTCGATTAGATCCACTTGCACCAGCACCTTCTTCGTTCCTCTGGCCACTGTCTCAAAGAACGCGCTGGAGCAGGTCTCAACATGTGGAGGCGGAAGTGGGGGACCAGGCACCTGTTGCTCTGTTTTCTCCATCTTCACCACCACCTCCATCTCCACCTCCTTGGTCTTCTCTGTCTCCTTCTCCTTGGTCTTCTCCTTGGCTGCCTTCTGTTCCATTCCCCAGCGGAGCAGTTCTGCCTCTGTCTGTGCATTCTCCTCCACCAGTGCAGGGATGCACTGCTCCTCCTCCTCCATCTTAATGACCCCCGTCTGGCTCTCCACTTGAAAGATGGCGCCATCGTGTTGAAGGAAAGGCCCAAACATTGGGGCCTCAACAGCGGGAGCTTTGACAGGCAGGTTGACGTCCATTTGCTTGTTGGGCAGCAGTGCATTCGCACCCAATCCTCCTCCCTGCTCTACCCCAGCAACCCAATCGTCAATCTTCTGCCCTTCCTCTCCATCATCTCTGACCTCCGTCTCCCACTTCTTTCCATCTGCTGGAATATGACCAATAGCTGCCAGGTACATCCAGGGCCAGACCAACTCCAGATCACGATGGAACAATTGATTGGCCATGTAGATCAATCCCTTACGGTTGGTCTCAGAGTGATCCCGCAAGTCAGCGATGTCCTGGCTCACCTGTGCCAGTTGTTTCTGCAGACGGTTGATGCGGATGAAACAGCCTTCGTTAAGTGCTGGATCTCCTGGCGCCAAACGTTCAACCTTGCATCCTGACCTTCCTGCAGCAACGCGATGCTGCGAAGGTCCGGCAACTTGAGTTGAAGGTCCCACCTCTGGCTGGTTCTCTGGCACCAGGTAGGTGGGGTGTTTCTTCACCAAAATGAGGCAGCTGTGGTTCACCAGCAAGTTCGTGCACTTGACCTTCCGGACTCAGCAGAGCCGGCAAGCCTGCATGCAACTTCTGCGAGCCAGAGGACACTGGGAGGGGAATGCAAGAGCTCGGCAAAGATCATAACCTGAAGAAAAACGTCAGTGATGCCGATGCCAGGCAAATCCATCACCTACTGTTGCTGCTGACAACCCATCCTCTGGTCTTATCCAAGTGGCGAAGCTCCTTGTCATCCTCCATCTTCCGCCTCTTCTCCGTCCCACATCCCTCCTTCCTCTTCTCTCCTCTGCGCTGTTCTCCATCCTTCTTCCCCAACCTCTTCCACTTCTTCTAGCCTTCTCTCCAGCTCCGGTGCATACTCATCCTCCTTGCTCATATCCTTGTTGTTAAGTTCCTCCGGTACCTTGTCCATGGTCGGAGAAACCCCACAACAGAGGTCAGCAAGTTCTGCTCATCCTAAATCGTCCAGGGCATTCCTGTTCAAGTTGGTGTGAAGGGCAGCTGCACACTCACGTTGCCACCAAATAGTCGAGAGCTTGGTGGCGGCGCACTTCTCATCTTCATGGAGCTCATCCTCGAGAGCTTGGATCTCGAGCTTGTCTTGACGCTGCTGCTCGTGCAGCACGATTTCATGGTCGCGACATTCCCATTCTTCCTGCTCATCCTTTTCCTCCTGCTCCTTCTGACGCCTCTCTTCCTCCTGGTTCTGCTTCTCCCAAGCCTCTGCCTCTGCAGTCGTCTCCTGCTCCTCCTGTCCCTTCCTTTTCGTGGGGTTTGGCGGCAGCATTTGTGGTGTATTTGAGCGAGTTCCATTGTTCGCTGGAGCGGAGGACATGGTGGTTCAAGTAAGAGATGTGAAAAATCACTTGATGCAAAACCAACGATCACATGTTGTCACATGGTCAACCACACAGTTTTTCTCCAACACTCACCATCCATCTCCGTCCTGACATCTCCATCCAATCTCTGTATTCCTCTTAGTTCCTTGGGGTCAAGGAACGTTAAGAGGGGGACACTGTTATGCCTGTGCACCCCTCTAGCAATCTCCGTCCTCTGTCTCAGACGCGTCTCCATACTTCCAGCCCACGTCCTACATCATGCTGATGCATCCAGCTTGACTGTTTATGCATGCCTCTCAGGGTTTTTACACAACTAGCAGGTACCCAGTGAGGATTAGATTGATGTGTACTCAATCCAGAGTAGCATGCTACACTGTTGAAGGCCAAAAGTCAGTGCAACAAACACTATCTGTCAAGCAGTTCAATAATACAACTGGTAAAGTCATAAAGTTTTACTGCAAGATAACCAGCATTGGGCTATGAACAGTGGTGGTAGGCCATGGTTCTATGTGCCAGAGGTGACCATTGGGGAGAATTCAAAAGCATCTTGGTTTCTGTTTCAAAGGCAGAACTCAAAGTCACCAGAAAAATATTGGAAATAGTGGCAACAGCAGAGAGCTTGTTCTCACCACTGGACCACCTCCAGGGAGTCACTGTATGATATAAACAAAGCAGGACATCTCCCCACAAGTGGAAACTGATGAAGAGAAGTTCTTACCCTTGCTGTTGGCAGTGCCAGTGGCTTGAGACAGAATGAGTGCTGCTCCTGCTGATGGTTAAAACCACTGCTAGGAGACTTGGAAATTGAATGAGAGCACTTCCTGCCAGAAGACGACTCCCAAGAGGACATAGATAATGAAAAGAAGTGCTGGGGAGTATTATCTCACTCCCTGCCAGTCATTTGCAGTCATAATTTGACTGGCAGAAGCCTTTTGGCAATATGCCACTGATTGTTGTGAATAATGATGACTGTGATTGTAGTGCACACAGCAAGTGGCTGCTGCTGCTGGAGCACAGAAATGACTTGCAGGAGGATGTCCTATGCACTCAGAAATACATTAGAGGTGCTCTGGTGGGATGACTACACTTCCTGCAGCAGCAAACCTCACTTCTGTGGAGTGCAGGCACACATGTAGGGAGACAAATGAAAGAAATAAGACATGTGCTGACTGTTGTCAGTATGCTGGCAGTTGTGTAGCTGACTTGTAGGAGATGACCAAGATGGTCCAGGAGTCAAGGAAACTAGCACACAATATGGTGCTATCTGCAGCAGTATGTGGGTTAGCTCCAGCAAGACACAAAAATACCCACAACTGAGAAATACTCTTGATATCATTGGTTTTTCACCTCCCAGATGTTTGAATTGAAATGATCCTAGATATTCTGTTCATCTCCTTTTTTTTGGTTGTTTCTTACTTGTATAAAAGACCAGCAGCAACATCTGTAGTAGTCAGTAAACTGTCTGCCCAGATATAGCAGACTCTTGAACTTGAAATCTTTCTTTTGTCTGAGAGAAACTCAGGAAGGAATAAGTGATATTGATATCTGTCAAGGAGGGGACTCACCACTGTTGATATAACAGCTGCCACACAACCTTGACATCTCCCTACAGAAGGACTATCTCAAGAGTGACATTGCCATCCATGGTGTAAGAGCCACCTCATGCCAGCCCACACTGCAGACCATGCAGAATCACTTTGCATTGTTGGAGCCGCCTCACCTTTTGGCAGCAGTCCCTCCCTGAATTTGTCAATTGATATCTGTCTGGCTCCAGACTTCCTGGCTAGTTGTCCTCCTGGAGCTGGTTCTGAACTATTAAAGAAATAAGAAACTTCAGAGAATGGGAGTTAACTGTTGAACCTTTGGTCCTCCCACAGCTAGACAAGTCCCTACTCACAAGCTCTATAAGCTCTTGTGCTGCACTGCATCCACACTATCTTCCCTTTGCACACCCTTCTTGAAGGGTAATATGTACCCTACCTCCCTGAACTCACACCTGGCACTAAAGCATTTTAGAGTTTGTGCTTATGATTTAGTTGAGTGTGTAGTTTTTGTAGAGATATTTTGGGTCAGATTTGTGCTAGCGACTAGTTGCAGCATTTTCTGGCTCATTTATTCTTGATCTATTCACTTTTCAATATCACAGCTGCACTCCTTGTTAAGGTTCACCAGGGGTAGAGGTACAATGGGGCCAACCTCTACCTCTACCCTCTTTGACCCTACCTCTTGACCTTGGGAGGTAATTTTAGAGGTATCCCTGTTTAAAGGTCCTGTAGATCTCTGAGACCCAAGTTAGTGTGTTAAACAATTATTTCTAAGGTAGTACTTTCCTGGGGAATGGGCAATGACCTTGAAAGCTTGATTCTTGATATGGGAGGTACAACTTGGCGCTAACCTCTACCTCTACCTCTCTTGACCTTACCTCTGACCTTTGGAGGTTTACCTCTACCCCTGGGGAACCTTGCTCCTTGTGCAGCCTCTTTAACATGCAAGCCAATAAATAAATGGCCTGTGGATGAATTTTTTATCTTAAAAGGAGCTGTGGGAGGGAGTTCAGCTCCCACCATTAATGGATCCAATTCTTCTTTCCATAGGTGCCATAAACTCATATTCAAAAACAGTTTACAAATCTTGAGAATGCAAATTGGGATTTGAATAGAACTGTATTTGAAGGCAGAGTAGGTTCAACCAGATAGTGGTGGTCCTTTTTCTTTGTTGATGAATTGACTTGTTGGTTTGGCAATTTTTGGGAGTTCAGCAACTCAGATCCCAGATTTGTTCAGGCAGAGATTAGGGGGATAAGGGGAGCATAGAAACAACAGTAGTGCAATATTCTGTGACAATCTTCTCCTCGCTATCCTTTCATACCAGGGGTTTTTTCTCTTTTTTGCTTTTCATGTAATTGGTTGTCCTTACTATGCTTTTAACTGAATTCACCTACCAAGAGCCTTTTTTTTTTTTCTTTCTTGCTTTTTATTCTTGCTTCCAATTGTCCTCAATAGTGAAAATGAATATATAAATAGTACTTCAACAGGGCACACTAGAAGTAAACAGACTATATAAAACTGGAATTGTGTTCAAACATCACATAAGAATGGCCTCGTCAGGAGACTCTTTTTCAGAAATTGAGACCTCACTGAACAACTGAGTAGGTGCCTCCAAGATTACAAGTTTGTCCAAAGCTTCCTTATCAGTTTCGTACAAAGCAGCAAGCCTGGAGTCAATTTGGATGACATCTCTGGTTTGTGATAACCTTTCAAATAGTGGTCTGGCTGTGTTCCAGTGAACAACAGCTGCCGCAGTATTTCCATATTTGTGTGCCAGATCTCCCAGACGTAGCATGCACTGTGCTCGACTGTGATGAATATCCATGCAGGTAAATCCCTCCAGTGCTACTGTGTAGAGAGCGAATGCTGTGTCCTCATCATTGTCTATAATCAACATGTCTCCAGAAAAGAGCAGAGCTTTGTATAGAGCTAATTTGTCTTTTGATCTAGATGAAAAACTCAGATAGACCATTGGCCATCTAGATTGTAGTCCTGTGACTGGCCAGGCCCTAATGTTGGCAAGGTGTTCCAAGCAAAAGGATTGAATAGTTGCATTGATCCCCTGGGCAAAATAGAGGCATTCATGAAATCTCATCTCTGCCAAGTCAAATTTGTGCTCTCTGAGCTCCATAACTGCCCTGACTGCTTTGCACAAAACAATATCACCTGGGAAACCATGAGCATTGTAAACTTCAGTAACTGTGTTCAATCCTCTCCACACATTTTCTCCAGGTTTATTGATTTGAATGTCAATGTATGTAATATTCAGAAGGGCATTCATATGTAGTGAAGCATTCTGGTTCGGAGATGTCATGATGGCTATATGTCTGAACATCCTTTGAGCTTGAGAATATTCTGATTTCAGAAGATGGATCTCAGCCTGCTCTATAATGATGGAATGATCTGTATACCCTCTAGACAAGCCACAGATCTCAAGCATCTTTCTGGCACTAGACAGAAACACCATGCTCTCCTGGTAATTTCCAAGAAATCTGGCACAGACAGCCTGGATATGAAATGCTATTGCACTCTGATGCAAACTCATAGTCATTTCGGCAACCTGTTGTGCCTCTGCAGCAAATAGTTGTGCAGTAGAATATTCACCAATGGCAGACTTGTAATCAGCCATACATATCAAAACACCACACTGCAGTGCACTGTTTCCAGATGATTTAGCTAATTCTTGGGCCCTACAGATAAATTGCAGAGCACGAGGTAGATCTGCTTGATAAGAGCAAAATCTTGAGGCCCCAAGATAGAATTTGCCTGGTGCCACCATAATAAGACAAATTATAATTTGAAGAAAAAGGGCACATACACTCAGGAACAGGATTAGTGACTTGCTTGAAGTGAGATATTCCTTGAACTATCAACTCTTCTATCCACTGTGTCTGGTGATAATAGTCCCGTGATTCCAGAACTTCAGTCAGAAAATGTGTCTTCAGCTGAAGATCCAAAGTCTCAGCCAAAATATGCTGGATTTGATCCATGAGTGGAGTTATACCACGATCAGTTGTTTGGTAGAAAGAGTTCATGGTTAATATACAGTGCATGGTGTCTTCAACATTTGAATTTCTCACCATTCTTAACCCTTGTTGCAATACTTCCTGCAAATTTCCAAGGTTTGTGGTGATTTGGGTGACTACATAATGTAGTTGCTCATTGCTATTATTATATCTTGTATACATCTTCAAAAGTGCATGGAAATACTTGCAGAGAGAATCAACCAGGAGAGGAGGTGGAGGTAGAAAGTGTTGGACATGTTCTCTGACAGGCACCAGTACTAGAAGACGTTTGTTGCTGTCCTGATATGCCAATGAAGTTGCGAGTAACACTGTTTTGCAGCTTCGAATATTGGCAATAGGAACTCTACTTTGTACTAGCTCAGCATCTGAGAGTCCATTGGGAAGAATTGAGAGTAGGCTCAACAATTCCTTGCTCTCAGATGTGAGTCGAGGACTTGAAAGGGAAAGACTAATTGATATATCCAAATTTGACTTTCGGTCATAGCCTACAGAAAGAACTGATGTTTTCTCTGTTGGCCATCGATTCACAACATGTTCTAGGCCTTCATAATTGACCAAATGGGAGATGAGATCCACAGCTAAAGGCATATTATCGGTGAAGCTAAGGAGTTGGTTCAAGTCCCCAATTGCATAGGCATTATCTGTAATCTCCAGGAAGGTTTGTTGTGCAGCGGTATCAGACAGAGGTTGGAGAGGGGGTAAAAATGGATGTGTCCATTGCACTTTTGCTGGTCGCTCTGCTCCTCGCATTGTCACCTATTATATGTTAGAGATGTAAACTGGAAATAGCATTATACACACTATAAGTCCGAGATGTTTGATTTCTGTAAGGAGGGAAAGAAACTCTTCAACCTCACCCCGAGACTGAATGGGTTCCCACACAGTCTCCAGATTATCTAGAATCAACAAGCAAGATGGGCTCCTTGAGAAATACTGGATAACAAGTTTTGTTAGATCCTTTCCAGGGTTCAATTCAAGATGTAGCCCAATGAGTGCAGCCAGTTCAATCCTTGTGGTTGCTGCCTCTGCACTCACAAAGAACCTGTCTTTGAACTTGACTGAAGTCTCAGGGTTGTGTAACACTGCTCGTGCAAGGCTTGTCTTGCCCATACCACCCCCTCCAAGAATTGCTATTCTGGGTGACTGTTGATCAAGCATCTTCATAATAATTGCCACCTCAGTTTCACGGCCATGAAAGATCTTGGGTTTTGAGGGCAACAATGAAAATGATTTTGAACTTGATAAAGCCTAAGTAGGGCAATTGATGATAAGACTGCCTTCTACCTGCTATTCAGTTCATTGACACCCAAGTGTACCTATAAACGATTGGTTGGATATATGAGAGGTTGATTGTTTGCATACTGATGACCCATCTGTTGTTGTATTGGTCTCAGACATAGCTGAGATCATTTCCAGTAATTCCTTGTGCTTGGCTTCAACTATTTTTTTGATCTCTTGGATGTCCTTGAGGACTGCACCACTAGTGCCAACCTGAAGTATGTGTTCAATTCAACCTCTTCACAAAGACAAAGAACAGTAGGACCCACTTGAAGATTTTCTTAGCTTCATTCAGTTCTGCATGGCAGTCTTTAACCAGCTTATTCATTTCAATATGACGGAAAAGCTGCTTCAACTTGTTCCCATCTTGCTGTGCTTCCATATATATGTATATCTTTTGAAGAGTCCTGGCAGGAAATTTGTCAAAGCAGACCATGATTGGGTAAACCCCATGTACTTCATAAATTCCGCAGCATGCTCTGTCAATGCAGGTGACAGGGACCCTGTAGCTTCAGACTTGATATGAAGGTCAATAATTACAAACAGCACTTGATGAATATTCTCCAACAGTTCAGCACATTCCTTTTTATTTTGCTTCACATTCTACCACATTATGGTGAGTCATAAACATTTGCCCCTAGAAGCTTCAGTATATACCTGAACTAGCTTGAGCAAGGATGCAATAATGTTTGAAATCGGTTGCATAAATGGTGGAGCAAATGCCTCATTGAGCTCTTTCAGAAGTGTGACTACAGGGGTCAAACAGGCTTTGAGGTTCTCAAGACGAAGTTCAGTAACAGTGGGTTGGTGAGGCATCGTGGTGGAGCTGGTCAAGTTAACATAGGGCCCAGTTGTTCATATAAGCTATCCATGCAGATCTCCGGAGTCTAAGTAGTAATTATACCAATTCAGGACTGTCCCTGGCTTGCTATCTCCTCTTTTATGCACTTAGCACCTTTATAGTTCCCTCCAAGCTTACTGTCAGACAGAATGGAAAGATAAAGAGAGCGAGGCACAGTGAAACAGTGTATGCAGAGAACTTTTCAAATTTTACCAAATAGATGTGCTTCGAAACTGCCCTCGGGCCAGTACGTGTTGGGTTTTATGGTTTTGAATAGAAGGCGGCCTATACACACATACTTAAACGCTAACTCACCCACCACGTACTTATACCTTCCAATGCAAACCGGATTCAGAACATGCATGTAACTTTTCTTGGACTATCGATAGCTTCATTGTTCCCGTTGAAATCATTAACGACCATGTCTAGACTTTTGCTGTTCCGATGTTCATTCTTTTTGCCGGATGCAGATACTTAACTTGCCGATCCGAATCCCAAGTGCTTGGTAGAGCTCCCAGCGACGAGTTCAAGTTGATGAAAAAGTCGCAAGCGGATTCCGGGTGCGTTCGGACTCCACATAAGTATGATTGAAAGTATGGCTTTTGATCCAGAATCCTGATTCTACAAATCTCTGTATATGATAATGTATGCCCCAACCGAAATTGAAAAACAATGCAACCAATCCAACTCGGCAAAGCAAGGCAACATGAGGAACACGAGGAAGACACCAGGAGAGACATGGAACTTAGAGTAAAGGTGGCTTGAGCATCCCGGAAAACTTGAATGTAAGGAACTGAACTGAATCGGAATGAAGGCTTACTTGAACTGCAAGTCTGCAACCTGGCAAATCCAGCGGTTCAATGGCTACCAGTCTTGAGGTGGGATAGTATCAACCTCTGTGGACCTTGGCGATTACCCTCTAAATATATTTGTACGCTGTCAGGATCGTTTCGACGGTAAAGCGAGTTTGACTCCTGTCAGAGGTATTGGATATATCCTTGATATATCCGTATTTTTCTTGGTTCCTTTTGTTTTTATTTTTCGTCTTTTGGGAGGTCAGACGACAGATCTGGCTGCGGGCGGAGGGAAGAGAACAGGTTTGGGACGGGCGTCAGTAGAATGGAACAAGGTCGGTTTTATCGCCTAGGTCGCATAAACCCTCCGACTCGGAGGCGCTGCAACTGCACCACGAGTCACGCCGCCGACAAGGTTTACCCGACAACTGGAGCATTGAAATTCAATTGGACTGTGTGCTAATGTGTTCTGCTCTGCGTATCGGTATCCAGAAATAATGAAAGCATGAAAGCAAACTCGAAGAAAAACTTGTACTCTTCGCCCCTTCCGCTACTCTACCCAGATCGCTCGACACAGGTGCGCCTACGTCCCCGCCATCCCACTAACGCCCACCGTATCGCGGATCCGCGCGACCTCGCTCGCGGTGAGCGTATTCTTGCTGGCACGGAGGAAGTCCTCCCATGCGCGCGCGGCGTCGGGGGCGGAGGGGAAGGATGAACTGTGAAATGAATAATCAGTACGAGTGTGGTCGAGCGGAGGCGAAAAGCAAAAGTAAAGCGCAATTGAAAAGACGGGGCCACGTGACGAGGATGAAGAGGAAAGAAAACGGACGGGGAGCAATGATAAGGCGGGGAAGAACGAAGGGAGCGGGAGAGGCACGAGGGGCGTGACTTGGCGCGAGCGAGAGCGGAGATTGGGCGAAGAGGGAGGGGAGAAGTCTACAGGGAGAAGAGGGGAGGGATACGAGACACGAGACGGAACGGAAAGTGGAGAGGCGGATGGGAAAGCCAGAGGCGGCAGAGGGGCGGCGGAGGGGGAGGACGAGGAGGAAGTGGCAGGAAGGGGACGGAGGGCGAGTATCTCCGTCCGTGCCTTTTCTTCCCCGACCTGTCCTTCCTCCCCTACCTCGCCCACCTCTACCACCTCGGTCTCGACCCGTCCGTCCTTCGTCCCCTTCGTCGCAGAGCGTCCCTACGCGCCGTGCCCCTCTCCGTCCCCTCCCCTCCGTCACCCGAATAGAGGTACGAGTACTCTGACCTCGCTCGCGCTTCCCCCACGCGTCGCATTGTCGCCGTCCCCTGCTGCTCCCCGTTCTGTCCCCGCCCCTCCTCTTGCCCGTTCGTCCGCTTCCGCCCCTCCGACCCCTTGGGATACGGGGCCGGGACGGGGAGGGCGACGCGACAAAGAACGGACGAGAGGACGGGATACGACAACCAGAGCACTCGAGCGCAGAGATTCGGTACGAGGAGCAGGGAGGTAGGGGACACGGCCACGGGGATGAGAGGGAAGAAAGGCGAGAGCATAGAGTAGGAGGATTGGGACGTCAGGGCAAGACGGAGACGAAGAGGAGTGTGCAGACACTCTGTACGAGTGTGGGCGACAACGCACTCGAGCGACGCCACCGACGCAGACCACACCACCACTCCGCACCATGCCACGTCACTGCTTCACGCCACCACGTCACCCCGCCACGCCGACACCCGCCCTCCGGCCCATCACACCGCCTGTCGACTCAAAACGAGCTCGGAGGCAAAGACAAAAGCTCACAGCCGCCGCGACGGAGCAACGCAGCCTCCGGGACTAAGGAAAGGACGAAGAAAGCCCGCAGCACCTCACCCTCCCCCCTAAAAAGCCCGAATGTAGCGTCCGCAAGCTCGTCGCACACGACCCCTCCGCCACGCCGACGCCGACGCCGCATACCACCCCGCACCACATCCACAACGCGCCGAAAAGGAACAGGAGGGAAGATACGCACTTCAAAAACTCCAGCAACGCCTTCCAAAACTCCGGCTCGGCCAGCTTGGCGTGGTATGTGCTGATCTCCTCGCTCGGTAGGCCGGCGTGGTCCGCGTCCGCGTCGAGGGTGAGAGTGATGTCGCGCGCAGTGGTGAGGGTTATGTCGGTTGTCTGAGGAGGCATCAGCGTCGGTGGCACGTCTGAAACACGCAGGAGGAAGAAAGGGTTATATGGGGCCACGCGGAGCATCCCCACCGATCGCATTTAGCAGAGGCTGCCCGCTGCAAGGGGAGCGAACGGTACACGCGGAGCGAACGCGGTGTGTGAAGAAGAAAAAGAGAAGACTCACACTCGCGCCAGGCGACGTTGAAGGCGACTCGGCGGGCGAAAGCACCACCGACGGGATGCGCGTGTGGCGGCGCGGGTGGGCGGCGGCCTCTGCGGCGGATTTAACTGGGCGGTCGGTGGGGCCGCCGGGGGTGAGGTTGCTGGGAGCGTCGGTCATCGTGATATCCGTGTCGGTCGTAGTTGGAGTTGGAGCGGGTGCCGGTGTGGGTTTTAATACGAGGTTGATAGTGTCTCCGTCGCTAATCGGGTACTCCTTGACTAATTTCGCGTCCGCCAAAGCCTTTCCTTTGAGTAAGAGTCTCTGCGCAGCGACGGGCGGGCCGTTCGGCGATGATTCGAGGCGTTGTTTGAGCGCGAGGATGGAGTCGGCGGGGTCGACGTCGGAAAGGGTGTAGGATGCGGGTGGCTTGAGGGATTTGAAGGTGAGTGTTATGCCACTACTGCTTGCGCTACCGCTGGTCGATGCGCCTGAAGTAGACGCTGAACGGCGCGGTGGCGTTGGTACAGATATCTGATCACCATCGTCATCGTCAGTCGTACACCCTTCCACGATCGATTCAAAAGATACAGACTTGGAGAATAGGAACCTTCTTGAGACTATTCTGTGGCGGCTGCTGGTATTCGTTTGTGTAGATGATTGGTTGTGCGGTGAGAGTGTTAAGGTAGACGCGAAGGAACGCGACTTCCGCCTGGTCTGCCATTTCGAAAGCTGTGGCGATTGCCTATTTGGGCGAGGGCGACACGCGAACAAACAAATGCCGTTTCTTCTTCTCTGCAACCATTCAGATTGCGTTCACAACTGTTGCGAGGCCGGCAGGACGCATCTTGGGCAATGTTCATCTGGATGACTCCCGCTGTGCTCACTCTCCAACTTACGACAACTTGTGCACTGTGCCCCGGAAGTTGCCGAACGAACACGGTCCGCACGGACCGGAAAAAGGAAAAAATAGAAAACCGGGATGCTCCGCGCCCACCGACGTTCGATGCGCAGTGTTTCCGGATGTCTCTCTAGTTGTTCTTGTCTGTCTTCCCCGTAGCTATGAAAATCTTTTTCCTCGTCCGATAGGAGCGCCCTACTCCGCTTCAAGCGCAACGCACGCCGATACCGGACTTCACGCTGGACTTCGAACGAGGCTCTGCAAACTTGGAAGCACCCGAGCGGCGCTGCGCATCGTAATTCAACAGGCCCCATTGGCCCTATTTCGCCCGACTCACGCGATCTCACGTCGACCGTCGTGCCAGTTCTCACTTCAAACAAATGAACTCAAGCGCTTCAGTTCTATCTCCATCCAAGCGAACCCAACTCGTCCGGACCGAACTGTGCTTTCTGCAATGTTCCGCGGCCCCCTCTCGCTGAACAGCGCGCCGCCCGTGTCCATCACCCGTTTCATTCTCCGCTTTCTATTTCCCATCAACATTCCTGCCAGCGACTCGACTTTACGCCATTGTTTAGCTCCGGCCTGCGTGCTGTGAGTCTGGTAATCAGATCATCACATCAGCTTCCTCATCTCTCATCTCTTTCTATCCCATTCTTCACCTTTCTTGTGTGTAAAAAAGCTGTAAAGCCGAGGCGTCACGTTTTCTGGGCCACACACACAGTCGATGGATGAAAGACAGCATGCTAGCGCTTTACATGCTTTATTGAACCTCCGTCCAGCGAAAAGGAGATAAAGGACAACGTAGGTCCGGGAACCTTCGGCCGAGCTCATGAACGTACCGAGATCCGATGCTGGCCTCACAATTGCTTCACTGGAGACACCCTCCTTGCGAAAGTCTTTTGGTTCCTTCCCCGTCTTGCAGCGCCTGCCAGTGCACTGCACACTTCCGCGGGGTCAGTTTGAGGACTCCATTTCTCTGCGTCAAGTGGGACGCTCACGACTCGGAGACGCATCACGCAACACGCACTGCTCGTCCGCGGGCCTGGGCTTAGTCTACGAAAGTATACGTGGCTCACTTTAGCATTTATGGTGCGCCTCCGAATTCGATGCCGACCCGTACTGATACCAGAATTTCCAGTTAAGCTCGGGTGGAACGAGCAACCGCCTGGACCTGTTCGCCGAAAAATCTCAAGAGATTCGCTGTCTCATCGTGGCCCGCTTCCTCCATTCGGTCTCTCAACTGGCATGAATCTGTCTCGTCGGCGCATTGGGCCGTACCCCATCGTCAGCACGGCGTCTCGCTCTCATACGGCACTTGTTCGAGAGTCTGCATCTATGTAACACTGTTTTCCGCGGGAACGTTGCTCTTGGTCTTCTATCTTCAATCTCCCTGTGCCTCGTCGTTCTAAACCCCGACGCCGTCTTGAGTCTCGGGCCTCCCTTTGTTGAATTTGATTTCGTTTCGGCTTTTCCGAATTCACACGGCTGTTTTCTTGTTCCCAATAGTAATTACTACGTGAATGGTGTCATAACCAGCTACACCCGCCGCACTCGCCCATCGCGCGTCGCATCAAAAATCCAACCGAACTAACTTATGCAGCATTCCGCGTTCCGCAAATCCCTTCTCGACGTTTCTTCACCCTGCGGCCCTCCACTGCGGTTGCGGTGACTTCACTTTTGCATTTTGCTTTCCGGTTTTGCATCTTTACCTCGTAGGTCGAAGTTGAAGTCGATATCAGCATTGATTCTGGTGCCGCAGGCAAGATTACCGGCGGTTTATATTCATCCTTCGAAACATTACAGAAGAGTCGTGATTCGTTCCGTCTCAAGCTTGACTATTCCATCTCAAGCTTGGGTGGTGCCCTCTGGAATCTGAATCCGCGTTCCAAGTCGGCCGCGTCCTCGAATCCGATTCGTGACCCTCCTTTCTTTCAAGTTGGCCGTCTCACCTTACAACCTGTATTGCTTGTCACTTACTCCAGTCCAGTTTCGATTCGTCTTGGACCCTTGTCCGAGTTCTATGTGTTCCTGATTCATTAAATGTCGACGTCTTGCGTTCCCCAGTTTGTTGTACCTCTGCATCTCCTTTACCGAGCTACATCCGACCAAGGGACTCGACCATCAACGAATTGAACATTCGATTTAGTTTCGGCTGACCCGCATTCTGCTCTCTTCTTCTGTTTCTTTGCTATCCTCAGGGCGATACTGTCTCGCTCTGATCCGTTGCGATGATTTTATTTGCATTTTGTCTTTGTGCGTTACCAAGCAACTTCAAGCTGCACCGCTGTTCGAACTTTGTAGCACCACTGTTCAGCATTCGCCATGGAATTTCCTCATAATAAAATATTCTCTTATTTTTTGGACTCGGAGCTCTCGAATGTGCTGAATCCCCGTGTTGTCTGACAGTTAACTCTGATCAACTGGATCCGCACTCAGGATCATCGTCCTGCATTGTTGATTTCCTAGCCGTGTGTAAAAAGATGTTGTTAAATTTACTCTCCGCATGTTTTGGCTCTGGATCAGAACTAGAAAGCTCGTGCTACGCCCGTACAGACCTTGCCCTGGAATCAAAATTGTGGATCAAGTTTGAAGTGGAGCGTCGAAGTCTATCTAGAATAACGGGTCAGGTCAGCTTGAACAGGGAACATTGTGGAATGTTCGCCGCGGCGGTTAGTGATTATCAGCTTCAATTATGGGTCTGGGAGAGACCTTGACAGGCAAGGTGACAGCGCGTACCAGTTGGCAGCGGCAAATCAACATGATGTTCAGTACTGTAACCATGGTGATTTCCACCAGAATGATGAATGGACAGCTGCTTCTCGGGCTTGAGCATTGAAGCATGTATTATCCTGAGGCACCTGTATACTCGTTGACCATTAGCCAAGGGAGGTTCGAGCTTCGAATGTTTGTAGTGTTTGTCTACGAAGCACAACCAGTAGTTATTCAATCTTCACCCAGTTGATACTTAGACCAATCTGTTGAACATGCAGAGCAGCAGTTGAGTTCCCATTCACTGACTAGTACAACACTATTAATCTGTTCAACACGTGGCCTTGCAGTGCCAGACCTCCATACATGAGAAGATATCAACACAGCTCTGGAAGACCTATAATCTGAGACAGTGTACTTGATCCCATTTTTCACCATGCCTCGCCAACCCACTGTCACTGAAATTCGTCTCGAAAATCTCACAGCCAGTTTGACTCCTGCAGTCACACTTCTGAGTGAGCTCAATGATGCATTTGCTCCCTCATTTGTTCAGCCAATTTCAAACACACTTGCATCCTTGCTCAAGCTCATTCAGGTAGTGAGGGTTCCAATGAGATATTTTTGTGACTGACTAAATATCGCAGAATGTGAAGCAAAATAAAATGGAATGTGCTGAACTGTTGGAGAACAGTGCTATACACAATTATAGAGCTTTATGTAAAGTCTGAAGCTGCAGGGTCTCTATCACCTGAAATGACAGAACATGTTGGGAAATTCATGAAGTACATGCAGTTTATCCAACCATGAGTTGATTTGACAAATGCCTTGGCAGAACTCTTCATAAGACATACATATACATCGAAGCACAGCAAGATGGGAACAAGTTGAAGCAGCTGTTCCGTAACATCGAAATGAATAAGTTGGTGAAAGACTGCTATACAGAACTGGATGAAGCAAAAAAATTCTTTGATGTAAGACCTGTCATTCCTCATCCATGTCAAGAGGCTGGATTGAACACATAATTTCAGGTTGGCACTAGTGGTACAGTCTTCAAGGACATAGGAGAGATGAAAAAGGCTGCTGAAGCCAAGCACAAGGAATTACTTGAGTTGATCTCAACTATGTCTGAATCTGATACAACAGATGGACTATCAGTATGTGAACAATCAACTTCCTACATATCCAACCAATTATGTATAGGTCCACTTGGGTGCCAATGAATTGAAAAACAGGTAGTGAGCAATCTTATCATCAAGTGCTCTACTCATGTTTGATCAAGCTCAAATTCATTTTCATTGTTACCTGCAAAACCCAAGATCTTTCATGGCCGTGAAACTGAGGTGGAGACTATCTTGGAGATGCTTTGTCAACAGTCACCCCGAATAGCAATTCTTGGAGGAGGTGGAATGGGCAAGACAAGCCTTGCAAGAGCAGTCTTGCACAATCCAGAGACTTCAGCCAAATTTGAAGAGAGATATTTTGTTACTGCAGAGGCAGCAACCACAAGTATTGAACTTGCTGCACTTATTGGGCTTCATATAGGATTGAATCCTGCAAAAGATCTCACAAAACCTATCATCCAGTATTTCTCAAGAAGGTCATCTTGCCTGTTGATTCTGGACAATCTGGAGACAGTATGGGAACCAATTCAGTCTCGGGGTGAAGTTGAAGGGTTTCTTTCCCTTCTTACAGGGATCCAACATCTTAGCTTAATGGTATGTGTAATCTTAGTTCCAATTTCCATCCTAATATAGAATAGATCACCATGCGAGGAACAGAGCGGCCTGCCAAAGTTCAATGGACTCATCCCTTTTTATCACCCCTCCAACCCCTGTCTGATGCTGCAGCACAGCAAACCTTTCTGGATATTACAGATAATGTCTATGCAGTCAAAGACTTGAAGCAACTCCTCAGCTTCACAGACAATATGCCTTTGGCTGTGGATCTCATTTCCCATTTGGTTGACTATGAGGGCCTGGAAAATGTCTTGGGCCGATGGGATACAGAGAAGACATCTATTCTCTCTGTAGGCTATGACCGAAAATCAAATTTGGATGCATCAATTGGCCTCTCTGTCTCAAGTCCTCGACTCTCATCTGAAAGCAAGGAATTATTGAGCCTCCTCTCAATTCTCCCCAATGGACTCTCAGATGCTGAACTTGTGCAAAGCAAACTTCCTATTGCCAATATTCTAAGCTGCAAAGCCATATTACTTGCCACTTCCTTGGCATATCAGAACAGCAACAAACGACTTCTAGTACTGGTGCCTGTCAGACAGTATATCCAACAGTTCCTACCTCCACCTCCTCTCCTGGTCCATTCTCTCTGTGAACATTTCTATGCACTCCTGAAATTGTACCAGAAATATGATGGAGAGCAACTACACTATGTGATTGGCCAAATCACCATGAATCTTGCAAACCTGCAAGAAGTATTGCAACAAGGGTTATGGATGACCAGTAATCCAAATCTTGAAGACACCATCCATTGCATAATATCCTTGAACTCTTTCCACCGAATCACCAATTGTGGTGGAACTTCTCTGATGGATCAAGTTCAGCACATCCTTGCTGACATTTCCGATCCCAAGCTGAAGATACGTTTTCTGGCCGAAGTTCTGCAGTCATCAAGATATTACAACCAGAAATTGTGGATTGAAGAGTTGATAGGTCAAGGAATATCTCACTTCAAACAAGTCACTGACCCATTTCTTGAGTGTAAGTGCCCTTCTTCTTTGAGCCACAATTCCTGATGGTGGCACTAGGCAAATTCTATTTTGGAGCTGCAACATTTTCCAGTTATCAATCAGATTTATCTCGTGCTCTGCAATTTATCTGTAGGGCCCAAGAATCAGCCAAATCATGTGGAGACAGCGAGCTGCTGTGCACTGTTTTTGCTGCGCATAGCTGATTACAAGGTTTTCATTGGTGACTATCACACTGCTCAACTATCTGCTGTAGAGGCACAACAGGTTGCTGAAGTGGCAATGAATTTGAATCAGAGTGCTGGTGCATTTACTGTTCAGGCTAGGTGTGCCAGATCTCTTGGGAATTATCGAAAGAGTGTGATGTATCTGTGTAGTGCCAGAAAAATGCTTGAGATTTGTGGCTTGTCTACAGGGTATACTGATTGCCACATCATGTTACACCAGGCTGAGATCCATCTTTCAAAATCAGAATATTCTCAAGCTCAAAGTATCTTCAGAGATCTGATGTCTCTTGACCAAAATGGTTCAACATATGCAAATGCCCTTCTGAATATTGCATACATTGACATCCAAGTTAATACACCTGCAGAAAATGTGTGGAGAGCATTGAACAAAGCCACTGAGATATTTAGCACTCTTGCTTTCCCAGGTGATATTGTTATATGTAAAGCCATCAGTGCAGATCTAGAGCTCAGAGAGCACAAATTTGACCCAGCAAACATAAAATTTCAACAATGCCTCCATTTTGCCAAAGGGATTCATATTGATATTGAATCCTTTTGCTTGGAACGTCTTGCCAACATCAGGGCCTGGCCAGCCACAGAAATACAGCTCAGGTGGCCTGTGGTCTACCTGAGCTGTTCAGCCAAATCCAAAGAGAAATTGGCTCTTCACAAAGCTCTGTTCTTTCTTGGAGACATATTTATCATGAATAATGATGAAGACACTGCAATCACTCTGTACACAGTAGCACTAGAAGGATTCACCTATATGGATATCCATCAAAGCCGTGCACAGTGTATGCTACGTTTGGGAGATCTTGCATACCAACATGGAAATACTGCTGCAGCTGTTATTCATTGGAAAACAGCCAGGCCACTGTTTGAACAGTCATCACAAGCCAAGGATGTCATCCAAATTGACTCCAGGCTTGCTACTTTGGAAAAGGCTCACAAAGAAGCCTTTGATAAACTTGCAATCTTGGAGGCACCTACTCAACTGTTCAGTGAGGTTTCAATTTCTGAAGAGGACAAGGCTATTTTTGTGTGATGCTGGAAAATAATCTTAGTTTTATGTATCTCATTTACTTCTAGTTTTCCATGTTGAAGTACTATTTATTTTCATTATTGAGGACCATTATAAGCAAGAATAAAAGACAAAAAAGGGGGGGGAAAAATTGGACACCGGTGCACCTAGCCTGTGGATTCAGTTGAAAGCATGGTAAGGATGACATTGGAGCAAAATGTCACAGTAGACAATCTAGTAGCTTAGCTTGTCCTTCTTTTTATGCCTGTTACTAGCAGTTGCCCGTGTCTTCGCCACGGATGAGAACTTGTGGCGATCAGATAATGAAGTAGCACATTTTGAGCTTGAGATTGTAATTGATGAATAACCAAAGCCGCCGCTCGTCGCCAACCTTTGGTTGGCTCCTCGCGGCCTCGTGAACAGAACAGTCTTTCATAGGAAGTGAGCTGAAAATTCAACACACACTTCGAGGTCCCTATCCATCAGCTGAAATGAAATTTCTATCTGTAGCCCAGTGACCAAATGTAAATATCTCAGTTCCGGAAAGTTTGGATCAGTCGGCATCTCGGGCAGCCTCCGTGGGGTCGGAAACAGAGAGGCGTCGGCCGATCACTGCCACAGCCTGCCGGACTGTGTTGATGGTCCGGCCAACTGGTGGCTCACTTCACCAGTGTACCGCATTTGATTTTATCACTCAAAACTTCATCAGAAGTGGGCAATAGCACCGTTAAGTTTGCGAGCCAGGAAGACTCCAATGGCCCTTGTCCAACCCTTGTCTCCGCCGTACTTACGCGAAGTCCTGATTTTGTATGCAACAATTTGATGCCCACCTATAAACATTTGTCGGACTCTGATATCTTCAATGGACCCAGACATGCACATAATTATTGAAGAAAGCATCATCTCAACAGTTGTGTGGAGCAAGGGGAGTTCAACATTCTGGGCCAACCCGACCATTCGTCCAGAAGCTCCCACGGGCCACTTTTAAGCACGTCTATTTCTATATGGACTCCACCTTGCTCCAATTTGTGGTGTCTGGCCACCTGAGCGTTCCCACAGACGCCACTTTTGTCTAGCTAAACCACGGCTTTTCTTATATAGATTAACCTCTGTTCATCTTCAGTCAAAAATCCCGCACAAATCTTGACATCACTTTGCACTCAAGCTACATGAAAGTGCTTGATAATAGGACCCCAGTAATATGTTAGTTTTCCCAAATCCACAGAGATTTGGTCTCAAAATCCGGGCTACAAGTTGGCTATTTTTCATATTTTTGGCAGTAAATGTCAAAAAAGCTGAAAATAGCCAACTTGCAGGGCACTTTGCAGGACTACCATACATGCAATTCAGGTGAATCAACCTATGACTGGGGTCCTCTTTGCACATACTTTCAGGCTGTATTCACCATTTCTTGGTAGGACTTCAGCCCAGAAAATCAATTTTTCAAAATACCACAATTTATTTTACTCACAGCCAACAGTACAGGTAAGGAAGAGGTTCCAGTGTGCAAAAGGCATTGAAATCATCCCAGATTCACCTCAAAATTTTCTTTGAGCTGATTTGATGGGGAACTGAGCCCAACTGACCCTGGCCATTTTGTTTTGCTGCCACTGTATGCCCAATGCACTCACCGACCGGATCACATCGAACATCCGACCGAAGTATTCCACATTCCAGCAAATCTCTTCTCAATGTGTGTTCACCCTGCTGCCTTGTCTCGCTGTGTTTTCGGCAACTTCGCTTCTGTATATTTACCTTGTCGGTCGAAGTTCAAGTCAAGATCTGCATTGATTCTAGTGCTGCAGTCCACGATCACCCCATCCGTCCTTTGAAATATTATGGGTATATGCCAACAGGGGGCGCTGGTCCAAAGAGTCCCGATTCCCTTCGTCTCAAGCTTGGATCTGACTCTGCCTCATCATTCTAAGTCAACCGTGTTTTGAATTTCGTAATCCGATCTGACACACAGACCACCTTTCTTCCAAGTTGGCCATCTTGGCTTCAACTCATACAATTTGTCACTTGTTTCCGAGTCCAGTTTCCATTTGGCTTGGTCCTTGATCTGAGTCCACATTATTGCTCTTCGCTTGGTCTTCAATCTTCCTATGTATTTCTGAATCTTGCTGTCCTGGCTTCCCAACCTTATGGTATCTCTCCATCTCTTTTGAGAAAATATTCATCGATGTTTTTTGGTTTGATTATGCTAAGCTATGTACAAGTGGCTTGAGTATCAATGACATTGAAGATTTGGTTTTGTTTCAGCCAACCCGCATTCGCTGTTTCTGCTTGGTTTCTGCCATCTCTTTCTGGTAGTGCTGGCAAAAATATGATATGAATACAAAAATTTTGTATTGTATCCATGTCTGTATTATATTCATGATCTGTAGCGAGTTGAATTGTATTCATATTCAGCCATTGAATATGAATACAATATAGATATGTCTAAATATATTTTACCTCATTCGGATCTTAGTAACACCCATGGAGTTCATGGACTCCAGAACTGACCTCAACCATACTTGCTTGAGAATGTGGGCAGACTGTTTTCACAGTCGCGAACAGCTACTGAGGAGCATATCACGTAAATTCCCAGTCTGAAAAAGGTGCTTGATGGCAACACTCAGTCCCAAATAGTTGTGGGAATCTAGTGGGTGCTAGGGCTCTGCACCATATGTTGTATGTACCATATATGGTATGTGTTCAAATACAGATATAAGTATGGACACTCTCCGTGATATGTATGGCATGGTACAATCCAAGTATGATCACCTTCCCGAGCCCTATGGTACGGAATGGAACACGTACATACATACACGGGTCAATACAGGTTAGGGACAGCTTTACTGGATACAGCTGAAGGAAATCAACTGGGCTATCGGCTCAGCAAGATCAACGCACTTGCTGTGACCACAAAATCACAGTTCCACTCGAGTCTGACCCGGATTGTGGTCACCAGACACCACCAAATGAGTTTCAGCTTGATATGGCTTGATACAGACCCATCACCTGTAAGGTAGCAGTCATACATATATGGTTAACCCACGTGATTTTAACCATTTCTCGGACTGGGATGGAAAATCTGGCTCAACAGGATTGTCTGAAATGATCAAGCCTACACACTCATGGTCAAAGCTTGAATAAATATGGAGAACTGTAGGAATAGTTCCTCAATGATCCTAAATTGATGGTATTGTAGGCTCCCATCAATTTGGGAACTAGTACTCTATTTCTTAACATAAATTTCTGAAAATATTTGGGAAGACTATTCAAATACAGTTGGGTCAGATTCTGTATTTTACTTCTGAAAGCTGAGAATTGCAGGACCAAACTAGTACTCTATTTCGTAACATAAATCTCTGAAAATATTTGGGAAGACTATTCAAACACTGTTGGGTTGGATTCTGTATTTTACTTCTGAAAGCTGAGAGTTGCAGGACCAAACTAGTACTCTATTTCTTAACATAAATCTCTGAAAATATTTGGGAAGACTATTCAAACGCTGTTGGGTCGGATTCTGTATTTTACTTCTGAAAGCTGAGAGTCACAGCACAATACTGTATGATAGTAATTTGTGTTTACATCCGCACACCACATTAGCTCTGGATATTCTGAACTTAATCTCCACTATGGATTCAAATCATATTGACCTTTCTGACAATATGTAATACTGCCTGCTGCCATACCTTACCTCCATATTCAGCAACAGGCTGGTTTTGGTTTAAACCGTTACATTGCCAATGTAAAAAGGCGGTTTAAACCACGGTTTAAACCTTCCTGCAGGCTTAAATGTGAGGATGGTTTAAACTGTGATGGTTTGATGGTTCAAACCGGTTTAAACCATGATGGTTCAAACCAGTTTAAACCAGAGTTGTTTGACTGACCTTGTTTGATGCAAAATCTCTTACAATGTCAAGCTTTCTGCACTAGATCATGTTGCAAAATATACATAAGGCTAATAGATATTGGCACCTGTGCGCTCTGCCTTTACCTGTCAGGTTAGGATATATGTGTGTAGTAAAGATAGCCCAAAAAACCAAAATTGTAGCCCTCTTCAAGATAAATCTAACTGTATAACAATTATCCTTATCAGATGCTTTGTTGTGTCACAAAAGGCATGAACATTGCATGAATACAAGTCTTTTCAGATATTAAAACCAAATATAACAACCTTGTCTATTGACTCCTGGCCTAGTATCACAAGTGAAACCTTATTCAACCAATCACAAGTGTTAGTATCAGTAACAAAAACCTTACTTCTTCAGCTACCAGTCAATAATGTATTATTGATCTCAGCACAGTTGCTCTAGTCAATAATGTATTGACTTCACAGTTGTCTATTGACCCAAGTCAGCTATTTCATCTATGGCCTGAAGTCAATAATGTATTGACTTTAGGTATTGACTTCAGGTCAGTCATGTAGTCATTGAATGCAGTCAGTCATCTACTAACTCAAGTCAATAGTGTATCGAATCAAGTCAGTAATGTGCTGACTCAAGTCAGTCATCTAATGACTTCAAGTCAGTAATGAATTGACTAGTTTTTGACTTCAGTCAGCAATCATTGAGTCCATGAAATAATGTATTCACTTCAAGTGGTTTATCAACTTCAAGAATCAGTATTGAAGTCAATAAGCTACTGATATATGGTTTTTCTGTGTTCAAAAGTGCTGTGTTTCAAAATTTATTCTGCATTTTGCAAGCCAACCAGGGATTGGATCAAAAAATGTTGGATATGAATGTTGTAGCTCTTGATGAGCTCTACAGGATGAGGTTAGCCATCAGATATATTTCAGGTGACCTTCCTTTTTTGGACATGAACATCTAATTGTCAAAATCCATCTATCTGGCACAATACTTGGATGATCTAACTTCACAGCTGAATGTTCTATATGATTTATGATCCCTCACTCTAATACCGGACTGAAATATGGTGATAAATGGCTGAAATGAAGTCATTGATAACAAGAGTGTTAATACCATCAGCCTTATCTGGATATGGTGTACAACTTTGATTTGGTCTATTTTTAGATGCATTTCCTTTTTTTGTGCTGCCTACATGCATATATCCTAACCTGACAGGTAAAGGCAGAGTGCACAGGTGCCAATATCTATTAGCCTCATGTATATTTTGTAACATGATCTAGTGCAGAAAGCTTGACATTGTAAGAGATTTTGCATCAAACAAGGTCAGTCAAACAACTCTGGTTTAAACTGGTTTGAACCATCATGGTTTAAACCGGTTTGAACCATCAAACCATCACGGTTTAAACCGGTTTAAACCATCAAACCATCACGGTTTAAACCGGTTTGAACCATCAAACCATCACGGTTTAAACCAGTTTGAACCATCAAACCATCATGGTTTAAACCAGTTTGAACCATCAAACCATCACGGTTTAAACCGGCTTGAACCATGGTTTAAACCATCCTCACATTTAAGCCTGCAGGACGGTTTAAACCGCCTTTTACATTGGCAATGTAATGGTTTAAACCAAAACCAGCCTACAGTACCCATATTTCCTCTTTTAAAACCATGTCAAGATTGACCAATGGGCACAGTGCATTTTTGCAGAGCTTGTTGCAGAGAAGGAGACTTTGGCATAAGGCAGTGGCAAATTTGAACACAGTGCAGCAGAGAAAAAAATCAAATGTAAATATTCTGGAGATGGAGGAAGAGGAAGAGATGGATGAGTAATTTACAGCTGTAGCTATTTGGCAAATTTTTTTCAGGGATTTTTTGAAGCTTTTTTGTGGAAAATTGAGGTCAGAAGCAAAGTTCAGACAAAATCTCAATGGCCAGACCTCCATATGCAAAGTTCAGATCAAAATTTGTGGGTTGGCCACCTAGAAAGTTCAGAAAATCTTTTGGATGGGCAATTCAGTATCTGACCTCCAACCTGATAATCCAAGGTCCTAGAGTCACCCATTTTGGTGCATCATGTGGGGCAACCATATATGTATGACCACTACCTTATACGTACAGGTTCTTCAGCATGCATGCCAGGCAAGTCAGAAATAGCTTAAGCAGCAAGCTCAAGATGCAATCTCTGTGCCCCAGTATTTCCAGATTTTTTCACTACCATCTGTCAGTGCTGTCAAAGAGTAAAGTTGATGAGTGTTTGTCACACTGGTGTCACACCACATTCAACAACAACACAGTATGATGTTTCAAGCCAAATTTGGGAAATTCTAAAGAGGCAGATTATCATGAGTATACCTTTACAATGATTTACCATCCAAGAAAAGTCAGGACAATGTGGCATGCAGCCAAAACAACACAAAAAGAGGCAAAATTCAAACTGTGCAACTTATGTAACACAATGTTCAACATGATCAGACCCCAGCACTTACAACCAGACTGCAACATTCCATACTTTTTCATTCAATTCAGCAATCATGTGTCATGCACCTCTGTTGATCATAAATTTTGGTCGGAGTCACATGTCACACAAACCTCTATTGAACCTTCCAGCAGTCATGTGTCACCTAAAGTTGCACAAAACTCTCAAATAGGTGCAAAAAAAGCGAAAATTTCCAGTCAGAATGTTGAAAATTTTTTGGTGTCACACAGAAATCTGGTGGCTACCAAAATGTTGAATTGCTAAGATAGTTCACATGTCACACCCCCATGTTTTGAACAAAAAAGTACAGTAATAAGGTACAAGTTACTAGGTTGTATCATCTGTCCAAGAGGCTAATGAGCACCATAGATAATACTGGCATGTGCTGGGCTTGATGTTTTCATCTCCTGCTAGGCTGTACCTGTCTAATCTGTTGATTAGAGGTGAAGGTACAGCCAAATTTGCCACTGGAATGCTCCCAGATCACACAGCCTGCACTCATAGCTGTATCAAAATTTATTTGAAAGTGCTCAGCCTCATATTGTATCATATTATATCTCCCTTGTATTCCTATTCAGTCAGAAGATCCAAGGCTGTATCATATACATGCATATCTAGATATATCCAAAAGTAAATTTTTCATGTCACATTCTTGGCCAGCACTGCTTGCATTTTACTTGTATGCATTACCAAGCAACTTCAAGCTGCACCAATGTGCACCACTGTTCAAATTTTGGAGGTGCTGTTCTGTGTTTGCTGGGGAAGTTCTGTCATGCTTAGAGCCTGCATGCGCCATCTTATCTAGGCACCTGGAACATGACAAGATAATGTGGACTAGCAATCCGCACTCTGAGATCAAACTCCTCAACCACACACACACACTATCACTTAAAACCTCCTTTTGCTAACATGGAAACTTGTGCAAGTTTGAGGGTGAAGGTCAAGTATTAGACCAAATAGCACTTTTGTTCATTTGAACAATCCAAGGAGAGTTTCCAAGGATAAGAGGCCTTCCATTGTCTTTCAAGAAAAGACGCCTTCCTCTGATTCAAAGTGAATTGATTGGCTTTATATAACGTGGGTGTTCTGAAGAACAACAATAGTTGTTAAGATAAATTTGTTTTGGTCAAACTGCCACAAGAAAATTACAATTCATTCGTGGATCAACCTAAGTCTTTCCATGAGCCCAACCTGTTGACAACACAAGTGCTAACCCTAGCCCCAGTGCCCCAACCCAAAGGTCCACTGCCTAATTCTACTTGTACACTCTCCTTACTACTGCTCAGTCTGGTGACTATAAATATTATAAGAAAAGGTCTGTATGCCCAAGAAACTATGACTCAAATCCCCTGCACAGGTATTGCTATTGGTTTCCCCCAAACATTGGCTGTAATGTGTTCTCCAAATGATTGAGGATCTCCTTGCTGCGGTCTCGAGGAGAGATTTTTAACTCTTCCTGCTCTTGACAATGCTAGCCCTCTGCCTTCCTGCTATCCCTCACTTATTTCTTCTTCGTCACTAGCCTGCTCATTTGCCATGGTAAGCTGGGGTCTCTTCAAGATAACTTGTCCAATCTTGGAAAGTGGTTGAACCAGCAGAACCCTCTGACGTGGTTGATTGGTAACTGCCATGATCAGACAGCTGTGCGTAGCCATGCTGCTGGTGCTGAGTGCTGATGCATTTGACTGCTGTGCTTTCCTCAAGGAGCCCAGACCTGCCCAGGTCCAGCCAATCCCTCATGTGCCTTCCTTGCACATTGCCTCGTGACCTCTGGCATGCATATGTCCTTGTCAAAATTCCACAATACCCTTCGTTATGGAGGCACTCCTGGAACCCATTTGTGTCTTTCCTTAGAGTGCCAATATTATGTTTAATCCTCTTGGTCTGAGTCTAGTGTCAGCCCTTCTGAGTTATAGTAACCTAGGTACTGTCTGGTTATTCAAATAGTACCCTTGATAGTATCAGGCTTTGTGCTTTACCAGCAATGTTACCATGGATATGCTTAGAAACCATTCTAACTATATGACTGGTAGTTATCTGTTTGAGGCTCACGGTGTGAGGGCTCGCTTGGCTCAACCCTCAAATAAGAGACACACTCCATATAACACCAGCACCATGAATGCTGCACACTCTCCTTCACTCGGATGAAGCGACAGGAACTACCTCCCGATAACTTCGACACAACTTCAACAACTTTGCAACTTTGACAACATATTCAAATATAGACACAACATGGCTACGAACGCATCCACACCCTGTTTTATTGCTCGAAAAAGCGCGCCAAAGACCTCACAACGAAGGATGCATGGGAAAAAACCAAGCACAGCGATTCGAGCACAACAATTTGAGTGCAGCGATCTGAGCGCAGCGACCTCGAGCACGGCGGCGTCGAAGCGCGGTGGCATCGAGGAGCAGCGGCATCAAGGAACGGCAGCGTCAAAGAGCGGCGGTGTCAAAGAGCGGAGGCATCGAAGAGCAGCAGCGTCGAAGAGCAGCGGCATCGAGGGACGGCAGTGTCAAGGGACGGTGGCGTCGAGGGGTGGCAGTGTCAAAGCACGGCGACACGTCAAAAATTTAGTGCTGAGGAAAATCCCACGCAAGTATAGAGGGATCAACGACATAGAGATACGGCGGTGTTGAGAAGTGCCAGGTGAGAAGGTGCTAAAGGAAGGGGGAACTGCGATGTGCGCACCAAGTGCCGCAGCGGATGAGAAGCCAAGCGTGAAACTATTAGTAAGGTGGCGAGGCAGGAACGTGCCTAAACACGCACTACGACAAGGATGCGCGTCTCGGCTAACATGTGTCTCGGCTAACATGCGTCTCGGCTAACTTGTGTCTCGGTTAATTCGCATCTCGGCAAAACTCGCGTTTCGGCTAATGCGTGTCTTGGCAAACTCGTATCTTGGCTATTACATGTATCAGGAAACTCGCATTGAAGGACGCGTCGGGAAAGAAAAACGCGACTCTCAGCCAGATCGGGATGGATCTCATCTGACGTATCAGGTGTTCGAAGAGCTGAGAAACCTCGACGACAGAAGGAGAAGAACGGGACACTAGCACATGGGGGCGAGTTTAGGACAAGCCTCAAAAACCCAAGTAGCGGGAAGCAAGGGACGCGAAGAACACGACCTTGAACGCGAACTAAATGCAACAAGGGCATCTGTGACGCGAAATGGAACACTAGACACGCTCCGAGACACGAAGGAACATGTTGAAGGGCAGGAGGAGGAAGCTTGACGAAGTCGAACCTGCGTCGGGAGCTGGGAAAAGCGAGTTCCCGAAGGAGGAGGTAGGTATGCTTCCATGAGGAATGCACAGCCCACCTACTTAGCCGAAAATGTATAAAAGCTCGCTGTCTGTAGACAGAATATCATCTTCTACCACCCATCTTACAATCTAAGCTCCCCTCCTAGCAAAAGTGACTGCTAGTAGAGGCAGTCTATCTTCGCCCACGCTATCTCGCCACAGAGGATAGTTTGGCTACCATTGTAAAAAGAAGACCCACGAGCAAGGAAGGCAACTCGACCTCGTGGCAGGGGGATTTACTCTCAACAAGTTCGACACGACCCCCAGACCAGAAAAAGGCACCAGACGGATATAGAGGAGGTGCCAGCGAATGGCCAGTCATCACAGCGTGTAACTGTTCCGCATTCCCTTTCAACTTTGACCTCAACAATTTTGTATTCAGGAGATGGTAGCTAGGAAGGGGAATACTCGAACCTGAGTGAGTATTAAACACGATGCTACCAAGGAGCCTGTGCTTCGTACGCTTTACGCGTCATGCCACAAACGAGGAGCATACAAAGATATTGAAGATGGAAAACCTTATTACCCGGGGCAACCTCGACTGCTTGTCATACCCTTGCATTTGCAGACTCCCACTCCTTTGACGCAGATTGTATAGAGGAAAGAGAGATAGAAAAGGATTGACGGAAGGTGGAATAGCTTGGGAGGCGCAACCAATGCTAGGAAGTGCACTGTGAAGGTCGCCGCGACGAACGACACATCGACCATAATATAACTCGTTCACAAAAGCATTCAACTCCAACATCGACTCAGAAACAGCTTGCCTTCTAAACACCAGTCGAGCTTCACATATACTCAGCCTCGACAGGATATCCAGCCAGCACAAAGCTCCCCTAGAGGACGAGCAAGAGTACCTACCCTTGTCAAATTGTGAAATTATCACATGACAAACAGGGAAAGCACAGTCAACATCACAACAGTAACCCTTCTTATCAAGGAGAGTGCATGCAAGGAAAGTGCCAACTTACAAAATTTCCTGTGTTTATTTGCACAGCTTATCAGCGCTAGCCAGATGAGATAATAGCAGAGGTTTATTCATGTTGATATTTCAAAAAACCCTTTAGTCTGGGACATGAGGTTGAGACGAGGAATACAGAAGGCAACAGGGCAGCTGTGCTGCAGTGGCTCAATCCTCATAAGCTCAAGGAGGTAGCACCAGACTATTGGATATTAAGAAGCATGTTTGATACATATCTTCAAGACATTAGAAGGATATATTTAATATAGGTTTGACAGTTAGATCAAAGGTTGATTGGAACATGTGTTATGTTGACAGAATGCTCCTGTAGTACATATGGTCTTTTTGCAATCCTCATGTATTAGTATATTTAGTTATAGAGTTCACACAGTTCATACTACAGTATTTAAGTAGTAGTATTATTCTGTAGTAGCTAGCCTTGAATTCTTGTTCATACATGAGTCTTTAGTATCACACCACCCAATCCTTGAGTCTTAGCTACTCTTGGACATGAGAATGAGGCATGGACATGACAAGTTTCTTATCATAAAAATTTCCCTTATCTGGGTGGGCTCTGAGCTCTCAAATGTACCGAGTCCCTGCATTGTTTGACAGTTATATAGTTGACTCTGACCAACTGAATCCAGTCTGGATCATCAACATGCATCCCTAGTTTCCTAGGTGTCTGTGTATAGCAGTGTTGTTAAGTTTACTCTCTGCATGGTTTGGTTCTGGATCAGAACAGTGTGTACTAGCAGACAACAGCAAATCATCCGGAAGTTCAGGACTGTAACTGGGGTGATTTCCACCAGAATGATGAATGAACAGCTGCTTCTCAGGCTTGAGCATTGAAGTAGATATTATCTTGAGCTATCTAGTTAACTATTAACCAAGGGAACTATGAGCTTCAAATGTTTCCAATATCTGACTATGAGGAACAATAGTCAGTAGCTAATCAATCTCCACCAGTTGATACTTGGACTAATCTGTTGAACATATAGAGTGGCAGGTGATTTCTCACTCACTGCTTAGTGCTCCAATGCTAATCTGTTTAACATGAAGTTCAGCAGTACACTATTGCAGTCATGATCATGATCATGTGTGGAGGCTAAACATTTTGTTTCCTATTTCATAACTGGAGTGAAATAAATATATAAATAGTGTTTCAATATAGAGAGTCAGAAGTAAACAAAATACATAAAACTGTAATCATTTTGAAACATTACACAAGAATGGCCTTGGGTGAATCCTTTCAGAAATTGAAACCTCACTGAACAACTAGGTAAGTGCAAAAATTGCAAGTTTATCCAAGGCTTTCCCTATGAGCCTTTTTCAAAGCACCAAGCCTCAAGTCAATTTTGATAACATCTTTGGCTTGTGATGATTGCTCAAATAGTGGTCTGGCTGCATTCCAGTGGAGAACAGCAGCAGCAGTATTCCCATGTTTGTGTGCCAGATCTCCCAGACGTAACATGCACTGTGCACGGCTTTGATGCACATCCATGCAGGTGAATCCTTCCAGTGCTACTGTATATAAATTGAATGCAGTGTCTTCATCACTATTGGTGATAAATATGTCTCCAAGAAAGAGCAGAGCTTTGTGAAGAGCTAATTTATCTTTTGATCTGGCTGAAAAGCTTAGGTAGACCATTGGCCACCTGGATTGTGGTCCAGTTGCTGGCCAGGCTGTGATATCAGCAAGGCGCTCCAAGCAAAGAGCCTCAATAGAAGCATTGAGCCCATGTGCAAAGTGAAGGCATTTGTGAAAGTTCATGTCTGCTAAGTCAAATTTGTGCTCTCTGAGCTCTAGATCTGCTGTGACTGCTTTGCATAATACAATATCCTCAGGGCAACCAAGAGTGCTAAAGATTTCAGCAGCTCTGTTCAACCCTCTCAAAACAATTTCTGCAGGAGTATTCACTAGACTATCAATGTATGAGATATTTAGAACAGCAGTTGCATAGACTGGAGCATTTTGCTTGAGGGATGTCATATTGGCCACATTTCTGTAGAGACTTTGAGCATGAAAATATTCTGATTTGGATAGATGGATCTCGGCCTGGTTTATTGTGATAACATGATCTGAATATCCCCTAGACAAGCCACAAATCTCAAGCAGTTTTTCGTGTTCTACACAGATATGTTATACTCTCCTGGTAATTCCCCATATATCTGGCACAGACAGCCTGGACAGAAAGGGCCCTGGCACTCTGATCCAAATTCATTGCCATGTCTGCAATCTGTTGTGCCTCTGTGGCAAATAATTGGGCAGTGGAATAATCACCAATAATAAGCTTGTACTGAGCCTTATGTATCAAAACACTGCACCACTGGTCAGTGTCTCCAGATGATTCAGCCAATTCTTGGGCTCTACAGATAAATGGCAGAGCACGAGGCAAATCTGAGTGATAACAGTAAAAATATGAAGCTCCCAGATAGAATTTAGCTGGTACAACCACAATCAGACAAACTGTGGCTCAAAGGAAGAGGAGACTTACATTCAAGACCAGGGTCAGTGATTTGTTTGAAGTAAGATATTGCTTGAGCTATCAACTCTTCTATCCACTGTTTTTGGTGATAATATCCCTGTGATCTCAGAACTTCATTTAGAAAATAGATCTTGAGCTGGAAATCTGAAATCTTGGCCAAGCTATGTGGAATTTGGTCCATCAAAGAATTTACCCCACAGTCAGTGAGTCGGTAGAAGCAGTTCAAGGATATGACACAGTGGATGGTGTCCTTGAGATTTGAATTACTGGTCATCCATAACCCTCGTTGCAACACTTCTTGTAGATTTCCAAGATTCATGGCAATTTGGCTGACCACATGATGTTGTTGCTCTCCAGTATATTTCCTGTACAGCTTCAAAAGTGCATGGAAGTGTTTGAAGAGAGAATCAATCAGGGGGGAATGTGGAGGTAGAAACTGTTGGATATGCTCTCTCACAGGGACCAGTACAAGAAGTCGTTTGTTGCTGCTCTGATGTGCCAAGGAAGTTGCCAGCAATGCTGCTTTGCAGCTTAGAATATTGGGAATGGGAAGTTTACTTTGCACTAGCTCAGTATCTGAAAGTCCATTGGGGAGAATTGAGAGGAGACTCAATAACTCTTTGCTTTCAGAAGTGAGTCGAGGACTTGAGAGTGAGAGGCCAATTGATGCATCCAAATTTGACTTTCGATCATGGCCTACAGAGAGGATTGATGTTTTCTCTGCCTCCCATCGACCCAAGACATTTTCCAACCCCTCATAGTCAACCAAATGGGAAATAAGATCTACAGCCAAAGGCATATTGTCTGTGAAGCTGAGGAGTTGCTTCAAGTCCTCAATTGGATAGCTATTATCTGTAATATCCATGAAAGTTTGGTGTGCAGCAGCATCAGACAGAGGCTGGAGGGGCAACAAAAAGGGATGAGTCCATTGAACTTTGGCAGGCCGCTCAGCTCCTCGCATGGTGATCTATTATATGTCAGAATGAAAATTTAGAATTAAGACTACACATACTATCAATCCAAGATATTTGACTTCTGTCAGAAGAGAAAGAAACTCTTCAACTTTGCCCCGAGACTGAAGAGGTTCCCATACTGTCTCTAGATTGTCGAGAATCAACAGGCAAGATGGCTTTCTTGAGATAAACTGAATAACAGGTTTTGTTAGATCCTTTCCAGGATTCAATCCTATGTGTAGCCCCCACAAGTGCAGCCAGTTCAACACTTGTGGTTGCTGCCTCTGCACTAACAAAGTATCTTTCTTCAAATTTGGCTGAAGTTTCTGGATTGTGCAAGACTGCTCGTGCAAGACTTGTCTTACCCATTCCACCTCCTCCAAGAATTGCTATTCTGGGTGACTGTTGACCCAGCATCTTCATAATAATCTCCACCTCAGTTTCACGACCATGAAAGATCTTGGGTTTTGAAGGCAACAATGAAAATGAACTTGAACTTCATGATGACATTAGTAGAGGTGAGGGTGATAAGACTGCTTTCTACCTGTTTTTTAATTCATTGGCACCCAAGCAGACCTATACAGCATTGGTTAGATATGTAGAAGTTGATTGTTCACTTACCAATGAGCCATCTGTTGTTGTATTGGTTTCAGACAAGGTTGAGATCAATGCAAGTAATTCCTTATGCTTGGTTTCAGCAGCTTTTTCCATCTCTTTTACTTCCTTGAACATTGCACCACTAGCATTGACCTGAAATCATGTGTTCAAGCTCTTGACAAAGCTGAGGGATGGTAGGTCCTACCTCAAAGATTTTCTTGGCTTCATCGAGTTCTGCATAGCAGTCTTGCACCATGTTGTTCATTTCAATGTTACGGAAAAGCTTGAACTTGGTTTTTTGCTGCACTTCAATGTACATGTATATCCTGTGAAGAGTTCTGTGAAGGAATTTGTCAAAGCGGATCACCATTACATAAACCTCATGTACCTCATGAATTTCCCAACATGCTCTGTCATTGCAGGTGATAGAGATCCTACAGCTTCAGACTTGATATGGAGATCAATAATTGTATACAGCACTCCATGGACATTCTCCAACAGCTCAACACATTCTTTTTTATTTTGCTTCACATTCTGGCATATTTTGTGAGCCACAATCATTTTATTGGACACATCAATACCTGAACCAGCTTGAGCAAAGATGAAACAGTGCTTGAAATCATTTGGATAAAGGGGGGAGCAAATGCATCATTGAGCTCATTCAGAAGTGTTACTGCAGGGGTCAGACAGGCTGTGAGGCTCTTAAGTCGAATTTCAGTGACAGTGGGTTGGTGAGGCATGGTGAAGGATGGGATCAAGCTTGCCTACTGTGCTGAATTATAAATCTTCTACAGCTGTGGTGACATTTTTCTACATATGAATCTGGCACTGCTAGGCTTGGTGTTCAACAGATTAGTGTCGATACAGTGCTACTGAACAAATCCCAAGCCAACTGCCATTCTGTGTGTTCAACAGATTGGTCTAAATATCAACTCGGTGAAGATTGATTCATTTTTTTGTGTGTTGCCAAGCAAGAACTGGGAGTTCTGGAGCACGCTAGAGGTTGATGGAATGGCAGAAGATATCAATGATTCGAATTTTGATAAGCTCATTCTGCTGCTGGCTAGTCAGCTATCAGGTGCCCTAGGATAACAAGCACTTGAATGCTAGAGCTGGTTAGACAGCTGTTCGTGAGTTTCCCTTTCTATGGACTCAGGGAAATCCCCACGCTACTGTACTGAACACATTTGCCCGGGTCAAATTGTCAACAGTTGAGTACTTCTGTGTGCTAATCCTATTCAGACACTTTCGGAGCCAATCAGTGCCGAGAGTAAACTTAGCTATTACACAGACGCCAAGGAGATGTGAGTGAGAACGACCAGGCATGCATGAAGATGATCCGGGGGGACTTGGCAGATTCGAGAGCACCGAGTCCACTGAGAGATAAGAGCAATTTTTATCATGGGGAACTTCCACGGGGACCGGTGGCACTAGAATTCATAAAGTTCAAACAATGGCGCTGATTTGGCTTTGACTCTATGTTGCAAAACTTCATGGCAATTTCCTCTTAGTCACACTTCAGAATACTTGTCGTCTCGGCGTAAGTCTTGAATGAATGAGGTTCTTGGTTTCAAAAATTCACGACAGATTATGAACGCACTCTGGGAGCTTGATTTTCCTGAAAAGTCGACTGCGCCTCGTTCCTCATTTCCAAGCCGATAATTCTCGAATGCCTCGATATGTTCTACTGTCTCCTGCGATGAGAGCGCGCACGCCGCAAGCAGTTCAGTGAGCCCTGCACAAACCCAACAAACCCAAACGCCGTGAAGCAGTGGCCACTCACTTTGCTGAGGAACTCGATAACACAAAAAAGAAGCGGCAATATGCTCCTACCACGCCGGAATCGAGATCCGGTGAGCCAACCTGATTTTTATCGGAGCATCCTCAAGCGCTCTCAATCCGACGGTCATTGATAGTCGCCGTGGTTGGTACGATATGTCAAGAGTTAAACTGTTCATGTTCGCGACCAATGTACAGCGGCTACATACATATGATCCACGCCGCATGCGATGCGATTCAAGTACTATCCTAGAATCGGCCAAGACGAAGATTTCAAGTCTGTATCATTGATTGCCAGCTCGACGCCACATGACACAGATTGCTTTGAGATAGTCATCTCCACAGCGGCTGAATACCAATCCACAGATGCCGAATAAACCCAGAGAATTTGATGTGTGCTCTACGTCCCCGCGATCTCAGACGAAGCGGGGAAGCAAACGAGGGTGTGCACGAGGAGCGGAAGGAGGGAAGGCGAAGAGGATAGGGACGAGGCCAACCGCCAGAATAGCGCAGAGACTCGAGGCGAATGTAGTGCGGAGTTCCGTCCTCGCCTTGGTCCTCCCCCTTCGGGCCTCGCTCTCCCCCTTTGGTTCCGCTCCTCTTGGTCCTCTCCACTTCCTTGCCCATTCGTACTCGGGGGACAAGGCGGACGCAAAACGAGGCGGGCACGAAGCCACGTCACCCTTCACTCCACACGAATATGCCACCATGCCACATCATCGCACGACACCACTTCGCAGCCCGCCGCTACCCAGCACTCCGTCCCACCACAAAGCAAAAATTCGGGGGCTACGCGGCCTCATTCATTCTGAAAAAACAAAACAAAAAGAAAGAAACAAAACGGAGGCGGGGATCCTCCGCGACGAGCAACGCAGCTTTTTCGCGACGTAACGCAGGTTCCAGACTTCCCCTCTACCAAAAAAGCTGCGACGCAACCCCACGAGCAAGAAGACGCTCGACGCCACACAGGGCAGCCTCCACACAACAAAGCCCGAAACCGGAGGAGACGAAGCAAGCACGGCACTTCTGCGACAAAAAAGGCTTGGCGCCACGCCCCTCCCCCACAAAAAGTTCGAAGACAACGAATACGAAAAACGAAGCGGAGTCGGTACACACTTCAAAAACTCCAGCAACGCCCTCCAAAACTCCGGCTCCGCGAGTTTCGCATGGTACGTGCTGATCTCTTCGCTCGGTAGGCCGGCGTGGTCCGCGTCGGCGTCGAGGGTGAGAATGATGTCGCACGCGGTAGTGAGGGTTATGTTTGTTATCTAAGGGGGCGTCAGCGTCGGTGGCACGTCTTATACAGGCAAGAAGAGGCCACACGATGCATCCCCGCCGATCGCATTCCGCAAAGGCTGCCCGCTCCAAGGGGAGCAAGCGGGACACGCGGAGCAAGCGTGGTGCGTGAGGAAGAAAGAGAGAAGACCACTCACACTCGCGCCAGGCGACGTTGAAGGCGACTCGGCGGGCGAAAGCACCACCGACGGGATGCGCGTGTGGCGGCGCGGGTGGGCGGCGGCCTCTGCGGCGGATTTAACTGGGCGGTCGGTGGGGCCGCCGGGGGTGAGGTTGCTGGGAGCGTCGGTCATCGTGATATCCGTGTCGGTCGTAGTTGCCGGTATGGATTTCAATACGAGGTTGGTGTCTCCGTCACTAATTGGATACTCCTTCACAAGTTTCGCGTCCGCTAGTGCCTTCCCTTTGAGCAGGAGTCTCTGCGCAGCGACGGGCGGGCCGTTCGGCGATGATTCGAGGCGTTGTTTGAGCGCGAGGATGGAGTCGGCGGGGTCGACGCCGGAAAGGGTGAACGATGCGGGTGGCTTGAGGGATTTGAAGGTGAGTGTTATGCCACTACTGCTTGCGCTACCGCTGGTCGATGCGCCTGAAGTGGACGCTGAACGGCGCGGCGGTGTTGGTACAGATATCTGATCACCATCGTCATCGTCAGTGGTACGCCTTGCACGATCGATCCAAAGATACAGACTTGGAGAACAGGAACCTTCTTGAGACTATTCTGTGGCGGCTGCTGGTATTCGTTTGTGTAGATGATTGGTTGTGCGGTGAGAGTGTTGAGGTAGACGCGAAGGAACGCGACTTCCGCCTGGTCTGCCATTTCGAAAGCTGTGGCGATTGCCTATTTGGGCGAGGGCGACACGCGAACAAATAAATGCCGTTTCTTCTTCTCTGCAACCATTCAGATTGCGTTCACAACTGTTGCGAGGCCGGCAGGACGCATCTTGGGCCATGTTCATCTGGCTGGCTCCCGCTGTGCTCACTCTCCAACTTACGATAACTGCATGGTGCCCCGGAAGTTGCCGAATGAACACGGTCCGCACAGACCGAAAAAAATGAAAAATAGAAAGCCGGGAAATACCGACGTTCGATATGCAGTGTTTCCGGACGTCTCTCTAGTTGTTCTTGTTTGTTTTCCCCGTAGCCCTTGGAATCTTTCTGCTCGTCCGATGGGAGCGCCCTGCTCCGCTTCAAGCGCAACGCACACCGATACCGGACTTCGCTGGACTTCGAACGAGGCTCTGCGAACTCGGAAGCACTCGAGCGGCGCTGCGCATCGTACTTCAATAGGCCCCGTAGCCCCTATTGCGCCCGACTCTCACGCGGTCTCACGTCGACCGTCGTGCCCAGCCACCGCTCAACCGAGTTCTCACTTGAAACAAATGAACTCAAGCGCTTCAGTTCTATCTCCATCCAAGCGAACCCAACTCGTCCGGACCGAACTGTGCTTTCTGCAATGTTCCGCGGCCCCCTCTCGCTGAACAGCGCGCCGCCCGTGTCCATCACCCGTTTCATTCTCCGCTTTCTATTTCCCATCAACATTCCTGCCAGCGACTCGACTTTACGCCATTGTTTAGCTCCGGCCTGCGTGCTGTGAGTCTGGTAATCAGATCATCACATCAGCTTCCTCATCTCTCATCTCTTTCTATCCCATTCTTCACCTTTCCTGTGTGTAAAAAAGCTGTAAAGCCGAGGCGTCACGTTTTCTGGGCAACACACAGTCGATGGATGGATGAAAGACAGCATGCTAGCGCTTTTACATGCTTGATTGGGGTCAGCCCGCCCACAGAAACCTCCGTCCAGCGAAAAGGAGATAAAGCACAACGTACGTCTGGGAACCTTCGGCCGAGCTCATGAATGTACCGAGATCCGATGCTGGCCTCACAATTGCTTCATTGGAGACACACCCTCGCCGCGAAAGTCTTTTGGTTCCGTTCCCGTCTTGCAGCGCCAGTCAGTGCACTGCACACTTCCGCGGCGTCAAATTGGGAACTAAATTTTTCTGCGTCAAGTGGGACGCTCACGAGTCGGAGACGCATCACGCAATAAGGACTGCTCGCGCGCGGGCCAGAGCTCGGATCGCAAAGGTGCACGTGGCCCACTTTAGCATTTATGGTGCGTCTCCGAATTCGATGCCGACCCGTACTGATACGAGAATTTCCAGTTAAGCTCGGGTGGAACGAGTAACCGCCTGGATCCGTTCGCGGAAAAATCTCAAGAGATTTGCTATCTCATCGCGGCCCGCTTCCTCCATTCCGTCTTGATCTCGCTCTCGACTGGCATGAATCTGTCTTGTCGGCACATTCAGCTGTACCCTATCATGACGGAGATTATGCCTCTTTGAGGCGGGAGGCTGAACCTCTGGTTCAAGTTATTCTTGGATAATTCTCGTACATCTTTGATCATTCCCCACAGTCGCTGTGGTCCCTTGGTCCGGCATCACAGCATCAAGTCAGAGCTTGCATCGAGGTTAGCAGAGTAAAAAGTAGGGGCTTCCACTTTTTATAGTTCCAGTTGTACATCTGACAAGAGTAAAATATACTCCGACTTCTGAAGATCGAACTCGGACCTCTGGGACTAATTGTTGATCCGAAATATGCCGTGTCTGGTTGAGGACAAAGAAAGTCCTAAAACATGGGGGCCCTTGATTTTCACAATACAAATATAATGATAAATTCACGAGTTCTTGACATGTTCCTACTAGCCATACATCTAGAGCTCGCATCAATTACAGGTTGTCAGGCACTTCAGGCAGACATACCTGGGCACCTAGTTAGGGTAGTTTGTCCCTCAAGAGATGACTACCCTAAGAGGGGTCCAATATAGTGGGGCTCCCAAGCACCTGCTCACTCCATGGGAGCTCCCACCCCACCTATATATTCTGCTTGGGAGCACCCAGCACAACCTTTGCTGGGAGCTCCCACATATTTGCTGGGAGCTCCCACTTTCTTGCTGGGAGCTCCCAGCCATGTCATGCGTCACGCCTGCCCGGCAGGGCGGCGAAAAATGGATTTTTGCCCCTGCCTGGGGCCTGTTTGCTGCAGGATTGGGTTACTACTTGCAGCCTTGTGTTCAATACACTTCTTGGTGTATTTGGTGTAGTATTGTCCGTGTCACGCCTGCCCGGCAGGGCAGCAAAAAATGGATTTTTGCCCCTGCATGGGGCCTGTTTGCTGCAGTGTTGAGCTGCTACTTATAGTCCTGGATGTAATACACTTTTTGGTGTATTTTTTGTAGTAGTATGCCCAGGCCTGCACACAGCACCAGCCAGCCAGCAAAAAATTGATTTTGTGAGCTTGCACAGGACCTGTTTGCCACTGCAGCTTATATCCCTGCATTTGATACACTAGTGTTGCTCTACACTGGCACATCACTGTTCATAACCCTCAGTGGGCTGTGGTTCGAAATATCACCGTCAACAGTCTCTGATTCTGTTATACAATCCAGTAGTATAGCCAGGCCTAGACACTTGAAACACTGCAAAAGTATGTAGCTAACAATAATGCATTACAAGTAGCAGTCTTGTTTTCTACAGAACAGTTTTGTATTCATGCACCATACTGAAATAATGCATTACAAGTAGCAGTCTTGTTTTCTACGGAACAGTTCTATATTCATGCACCCTACCGCTATATAGTCATGTATATGTTCAATGCACCTTTATATATTATGCTAAATATGCTCATTTTAATATTCAAGTTGGCCCAGGCACTGGTTGAAAAACAGCTTCCTTTTGAAGACGGGAGCTCCCATTCACATTCATGGGAGCTCCCATTTTGTGTGGAATGGGAGCACCCATTAGCTCTACTGGGAGCACCCAGCAGCATGTTCATGGGAGTGCCCAACCACCTACTTCACCAGACATGGGAGCTCCCATGAAAACACACTGGGAGCACCCAGGCACTCTATGGGAGCTCCCCCACTCGACCATGGGTGCTCCCAGGCACTCTATGGGAGCTCCCCCCCACTCGGCCATGGGTGCTCCCAGGAAAATACATTGGGAGCTTCCAACAATCACCAATGGGAGCTCCCGCGCTGCCAGAAAAACCAGTGGGAGCTCCCATATTTCCCGCAAAACCAGTGGGAGCTCCCATGCAACGATTGGAAATTCTGGGAGATCCCATGATCCTTCTTGGGAGCTCCCATATAATTCTTACATCTGGGTGGGAGCTCCCACCACATTACCATTGTTCATGGGAGCTCCCATTCATCGGCCGGGAGCTCCCACCCAACCCTCACCCGACTCCACTACTCACTTTCTCACAACTTGCTAATTCAATAATGAAATCAATGGATTTGGTAGAGGTTATGAGCTATTTCATTGTCCATATTCAATTGTATATATTGGTTGGAACAATATATCATCATACCAATTTTATCTCAATGTGAATCCTTTATTACATGCTAAACCGAAAGAATTTCCTTTTTCGGTTGCGATACGTTGTTGTACTTTCTTTGGTCCTCGGTAAATAAATATCCACTGAAGTCTGTTTTTCTCCCGACCTATTATCATTTTACCAGACACTTTGCTAACTTGCAATTTAATTGTGATTTTTTGATACAAATACAGCATGCTGCGTAGTTCGCCAAGCCTTGAAGTACAGGCGTAATGTCATATTTGGTGGCTGTGCTGGCGCATCTGTCCGATTATTGCGTGAAGCGCTGACAATGAGTAGGTGAGGTAGATGATCATAATTCTTTGGGTTTCCTGGCTATGTAAGGTGTTGTGGCCTAAGGATGGGCTGTCCTGAGATGTGGCTCTCAATGCTTTCGCTGGAGTGCAGAGGCCTCTGAGGCAAATTTGCTCTGTTTATATCAAGCAAGACTTGCGAAAGTCAGTTCACCCGGCGAGCTGAGGACGCCGTAAGGGCAAGGTCTCGGTTCGAGTCTGGGCGGTGCTATGGCTTTTGCCCAGTATTCGCCTTTTTGTTTTTGCCATAAATGATAAACTCGAGAAATCGAGAATCTGTGTAATCTCAAGTCAGTTGTCATCCCATATGAATCTGATTTAAGGGATCTGAACACCTTCAAGTCAACGCGTCTGCATGCGCCTTTAGAAAGCAGTTGATCTCAATTGGTCCCGTCGCCCCGTGGTAAATTCACCCAAAATACACACCCGTGTAGGCACGTTATCGGGTGGGGTTGCACAATGCATAAAAAAACATCTAAAAGAATAAACAAATGGAACGCGTCTCCAAGTCGTCTGCGACGCGAAGATTGGGAAGAACATACCGCGAGATAACAGCGGCAGCGCTCAAGAATATCTTAACTCTCCCAGTCCTCAAGTTTCCATAGTCTCTCGCGTTAAATAAATGATATTCTACATTATATGCCCGCTGTCTCGTATGATATTGTGAATTGAACTCAGGCCGTAATATCTTTCGACCTTTCCGGACAATAGATAGGGGGCCTGTGGTCTAGTTGGAAGGCACGTCTGATTCGTGAAGTTGGTCAAGCGATTTCAAGACGAGGTCGGGGGTTCGATTACCTCCGGGCCCATCCTATTACAGCGCCAGCCGCCTCTGGTTGTGACTGTGAAGGAAGTTTTACTTCGATTTTTCGTCCCCATCAACGCCGCGATATTCATGGGTCTCTGCAAATGGCAGGTCAGAACGACATGCTCGACAAAGAAAAATCCATCATCGGACCAGGCAGCGCAGGCATTTGTCGGCCTCACACTTTGTCCCTCATATTCGATTTGCTGCGGAGCGCCGGGTCAGGATCGAATTAGAAGAATCAATTCAATAAACACACCCCTTTTGATGCTCGCCCCCACCCGAAAATTCCCCCAGTCCCACATGGAATGATGGCCGTGCATATGATACTGCTTTTAAGGAGCTGCGCAGGATCGCACTCGACGCTACTGGCGGACGGCGGCGCCAACGGTGATGCACCTTCCCCGTCGCTGTGCATTTTGAGTAACGCTCCTAACTGTACAACACTAGGCGTTAGCGTCCAATAGTAAGCAATGCAACATCATTGAATACCTGTATGGCCCTTCCGTTCGTCCAATCCAGCCCACTTTTTGGACTAATTTTTAGTGCCCGAGAACACGTACAAAACTAAGTGAAGTAATCACAATTGACCCTTGCTATATCACTCTCAAGCGCAGATGGTGCGCCCAGGTAATATAGATATCCTAGCTTCTAGAGTTCATAAATAATAATATGGTGCCGAAAAATGCTTAGAACTACCCAATCATTGTTGAGACGGATACATAAAAGTGTTACTTGTCATTTCATTCCACAGATAGACCCACTCATCCATCAGAAGGCATTCCTCACCTTCTTTGTCACAATCTGCTTATGATGCCTCTTCTCACCTGCAGCTGGCGATCTGTACGTGTGACCTGCTGCAGTCGCAAGCAGGTTCTTGCGGCGTGTAGCACCTCGGAAACAAGAACCTAGATTGAGAAATCTCATTAATTGGCCTTAGTTGAAACAAATTTATTCATGTACCTTCAGCATGCACTGGTGAGCAAGAACCTGCAAAGCCAAGATCTGTCAGTGGATCATTGCACAACTTGAGAGATCAACATACCTGGCGCGTCACTCTCCAACGTCGCGCGGTAAGCGAGCAGGGAAGTCTCGAGTTGGGTGAGGGTCGTCGCCAAGCTAAGAGGAGGACCGGGAGCGCAGACAGCAAGTCTCCGCGGAATCCCGGCGGGTATGGCCTGTTTTGCAGGTACTGTGCACAGGATGTCAGTTACGGACACGACACAGAGGGGGGGACAATAGCTCAACACCAGTACGAACTCACCGGTATGAAGCTTGCACACAGTCTCCGCATCACTACAAGCGACCGCGCCGGCAGGGCATTGACACTCCTGGCAAAGACATTAAGGTCAGCCCGCTCAAATCCAAGAGCGAGCCATGAAAGGAATAGCGGCTCACCGGAGGATTAACGAAAGGGGAATAAGGGTTCACTGACGAGTAATACCAGCACGCCTTGCATTCATCGCGAGAAATCAGAAAGCAGCCGTCACGCCGCTCGTACAGCGCCCATCCCCAGGGGTCGACCTTCCGTGTACACGTCCTGCATTTCTTGTCCGCGTAACGAGCGAGCTGCTCGGCGCCGACGGCGAGCTCTTCTGCGGTGCAAAACACCATCACAGTCTCCTTCTGAGCGGTTAGGCCAACGTCGAACAGCTGTTGGCGGTGGCGGCGGACTGCGGAAGCGGCGGGCGATCCAACGAATAGAGCGGAGGGGCAGGCATGGAGAAGAGAGGCATGTTTGGTGGGGAGATTCTGAGGGGGAGTCCCTTTCGTGCTGCATTAAATAGCTGTGGACAATGCATGCCACCCACTACCTGCAAGACAATCAGAACTTCGGCTGTGGCACGAGTTTCCCTGATTGGGCGTACGTTGTGGCTGAACGCTTTAAAGCGTCGTTCGTCTGTTAGCTTCCCCCGAAGGGTACTAGTCTCTTGGGCCGCGGAGAGGCCAGACGCCGAACCATCACGATGATAGTTCTAATCCAAGAGATATTGAAATTATTGAAAGCAGTACTCTTCGTTGTACACTATCAAACTTAAACTCCTCGTATTTCCAGTCCGCTTGTTTTCATAAAACTATCGAAAGTACTAGTCTAGTCCTCGTCGCTGCCACTACTATCGTATGTGCCACGGTAGACATCAGCGTTCTCCATCGCGTCCACCACCTCACAATCCTCGTCCTCGAAGTATTTATCTTCCCCTCTTCCAGCCGTTCGCGCCTCGGCCTTCGCGTCATCGAGCTCTTGTCGCGATGGTCCCCAAGGTGCGTCCCCAGGCTCGTCATGAATGAACGCCCGCCAGGTGGCGCACAGCCGTACCAGCCGCTCCCGACGAAGGTGAAACTGATACCGATCTTGCTCGTTCGCTGGTAAAAATCAGTATAAAGCCGGGGCCAGAGAGCTGAAGACCTACCCGCATCAGCCATGGCCATGTTTACAACGTCCCATTCCTCAATAAACCACGCACGCATGGACCGGCGTTCCTTCGCCAGCATGGCATCCTCCTCATCGGCGCGATCCAGCTGAAGGGACCGCCCGGATGCCACCCCCGTACCTTGTCGTCCGTCAGCCACGGGGGGCTCCGCTCTATCATCGTCATCCTCGAGTCCGACGTCCTGCCAGATGGAGTCGTCCACATCCAGCGCGTAGACCTTCTTCGGATCGATACGGTCTGGCGCTATCTCGCCCGCGCGGTGCTTTTCGGGTGCGAATTTCGTGTCCCATAGCGTCGCAAAGCTTGTTGTATTCGCGAACCAGATTCGATATTTTGGGCTGTCTTCGTTTCACCGCCGCTTGGTATGGGCTCGCAATTTCTGGTCTACGGAATCCAGCGTCAGCGCCAGCGGGAACATTGGACTCGAGCCTTACCTGACGCCCGATGCCTGCGCGACGTTCGTTCCACCCGATCCCACTCGAATTTCCGCGCACGTAGAAGATTACGGAGTCGAATTTTCTTGGCTCGCGCATCGTATCGCAATTGGAAGTACTTCGTCTTCGTTTGCTTCTTCACCTCGGTTTTCTCGTCCAGCCCGAGAGCCTCCTCGCGGCGGCGCAGTCGGTCTCGCGTTTTCTTCCAGGTCGCGCGGGCATCCTCCAATGCTTGTTTTGCGTCCTCCACCGCGTTCTCGTCCTCCTCGTCGGCCTCCTCGAGCGCCTGCTTACAGCTGTCGACCTCCGCCTTCTCAATTTCGACCGCATTCCGCAATGCAATCACTGTAGCGACTGCTTTCGCACTCTGTGTCTTCGAGCGTCCTATACGATATTTAATAACCTTTTAGGAGTAGCGATAGAGAAATAGAGCTTCTTACTCGGGACGGGCTTCGTCTGCGCTTTCACCTGCGCTTTCCACTGGTCCTTCAGGTATTCACTGGAAAGGCCGCATTTCTTTGAGGTCGCGTTCCGCCTCTTCGCGTTTGTTCTGGCTGAACAGCGTGCGGCGGTGATTCCATTCGGCGAGCTTGAATAGATTCGCCTCGTCGACCTGCTTCACCTGGCTGTCGAGAGTGTAGATACGGTGATGATACTGTGATTCATCATTAGCATGATTCGATTTCACGCATACAACCGACTTACTCCCGAGATTCGCAGGTGGGCGATGAGGTGGCTGATACTGTGCCAGAAGCGCTCGCAACCCTCCCCGTTCGAGAACCCAAACCCTTCACACTTGAGTGGGTGGTAGATGACCTGGCAAGGCCAGTCGTGCCCGAAGGCGTGGAATACCGACACGGCGAATCGCAGGCGCTCGATAAATCTAGCCATGAAACCCCACTTGCGCCTGAACGCTCCGCTTGACAAGCGATATCGTACAAAACTCCCACCAAGACGTCGAGCGGGAGGTGCTGCATGAGTGTCTCCAGCAGTAGCCAGACGTTGAATTGCTTTTCGCCCGCTGAGTGCATGTTGACCAGCCAAAGAACACGGTCGTGCCGGCATAACAAAGCCATTAGACCGGTGTCGCGTCGTAGAACTGGCTGCTGGCCTTCTGGCGGTTTTCATCGGCAGCTTTGAACGACGCCTCGCACGCGTCGAGGACTGACCGCGGCAGCTTCAGCTCTCGTGCTCGTAATGATCGTCCTCGTCTTGATCACCTTCCGTCGCGTCAGCGGCTTTCCGACGCTTCTTGCTGGGCTTGGTATTCCGAACGCTGTCCACGTATTCCTCCATTTGAGCGCTAATACTCTCTGGGATGAAGTGCGACTCGGGATGGAACTTGGGGGGATCCGTCGTGCCTGAGTCTGAGTCTCTTTTCTGGTTGAAACAAGCGTCCATACAGCAATGGATATCCATCCTGGGTAGCACATTAATACATCGCGTTCAGAAAAGGACTGCGCGACTTACTTAACGGGAGCCGTCGCGCGCACGAGCGCCCCAAAGCAGGCCGGACAGCGCTGGCGGAGATATTCGCTCGGTCTTGTACGCGGCGGTGGATCACCGAACGGATTTTCCACTGGGGGTGTCGTTTCCCGGGCTCGTTTCTTGCCGGCAGATCGTGACGCTGGAGGCGGCGAGCTCGACGAATCTCGCGACGAGTCCTCGTCGACAGGCTGAGGCGCTGGCGTCCCCGGCGTCGGCGTCGGAGTCGGAGTCGCGTCTCGATCCTCGGTATCTTGCCCCAAATAAGAGCGCCGCGTGTCTTCGATGATGTTGTCGAAGTGACACTTCACTTGATTACGGAGATGAGTGTACCATTCCAACGACGACGCGAACATTCGTCGCATTGAACCCTGTAATTGAATCAATACGGATTCGTTCAACGCTCCAGTTACCGCTATTGCTTACCTCGTTGTCCAGACTAAAGCCCAGATCTCTCAGAAAACTTTCCAGAGTCGCCGTCCAAGCCGTGTTGTTCGGCGCGATCCTGCCAAAAAGGTTTCTGGCGAACTCCAGGACTCGAATATCCGCTGCGAAGGTAGGACGCCGGGGGAGCTGAAGGGAATAAGCCCGCATCGAGCAGTTGCTCCGCCGCTGGAGCGCAATTGCAAACGTCGATCTCCACGTCGGAAATAGCTGGGTAAAAATCAGCGTTATGAAATCCCAGTGTACCTCATTCACAATCTCACCTGTGAACCGCACTACAGATATCTTGCAAAGCGTGGTCAAGCCACAGGCACAGGCCGATCTGCCTGGGGGTCGTAGCGCATCGGCGTCTCGTAGTCCCGGCGTCCGGTGCCATAGCTTCACGAACACAGGTACCAGCGCCGGTATAACCTCGCGTTGCCACGTTTCGTTCTGATTTTCGCGGTTGGCCTGATGCCTCTTCTTCGTGGGGGATTCGCGGCCCTTCTGCGGAGACGAGTATGTCGAGAACGCCTCGTCATCCTCGAAGTCGAAGTCGCTGGAGGCAGCAGCAACGTTGTGGGCGATGTAGGAATCCTCAGCGAATGAGGCGATGGGGGGGAAACTCTTGCACCAGCGGCGGACCACTTTTCTCGATTAGCGTGCGCCGGTGTGGCAGGTATGCGACGGGTTCCTCCCTTGGCTTGTGCTTCTTCAGGTAATGGGCGTTCTGAGGACCGTCCACAACCGTCGGCCGCTCCTTCCTCTTAGCCTTGTTCTTTTCCGACTTGGTGGGTTTGCCATACGCCATCGAGCCTGAGAAGCGTTGAGTACGAGTACAAGTTTCAAACAACGCGGATGCCACTCACTCAATGTCACGTTCACTTTGCTTTGTTCCTTTCCGCGTGCGATCACAAGTGTACAAGACAAGATAATTATATTCTAAAGGATTCTAGTACTTTTGGTCGTTCTTTTATTCTCCCGGTCCATCACGCATGGGACGCGCAAGTGTCCCAGCTAGTATGAATCGATTTTATATTCGACTTAAAAATTACAGTGCAGCCGCCTACGCCAAAAATCAAAATAATACATTTCTGCATCTACTACCGCTACACAAGCAGCTCTCTGCGCCCGATCTCAGACGCCTCCTGCATGCGATCACATTGAGAGAATAACCCCACTAGAGATAGGGCAGATCGCTCGACGATTCCGTGCCCGCCAATCGCCAAAACCGACCTGGTTGAGGGCGAGGCCCGGGAGGAGAGCGGGGGGCTCGAGGTTCCTGGCGCGCGCGGAAGAAGCGCTCCCATGCTGCTCGGATCTCCGCGACGTCCGGGATTGCGGGCGCGGCGCTCGAGGTCTGCCCAGGTGATTGGGATCTGAGGTGTGGTGGGCTGAGCCGGCACCGCGACGTCGGTAGAGTCCGGGCTTGCACTAGTTAGAGTCAGTAAAAAGGGGGTGAAATTGAAAAAGAGACACGTACGGATGACCTGCTGACTGGTCCCAGGCTGGCGTCTGACCCGAGGTGAGCGACTGACCCCACGCCGATTGTCCCCAGGCAGGTTGTCCCCAGGCTTCGTCACCGTACCAGTTGGTACCTGGGCCCCAGTACGCCTCAGATTCGGTCATCTTCTGGCAGCGTCGACGAACAGCTAAAAAGAGGACTCAGTTGAAGAAAACAAACAGGAAGCACACCAGTACAACGTACCGGAATTTTCGATTTTAAAATGACTACGGGAGGAGGTACGAATTCCTGACATGGTGGAGTTAAGTTAAGAGTGGGTGGCAGTTAGAAGAGCGTTCACACACACCTTTCAATCCAACCTCGCTCATTGTCCTACGCTTTGATTCCCACTATTACCATTTTTGGTCGTCGTCGCGCCTTTTTGGATAATTTTCGCCTCCTCTCTGAATTCCACCCAGGCAATACACAATCGCTACGTGCTACGCGCTACAGGCTACAGACCACAGGGTACATCTACATGTAATAGGATGAATATCTGTCGTCTACCGATACATTGAATGTCCGATTTATTATCGCAAATTGTAAGGTAGCATGCTTTTGGTTGGATATGTGCTTGCGCATTCTCCGTAAGCCCGGGCCCCGACGACAAGGGAAGCATGCATGCCCGGGGAATTAACTACCATACATGCATCGTATTTGACATTAACCCGAATTATACTCTAATTGAAGACCGTGTCGTGTACTATTCCGTAAAATCCACTACTCGATATTGGCTGCAACGACGTCTGCTTTTGAAGCGCCTTGATCTTGGCCGCAGCTACGAAGGACTCCATGTCCGAAATCCAAAGCTCCTCTGGAGGACGAGATATCAGGCCACAGACCAGAAGGAAGCAGGGACAAAACACGTACGTTTGCAGTACAGCTCGTGACACTTGGTGTTGAAGGGCGTGGTACGGTATCTGTTGTGGAGGCGGACGGTGATCACGTCGCATTCTGGGGATGAATCCAATGCCTCGATTGAGAGACGCCTGTACGCTGCGACGCGCTCCCGCACTGGCAAAGATGAAATGTCAGTAACGCTAAACAAATAATGGGCGAATGTACCTTCGAGATCAAAAGCTACGCGACGATCGTCGAGAAGGGGGAATGGGTTCTTGATATCCAGGACTCTCATGGTGCGTTGAGCGAGCTGCAGGCGGTCCGCCACGGCGCAGCTTCAAGAAGCGTTTGTGGATCTGGCGCAGACCGTACTTGGTGGCGAGCAATTCGTCCATACCGTCGGGCGAAGTCGCAAAGGTAACCGTACTCGTCCCAGAACGCACCAGCGGAAGCGCGGCACGCGTCGAGTGGGGCGGGATCGGTGTAGACACAAGCGGAGACTGAGGACGACATTATTAGCTGATTTAGAACAAGATGTAAGATTACGCACTCGCGCGATGTCTCAAGCCGTCTAGCTTATACTCGTGCCTCTCCTTCGCCCCAATGAACGCAAGGATGAGCTTGGATTCTTCGCGGGGCAAATCGCCAGAGTCCGGCTGGAACGTGTCGTGGGTCTCTGCGTATTTAGCAGCTATTTACAGTGAGTCTATGCAAAGCTGGCGGGCACTAAATGGCACTTGCCAAGGCGAAGATAATGTAGTTTTTGCCTCGGTGAACAGGATCAGCAACTGCAGGCTAAGTCAGAAGAAGAATACCAAAACAAAAGCCAAGGGTACGCACGGTATTCCTCCCTCGCGGCGCAGACATGTGCATTGGCAGCGGCGGCGCGCACGGCTTCGTCGTTGTCCGTCGAGCCTTGTGAGGATGGGGCGACCGCGGCGTCCGTATTTTACCGTCTTCTCAGGCAGGCTGAGCGCGGGAGGCAGGTGCGCCGAAGCCAGAATGAAGCCCGGCGGGATGCTGGGTTGTGCGAGTAGCTGGCATGGTAGGTGTAAGTATGCAGTCGGTGGCAGCATAACGGGTCCCGGCGCACCATTTAATCGACCGCATTGTTCTGCGCTTTGAAGCCGTTTCCTTTTTCGTCGGTCTTCTCCACACGTGAATCTGCTGCCAAGACGGACGGTCGCTTCCCAAGTTCTCAGATGTACCTAGTACAAGTGTACTCCTACAAGAAAACGTCAAAACTACTCTAGATACTCTACATACTATATACGGCACCTGCACACCATGGTAGCTAAGGCCAAGAGGCCGAAAAGCTTCCAAAACAAACAACGTCCAACTTGATTCGCCGGTGTCGGAGAAACCGATAAGATGAGATAAGAGTTTCTCCGACGCCAAATCAAGTCCGTTAACGCTTAGCGCCCGTTAAGCGCTCAGCAAACGCAACCGCAAAAGGCGCGTTTAACGCGTCTTCACGCGTCAAACCCCTTTCCGAGCGTTCAGTCCATCACGCATGGGACGCAGCGCGTCCCAGCTAGTGTAAAATATATTTTATAATCTTATCTAAATAATACATGCGACGTGCATCGTCCGAGGACAAAATGAGATTCGTATAGTTATGTACCTGACATAATGAAACACGGAGGATGAAATAAAACAGTGTACTGGGGAAAATTCTAACAGGTACAGGCATATAGGTATAGCGTAAGTTGAAGTGGGTACGTCCAAAACTCCGTTGTGCCGACTAGAGACCATGCCCAATGAGAAGAGCGCTCGTCTGACGCGCTTGAACGTCGTGGGCGGCCGCCACAACCTGGACGACACATTCCACCAGTGACTCCAAAGAATCGACTGGGATTCGTTTGCGCGCCCCACGGGCGCGTACTGACAGGGAGAAAGGTGAGATGAAAGACGGAGGGGGAAAAAAACCGCACGCACCTTCGAGAAGGAAAGCCACCCGGCAATCGTGCATGAGCGAGACGCGATTTCTCAGGACGATAACTGTGAGGCGGTAGTGTATATAGTGGACGGCTGTGGACAGTCAGTACCAGGGAAGTATGGGTGTGCGAGGGGACATACCTGCTGGCAGATATTCCACTCTGCGCCCGCTCCTATCGTCGAAGAATCCAGCTACTGAACCTGTTATCAGCGACTCGAACTTTGAAGAAATTCAGAGCGCACGGGGACCGAGGACCAATGCCCGAGACGTTGACAACTGTCGCCGCAAACCTCGCCGTCGGCAGGCATTCCAGTTGCAGCTGAGGGCATCTGCCTCGCAGGCGAGTGGTGTGCCCAGAGATTGTAGATGAATCTGGCCCTAGTAGCCCGAGTAATGACTGGCATGGTGGGGTAAGTGAAGATAGGTGGGTGGCACTGACGAGGGTACGCACTTTGAATAATGCAGCGTTGTCCATTGTCCTACGCTTTGAATCTCCTTTTTCGTCTGCTTTGCGTCGGCCGTCAAGTCTTTAGCGCCCGTTAGCGCCCACAGACGGACACACGCCTTGACGCGTCAGGTCCATTCCAACCCTTCAATCGATCACGTATGAGACACAGGGCGTCCCGGCTACCAGCTAACCCGAGGATTATGGTGTACCCGACAATCGACAATTTCTGAAAATAAGGTTAGGGGCGGAGGGTCCGGTAAGGTCGAGGACTGACTGGCAGCGCTCAGCGCGCCGGGAGGTGGTGGGCATGCATGTTCTTTAACTCGTAAGGTCGACCCGCCCCCTCTGCTGGATGTTGGCGACTGACCAAATTTTGTATTGTCAGGCGTCTTTTCGGATGTCGGTATGGCGAAATTAACCGACCTTCTTCCCAATGCGCCCGCAACCTGTCCAGGGTCGTTAGTGTTTTGCCTCAGCGAGAAATAGGGCGTTTTACTGGATTGCGCAGGTTCAGTACCTGTAAATTGACTTGAATTATTATCCCACCACAAAATACCGCGACTTATCTGTGCGATTTAGTATCGTGTAAAGTTCCATGCATGGGGTCGGTCGTGGTTATTCACTCTCAGTAAACCTAGAATAGGATGAGAAGATAATTTGTCGGCCAATTCTCGAACAGCCCAGTCCATTCACTTTTAAGCGCCCATCGACTCCAACTCCAGAACACGCGCCGTTACGCGCCTCGACGTGTCCAAGTCCTTTCGGCGAGTTCATTCCATCACCCATGGGACGCAGCGCGTCCCAGCTAGTGTAAAGTACATTATATACGCTGTACCAGTAAATTACATTCATTGTAACGACTATTTATTTCATCAGCGTGTACGTGGGGAAATCGGTCTTGTCAAATACTTTATTGTCCTTCATGATCTTCTCGTTTTTAGCCATGCATAGGCTAGACTCATGAAAATAACCCCCGACCCCTTGCTCAAATTTCACAGCAACGACGTTTTCACCGTAGAGATGCTCGTAGGTGGGGACGGTCTGTCCATACTCGCCCGATGCGACTCGCTTCGAACTTGACGTCGGGCCCGACCACCACTACACGCGTTTCCACCTGCACCAACCGCTCCTGGTCATTCCCTTCGCGCCGAGGTTTGATGCAAGTACGAGGGATCTTGAACTTGCGCTGGGTCTTTCCCGCTCCGCAGACCTCAACTTCGCTGTCGTTTGAAGACACCGGCGGCGCTCCGATCAACACATGACAAAATGTCCCGTCCAGGGCAAGCTTCGCGTCGGAGAGGCGGACTGTCAATTGCCGTAGTCCGACGATCTTGACGTCCAACGCGCTTGTTCGCCAAGTCGGGCATGGAGAGCCACTGTCCGTCGTCCTCGCCTTCACCACAGTCAGTCATGGTCATATAACAACAAAAGCAAAGGGAATAGTACCAAGTATGACCGGGACCTCGTTACCCAGGCTCGTGGGCGGTGTGCACGGGCGCTGGATAGACGTGTCGTTCGGGAAAGCCCCTCGATGAGTGGGCTGGTCTCGCGGCGCTGCACGACCGAACAGTATTTTTGAGGGTAGCCAGCGCGCCTGACTCAATGGTAGCATGGTACTAAGAATTAGTTGGTCAGAAAATTCGTACCACCGAACGAGAATCGTCTACGTACAATTCATGGACAACATGTTCGATGGGTACGTTCTCGACTCTCTCGTTGGACATATCTTTTTCCAATCGTGAGCAGAATTCCTCGGGACTCTTTCTGATCAATCCAGGCGTGCTTGTTCCGGCTGTCCATACGTTCGACGCGAGCCTCACTGTCGTGGTCGCCGACCACCGTCCCACGTAACCCCCTTGAAGCTGCCGCGCTTGACTTGGACCTGGACACCCTCAAATCTACGCCCAGCGCCATATTTCAATCTTGACTTCGAAGTCACCAACTCCACCTCGGCGGATTTCACGTAAAGCTGATATCTGCGTAAGTAGACCATGCTTGCAGAGAATTAGATCGCTTACACGGGTCGAAGCATTCGTGTTGTCTTGCAGCTCCAGTGTATCTGGGTCGTGAAACGCAACGAGCGTGCACACCCGATTAAAATACTTTCGTTTCGTTACTCGTACCACGTCGCCGACTTGGAGTTCACGGGGAGCGCTGTTTTCTTCGTGGCCCATGAGGGGCAACAAGTCCGTGGATTCGTGGTAAAATTCGAGGGCCGGTGTCTCGATTAATATCTGGTCCGGTGCACGTTAGTAAATCTAGTCCTCAGAAATAGAAGGGAGGACATACAGTCCCAAAATTTTGCAGGTCGCACATGCGAACGAAGCGGGCCCCTTCCAAGACCACTATGGCTCCAAATCGGCCGGTGTGCGCGCCTACTTTCACATCGACCAAGTCGCCGAGCTGAAATTCTCGGATAACGTGGCCGAGCGGGATTTCGAAGGTCTTGAGGTCCGCCCAGCGAGGATTTGTTTCCGCGGCCCTATTACGTGGTAATCGATGGGAACCCCGACGACGACGTGGGGGTACTCCACGGTACTGGCATCCCTCCGGGTGACAATCTCCATGACGTGCCCCACCACCCCGTCGTACAACGTCCCAGACACGACACGGACGCGGTCGTGCTCGCGAATCGGGTAGCAAGGATCGAGCATGTGGCGCACCAGATGGTCGATCCTGACGCGAAAACGGTGATCGTCGAAAGTTTTGTCCGAAGCGATGCGCTTCACCTCGGCGTACTTGACGATGGTCCCGTTCTCTTCCAGCTCCCCCAAGCGGACGATGATTCCAGGCGCGACCTTTGTGCGGACCATCCACAGCCACAACACGCGTTCTGGGCTCCCGAAAAGGCGGGAGTTGGCCATTCGGCCGGGCAACGTGAGCAAGGACGAGTTGATGCAGCGGAAATAGGGGAAGAGCTGCTGGGGCGAAGGTCGAGGAACGATTTTGAATTGATAGTTGTTGTATGGCTCCCCGTTTTTTGCGCGTCATGGTGAATCCAAAGTCTGACCACCCTGGAACCTTCGTTCTCTCGCGAAAGTGTTCGTAGGCTTTGCGAGAGCTGGGAACATACAGCACCTCGGTGAGAGAGAACACGTATAGGAGTTCCCCTTTGACTGGGCTACGGATCCCCCGCACCCAGGTGCCTGGTACCACTGGATCTCCTCGTTTTTCAAAGAAAGCGGGGTTGGCGGAGCCGGCGGGTGCAGCTGCTGCATACGATGTCTGTTTATGCCGTTCCTGTTCTTGTTTCGCCCGTTGCTCGTAGTGCGACGCTAGGGCAAGCGCCTCTTCGTGCTCTTTAGCCTCCGAGTTTGGGCGAAGGCGAGGGATTTCCCTGTTGAGGAGTATCATCCAGAAATTCTGCGAGAATGATTTAATTAGCGTAATTCAAGTCGAGGGCGAATAGCGTACCTTTATCAGCCAAAGTCTCCTCGATGTCCTCCTCCTCCTCCTCCCCCTTCGCCGTCCGAATCATCCGCCGCCATGTCCAGGAAGACGCACACCGGCATTTCCTCCTCCACATCGTGGTCGGAATCGGCGCCGTCAGAATCCGGGTTGGGCGCAAGGGAAGAAGCTGGAGTCAGGTTGCCCATCGTCCTTCTCTTTATCATCCTCGCCCTCCTCGCCCGTCAGACTCCTCGTCGAGCACCTTACGCGCTGTTCTTTTGGGGCGGAGGTGGATCGGCGCATCCTCGTCCTCACTGCCTTCCTCTTTCTTGTCCTCGTGTCGACGTTTCTGCGCCTGCGGTGTGGGATCGCGCACAAACGAGGCCCCTGGAGCAAAAAGCTCGGCGGCGGATGGCGCTGGTGCGGCTGAAGGCTGCGGAATTGACGAGTTTTGGGCGGAGATCGGCGGGCGGGTAAGCGTGCGGCGTTGGGTCGGGTCGGGCAACATTGACTGGTTGTCAATCCAGCCGTAAGCTGCAAACGGCGTAGGGTCCCGCGAGCCCGGCAAAAAAAGCGGCGCGTCGGGAGTCCGTGATTGGAAGAGTGTGCTTGGTACGCGGTATGGCGCTGCGGCACGCAAACGGTCTTCATGCCCGGCGAGTATAGGTGCCATGACAAAGTCTTGATGGTCGACCTGGCGCACCTGCGCCTCGTATGAGTCGGGGTCGTCCTCGACGCCGGCATCGTGCACTATCATCGAGCTTGTGAGTATTATGAAGTTTTCTGCGAGAGTGACTCACTCTCAGCGTCGTGGTCAACCTCAGCGCTGTCGTCGATGTACTTGCTGGTTCTGTGACGTGGTCGCCGTTGTCAGCGTCGGTGATGTATACGCCACGCGCATAATAACACCCAAAAAAATTCTCTTCTCATTTATTTCCAATTCTTTGATGCGCTAGACGCGCGTCGTCTCACATTCCATTCCGTTCGCGGATTCTCTGATTCATTTCGCTATATACTAGACTACGCTACTACTTACCGGCGGGACATCATGGTAGTAAACGAAGAGTGTGAAGGGCTTACATAATGATTGCGTGCTTGCCTTCCTCGGATTCGCTCGGATGACGGTCCGCTATCCGAGCGATACCGAACAAGGCAGTCACTCTGTGACATGTACAGCTTTTGGCCTCTTGCCCTCCGCCGCCAAGGTGGTTACGGGCAAGAGGCCAGGCGGTGTAGGGACGCACGCGAGGCGGGGTATGGGTGAAGGAAGATGTATAACGAGTATATAGATAGAGTCTGGGATAAATACAGGCCGTTAGCACTCATGTGAAGGAGAGAGTAAAAAAAAGCGAAAACGCACGAGATAGTGGACGATCGGCGGGTAGAGCATGGCGGAGAGTGGGGAAGGTGAATCCAAGGCGTCGCGCAACCCAAGGGGACAACTACAAGCACCTAGAAGGCTCTACGACGGGTTAGTGAGGGAACTGAGGGACGGGGAAATATTGAGGCGTACAGTGAGCGAGTCCACGAAAAAAGTCTTCCATCAACTGATGATAATTAGCGATGCGGATAGCTGCGAACACACAGCCCCGACGTACGTGCACGAGAGGTAGGAAGGCGCAGAGCACGGTGAGTGCATGTTAATCTAAATAGCGCCACGAAATCTAAAAGTTAAGTTTTCTCAGAGCGAAACATCCTGCGATGCAATTGGAACGACCAAACCTGGGAGAGAGTAAACATGGAAGGATGCTAGGTATGTGATTTTTCAGGGCTTTGGACGCGTCTGACGGAACGTGGGTCAGTATACGCGTCGAGGACTCCAGGAGATGGCCAGAGAACGTACGAAGTGGGGAGAGCAGATTACGCTCTGCCGTGGTGTAGACCTAGTGGTGACAAAAATTCAGTCGCGGTGCATCACGTCGAGCGAGGTACGTACCCGACTCTGAGTAAAGTTTTGACTTGATTCTGACCGCCAGAAAGGTCAGCATACTGAGAGGAACACGAAACACGAAGCCGACGCATTTCGAAGGAGCGGAAGAAGTCCTAGACGAAAATTTGGCCAAGAAACTGCGTTGGGATGTGGTGGCAGAGAGGACTTGGGAGAAAATTGGAATCGTAGGGTGAAGAGAGAGAAGTTAGTAGAGATTACTCATTGTTTGAATCAAAGCGCTCTGATGCGCAAGAACTATTGTGGACCCGTTGTGACTACAGCGCTTTGAATTTCCGGGATCACGGGTCGGTTGAATGCCACTCGATCCAATCTCTCTCTTACTTATCCCTCGAATTTTATCTGCAGCTTCAAATAATGTCTGGGCGCCAACTCCGCCCTCGCGCCCAGAAGGCGCCCTCGACCAATGCCAAATCCCGAGCACCTCCCAAAAAAGTGAGTCCCTGTTGGTTCCCAGACGCTCGATATTCACTCATAAAGTCTCAGTCTCAGGAACGTGCGGAACCTGCGCCTACTGTACCAAGTAAACGTAAGAAAAATCACGTCGAAGAGGACGACGGCGCCGCTACCAAGAAAACCATCAAGAGTACGAAAAGATCTGCGAGTGCGAAGAATGTGAGTTAACTGGCCAGTCTGTTCTATGGCGCGTTTTCTGACAACAGTCCAGGCCGAAGCGACCCGGCCAGAAGACGTGAATGAGACAGCTTTACCCCGGTGCCTGTAAATTTGGCTTCTGCGCCGAAACAATTGGTACTCAATTCCTGTGGCGATATTTAGGTCCAAGAGAACCGGTCTCGTTCTCGCAAGAAGGCCAGGAAGAACGATCCAGCGGATAACGTGGGTTTCACCCGTCGTTCTATTTGTAAATTATCTAACAATATTCAGGAGGAACCAGCGGCTGAAGCATCTGAGCCGAACAAAATACTCGAGCCGGTCTGTCTTATTTTTCCCGCTGCAAGCAGGAATATTGACTGTATTCAGGTTGATCATAACGTGCCGGAAGTCGAGGGTCAGGAAACCGAAGTCGCCAAGCCAGTACGTTCATTTTCTTGCCCGCGAAGACAGACCATTGATTCTTTGATTGTCTCAGGTCGAAGAGAATGTCCAAGAAGTCGAGCCCGAAGAAACCCCAATCGCTCAGCCTGTACGTTCATCTCCTTCTCCGCGAAAGACATTATTGATTTTTTATTGCCACAGTTCGAAGAGAACGCCCAAGGAGTCGAGCCTGAAGACACCGAAGTCGCCAAGCCGGGTACGTTTATTTCCTTCTCCGCGAAAGGACAGACGATTGATTTATTCATTGCCACAGGTCGAAGAGAACGCCCAAGGAGTCGAGCCTGAAGACACCGAAGTCGTCAAGCCGGTACATTTATTTCCTTCTCCGCGAAAGGACAGACGATTGATTTATTCATTGCCACAGGTCGAAGAGAACGCCCAAGGAGTCGAGCCTGAAGACACCGAAGTTGCCAAGCTGGTACGTTTATTTCCTTCTCCGCGAAAGGACAGACGATTTATTTATTTATTGCCACAGGTCGAAGAGAACGCCCAAGGAGTCGAGCCTGAGGACACCGAAGTCGCTAAGCCTGTACGCTTATTTGCTTGCCAGCGAAAAGACGAGAATATTAACCCATGTGTTTCCAAAGGCCGATGAAGACATGCAAGGAGTCGAGCCTGCGAATACTGAAGTCGCTAGACCGGTAAGTTCATTTCCTTGCGAACGAAACAACTGAGTACTGATTCATTTCAAGGACATATTTAGCTGGCCGCCGCCCGCCGCCACCGTGCCAGCCAGAGCTTCACCCTCGGGAGCGTCGCGTTCACACCCCGACACCGCCGAAGTCGCAACTCCGATGGACGTCGACCAGGACTCGGGCCCCGCTGTTCCAGAGACCACTGATCCGGCAGCCGTGCCTGTCGAGACTGTCGTGGACAACGAGGCGCCAGAAATCGCCGACCACACGCATAGCGACTCGGACGAGAAGGATTCGAATTCCTCGGACGAGAAGGATTCGAGTTCTTCTGACGAGAAGGATTCGAGTTCTTCTGACGAGAAGGATTCGACTTCCTCTGAGGAGGAAAAGCCGACGGCCCCTGTCGCAAAAACGCGCCCATACGGATTCCCGAGCCCAAGTCCCCGCCGCTGATAACAAGCGCCCTGCCCCACAACCTCTGCCTCAGATCGATTTCACCCAGATCCAGAGTGCCCCGACTCATCGCAGAGCCGCAGTAAAGGCCAAACCTCCGGCCCCTGCAGAGGATCAACCGCCCTCGGATCCTTCGGTTCCACCCGCGCGATCAAGACAAGTCTCCCCTCCCCTTACTGGACGACGGAGGAAGCCGCTATCGCGCAGCGGGCTGACGCGGGCGTACGCCAGGAACCAAGACCGAAAGATCCGGACGGTGTTGTCCGATAGCGATGACGACGGGGGACAAGGCGGGGTACCGCATGATTTCGAGGAGGAAGAGGACGAGGACGAGCAGCACAAAGACAGCGGGTCCGAGTCTGACTGGTCGAAGGACGCGAGGGAAGCAGCCAGGCTGCGAGCCAAAAACCCGAGCGAGTTCACCACTCAGGAGGAAGACGACGAAGAAGATTTGATGAACTTTGAGCAAGAAGCGGCGGTGAAGGATCGGAAGGCGAAGCACAGTAAGAGCCGAAGCGGCGGACGACGGCGACGACGACGACGACGACGAGGAGGAGGAGGGAATGTCCAGATCCAAGCCCAAAGCCAAAGCCAGAGGCAAGGTGCGCGCCGGAGGGAGCTCCGAGGGACAGTCGAAGCAGTCGCGAAAAGGCAAGGAGAAGCAGACGACACCAGCCAGCCCCGACGCCGACCACGCCATCCACGACGACGACGGGAACGATGCGGACAACGAGGAGGGAAGTTCTGCGCCCTACAAATCCGGACCGATTCCAAAGGCCGCGCAAGACGCCTTGTTCCGCGCTTGGGACGACTTGGAGAAAGCGGTGACACGAACAGCCGCAGAGATCAATAAGCCCGAGCAGCTGCTGTGGAAGCTGCTCGGCACTGAGCCGAGACAAGTCAGGGCGACGAACTGGTGGAACGTATATCAGATCTACCTGCCCGCGGAGGACGGTGGCAATCAGAAATATCCCGAGAATCGTAGGTGATTTAACTGATTTTCCCGAACGATACTCACGTCGCATGTCTACAGTCAGCGCAAAGAACAGAACTCAACTAGACGGGCTCATGTGGAAACAAGAGAAGGAAAAGGCAGGGCTCAAGGACGACGAGATAAACGAGAAGACAATTCGCCAGAAGATGCCCTGGCTGGCGGACTGGTACGACAAATATCTAGCCAGCATTACGGAGAATCGCTCGGAGGAGTCCGCCGACCGCGTGGTCGTCAGCGTTGTGGAGGATCTCAATAAAATCGTAAGTGAATTAATCGAGCGCGACGACAATTGATTCACGGTATTGGTCGGCAGAGTACGCGCGTACCGGGACGCGAAGGTACATTCTTTTGGATGGGTCATCAATCCCAGGGGGAAATCAACTCCCTTTGGATCCACCGCGGCGTATAAGCTCGTGCGGCAACGAAATGCGGGCGTGTGGAAACGGACGGGTGCAGAATACAGATCGCTCATCCAGTATGTCTCCCATTTCGTTTGTATTCCCAGCCAGTCGTTGACGCAGATGCACAGCGTCGCCGAGATGGAGCTCGATGGATCAAACGCGAGTACCGTCGTTGACGCCGGACGACGCCACGAGTTGGAGAAGCAGCGTCCGCAATTTGACGAGGACGGGCAGCTCCTCTGCGTGTCCCGCGACGCCGAGCGGAAATTCATCAAGGACTGTTTGGTGACAGATATCGGTATGTTACTCACCGTGATCGGAGTAGAGTCCTGCTGACGCATCCTCTGAAATTTCAGTACGCATACTCGTCGCACGGGGTAAAATTACGATTCTCGAGGCTACGACAAACCCCCACAAATGCACTGGGCATCATGGCTCGATTTCGCGTACGACAATAAAATGCGAATCGAAAAATGGGACAACAGAATGGCATCAGAGGGGAGGTATCCGAAAAGTGGCTTCAAAATCACCGCCTTCCAGGATCGCGATAACATGCGCATTATTCCTGCCCTCGACGCGAGGCACTTCCCTGAAGGAGACAACGAAGATCGTGCTAAATTAGCCCAGCAATCGCTCCGGATCGTGTCGTGGACAGCGGGTAGGTTCCCACATCTCCCTGAGAGTTGTATGAGGAAGCTGACCACGAGTTAGACGAAATGGCTCGGCCCGTTGAGGAGCTCGGCGACATCCCGATTGTCGTCTCTAAAGCCGGTACCACCCTCCGAACCGTCGCAGACTCGACCAAGTGGAAGAAACAGAAAGCGAAGGCGAGGGCGAAGGACCTGGAAAAGAGCAAGAAGCGCAAGAAAACCCAGCCAGATGCACCGAAGAAGTCAGTTCCTGCATCTGACGACGAGGAAGAGGAACCGAGGGCGCCAAAGAAATCGGCAGCAAAGAAGAAACCTGTGCCAAAGCCGAAGCCACCCCAAACCTCTGACGACTCGGAGGACGAGGCGCCAGCACCCAGGAAGAAGGTCCGACTTACGACGCCGCAGCCACTCCAGCTTAGCGACTCGGAGGAGGAGGCGCCAACGCCCAAAAAGAAGGTCCGAATTGCGACGCCGCAGCCCGTTCAGTCTAGCGACGATGAGGACGAGGACGAGGGTAAGTACCATCGCCTATGATACCTGCGTTGGTCGCTGATGAGGCTACAGAGCGATCCCGCGTACGCGACTGGTCAGAATCTGAGGAGCCCGATGCTGATACACATAAGAGTAAGTCTCGCCGAATATCAGATAGCTCGGTATTGACGGCTGGTCTACAGAGTCTGGAGCTCGACCGAGAGGACGAAGCGACGCTCGCGGTGGCCAGCCTGTACGCACGTATTCCAGGAGCAGGAGTCGCGAGACCCGCGTCCGGCGTATCTCGAGGGAACGAAGCGACGCTTCTGGCGGTCAGCGCAAGGAATCTCGAGTCCAGAAAGCAGGTCAGTCTATATTTCAGGAGGGTGGCGTAAAGACTCAAGAATTACCAACAGGCTCTTCGGTGCAACGGCAGACATCGGGCCACAAAAGCCGTGCTGTGGACAACAAGGAGCACGAGAAGGTCTTCACGAAGAAGCAGAAACGCGACCTTGTAGAGTTCTACCACAGTGCCGAGAAGGAGGACGAAGAAGCGGCAGCGGTAGCTCACCGCGACCCCAAGATGAAATGCCGCCTGCAAGTCGGACAAGACTACAGCCCACATATCTACTGTCGGGTGGAGAAATTGAAAGACGGACAAGTACAAACGTCGATCGACAAGAACACATTCTTGTGGGATGCCTGGACGGTTGGCGCCCTCTTGGGCGTAAATATCGCTGTGTTCCGGACTCCAAAAGTCGAGATATTTATGATACCTGGGCGCGGCGTCTGCGCTTGACAAAGTGAGGCGCCGAGGCTCAATTATGATTACCTAGTTCTGTATACGTTGTTTATGCGATAGTCGTTTTAACTCTCTCCCGCGGGAACTAAGAAAGCAAATCAAAAGGTGAGCTAGACGGAGGGAGGGGGAAATACAGGTAAGCAACAACGCCGTTTTGCTTGCTATTGAACGCTAACGCCTGCTTATATAGGGTCCCCGGCGCCACTCAAGACGAACACAGCCACAGGAAAGGCGCATCACCGTTCGCGCCACCGTCGGCCAGCCGCGTCAAGGGCGGTCCTCAGATGCTCCCTAAAGCAGCATAACATGCCCACCCATCGTCTCCTGGAGCGCTGAGATCCCTGCGTCAATGGCCGAATTTTGGGAAGCGGGCGAGCGTCCGAAGGGGTCCGTGCACTGTTTATTGCATTATTTTCCAAGACGCTATCCTGATCCGATATGCTCTACAGGAAATGGAATATGAGGGAGGAACTGCCACGCACATACATGCTCGCGACGCCAGGGTGCGATAATCAATTTTTCTTGCTGGTCGGGTCGTGCTGACTGAAGATTTTCAGAAATACATCAATGTCTCCGCCGTCGCGAACGAGGAAAGTCGTTCGCTCGTGGTGAGTATTTCTAGCATTACGTCCCAGCTTCTTATGCTAAAACGAGGCGCATATGGGGTCATTTGGAAGTGTCGGCACCAGGGTACAGCCACAGCGAAGGCGCATCACCGTTCGCGCCACCGTCGGCCAGCCGCGCCAGGGGCGGTCCTCAGATGCTCCCTAAAGCAGCATAACATGCCCACCTATCGTCTCCTGGAGCGCTGAGATCCCTGCGTCAATGGCCGAACTTTGGGACGCGGGCGAGCGTCCGAAGGGGTCCGTGCACTGTTTATTGCATTATTTTTCAGGACGCTATCCTGATCCGATATGCTCCACAGGAAATGGAATACGAGGGAGGAACTGCGACGCAGATACATGCTCGCGCCGCCGGGTGCGATAATCATTTTTTCTTGCTGGTCGGGCGTTCTGACTGAGAATTTTCAGAAATATACCAATATTTCCGCCGTCGTGAACGAGGAAAGTCATACACCTGTGGTGAGCATTTCAAGTATTCCGTCCCGGATTTCTATGCTAAAACGAGGCGCATATGGGCTCATGTGGAAGTGTCGCCACCGGGGTACAGCCACAGTGAAGGCGCATCACCGTTCGCGCCGCCGTCGGCCAGCCGCGCCACAGGGGGTCCTGGGCTGCCCCCTAAAGCAGCATAGCATGTTCACCCGTCGTCTCCTGGGGCGCCGGGCTCCCTGCGTCAATGGCCTAATTTTGGGACGGGGACGAGCGTCCGAAGGGGTCCATGCACTGTTTATCGAGAGAACGCGATTTATTCATGGCTCATCTTTACTTCTTTGTTTCATTTTCCATGTTTCTTTCCCGGGGACGGGTGTAAGCTTTGCTGCATCCTCGTGCTCCCTTGCCGTGGGCCCTGGGCTTAGTACGCGCGCATTTACCGGTGCGCGCGGAAGCCAAATGCACGTAAAGTCTTGTAAGAAGATTGTGGATTTTTTGGTCTTAGACTCAGATTGTTTAAATGAAAGGTGTGTGTAACCCTGCTTGGTTCATCCCCCTGTTACTGAGCCGTGTTGTAATGGGGCAGCCTGGAGAGTCGAGGTGAGGCGGGGGCATCATGGCGGAAGGAGGTAAGGAAAAAACACTGAGCTTTCGAAGGGACTCTGAGCTAAGTACTCGATTTGTAGCTGCAGTGAGTCTCACAGATGGGTGGGGTCCGGACCTGCAACAAACAAAATAAGAATACGCTGCCAGGACTTGTCCGAGTCGAGTCGCGCTCGGAAGCCTCTGGGACACGGCGGATGCGCGGGAGAACAAATATGGGCGCTGGTGCTATGTGCAAAGCGGACGTGCCGCAGCAGGCGCGACGTTCGCGGCCGCACCGCATGCATTCGGGCTTAGGCGCCTCGGCGCTAATCCGATATCGTGGGTGATTTCGTGTTTCCTCCAGGTTTCGAAGGAGAATGAGACTGTTTGCAGCTGTCCTGACGCCGCAGAGTGCTCCGAACCATGAGTGGGGGCTCGACCTTAGACGAAAGATAAAAAACGAGCCGCTGGGAGTCCTCGGGGTCGCGTCTCAGAATCGTGTTTAGCACACGGCCGATGAGCGCGAGAACGGGTTTGAGACCCCACGAGTGTGAAATAAGTGACGACGCGTCTCGCCGAACCCAGGCGTTCGATGTGGGAGAGTCCCACAAGCATTGCGGTTTAAGCGCCTTCGGCGCTAATTTGAGATCGCGTAGCCGAGCATCCTGATTCGGTCCGGGCACCTCCAGCGAGTGCCCCGTCCTTGGCGTTCTTGACCGGAAGCCGTTAGGCTGCGTGCAGAACACGCACGTTCGGTTGTGCGACAGTCGCAGACAGCACTGTGACTTAGGCGCTGTTGGCGCTTAATTGAGATCGCGTCGCCGCGAGTCTTGGATTGGTCGGGACACTTCCGGGAAACGCCTCGTGTTGGGCGTCCTTGACCGGAAACCGCTGCGCTGCGTGCGCAAACGCGTTCGATTATGCGACGGTCGGACACAGTACTGTAGCTTAGGCGCATTTGGCCCTACTCGAGTTCGCGTCGCCGCGTCTTGGCTTGGTCGGGACGGTCCCAGGAAGCGCCCCGCCCATGGCGTCCTCGACCTGAAGCAACGGCGCTGCCTGTAGTTTGCTGGCTAGTTTGTTTCTGTGCAAATAAGCAGAACCTCAGGTGGCTGCGCCTGCTGTGCTTGTCATCGTTTACTGGGACGATCCGCCGCCTACTCACCATCACTTCGACATCGTCCAGCTACTTGGTGTGGGTTATCACTCGATTGCTTCTGCCTCCACAATTCTCGACGCGCCGATGGTCCGACTACGCCCCGCCGCAAATCCATCGCGCAGGGGGACCCGAAGACAACTAATTGGGTACGCCGCCACTCACTGTCGCTAGCGTCGGCTTGCTTGACCTCCACCGAGCGGCGTATCCGGACTGGGCACCCCCGCCATCGACAACTTCATAGCTAAACGGAGCTGCCGTCCGTTCTCGCTCGAGGGTCCGGGCGACGTCTACGTGGTCGCGCGCGTCGCGCATACAAACGCGCAAAAATTCGGCAAATTGGAAGCGGGACAGCGGGCGCAAGTGATCGATTTGAAGGGCGGCCACACGAAACGTATCGAGCGTCGTCGCCGCGAGTACGAGACCTGCGAGCGGGGGCGCCAGAAGATCGTATGGATCTGCAAGTACTCGGTGAGGCGTCGGTACTACTGCGGTACGGCGTCTTCGCGTTTTTCTTTGCTTTTTATGTGATGCAGTTGATCCTAATTCCACTCAGAGCGCTTGCTTCACTTATGTCTTTTCGCCGTGGGAGGTGTGCGTGCTGTCGGGCGGTGCCCGTGCGGCACCCTTCATCGGGAGTTTTTGCTCTTCAGAACCGTCGGCGGTCTAGCGGTATTTCATGCAGTGATGAAGAGAGTCTTAGATTTCATGGGAGAGCGAGTGAGAAGGTATATCGCCCCGTAGTGCTGCCATTTTCGATTCGTGCTAATATATTCTACAGATCTTTTTTCCCTCCGGCCCTGGAGACGAAAGCGATTTACGATTACATTTGCGCTTCGTAATGAGACCTCTGATTCGCTAGGACCTACTGAATAGCCCGTGGCCTTTTACCTCGCAGAGTAATTCGTTTTTTTCACGTTGTGTACGCGCGCGCGCTCGGGATATCACGCGGCGCGGGATATCACGCGTACAGCTATATAGTTACTGAATCTGGTATATACTTATTAGCTGGCGTCTTGTACGTTTTTACTAACTTTGTAACGGTGTTCAGCCATTTTCCAGGACTGATCTGTCGGGTTGACTCACCTATACGACCCACATTTCGCCACTAATTAGTGTGGGGATCGCGGTGCAATCCCCACAATAGTTATTGGCAAAAACGGCAATCTGGGGCTAACTTCAATAATTCTCTAGATAACTTTTAGATATCTTTTGATATTTTGGAGTACATAGTACTGTAGAGGTAGTCTAGGGCTATGCTCAATAGCTTTTGATAACTTTGGATTTGTTGCTACTGTGGGTGGTCTGTGCTACCAAAAAAGGAAAAAATCTTTATGTTTAAGTAAAATACATGAAAAAATAGCGAAAAAATAGCTAAAAGAAATTCACCTATAAAGCCCACCCAACACCATTAATTAAACGTGGAGCCAGTTGCATACTGTACCCATTAATTATCATAATTCTAGATAGACCTTTAAATAACTTTCAACAACTCAGGCTGCAAGGCCAAGTCCTAAGCTCATTTGGATAACTTTCAATAATTTTGGGACTTGGCGGTGCTCTACCACACAAAGGTCTACCCAAAAAGGAAGTATAGCTAAAAATAGATAAAAAAAACCAAAGTTGTAGAGCCTATTTAGATGAGTTTGACTGTACAAACAGTTTTGTTATCAGAGGCTTCATTCAGCTACAAAATACCAAATACTTGCCCAAACACAAGTTTTTCTTACCAAAAAAGGCAAATGTTCTAAAAAATAGATCAAAAAAATCAAAGTTGTAGCCCTCTTCAATGTGAATCTAACCGTATAGGAATTATTCTTATCGGATACTTCATCGCATCACAAAACACAAAATACTTGAGTTTTTGCAGCTGTCAAAGTGTATTATAGTGGTTATCATTGGTCTAACTGACCTTATCTCATTGACCCCTTGCCTAGTATCACAAGCAAGACCCTATCTGACTAACTAAAAGTGTCAATATGACCTAGCATTCACCTATATGGCCCAGAAAACTCCAATAATTAGTGTGGTCATTGTGACAAGCTTCCTGCAATAATTATAGGGCAATTTGCTCGTTCAGGCTTACTTCAATAATTATATCTATAACTTTCCAATAACTTTCAGAAGCTAAGGCATATAGCAAAGTCCCAAGCTTATTTCAATACCTTTGGATAACTTTAGCACTTGGTGGTGGTCTGTTGTACCAAGGCCTACCGAAAATGGAAATATAGCCAAAAAATCAACCAAAAAACTAAGATAGTAGAGCCTATTTAGATAGCTTTGACCATATACATTTGTGTTATCAAACACTTTATTTAGCTCTAAAATGGCATGTATTACCAAAAAAGGTAAGTGTTCTAAAAATAGACCAAAAATCAAAGTTGTAGCCCTCTTCAATACGAATCTAACTGTATAAGAATTATTCTTATTGGATACTTCGTCATGTCACAAAACACAAAATACTCGAGCAAACACGAGTCTTTGCAACTGTCAAAGTGTATTATAGTGGTTATCATTGGTCCAACTGACCTTATCTCATTGACCCCTTGTCTAGTATCATAAGCAAGACCTTATCTGACTAACTACAACTGTCAATATGACCTAGTATTAGTGAAGAAACCTTACATTGTTATAAGTTAGTTAATCTGACAAAGTGTCAATATAAAAAAACTTACCTGGTCAATTCACTGATAACCAGTAAGAAAGCTACTGACTCTAGGTTAATTTGACCTAGTGTCTTCATTGATGGCTATAACAAAACCTTACTTTCCTAGCTACAGTACCGGTCAGTGAAACTGATAACATATTATTGACTTCAAGTCAGTGAACATAATCTATTGACTTCAATCTACTGACCTGAAGTCAGTAAATGACTTTATTGACTCCAATTCAGCAGTCTATCAACCTCAAGTCAGCAGACTACTGACTTGAAGTCAGTGAATTTATTGACTTTATTGACTTTGATTCAGCAGTCTATTGACACCAAGTCAGTGAGTCTATTGACTCCATTGACTCTATTGATTTCAATTCTACAGTGTGTTGACTTCATTGACTTTAATTGAGTAGTGTATTGACTCATTGACTTCAATTCAGTAGTGTATTGACTTTATTCATTTTACACTTTGTGGGCCAACCAGGCCTTGGATGAAAAAATGTTGTATATGAATCTTGTAGCCCTTGATAAGCTCTACAAGATGAGGTTAGGCATCAGATGGATTTCGAGTGTCTTCCTCTTTGGGACACTAACGCTTCGCACCCAAATAAGGAAATTATGCTAAAATCTTGCTATCTTGCTCAATATTTGACCGTTTTGGATGATCTAACTTCACAGGGCCAATGTTCTATATCCTTTATGAATTTTAAGGGCCTTCCCTGACCTAATACAACACTGTAATGCGGTGATAAATGCCCAACAACCTGGATAATCACTCAGCATATAATATGTTGTTCAGTATGTGATATCTATGGCTTCCAACCACATCATATTGGTTGGAGCACTACTTAGAACAGTTATGACACCCTAGATCAGGTCTTGAGAGCTACAACAGCCTTATCTTAACAAGATCAAAGAATCCAATCTTTCCTTGATTCCAAGAGATCTCAAGGTCTGATAATGGTTCTGGATGGTGTCCTAGTACATTTTAGACTATAATAACCCTTCTAGAGCACATGTACTGCAGGGTCCTCTCACAGACTCATGATTTACACTGATCAAATATGAAATGTGTGTTAATGATATTCCATCTTGCCCAAAGTCATAAGAGTGTGGCCAAGTGCATGGAAACAATCTTACAGTCCATTCAAAGGATCTGAGAACAAAAACTGACCCAATATACCACTCTAAACATGAGTTTTGTTGAGTGGCATTTTTCGCTTATTTGATGAATAGGAGGCCAACCAGACCAGTGAGTGTGAAATAGAGGTCAGAAATGAAAAGAGTTAAAAAAAATAGTACAAGATACAGCTTTGGTTGAAGTGATTTGGTCAAGATTTGGTCAGTTGGTGATTTTGACCATGACCATACTATATGCCTTTTAGAGTGTGGTTAAACCCACCTGCTGAAAAACACCAACTGGTCAAATCTTGGCCAAATCATTTCAACCAAAGCTGTATCTTGTACTATTTTCTTGCCTCTTTTCATTTCTGACCTCTATTTCACACTCATTGGTCTGGTTGCCCTCCTATTCATCAAACAAGTGAAAAATGTCACTCAGCAAAACTCATGTTTAGAGTGGTATATTGGGTCAGTTTTTGTTCTCAGATCCTTTGAATGGACTGTAAGATTGTTTCCATGCACTTGGCCACACTCTTATGACTTTGGGCAAGATGGAATATCATTAACACACATTTCATATTTGATCAGTGTAAATCATGAGTCTGTGAGAGGACCCTGCAGTACATGTGCTCTAGAAGGGTTATTATAGTCTAAAATGTACTAGGACACCATCCAGAACCATTATCAGACCTTGAGATCTCTTGGAATCAAGGAAAGATTGGATTCTTTGATCTTGTTAAGATAAGGCTGTTGTAGCTCTCAAGACCTGATCTAGGTGTCATAACTGTTCTAAGTAGTGCTCCAACCAATATGATGTGGTTGGAAGCCATAGATATCACATACTGAACAACATATTATATGCTGAGTGATTATCCAGGTTGTTGGGCATTTATCACCGCATTACAGTGTTGTATTAGGTCAGGGAAGGCCCTTAAAATTCATAAAGGATATAGAACATTGGCCCTGTGAAGTTAGATCATCCAAAACGGTCAAATATTGAGCAAGATAGCAAGATTTTTAGCATAATTTCCTTATTTGGGTGCGAAGCGTTAGTGTCCCAAAGAGGAAGACACTCGAAATCCATCTGATGCCTAACCTCATCTTGTAGAGCTTATCAAGGGCTACAAGATTCATATACAACATTTTTTTCATCCAAGGCCTGGTTGGCCCACAAAGTGTAAAATGAATAAAGTCAATACACTACTGAATTGAAGTCAATGAGTCAATACACTACTCAATTAAAGTCAATGAAGTCAACACACTGTAGAATTGAAATCAATAGAGTCAATGGAGTCAATAGACTCACTGACTTGGTGTCAATAGACTGCTGAATCAAAGTCAATAAAGTCAATAAATTCACTGACTTCAAGTCAGTAGTCTGCTGACTTGAGGTTGATAGACTGCTGAATTGGAGTCAATAAAGTCATTTACTGACTTCAGGTCAGTAGATTGAAGTCAATAGATTATGTTCACTGACTTGAAGTCAATAATATGTTATCAGTTTCACTGACCGGTACTGTAGCTAGGAAAGTAAGGTTTTTGTTATAGCCATCAATGAAGACACTAGGTCAAATTAACCTAGAGTCAGTAGCTTTCTTACTGGTTATCAGTGAATTGACCAGGTAAGTTTTTTTATATTGACACTTTGTCAGATTAACTAACTTATAACAATGTAAGGTTTCTTCACTAATACTAGGTCATATTGACAGTTGTAGTTAGTCAGATAAGGTCTTGCTTATGATACTAGACAAGGGGTCAATGAGATAAGGTCAGTTGGACCAATGATAACCACTATAATACACTTTGACAGTTGCAAAGACTCGTGTTTGCTCGAGTATTTTGTGTTTTGTGACATGACGAAGTATCCAATAAGAATAATTCTTATACAGTTAGATTCGTATTGAAGAGGGCTACAACTTTGATTTTTGGTCTATTTTTAGAACACTTACCTTTTTTTGGTAATACATGCCATTTTAGAGCTAAATAAAGTGTTTGATAACACAAATGTATATGGTCAAAGCTATCTAAATAGGCTCTACTATCTTAGTTTTTTGGTTGATTTTTTGGCTATATTTCCATTTTCGGTAGGCCTTGGTACAACAGACCACCACCAAGTGCTAAAGTTATCCAAAGGTATTGAAATAAGCTTGGGACTTTGCTATATGCCTTAGCTTCTGAAAGTTATTGGAAAGTTATAGATATAATTATTGAAGTAAGCCGTGAGCGAGCAAATTGCCCTATAATTATTGCAGGAAGCTTGTCACAATGACCACACTAATTATTGGAGTTTTCTGGGCCATATAGGTGAATGCTAGGTCATATTGACACTTTTAGTTAGTCAGATAGGGTCTTGCTTGTGATACTAGGCAAGGGGTCAATGAGATAAGGTCAGTTAGACCAATGATAACCACTATAATACACTTTGACAGCTGCAAAAACTCAAGTATTTTGTGTTTTGTGATGCGATGAAGTATCCGATAAGAATAATTCCTATACGGTTAGATTCACATTGAAGAGGGCTACAACTTTGATTTTTTTTGATCTATTTTTAGAACATTTGCCTTTTTTTGGTAAGAAAAACTTGTGTTTGGGCAAGTATTTGGTATTTTGTAGCTGAATGAAGCCTCTGATAACAAAACTGTTTGTACAGTCAAACTCATCTAAATAGGCTCTACAACTTTGGGTTTTTTTTATCTATTTTTAGCTATACTTCCTTTTTGGGTAGACCTTTGTGTGGTAGAGCACCGCCAAGTCCCAAAATTATTGAAAGTTATCCAAATGAGCTTAGGACTTGGCCTTGCAGCCTGAGTTGTTGAAAGTTATTTAAAGGTCTATCTAGAATTATGATAATTAATGGGTACAGTATGCAACTGGCTCCACGTTTAATTAATGGTGTTGGGTGGGCTTTATAGGTGAATTTCTTTTAGCTATTTTTTCGCTATTTTTTCATGTATTTTACTTAAACATAAAGATTTTTTCTTTTTGTTAGTACACAGACCACCCACAGTAGCAACAAGTCCAAAGTTATCAAAAGCTATTGAGCATAGCCCTAGACTACCTCTACAGTACTATGTACTCCAAAATATCAAAAGATATCTAAAAGTTATCTAGAGAATTATTGAAGTTAGCCCCAGATTGCCGTTTTTGCCAATAACTATTGTGGGGATTGCACCGCGATCCCCACACTAATTAGTGGCGAAATGTGGGTCGTATAGGTGAAACCAATGGTTTCGAGTTATATATGGCAGCAAGCGAAAAGCGGCGGTCGGGTTATTTCGGAACATAGCTCCATCCAATTCTCTCAGGATATAGGCCCCACCCGCATTCTTCCGGACTACCTCGTATGGCGCAAAATATTTATCGTCGGTCTTCTTTCGCGAGCTCACTTCCATTTCAATACCCACATTGCGAACCAGAACTAATTCTCCTTGCAAATATTCTTCTCTCTGCAGCTTCTTTATAAATCTCCGTTCGAACTGCTGCTTAGACTGAAAACGTGCTTTCCGGAGAGCCTCTTTGGCTCTGTTAATATCTCTGGGGTGCTTCGAAAGCTGACGGATGCGCAGGGTTAATAACTCCGTTGTTGTCAATCCAGTGCGGAAACCATTTACCATAAATGTTGCTTCTGCGAGATCAAAGGGCAGTACGGGATCGACGCCATGAAGAAGCTGATAAGGTGAGAAACCCGTAACGCGACTCACGGTCACGCGATCTGCAAGCAACGCAGCCGCCAACTTTTCGGGCCAGATGTGGATTTTTCCTCCACAGGCTTTGGTAAGTGCTTCTCGTAAAGTAAAATGACCTTGCTCGACCACTCCATTTGCATGCTTGTTGTATGCCCGAAATTTTTACATGTGGAATACCCATTCGCTTCATCAAATCTCTAAATCCCGCTTTGACTTCAGGTCCATTGTCAGTAACGACTTTGCGTGGACATCCATACCTGCAGTAAATATACTCCCAGAAGAAGTTTGCGAGATCCGCGGCTGTTTTAGTCTTCAGAGGCTGTGCCTCACATGTTCCTGACAGATCATCTCTTGCCGCCACAATCATTCGATATCCTTCTGATGATTCAGGCATCATCATGATGTCAATATAAACGGTCTGGAACAGTACTGCTGGAGTCGACACCGTAACCGGAATCTCCAATTTCTTAGTGCTTTGCACTTGACATCGGTGGCAAGACGCGATGTGATGCTGAACATCATTATATAACTTCGGCCAGAAGAATCGAAGCTTGAGAATGTCCCAAACAGGCTGAACACCGCGATGGCCTAGTTCGTCATGCGCCTGCGTAAGTATTCTCAGACGCTTTTCAGGATCCAGAATAACATTCAGTGGAGGTCCTTTCTTATTTCGTCTAAGGAATTTTCCTTCGTGGACCATATATCGTGTGGCTTGTTGAATGAAGCGTGCGTGTTTCTGTGGTTTATCAAAGATAGGGGCTTCCAAGGTAGTGAGAAACCAGTATACTTTCTTTAGGAACTCCTCCTGCCCCCGCCGTGCTAAATTTACCTGGGGCAAATTTAATTTGGCAACAAAGTCAAATACATCGCCTTCTGATGCCGCGGCGTACAGTGCAATTTCATCAAGCCATGAGTCATCATCGCTCTCGACTTCTTCTCCCTCCGCCGGCTCTCTCCTAGAAAGTGCATCTGGGCCCTGGAACTTAGTTGCAGGTACGTGAACAAGTGCAAAATGGAACATCAGGATACCTTGGATCCATCGGTTTACGGCAGCGTCTGGCTGCAAGTCGGGGTTGTTCAGCAAGCCTTGGATGTACTTGGCATCCACCTCGACCTGAAGATTCTTTACGCCAATGATGTACAGCCGCCAATGTCTGAGTGCACGATACAATCCAAATAGTTCTAGCTTTGGCTGCGAATATCTGGACTCTCGTTCGCACATGGGAATGGATCCATACCTTGCAGGGCGTCGCTTTCCTTGTTCGTCCAGCTGCGACAAAATCATCCCCACAGCCTCACGGCTTGAGTCAACCGACAAGATGACCGGTTGTAATGACTCGTAACAAATGGGCCTCAATGCTGGTGCTGATGCGACAAGGGCTTTAATTCGTCTAAAGGCATGCTTACGACGTTCGTTCCAGAGAAATTCTTCTGTCTTGCGGTACAACTCGGTCAATGGCCTAATCAGGTCCGAATAGCTTGGAATCCAAATCCGCACTGTCCCAGTAAGTCCTAGGAACCGGCGTACTTCATGCGGAGTTTTAAGAGCTGGCCAGTCGAGAATGGCAGAGACTTTCTTGCGGTCTGGAGTTCGTCCCACTGCTGAACATTCCTGCCCAACTATCAAGGCTTTTGGACGGCAGCATTGAACCTTTGTGGCTGAGAAGGTAGCGCCCGCACACCCTACCTTATGCATAATTCGATGCACATCTTGGGCGTGTTCCCAAACAAATCGCCTAATTCCTGGGTTCTCTTTCAAACATTCCGGTTCCCCATTCTCATCAGGGTACATGGAGGCAGGTCCTTTAATCAGCAAATCATCAATGAAGATATTGGCGACATGTGGAATTTCATCTCGCAGAATAAAGACCATGCACTTTTGAAATTTGGCAGGTGAATTTGTATATCCTGTTGGCATGGATGTGATGCGTAGTAAGCCTAGTGGTGTCATAAAAGCGGTCATATCTCTGCTTTCTGGCTCCATTTTTCGAGCGTCAAATCCCCAATACAGGTCAAAGACAGTGTAGCATTGTCATCCTGCAAAACCTTCTACGAAATCATCCACAATGGGAAGCATGCCTGCGTCTCGGACAGAAACCTTATTCAAAGGTTGCAGATCATGGACTATGCGCAATTTTCCGTTCTTCTTCATTACGCAAAACCATCGGGATCGATATGAGGACTGGCACATTTCATATATGCCTGCCTCCATCTTCAACTTCAAGACATCAATTACTTTCTGCAGAATTCCAGGTGGGATAGGAATATTTTTATATTCCCAGGGAACATGCGGCACAGTGGCGATCTTGTACGGTGAAAAATATTCATCTTTGAAGGTTCCTCGTTCCATATCTTCAAAGGCCAATGCATGTTGATTTAATTCCATTACTCGCACAAATAGCCTTTCCTCTTCCAGACTTAGGAATCCATCTGCGTTAATGCCAAGAACTTCGAGACGTTCATGGCTCAATCTTTCTGTGGGTTGGAACGGAGGTGGACTTGTCGATAACTCAGGAAGGGTCTCCATAGGATCACGTGGGATGGTGCGACGAACTTCATAGTCCGGTGAGAAGGTGGTGGATACAGGGCGAATCTTTTTTTTCCACCCGTTTGTACATGGTGAAAATATCCTCTGCGGCAGGAGTCTCATTTCTACATGTTTCTTCTTGTTTTCCTGTTGGCTGTGTTCGTTGATACATGGTAAAGGATTGTAGCTCATGATGCTCATCGTCATAGAGTTGAACAGGATAAATGATATATTCATCGTCGTCTTCTAACTCCTCACAGTCTTTCCGAAGCTGCTCCTCGATTTCTTTACAGACCAGACGCTGTCTGGGCTTAGTAGGTGCCAAAGCGTATGAAAAACAACATGGTCCCAACTCCGAAGGCGCTTCCTTCATAGCATTGTCGTTTGATCTTTCAGAGGTATATATCATCCCACTTAGAGTGTTATGTGAAGGAAAGCGCCACCAGTATTGATTCATATCCGTGAGAACAAAGCCTTGGAGTAGTTCGTACAAGCTAACCACGATTCGCCGTCCACCTGTCGTTCCTCCCAAAATTAAAGTTACAACCACTGCCATGACGAAAACAGCGGTGTGGCGTGTAAGTACCGAGTCCAGGTGCAGATGGTCGTGTCGTGTCGTAAAGCTCAGTAATAAGTAGATTCTGCAAACTGTTAGGACCGTCGCAGCAAACAGAATTAATAAGTATGTACCCTCAAATCGCACGCGCACGGCCTCGGGCAAGCGTGGCAGCCGAAGGGCGTGGGTCCCCAAATTCATCGTAGCAGATCGGAACCGCCTCCACAAGCAGCCGGCCGCGGTCGTCATAACAGTGTCCATACTTCGTAGACAGAGCAAGGTGAGTATGAATTGGGCAGACATATGGCGCTGGACGAATGTGAACCTCCTCAGAGTCCGAGTCCGTGTCGGGGTATCGTAAGTATATGTCCCCGTCCGAATCCTCGGAGGCGCCGTCATTTGACGCATCCACGCTGCGTCTGCTACGGCCGAGAGGCGATGGATCTCCCGATTGCCGCAACATCTCGAAGTAGTTGTTTTCAGATTCTGGGTAATGTCGGTCAAGGTATTCAGCGTTAACCAAGACCAGCGCAGGGTGATTCGGACGCAAACGAATCGAGAGCAGTTCTTGAAGCTTGTTGGCCAGTTCATGGCGTCCGTTCCTTCGTAGAACATACCATATTGTCTGCATTTTGGCCGATTCGTATTGGTAGAGCAGTGGGTGTCGGATAAATCGTGACAGAAAGCAGTCCTGAAAGGAAGAACGAAATAGATCAGCGACCCATTTGCGAAACCTCCTTGGCGGCCCGCGCACCTGGTTTACTTCATACTGAGTCCATACCGTGTCTTCCATGCGACGCGCCGTCTCTAGAAGGCCTAATCGTACTCCTGCAAATAATCCCACCACTTCTCCTATCGTGAGTGCCGTCGATCCTCGCTGAGCGATGGCGCGTCCATTGCAGAGGCGTTTCCCTGCTCGGTCCGATTCATTGCTTCCTGCCTTCCGCTTCTGTCCGACCACCGCGCCATCTCCACAACCTTCGCTCTCGGCTGGTGCGACGTACGGAGGAAGAGGCTCCTCCGTGTTATTAAATTGTGCAACATAGGAGGAAAACGATCCTTCCAGGGAACTAGACCCGCAAGCAGGATTAAGATCGTCGTCAGAGTCCGTGTCGTCGGGGTCCAAAGGATCGACTGCAATGGCCGCAAGGGTGGGCGAATACTGATGCAGATCTTCCAGTTCTTCTGCCGCCATCGCAACAAAGTCGATATACGGCCGAAGGGGCCCATAGATCATGCGAAGCGTCAAGTTAGCAGGATCCATCCCCATCTCGTCTTCAAAACGACGCACGCGCTTCTGCTCCTCTGTCCCTTCGTGTACCCAGTAATACAAAGAAGGGGAGGGCATCGTGATCGTCCGAGTAGGTCGAGGATGCTGGTGAGAACGATTGATGACCCGCATTCGATTCCGGAGACCCGTCCGTACTAGATGGCTCGCTGGCGGACTCAAAAACGACATCGTTCCGTAGAGAAAGAGGTCTAGGGTCGGTCATGGTGTTGAGCCTAAGTATGGCCTCTTCAATATCCCACCCTGGGCAGTGAAAAGGGTAGTTGTCGACTGACCGGTCGGTTCTGGCAGGCGACCAGCTAGACGGGTCCACTGTTCTGAGCCGGTAAGTTTTCCACCCATCTTCCTCGTCGTCGCTGCTGTTGGAGTCATCGGTGGTGTAGTTAGAGGGCGAAGAGCTAGACCATCCGTCGCGATCGACCAGTCGTCTGCGACGGAAGAAACGTGGGGGCTCAAGTTCGGCTGCAATGGATCGTTCCGCCCCGTTCCGTTCTGTTGTGTGGGAATTCCGCTTCTCGCTGCTTTCTGACTCGGTACTTGTACCCGACCTGCTGCTGGACAGTGTCGTCAATGCTTCGGCCACTTCCCTTTCCAACACCGCAAAAAGACTTGCGCTGCCTCACCAACTCGGCTCCTATTTCCTCGCTCCTCGTCTTCTCCCGTTGGAAAACCTGGACGACATCTTTTTATTTCCTGCTTTTCGGTATCCCAATAAGATCCGGCTGCGATTTGCGCGACCCAATCCGTCCACGTGGCGTCCAAGTCTCGCCCAAAGAAACGCTGCAATGTCCCCGTCATTTGTGCGATCGCTAACTTCTCCAGGTTTCTTTCTTCATCCCCAGCCTCTGCGATTTGGATAAAGCTTTCCTCCAGTTCGTCACCGCGCCTTTCGTATGGACACGTTTCAAACAATAAGTGCTGCGGGGGCATGGCAAATTTCGCATCGGTCAGGTTCGAGGGATAATTCTGAGTCCGAACTGGATTCAGAGGACGCCGACACAAGGTCTGGCATGCTAGCCTCCGGTGCAGTGCCTCCCGTCCCTGATTGATACTCGGCGTCCGGTCCTGGAAGTACACGCTATACGAGTCCACTGGCATCAATTGGGTGGCCGCAGGCTCTACCGTCGTGGGTTCCTTTCCAAGTACGTCTTCCGCCGAATCTACGGCCAGCGTCACGTCCTGAACTCGATTAACTCCAGGGATTGTTTTTGAAAAACTGCTTACTGGTCCCAGCTTGACACGTTCCTGAAGTGGCAACATCGGCAGTGGGAATTCGACCGAGTGCGTCGGGAAGCCGCCATCCTCCACCATCGGGTTCAAGAGCCTCATGACGGGCTGCAAACGCTCCTCGGTGGGATAGCATAACTCCAATTTCCAGACCTGTAGGGGGTCCTTTGGCGCCGCTACGTGGAATGTGAATTCGTGACACGGCAAGAACACCGGCCCGCCTGTATTTCGATCCCTAAAGACACGGAGCACATTCATCGCGGCGCTACGATGTAGAACCTCCCCGCTGGGTAGGATCGTGCTTCCATAATATTCAGTCTGGGGCGCCGCCGCAAACGTTGGGTCGACATCCAAAGGCTGTCGTGCTTCATATTTTGCCCACTGCCGTCCCACAGCCTCCGTAATCGCTGCTACTGGCCCGGCGGTACTCAACCGTGCTATAGGCATCGAGATCGACTTGCTGCCTTGCCGGGATAGATATTCGACACGCTCCGATGGTGGCGTGGAAGATCGTCCATCAAGTAAACGAGCTACGTCGGCCCCGTCCTTCAGGGCAGTAGAGCTGATGCTAACAGAACTGGTCGCGGTGGTCGGGAAGGACTGAGAGATGTTCGCGCCCTCCCGAAGCGACGCTGAAGAGTGACCCACAGCCAGGCGCTCTTTACCTATTCCTTCGTCCGCGGCGACGTCGTTGGAGTTGTCCAGGGGAGTTGTCATTTCAAGAGAGGGTTGGGCAGGTAAGTGCTTGTCCTCTTGTTGGTTTTCCTCCTCCTTATATATGCGCTCGTCCTGACTCCGCTTCACCTGACAGTCTTCGTTCATTCTTCAACTATTGGAAGTCGCTCGGCTACATCCCTTCGAATCACGTTAATCAGTGCCGCCATGTCGAGAAGAGCGCGGACACCCTCACGGCACAGTTCAAGGTTCGTCACTGTTTGTTTCTTGATCGCCGCTTCACTTACCATTGTCGCACCCTCCTCTTCCATTTTTCCGACCGTGCTTCCTTCCAGAGGATCTGTTCCCTCACAAACATATGCAAAAAGACTGATACTGCATGACTCCAGCAGTCAGCGACACCGTGGAAGGCTCTTCATACGGCACCGCCAGTAGCTCGTATCTAGGGCGTCGTGTAACCCGGTCCTTGAAGACAAGATACGTCCCTTCCTCTCTCTCGTCAATACTGACCAGATTTCCCCTCTGCCACGGGCGTCCGAGCAACAGCGAGAACGGTGCAGACTGGGATACCCACAAATCGGTCACGGTAATCGCGTCTCCACAATTAAAGTTAACATCTTTTATCCATCCCTTCAATTGGCCCTGACCACCATTAGCATCGTTCATATGCGTAACTTGATTCATGTCAACGGCCTGCTGGATTTTCTTTGCCGCAACGTCAGATCGCACAACATTTAGCTGTGACCCTGTATCAATAATTGCACAGACCGGCTTCCCTCCTGTTTGCAGTTCTATCTTGATCAAGATTCCATCTGCCCTTGGCCATCCCCAGTTCGAGATCAACGGATGTTCTCGTGAGTTGCCCAGTAAAACTGCCTGCACGTTTCTGACTTTGATTAAATCTTGGATTTCTGTCCGTAGCTCTTTGGACGTCACCATTAATTCACGGAGAGTCATCGGGATTTGTACATCCAGGATTCGATCGACTACCTGTTGTCGGTTTACTGTACCAAATAACTCCGATTGCCTTCCAAAGTTTTTAAATCCATCGACGACTTGTTTTTCCTCGTGAACTTTGTTTATCATGTCTTGAGCTGCCCTTGAAGTTTTCTCGTATCGTGATGATTCCTCCATTTCTACATCTTCGTCTGGGACGAACCTTACCTTTCGAGCTGCAAGTGGTTTCACTTCAATACTCCGGGTCCCTGAGGGAGGGGGTGTTAGTGATCGTCTCGGCGTTGCCTTGGAAGCTCCCTGATCTTGGCCACTTGCCTCCGGCCTTGGAGGAGTAGCCACGGGTGTCGTTGTCACTGGTACTTTTGTCGTGTCCACTGTTGGAGTCACTTCGGAAGAAACTGGCTGAGGTGTCTGTTCAGTGCTAGATGATTTCTCCTTCCCCTTTTCGTTCTGCAAGTCTCGAAGTTCTCCTGGCCGCAGTTTGTCGCGTTTAGGCAAGTATACCCCGTCAAAGACTTGTCGGCGTGCCTTTCGAATGCCAGGATCAGTCCTTTCTGCGGCATGGACTCCGGATTCTGCTACCTCTACAATACGCGGCGTGGTTAGGTAGACTCCACCATAATCTGACTCACCTCCCTCCCTGTCAGAGTCGCTACTCGTCCCATCCTCGGACCCACTCCTGTTTAGCTGCGCATAATAAAACTGATCAACAGCCCGTTGTTGTTCTGTATCCCAGTTGGTGCTTCCATACATTACTCTGGGTGCCGATGCAGAGGCCATTCGCTCAGCGGCCTGTACCAATGACTCATTGCCTACTCTTTTTATCCACTGTCCCCCAGCCATGACTAATCGCCGTGTTTGTCCGTCATAGGCCACAACATTTTTATGGATTAGTTCGGCGACACTCGGGCAGTTAGACATCCGATGCCCCACTGCTTGACATCCAAAACAGGCTTGTTCTCCTGTCGTACCCAAGGGAATATTGTTTGGATAAGTTGCTGGGCCATTGATTGGGCCCTCTCGTCCAGCAAGCGGTCGTGACAGATTTTGCTGTGGTAGTACATCTGGACGAAAGGTCGTGCCTCGGTGTAACTCGGGCGGCTTTACACACTTTCCTGCCAACCCGGTTTGGTCCATAGTCATTACCTTGTAATATACAGGGGCATACTCGGGATCGTCAAGCTTCATAGAACCTAGCCGTCGGATTAACGAAGTCGCTTCCTCTTCCGTTCCTTGATACTTCTGCGTTTCCTTCCCACCATTCCCTTTCTTGGCTTGTTTCTTCTTCTTTTCTTCTCTGCGTTTCTTTATGCGGCGTTTCTTTTTCAGCCGGTACTTCTCATAGTCTGAATCTGAAAATTCACTGTCTGAGGAATCACTTGCTGACTCCTCCTCAGAATCCTCATCCAGCTCGTCTCCCCAATCTGCTGCTCGAACCATTAGAGTTTCATATTTATTGCGTCGGAAGTACCATTCAGCAGCGGTGTTGATCTCAGTCACTGTATACTGGGCAGTATCATCTCTGAACGGATTAGCTTGTAGTATTCTGTTCTCCAAGACCTGCCGCAAGGACCTCTCAATTCCAACAAAGAAATATGCGTTGTAATCTTCCTTGCTTAGATATCCTTTCATTAGTGGCCCACTGGCAAGAGTATTGTATTTGATGAAGTACTTCTTCCAGTTAGTGAGGTTACGGCACTGTTTTCGGCTATGCTGAGCTGCAAAAACGTTCCACATCCACTGGCTTATACTTCTGGTACATCCGGTCCACATCGAAGTGTTTCAAAATCTCTCTCTTCAGCTGGCTCCAGCGTGGCGGGTCGAATCCGTCCAAGGTTTGAATCACATACTGGATATCAATGGCACAGTACTTCAAAACGTGTTCACATTTCTGCTTGTCGTCAGTGATTTGACACTTCTTAAGCAACCGTTCGTAGTGATCCACAAATGTCTGTACCTCTGTATACTTTCCTCGAAACTTCTTAGGAGCGTCTTTGCTTCCTTGCACAGGCATGTCGTGAATAGTCGGACCCATGCTTGTGGGCATCATGTAACTAGTCAGAGGAACTGAGGAAGGAACATAAGAATTCATCGGAGGTGGAGTTGCGTTAGGTGTAGGCGGCGGTTGAAAACGGGCGCATCTTCGTGGCAGTGAAGGAGGCGAGTATCCCAAGGAACTATCTTCAGAGTCTGATGATGAGGGAGAATCATGATCCCACCTATACGACCCACATTTCGCCACTAATTAGTGTGGGGATCGCGGTGCAATCCCCACAATAGTTATTGGCAAAAACGGCAATCTGGGGCTAACTTCAATAATTCTCCAGATAACTTTTAGATATCTTTTGATATTTTGGAGTACATAGTACTGTAGAGGTAGTCTAGGGCTATGCTCAATAGCTTTTGATAACTTTGGACTTGTTGCTACTGTGGGTGGTCTGTGCTACCAAAAAAGGAAAAAATCTTTATGTTTAAGTAAAATACATGAAAAAATAGCGAAAAAATAGCTAAAAGAAATTCACCTATAAAGCCCACCCAACACCATTAATTAAACGTGGAGCCAGTTGCATACTGTACCCATTAATTATCATAATTCTAGATAGACCTCACCTATACGACCCACATTTCGCCACTAATTAGTGTGGGGATCGCGGTGCAATCCCCACAATAGTTATTGGCAAAAACGGCAATCTGGGGCTAACTTCAATAATTCTCTAGATAACTTTTCGATATCTTTTGATATTTTGGAGTATATAGTACTGTAGAGGTAGTCTAGGGCTATGCTCAATAGCTTTTGATAACTTTGGACTTGTTGCTACTGTAGGTGGTCTGTGCTACCAAAAAAGAAAAAAATCTTTATATTTAAGTAAAATACATGAAAAAATAGCGAAAAAAATAGCTAAAAGAAATTCATCTATAAAGCCCACCCAACACCATTAATTAAACATGGAGCCAGTTGCATACTGTACCCATTAATTATCATAATTCTAGATAGACCTTTAAATAACTTTCAACAACTCAGGCCGCAAGGCCAAGTCCTAAGCTCATTTGGATAACTTTCAATAATTTTGGGACTTGGCAGTGCTCTACCACACGAAGGTCTACCCAAAAAGGAAATATAGCTAAAAATAGATAAAAAAAAAACCAAAGTTATAGAGCCTATTTAGATGAGTTTGACTGTACAAACAGTTTTGTTATCAGAGGCTTCATTTAGCTACAAAATACCAAATACTTGCCCAAACACAAGTTTTTCTTACCAAAAAAGGCAAATGTTCTAAAAATAGACCAAAAAAAAAACAAAATTGTAGCCCTCTTCAATGTGAATCTAACCGTATAGGAATTATTCTTATTGGATACTTTATCACATCACAAAACACAAAATACTTGAGCAAATGCGAGTCTTTGCAGCTGTCAAAGTGTATTATAGTGGTTATCATTGGTCTAACTGACCTTATCTCATTGACCTCTTGTCTAGTATCACAAGCAAGACCCTATCTGACTAACTAAAAGTGTCAATATGACCTAGCATTCACCTATATGGCCCAGAAAACTCCAATAATTAGTGTGGTCGTTGTGACAAGCTTCCTGCAATAATTATAGGGCAATTTGCTCGTTCACCGCTTACTTCAATAATTATATCTATAACTTTCCAATAACTTTTCAGAAGCTAAGGCATATAGCCAAGTCCCAAGCTTATTTCAATACCTTTGGATAACTTTAGCACTTGGTGGTGGTCTGTTGTACCAAGGCCTACCAAAAATGGAAATATAGCCAAAAAATCAACCAAAAAACTAAGATAGTAGAGCCTATTTAGATAGCTTTGACCGTATACATGATTTGTGTTATCAAACACTTTATTTAGCTCTAAAATGGCATGTATTACCAAAAAGGTAAGTGTTCTAAAAATAGACCAAAAAATCAAAGTTGTAGCCCTCTTCAATACGAATCTAACTGTATAAGAATTATTCTTATCGGATACTTCGTCATGTCACAAAACACAAAATACTCGAGCAACGCGAGTCTTTGCAACTGTCAAAGTGTATTATAGTGGCTATCATTGGTCCAACTGACCTTATCTCATTGACCCCTTGTCTAGTATCATAAGCAAGACCTTATCTGACTAACTACAACTGTCAATATGACCTAGTATTAGTGAAGAAACCTTACATTGTTATAAGTTAGTTAATCTGACAAAGTGTCAATATAAAAAAACTTACCTGGTCAATTCACTGATAACCAGTAAGAAAGCTACTGACTCTAGGTTAATTTGACCTAGTGTCTTCATTGATGGCTATAACAAAACCTTACTTTCTTAGCTACAGTACCGGTCAGTGAAATTGATAACATATTATTGACTTCAAGTCAGTGAACATAATCTATTGACTTCAATCTACTGACCTGAAGTCAGTAAATGACTTTATTGACTCCAATTCAGCAGTCTATCAACCTCAAGTCAGCAGACTACTGACTTGAAGTCAGTGAATTTATTGACTTTATTGACTTTGATTCAGCAGTCTATTGACACCAAGTCAGTGAGTCTATTGACTCCATTGACTCTATTGATTTCAATTCTACAGTGTGTTGACTTCATTGACTTTGATTGAGTAGTGTATTGACTTATTGACTTCAATTCAATAGTGTATTGACTTTATTCATTTTGCACTTTGTGGGCCAACCAGACCTTGGATGAAAAAATGTTGTATATGAATCTTGTAGCCCTTGATAAGCTCTACAAGATGAGGTTAGGCATCAGATGGATTTCGAGTGTCTTCCTCTTTGGGACACTAACGCTTCGCACCCAAATAAGGAAATTATGCTAAAATCTCGCTATCTTGCTCAATATTTGACCGTTTTGGATGATCTAACTTCACAGGGCCAATGTTCTATATCCTTTATGAATTTTAAGGGCCTTCCCTGACCTAATACAACACTGTAATGCGGTGATAAATGCCCAACAACCTGGATAATCACTCAGCATATAATATGTTGTTCAGTATGTGATATCTATGGCTTCCAACCACATCATATTGGTTGGAGCACTACTTAGAACAGTTCTGACACCCTAGATCAGGTCTTGAGAGCTACAACAGCCTTATCTTAACAAGATCAAAGAATCCAATCTTTCCTTGATTCCAAGAGATCTCAAGGTCTGATAATGGTTCTGGATGGTGTCCTAGTACATTTTAGACTATAATAACCCTTCTAGAGCACATGTACTGCAGGGTCTTCTCACAGACTCATGATTTACACTGATCAAATATGAAATGTGTGTTAATGATATTCCATCTTGCCCAAAGTCATAAGAGTGTGGCCAAGTGCATGGAAACAGTTTTACAGTCCATTCAAAGAATCTGAGAACAAAAACTGACCCAATATACCATTCTAAACATGAGTTTTGCTGAGTGACATTTTTCACTTGTTTGATGAATAGGAGGGCAACCAGACCAGTGAGTGTGAAATAGAGGCCAGAAATGAAAAGAGGCAAGAAAATAGTACAAGATACAGCCTTGGTTGAAGTGATTTGGTTGAGATTTGACCAGTTGGTGTTTTTGAATATGGCTATACTATATACCTTTAGAGTGTGGTTGAACCCACCTGCTCAAAAACACCAACTGGTCAAATCTCAACCAAATCACTTCAACCAAGGCTGTATCTTGTACTATTTTCTTGCCTCTTTTCATTTCTGGCCTCTATTTCACACTCACTGGTCTGGTTGCCCTCCTATTCATCAAACAAGTGAAAAATGTCACTCAGCAAAACTCATGTTTAGAATGGTATATTGGGTCAGTTTTTGTTCTCAGATTCTTTGAATGGACTGTAAAACTGTTTCCATGCACTTGGCCACACTCTTATGACTTTGGGCAAGATGGAATATCATTAACACACATTTCATATTTGATCAGTGTAAATCATGAGTCTGTGAGAAGACCCTGCAGTACATGTGCTCTAGAAGGGTTATTATAGTCTAAAATGTACTAGGACACCATCCAGAACCATTATCAGACCTTGAGATCTCTTGGAATCAAGGAAAGATTGGATTCTTTGATCTTGTTAAGATAAGGCTGTTGTAGCTCTCAAGACCTGATCTAGGGTGTCAGAACTGTTCTAAGTAGTGCTCCAACCAATATGATGTGGTTGGAAGCCATAGATATCACATACTGAACAACATATTATATGCTGAGTGATTATCCAGGTTGTTGGGCATTTATCACCGCATTACAGTGTTGTATTAGGTCAGGGAAGGCCCTTAAAATTCATAAAGGATATAGAACATTGGCCCTGTGAAGTTAGATCATCCAAAACGGTCAAATATTGAGCAAGATAGCGAGATTTTAGCATAATTTCCTTATTTGGGTGCGTGTTAGTGTCCCAAAGAGGAAGACACTGAAATCCATCTGATGCCTAACCTCATCTTGTAGAGCTTATCAAGGGCTACAAGATTCATATACAACATTTTTTCATCCAAGGTCTGGTTGGCCCACAAAGTGCAAAATGAATAAAGTCAATACACTATTGAATTGAAGTCAATAAGTCAATACACTACTCAATCAAAGTCAATGAAGTCAACACACTGTAGAATTGAAATCAATAGAGTCAATGGAGTCAATAGACTCACTGACTTGGTGTCAATAGACTGCTGAATCAAAGTCAATAAAGTCAATAAATTCACTGACTTCAAGTCAGTAGTCTGCTGACTTGAGGTTGATAGACTGCTGAATTGGAGTCAATAAAGTCATTTACTGACTTCAGGTCAGTAGATTGAAGTCAATAGATTATGTTCACTGACTTGAAGTCAATAATATGTTATCAATTTCACTGACCGGTACTGTAGCTAAGAAAGTAAGGTTTTGTTATAGCCATCAATGAAGACACTAGGTCAAATTAACCTAGAGTCAGTAGCTTTCTTACTGGTTATCAGTGAATTGACCAGGTAAGTTTTTTTATATTGACACTTTGTCAGATTAACTAACTTATAACAATGTAAGGTTTCTTCACTAATACTAGGTCATATTGACAGTTGTAGTTAGTCAGATAAGGTCTTGCTTATGATACTAGACAAGGGGTCAATGAGATAAGGTCAGTTGGACCAATGATAGCCACTATAATACACTTTGACAGTTGCAAAGACTCGCGTTTGCTCGAGTATTTTGTGTTTTTGTGACATGACGAAGTATCCGATAAGAATAATTCTTATACAGTTAGATTCGTATTGAAGAGGGCTACAACTTTGATTTTTTGGTCTATTTTTAGAACACTTACCTTTTTTGGTAATACATGCCATTTTAGAGCTAAATAAAGTGTTTGATAACACAAATCATGTATACGGTCAAAGCTATCTAAATAGGCTCTACTATCTTAGTTTTTTGGTTGATTTTTTGGCTATATTTCCATTTTTGGTAGGCCTTGGTACAACAGACCACCACCAAGTGCTAAAGTTATCCAAAGGTATTGAAATAAGCTTGGGACTTGGCTATATGCCTTAGCTTCTGAAAGTTATTGGAAAGTTATAGATATAATTATTGAAGTAAGCGGTGAACGAGCAAATTGCCCTATAATTATTGCAGGAAGCTTGTCACAACGACCACACTAATTATTGGAGTTTTCTGGGCCATATAGGTGAATGCTAGGTCATATTGACACTTTTAGTTAGTCAGATAGGGTCTTGCTTGTGATACTAGACAAGAGGTCAATGAGATAAGGTCAGTTAGACCAATGATAACCACTATAATACACTTTGACAGCTGCAAAGACTCGCATTTGCTCAAGTATTTTGTGTTTTGTGATGTGATAAAGTATCCAATAAGAATAATTCCTATACGGTTAGATTCACATTGAAGAGGGCTACAATTTTGTTTTTTTTTGGTCTATTTTTAGAACATTTGCCTTTTTTGGTAAGAAAAAACTTGTGTTTGGGCAAGTATTTGGTATTTTTGTAGCTAAATGAAGCCTCTGATAACAAAACTGTTTGTACAGTCAAACTCATCTAAATAGGCTCTATAACTTTGGTTTTTTTTTATCTATTTTTAGCTATATTTCTTTTTGGGTAGACCTTCGTGTGGTAGAGCACTGCCAAGTCCCAAAATTATTGAAAGTTATCCAAATGAGCTTAGGACTTGGCCTTGCGGCCTGAGTTGTTGAAAGTTATTTAAAGGTCTATCTAGAATTATGATAATTAATGGGTACAGTATGCAACTGGCTCCATGTTTAATTAATGGTGTTGGGTGGGCTTTATAGATGAATTTCTTTTAGCTATTTTTTCGCTATTTTTTCATGTATTTTACTTAAATATAAAGATTTTTTCCTTTTTTTGGTAGCACAGACCACCTACAGTAGCAACAAGTCCAAAGTTATCAAAAGCTATTGAGCATAGCCCTAGACTACCTCTACAGTACTATATACTCCAAAATATCAAAAGATATCGAAAAGTTATCTAGAGAATTATTGAAGTTAGCCCCAGATTGCCGTTTTTGCCAATAACTATTGTGGGGGATTGCACCGCGATCCCCACACTAATTAGTGGCGAAATGTGGGTCGTATAGGTGCATGATCCTTCTGGTTTCGATATTGAAAGGCAGTCGAAGTATTCTCCGTATCATTTGCTTTTTCCCTTACCTTTATCTGTGGAAGAGGTGCTAGGTTCACCTCGGCTATGGGATGGTCCAGCTTCAGTATTAGAAGGAGGTGGCCCCATTACATCAGGTAAAGGACCTATGGGTTCTCCATGTAATTCTTCGTAAGCTTGCCGGGTCTGAGCATCCATAGACTCATACTGTCGTCGTTCATCCCAGTCTTTGAATACGTAAACAGGTTTTTCTGTTGTGGTTTGTGTCATAATGTTTCGTCGTGTCGTGTTTAATTCGGTCATTAGATCTGAGAATAGGAGATTCCTGTCGTTGGAGCAAAGAAATCCCTCGCGGTGGGCTCCAATTATGTGCGGAGGAAAATTTGTTTCCCTTGAGTGCTTGGGAAATATCGTTATTCGCAAGATTCACTCAAGTGTTCGTTGTGCTCCAACAATTTCCTTTTCGAGGATCTTGGCGGAGTAATACTTGATTCGGTCGGGTCAGTGTTCTCGTTACGTCAGTCAATACGTCGGTTCAGTGTTCTCGTTACGTTGTTCAGATGCGTCGGGTCAGTGTTCTCGTAAGGTCAGTCAGGTGCGTCGGGTCAGTGTTCTCGTTTCGGGTCAGTGTTCTCGTTTCGGGTCAGTGTTCTCGTTACGGATCAGTGTTCTCGTTAAACGGCTTGACGGATAGGCTTCAGACACACACAAGTTAGCAGAAAGCTAATAGATAGTTAACTACCTATGAGTACAGGTGGGGTCAACTTGGGGAAAAACATGCTGGGGCCCTGGCCCTTATATACTGCTGGAGTGAGTCATTTCTTCATGACTGCGTATGACTCACGTGACTCATTCTGACTCACATGACTCATTCTGACTCACATGACTCATTATGACTCACATGACTCATTGTGACTCATATGACTTGTTTTGACTCATGTGACTCAATTTGACTCATGTGAGTCATATTTCGTCGTCCTCTCTAAACTACTTGTTTTTCTCTAATTCTTGTCCGTTAGACTTGTACTTCCTTGTGTGCATGTTAATGGTAAACAAAAACGTAGTGGCACACCGAAATCCTTTGTAAGGCCTTCCGGAAATGTGTGACTTACAAAAAATTCTGGTAAGTTGAGGGGGTCTGTGACACATGACTTATCTTCTGAACAAAATACTGAGTCCCTGCATTGTCTGACAATTACAAAGTTGACTGTGCCTGTTATGCTTTACTGTAGTAACTCGACCAAAGGTTCAGGTGACAGTGACACTTAGATTTTGAGGCCTGAGAAGGCAAGAAAATGTCGAAATTTTCGGTCCGGCATTCACCGGACTTCCATATAGGGTAATTATTTGGTCCAATTACTACAGTAATAGTTTCCTACCTGTGTGTGTAGCAATATTGTTAAATTTACTCTCCACATGGTTTGGTACTGGATCAGAACAGTGCATACCAGTTTACAGTGGCAGATCATCATGATGTTCAGTAACCAAGGTGATTTCCACCAGAATGATGAATGGACAGCTGCTGCTCGAGCTTGAGCATTGAAGTATTGAGGCACCTAGTTGACAGTTGACTATTAGCCAAGGGAGGTACAAGCTTGAAATATTTATCGTGTCTGTCTACAATAGACAGCTGGCAGCTAATCAGTCTTCACCAAGTTGATACTTGGACCAGTCTGTTGAACAAAGTGGCAGTTGATTTCCTGTTCATTGATTAGTACTGCAATACTAATTTGTTCAATATGAAGTGTCAGACTTCCATGCATGAGAAAATATCAACAGAGCCCTGGTAGACTCATAATCTGAGACAGTGTACTTGATCCCATCTTTTATCATGCCTTGCCCACCCACTGTTAGTGAAATTCATCTTGTTGACCCCTGTGGTAACACTTCTGAATGAGCTTAATGATGCATTTGCTCCCTCATTTGTTCAACCAATTTCAAACACTGTTACATCCTTGCTCAAGCTAGTCCAGGTACTGAGGCTTCTGATGAGGAATGTTTATAACTTATGAAATATGCTCTAATGTGAAGCAAAATAAAAAAGAATGTGCTGAACTGCTGGAGAATATCCACCAAGGCCAGATGATCATGATATTCAGCAGGGTGATTTCTCCCAGAATGATAATCCATGGACAGCTGCTTCTCAAGCTTGAGCATTGAAGTACATGTTATCCTGAGGCACCTAGCTGACTATTAGCCAAAGGAGGTACAAGCTACAAATGTTTGTAGTGCCTGTCTATGAGAGACAGCCAGCAATTAATCAATCTTCACCCAGTTGATACTTGGACCAATCTGTTGAAGATGCAGAGTGACAGTTGAGTTCCCATTCGCTGATTAGTGCAACAATACTAATCTGTTCAGCATGAAGTCCAGCAGCACCCAACTCCCACTGATGAGAAATATCAACACAGCATTGGAGGACTTAAGATCTGGGGCAGCATACGTGATCCCATCTTTCACCATGCCTCACCAGCCCAATGTCACTGAAATTCACCTCGAGAACCTTGCAGCCTGTTTGACCTCTGCAGTAACACTTCTGAATGAGCTCAATGATGCATTTGCTCCCCCATTTGTTCAATCACTTTCAAACACTGTTGCCTCCTTGCTCAAGCTAGTTCAGGTACAGAGGCTTCTAATGAAGAATGCTTGTGACTCATTAATATGCCAGAATGTGAAGCAAAATAGAAAAGAATGTGCTCAACTGTTGGAGAATATCCACACAGTGCTGTTTGCAATTATTGGCCTTCATGTCAAGTCTGAAGCTGCAGGATCCCTCTCACCTGCAATGACAGAACATGTTGGGAAGTTCATGAAGTACATCAGGTTTACCCTACCATGATTTGTTTTGACAAATTTTTCTGCAGAACTATTCACAAGATATACATATACATTGAGGCACAGCAAGATAGAAACAAATTGAGGCAGCTATTTCGTCACATTGAAATGAACAACCTAGTGAAAGACTGCTATGTAGAACTGGATGAAGCCAAGAAATTCTTTGAAGTAAAACCCACTATTCCTTATATTTTCCAGGAGGTTAAACATATAATTTCAGGTTGGCACCAGGGGTGCAGTCTTCAAGGAAATTGGAGAAATGAAAAAAGCTACTGAAACCAAGCACAAGGAGTTACTCAAGTTGATCTCAACTGTGTCCGAAACCAATACCACAACAGATGGCTCATCAGTATGTGAACAATCAACTTCCTACACAGCCAACCAATGGTGTATAGGTCCACTTGGGTGCCAATGAATTTAAAAACAGGTAGAAAGCAGTTTCATCATCAATGGCTTTACTCATGCTTTATCAAGCTCAAATTCATTTTCATTGTTGCCCTCAAAGCCCAAGATCTTTCATGGCCGTGAAGCTGAGTTGGAGATTATCATGACAGTGCTTAGCCAGCAGTCACCTAGAGTAGCAATCCTTGGAGGAGGTGGAATGGGCAAGACAAGCCTTGCAAGAGCAGTCCTGCATAATCCAGAAACTTTGGCAAAATTTGAAGAGAGATACTTTGTTAGTGCAGAGGCAGCAACCACAAGGATTGAACTGGCTGCGCTTATTGGACTACATATTGGATTGAATCCTGGAAAAGATCTAACAAAACCTGTTATCCAGTATCTCTCAAGAAAATCATCTTGCCTCTTGATTCCTGACAACCTGGAGACAGTATGGGAACCTATTCATTCTCGGGGAGAAGTTGAAGAGTTTCTTTCTCTCCTCACAGAGATTCAACATCTTGGGTTGATAGTATGTGTAGTGCTGATTCAAATTTGCTTTTCTGACATGTCATAGATTACAATGCGAGGAGCAGAGCAACCAGCCAAAGTTCAATGGACTCATCCCTGCTTATCACCCCTCCAGCCTCTATCTGATGCGGCTGCACAACAAACATTCCTGGACATTACAGATAATGCCTATGCAGTTGAGGAATTGAAGCAACTCCTGAGCTTCACAGACAATATGCCTTTGGCAGTGGACCTTATTTCCCATTTGGTTGATTATGAGGGACTAGAAAATGTCTTGGGTCAATGGAAGACAGACAAAACATCTATCCTTTCTGTGGGCTATGACCGAAAATCAAATTTGGACATATCAATTGGTCTCTCTCTTGCAAGTCCCCGACTCTCATCTGACAGCAAAAAATTATTAAGCCTCCTCTCAATTCTCCCCAATGGACTCTCAGATGCTGAGCTTGTGCAAAGCAAACTTCCCATTCCCAATATTCTAAGCTGCAAAGCAGTATTACTTGCTACTTCTTTAACATATCAGAACAGCGACAAACGACTTCTAGCACTGGTGCCTGTCAGAGAGCACATCCAACAGTCTTTGCCTCCACCTTCTCTCCTGATCAATTGTCTCTGCAAGCATTTCCATGCACTTCTGAAGCTATATCATAAACATAAGGGAGAGCAGCTCCATCATGTGGTCAGCCAAATCACTATGAATCTCGGAAATCTGCAAGAAGTATTGCAACAAGGGTTATGGATGGCTGACAGTGATTCAAAACTTGAAGACACTATCCAGTGTATCATATCCTTAAACTCTTTTTACCGGTTTACTGATCGTGGTGTAACTGCTCTGATGGATCAAATTCAGGCTAAGACTTCAGATCCTCACATGAAAGCACATTATTTGAGCGAAGTTCTGCTATCAGAGGGATATTATCACCAAAGAGAATGGATAGAAAAGTTGATAGTTGAAGGAATATCCCACTTTAAACAAGACATTGATCCTGCTCTTGAATGTAAGTACCCTTGTTCTCTGAGCCACAATTTCTTTCATCATGGCATTACCAGGCAAATTCTATCTTGGAGCTTCAAGTTTTTGCTTCACTCAATCAGATTTACCTCGTGGTCTGCAATTTATCTGTAAGGCCCAAGAATCAGCAAAATTATCTGGAGAAAATAAGCAGCAGTGCAATGCCTTGTTACAGATGGCTCAATACAAGCTTAATATTGGTGATCATTCCGCTGCCCAACTATTTGCCACAGAAGCACAACAGGTTGCAGAAGGTGCCATGAATTTACAGCAGAGTGCTATAGCACTTCATATCCAGGCCTGCTGTGCTAGATCTTTGGGGCATTACCAGCAGAGTGTGGCACAGCTGTGGAGTGCCAGAAAGATGCTTGAGATTTGTGGTTTGTCTAGGGGACATACTGATCACCTCATCGCAGAAGAGCAAGCTGAGATACACCGTTTAAAATCGGAATATTCCCAAGCTCAAAGTATCTTCAGAGATCTGGCCAACACAGCATCTGTGAACCAGCATGGTCGATTATATGCAATTGCCCTTATAAATGTTACATACATTGATATACAAGTCAATATACCTGCAGAGAATGTGTGGAGAGAATTGAACAGAGCTACTGAGATCTTTAGTGCTCTTGGTTATACTCGTGAGATTTTTATATGCAAAGCAATCAGGGCAGGTCTAGAGCTCAGAGATCACAAATTTGACTTGGCAGAGATGACCTTTCAAGAATGCCTCCATTTTAGCCAAGGACAGAGTCTTCAATCCATGTGCTTGGAATGCCTTGCCAACATCAGGGCCTGGCCAGCCACAGGAATACAATCCAGGTGGCCAATAGTCTATTTGAGTTTCTCACTGAAATGGAAAGAGAAATTGGCTCTTCACAAAGCTCTGCTCTTTCTTGGAGACATATTTATCACTGACAATGATGAAGAGACTGCATTCACCTTGTATACAGTAGCACTGGAAGGATTCACCTATATGGATGTTCATCAAAGCAGAGCACAGTGCATGCTACGTCTAGGAGATCTTGCACACAAACATGGAAATTCTACTGCAGCTGTTGCTCACTGGAACACTGCCAGACTATTATTTGAACAGTCATCACAAGTCAAAGATGTTGTCGAGATTGACTCCAGACTTGCTGCTTTGGAAAAAGCTCGTGAGGAAGCCTTGAATAAACTTGCAACCTTGGAGGCACCTACTCAGCTGTTCAGTGAGGTTTCAATTTCTGAAGAGGACAAGGCCATTCTTGTGTGATGTTGGAAATAATCCCAGTTTTATATATTTTGTTTAGTTCCAGTTCTCCATGTTGAAGTACTATTTATATATTTATTTTCATTATTGAGGACAGTTGGAAGCAAGAGCGAACAGCGGGAAAGAAAAGAAAAAAAAGACCCTTGATAGGTAAATTCAGTTGAAAGCATAGTAAGAAGCAGAATGTTGCACTGGACAATCTCGTAGCTTAGCTTGTCTTTCCTGTCATGTCTTCTATCTGCCTGTGTGATTGGTCAGTCAAACAATAATCCCGCACAGATCTTGGCATCACTTTGCATTGATTGTGAAATAGCGATGTCTATCAAACGGACTCATACTCAAGAATTTTTGTTGCTTTCCTCGACCCACATCCAACTCGCAATTTGATGTTGAACTCGAACTTCCAGCAGATTCCAATCTCTGTTCCCATTACTCAATCTTGCTGTCTTCCCGGATTTACTAATACAACATTCAACAGAGCGAACAAGGAACAACTTCTTCAAGCCCTTCCCACTAGAGTAGGTAAAATCCAAGCTGTTTCCAACAAAACTCAGATAACCCAAGCTGAACCCGAACCTGAACAACTCAACAATGAAGACAACCGATTACAAAGAACAGAACAGAAGCCTACGTACCGTGAAGTTGATAAGCCTGAGGTGCTTGAATAATATTATTTATTCTCGGTCTTGTGGCCGGTCCGGCACAATGAATCTTTCTAGGACGTCCGCGCTAACAATGAGCAGGAGGAAGTCGAGGACGCGGGATGCAACGGAGCGGAGGAGAATCACTTTGGAAATTAGCATTAGACTTGTCGTGATAGTGAGATATGTCTTGGGTTGCGAAGTTGGTCTCTATATACACGGGATGCAAGTTGGCAACGGAGCGGAGGAGAATCGGTTGGAAATTGGCATTAGACTTGTCGTGATAGTGAGATATATGTCTTGAGTTGCGAAGTTGGTCTCTATATACACGAGCGCCTCCAGGACGTCAACCGAGCCCAGCGACTGCGGACAGAGATTCAATTATCTCTCTCGCCGAGAAGGGGATCAATCACCGCGTTACACTCTGATAGCCCGATACCTCGGCCTGCCCGTGGTTTACACGGCAGATAGACCTCGGTCTACCAAGCGGAGGACGCAGGAAATACTCGTCCTTGTCCGGCTTTTGATATATTATCATATAGAGGCGGAATTGAGCAGAGACTGTTGGATTGTGAATGAAGCCTTTCCACTCAACAGGAATCGAACGACGGACTGCTTTTGATAAGTCTATGGGCAGCGACATAAGCGACTGCGACATACCACCAAAACATTTATGCAACACTGAACCCCTCTACGCAATCCAATCCCCGCGACTCGCTCGTCATTCCCCCTCCTCCGAGCAACTTCTTGGCGGTCGCAACCAGTGCAGCTTCATTCGAAGGCTCGAGATGCCGCAGCTTCTCTCCGTTCTTCTGTGCTACTAGCGCAAGCGCTCCAAGAGGTTATACGAAGGACAAGGAAGCGTCAATGCCAGAAAAATGATCTCATTCGGACTCGGGAAGTGTACATGAGTGGGATAAGATCCAGACAGGATACGTGTCTGTCCGCTCGCTGTACAAACCCCGCACGAAAACCAAACGCCATGAGGCGGCGCCCACCCGCGTCCTTCAGGGACTCGATATCATGTAAGGTACCCCACCCTGCTGGAATCGAAATAGTATGGGCGTCTAGACACCCTCATCTTCATAGCAGTGCGCGAAGTGCATGTCCGGGCATTTCTCCGACGCACCTTCAATCCAATGAAGTCGCTGTGGTCAGTGCGCTGGGCCCAGAGTTGTTTCTTGTTCGCGACCAAAGTACAGGCCACTCTACATGCGATGCGATGAGGTTCAGAGCGCGCCAAGAAAGCCAAAGGGATATATAGCCTACGCGACAAACATACAATGAGGTTCGGCGCCCAAAAACCAAGTCAAAAAAGCCTACATACGCTTCGTAATTAGAGTCATCGAAGACCCTCTGTGCGTCGCGATCCACGAAGACGAAGAGCTAGAAACCCGCGTCGCCATCAATGGCTTTGAATTTGTTGGCGCAACAAACATATCATACATCAGGAGGTAGTCTCACTGCTCCACGGAGCTTGACTGAAGGCAATCTCCCGTTCCACAAAGGTAGTCTCCCTCCACAGAGATTGAATAAAGCCAACGAACGCTCGCCCTACGTCTCCATCATCCTACTAACGCCGACCGTATTACTGATGTGCCCGAGCTCACACGCGGTGAGGGTGTTCTTGCCGGTGCAGAGGGTGCACTCCCGCGCGCGCGGGATCGGCAGAGAAGGGGAAGGAAGAACTGTGAGTACGAGTGTCAGCGCAAATAAGCAGCGGGAAGCGTGAATCAAAGGTGGCAAGAGAGGACAGGAGAGCGAAGGCGAGGGTGAGGTGGGGGCGGGAGGGGAACGAGGTCGGAGTAGACGAAGAAGGGGGATGAGGAGACGATGGAGGAGCGAGGGACGGAGGGGTACGAGAAGGGCAAGGCGGGGGCTCGAGAGCCGAGCGCGAGAGCACTCCGGTCTCCAGAGCAGACTCTCGGCAGCACGCCGACGGTACTCGCTCAGATGAGCGACTAGGGAACACGTCACCTCTCCCTCTCACTCCACCTCTGCCCGCCCGCCCACCACCCAGTCCGCCCGCCACTCGCCACACCGCCCCGCCACCACGCCGCTCCATCCTTACTGTACCTCCTCCCAATCCCACACCACTCAACAGAAGCGCGAGATGAAAAGACGGGAAACACACCTCAAAAACTCCAATAACCCCCTCCAAAATTCGGGCGACGCCAGCTTCGCGTGGTGCGCGCTGATCTCCTCGTTCGGCAAAGCGTGGTCGGCGTCCTCATCGAGGGTGAGCGTGAGCGTGATGTCCTTCGGGCCCGTAGAGATTATGTCGTGAGCGTGATATCCCTCGCACCCATCCCAGGCGACTCGGTGGACGGCGAGGGGAACGGTGAGGACGACGGAGGGCATGCGCGTGTGGCGGCGAGAATGCACGCGTGCCTGTACGAGTCGGTGGGCCTGCTGGGGCTAGCTTGCTGGGAGCGTCAGACAGCGTTATACGAGTGTTAATTGTAGTCGCAGTCCTAGTCGCCACAAATTCTTGGGGGATGGGTTTGAAAACAAGGTTGACCGTGGCTTCGTCCGCAATCGTGTACTCGCGCCTTCCATTTCATAAGCAATCTCTGCGCGGCGGCAGGCGAGGCCTTGTGTTGGCACGAGGATGGAGTCCGCGAGGTCAACGCCAGTGAGGGCGCCAGGTGCCGGGGGTTCGAGGGACCTGAAGGCGAGCGTCGTGCCACTACTGCTGGTTGCGCTGCCGGTGCCGGTGCGGCTGGAAGCGGCTGAGGTGGATGGGGAGGAAAGAATGCGGGGACGAATATCTGATCGCCAGCGTCGTCGTCAGTCGTGCGTTGAAGTCGTGCGTCTTCAACTTGAAGTCTTCCTAAAGGCTTCCACGATTCATCCAAAAAAAGTCTTGGAGCGCACAGGGACCTTCTTGAGGCTGTTCTGAAGCGGTCACTGGTGGTTGATTGCGTAGATTGCTGGTCGAGCGGTGAGGGTGTTGAGGCAGACGCGGAGGAGGAACGCGACTTCTGCCTGGGCCAAGGGGTATGCAGCCTTTAAGAAAAATACACGAGGTCGATTTTGGACGTAATCAACCCCGAGAAGACGATATTTCGACATCCGAAGTTCTCCAGAACAATGGTTGGCGAGATATGAGCAAATTAAACCCAAAAAATACAAATAAAAAACTGAATTTTTTTCTGCGCACAAACGAGGATTCTTATGGCGTTCCGAACGTAACAATATTAAACTTTTTTTGAGCGGTGGAAATTTTTTTGGTCAAGCCTTAGGATTCCTTTACTTTGCATTGTTATGAGGAAGCTTGCTTCCCCATTTATTGAGGGATGCGACAGTTTCGTGGATGTTGACAGTTTTCACTTGTATTACTAAGCAACGTGGATTTGTAATGCATGTACGCTTTGTAACGACGTGGCTCGCTTCAGATGACAGCGGCAATCGTTCAAAGATAAGGATTGAAAACAAGCTTCCCCTTCTATGTGGACCATTGTCCACATACAGCATATTATGCTGAGTTGGGTGTAATATAACCTCTGTTAGCATAACAGCGCTATGGTTGGGTGAAATAGCGCATCTAATCAACATCTAATACAGGTTCGGACGGTTCGGACATCAAGCTGATGTGGCACAGCCACCATGTCTGATTACCGAGTGGCTCTGCCCCGAGTTATTTAGCTATGGAGACAGCACCAGTGCACAGTAATGCACTCCCAGTGATGGGACACACATTATTTGAATGGATACATGTAGCAGGCAATTTTTTTTTTGCTTATTAAAACTCTTGAAAATCTCTGTTAAGTTACGTCATCATAATTGCTGAGATGGCTTGATTCATGCATGAATCATTTGGTGGGATTTGGGCAATGCAACATCTCCAATCATCTGCATCATTGCTCCTCAAGCTTCAAGATCTCCAGCTTCTGCGGTTCTGCGATCAGCAGTATATCTTGAGTATATCACTCTGCCAGGTTTGATGGCTGCTCTCGCCTGCTGTTAGCTTCAAGCCGATGTCTCGGCAGAACGGATGAAGTGGCTGTGTTATGTCGGCTGGGTGTCCGAACTGCCCGAACCTGTATTAGATGCACTATTTCACCCAACCATAGTGTTGTTATGCTAACAGAGGTTATATTACACCACACCCAGTATACAACAATGCAAACTAAAAGGTATCCTAAGGTTTGACCAAAAAAAAATTCCACCTCTCAAAAAAAGTTTAATATTGTTACATTCGGAACGCCATAGATTCTGAGCAACTTTTGAATTTTTTTTTCTGCGGGCAAGGGACCCACCCATAGCCGTAATTGTTCGGATCATTGCCATATATGGTGCCTGTCAAACCATATAGAGTAATTTTGTGATGATCAAATATTTTCTCTCACGGCAACCCAGTGTCTCGGCCTTTGCCAATGCACACCCTTTGGCCTGGGCGCGGTCGAGTCTGGCGATTGCCTAATTGAGATACGGCGACGCGCGAACAAACAACCGCCGTCTTTTTTCGTCCACTCCACCCTTCTCCGCTTCGATCGCAACGCCGCGACACGCCGATATCGGACTTCAAACGGGGCTCTGCAATTGGGGGTCTTCAATCTCAATCTTCGACATAAGTGGATCCGCATTACATTGCCGACTCTCACTGCGCGATCTCACGTCGACCCTCGTGCCCGCCGCTCAGCCGAATCCGGACCTCAACAAACGAAATTCGGACTTCAAATAAACGAGAGACGCGCGCGCCAGCAGCAACAAGTCACCGCTGAATACTTGAAATGGATAACCATTACCGTAACGTATATTTCTCAATGAATGCTACTAGGGTCCGATCTTCCTGCTCAGCTTCGGCACGAGGCGTAGTTTAGCTATATTCTACGCTCTGTTCCCTCCTCGGCCATTACATTTCCCTCTGAGCTCGTCCCGACTCCCGAGTGTCTGAGTTCATACCGGCCTCTCACATTGCACCGAGATTCAAACAAAGCACGTACTTGCGCGAGGCCCCATCTCGTGCTGCCCTCGCTATCCCGCGGCCTCTCATCTTGCCCGTCGTGCCCGGCTCTCGACCGAGCATTTCTGGACTTCAAAGGACTCGAGCGCTTAGTTGTACCTCCGTCCAAGTGAAGTATTTTTTTTTACCGGACTCCAGTTAACGGCTCTAGCTTCCGCTCTTCATTGCACTGCTGCTGTCGGTCTAGCTTGAATCTCGTCTGAGCGCCGCCTCGGGCCCATCCCATTCCGACATTCATCGATTCAGCTTTCGCTTACCTTGACTTCAATTACGAGTACTTATGTAATCGTTCTTAATAATCGTGCAGGGCCATTTGGCCGACCTCTCCACTCGCTGTCGCATTTTACTGTGTAGTGAAAATAGTGGCTGTGCTAAAATTCATCAGCTTTTTGTGATCGAATTAGCAAATTTCATTAGCCGGGACATCTATAACCCGAAACATCACAAAACGAATCTAATCGAATTAGTGGCGGTGTTGGGAAAGTATTATGTAACAGAATCCACTTTTCGTTTTTCTCGCCCGTCACTCTGTAGATTGGCACAAATTTGGGAATTAGACCCACTTTCACTCTATACTGCATGTCTATCATTGTTTCGTATTTTTCTTCTCACTACCCAACTCGGCGTGCCTTCGTCGGTCCATTCAACCACAGTGGCTTTGTTTATCTCCCATTCTACCTCATTATCTGGTGGCCGTCTGATGTATTCAGTCAATTTGAACAACTCAAGAACCATTCATTCTTATCTGAAGGCGTTCTCCCGACAATTCCAGCTTCTGGAAGTAAGTTGAACGTATTTAATTCATCAATAAACAAACACAAACATGTATCCAGCGTTTCGTCCCCTGCAGGCCGCATTCAATGCATTTCTGCTTCTTCGTGTACTAGTCATTGAGCTTTCTGGAAATCGTCATCATACAATGGAGTGAGTATTTACTCACTCTTTTTACTGATTTTTTTCAATATATTATTATATACGTCTGGATGTCAGATGAGCAAAGCAACTTTCACTTGGCACCTGCATCTGTTCGTTTCCTGTCCGCCTCCCGCCCGCTCGCGCCACAATTTTTTGTCTAAAAATGGTCAGGCATAGCGAGTGGGGAAGAAACCTTTTCGTGTGGTGCTTTCTGTCACACCCCTTGTCGTTAGGCCCCAATCCGAAACCCGCAGATCGGAAATCCCCTGTCTCACCACACTCACGCTCGGACTACCACTACCATGCGCCCTGCATACTGATTGCGCTACTACTGATGCTTGCAAGTTCATCTACTATCCTGCCTCTTCAGCACCCCCTTGGGTCATGGACCCTCATAGACGATGTCCTTAGGCTTGAAAAGCCCCTGAATGATCACTTGCGGAGAGTCTGAGTACTCTCCGCTTCACGGATAATAACGTGCTGCACCACTAAAAAGCGATGGTTCCCTATTCCCATACATCAATACTTCCTACTTTCGCCTCAGCACGAGGACACGGAGCTCCTCTTGACGGTACTTCACGACTGCTTGAATCTCATTCATACTGGGCTGGCCGTGAATATGGAACTGCGCTTGATGCGGTTGAGATTGGCACTTGTGGAGCTGCGACTGAAGGAGGTGAATTTGAGTGTCCCGCTGTTGTATCATCTCTAATCCGAGCTTCCTTCTTGCATCGCTAAAAGCGGACAAGCCTGCCAAGCTCCTGTCAAGACCCTGGCAAGTATCACAAGGACTCACAGGGGTACACGAGCCCTGGGCGCGTGTCACAAGAGATCTATAGGCAGTCCGTGAACTCACGATCTGTTGCAAGGGTGCCCAGGTCTAGACAGGTTTGCAAGGCCTTGTGGCCCTCTCAAGACAGTTCCAAGGCGCGTCTAGCCCTTCTCGCCTTCCACTTCCTCCTCCACATTTCTTAAATAGGCTTAAATTCGCGTCGCGATGGTATCGAAACTTAATATATTCTGTACTCTACAACAAACATGTAGTGCACGCCAAAACTGCTATCGAACACGGGCAGTTCGTGTTAGCGGTGGTTGATTCGACGGGTTAGCGCACATCAAGGGATATGTAACAAGGGCCAGAAAAAAATAATGTCATTAGTGAACAATGTCGCACGTGAATACCAAGGCTTACCACGTCGAACCGACGGGATACAAAATGCGAGGATAAGATTCAGGATAAAGACGGTTCCAGGGTCAATCTAAGAGCTAAGAGCGAACATCAGACACAAAGATACATATCAGAGGGAAAGACTCACCAGGAGCATCGCAAGTATAGATAACGATTTCTGTTGGAAAAACGGTGAGCGACGGGAGAAAGAACGAGATCAATCATACATTCGGCATCTTAGACGCTACTTGACATTTATAGTCTGAGGAAATGGCGATCAGATACAGAAAAAAAGCACGAACAGACGGTATACCATGGCCACGATGATCCGAGGCAGACGATCTGCAGCAAAGCAATTTAGAGAAGATAGAGACAGTGCAGATAAACATACCGTGAGAGAATTTGGTCAGAAAGTAGCGCATTGGAGTTACATTGGAGAACAGAGAACAAGAGAGAGCACGATCCTGCACACGAAGGATGTTAGCAATGGCTTTGGAGGGGCAACTATCTGGCACGAGTGGGAACAGGTCTTGAAGTAAATTGGTGACGATGGCGGCAAGGGCGAGACAGACAGAGGGCGTAGAGACGAGTACGCGGGGCTTGAAGTGGCCGCGCGAGAAGTATTGCCTGTAAATCTCGAGACAGTCTTGCAGACTTGACGGTCTTGACTCTTTCAGCGTCTTGAGGCGGTCTTCTGCTTTGACGTCGAGTCTTGACTAACGTCCAACTGCAATCTTTATCTTGCACTTGAAGCTTGAAGCCTTGAGATGGCAGTCTTCGGGCTCATCGGCTTCGGTTCTTCATCGGTAGCGGCTCCTCGGGCGCGATGGAAGCAGGGCTCTGAATAACTTGAAGCTTTGAGATTTGAGGTGCTTGAAACCTTGACGATTAGACTTGGAGTCTTGAAGTAAGCTCAAAATTCGATTCTTTCGCGTGAATACTGTCCCCAGTTAGTCGCTTTTGCCGCTCGAGAGCGCACGAAGATTTTAGATATTTTGCATTTGGCGGCAGCACGATCGTCGCAGTGTTCCCCAAGGGAATTATAGAGTGGGATGCCTGTGTTGTCGATTCTATCATCTTTTGTTCAATTTCCCGCAGATTTGATGAAGATCTCGTCGGGAATTCTGTTGTTCCGTCGAGACCTTGGTCAAGGTATTTTGAATGTGAATGTCTTGGTCCCCACGCTAACAGTTGCTTCCAGGTCAGCAATTCCATCGGCAAGACTCCCCCCACGGCTTAGGTCAATGTTTTTATTCGCAGGACTTGCTGGAAAACGTAATCGGACGATTATGTTATTGAACAGACACAATACTTGTGGACTTGCGTAAATGCACACCAAATTTTGCCTGTCATATCCTCCATGGTTCCAAAGCCAAGTCGAGGATCATCTTGAGGCTCCAGCGGTCGGCGAACCTCCTACAGTCGTCACACCGTGCCATGGTACCTTGCCCATCGTCATTCATCAATTTACATAGCAGTGGCTGGTTGGTAAGACGACACAGGTCGACACCGCTGACTGTACGTGGTGGTCAAGACAAAGGAGGGAAAACGGCACGTGGTTTGGCCGTGCCAACATCATGAGAAGCCTCGGCACAATCGGCACTTACATAAGTACTCGTAAAAGCCGCGGCGGACGCGACGGCCCATACCCCCTAGTCTATTCCCGGACGTGGTTGGGCTCATTCCTTCCTTCCGAAACTAAATCTGCTCCTGCGTTAGCTCCGAATGTGTGCGCTACCAGTGCCGACATCTCCCCTGTTGTCTAGTATGCGATACGACTTTGCTGTCGACTCTGCTCAGCTACTTGAGCCTCTGCCGATGATCTGAGCCGCGATGCGCCGCTGTAGCCTTTAGGGAAAATTCAATTTTCCCTGGGGATTAATCCAACTTCACGCTTGCGGCGGTTCCCAGACGCAGATGTGGTTGGCCCAGCAGGAATGGGATTCGGAATCGCTTTCTGAAACCGCAGCTGAATCTGAATCTGCAATCACGTATTGGCTCTGAATTCACGCACTGGCGGGATGCGTCGAGATTTCCATAGTCCCTCTGCTTCATCCCAATTTCCAATGTTTCATCCGACACGACTTCTCGAGGGCGCTGCTCTCCGCCGAGTCTACTCGATTCTTTCTCAAGCTATGATCTGAACCGCCACCTCTTGCCGCGCTCAGCGCAGAATAATTACACGGAATTTTCCAACCCCTTCGACGTCACATCGCAGTTACAACTTCGTTCTGTCTTTTTCATGGCTCCTCCGATCCACTTCAACGTTAGCCGAATTCACACCGCTCTGTTGATGTTGTATTATGTATAACTCGAATCTTAAATTTCCAGTGCCAGTATCGCCGCCAGCGCTGGCCTCTACCGAGACTTGATTTGTATCCGACTCGAATTCACTGTTCCAAATTCTTTCCGCACCGTCTTTGTGTCGAGTCTCGAGTCGAAGCAGAACGATGCAAGACTCGATGTGATGATCTCCGTCCTTGACAAGCTTTCAAGCGATCCTCAAACGAAGCACAGACGTCGAGTCGAATCAGTGGGATAAAGTACAAATGAAATCTTCCGCGTCCAACGCCCTGCTGATCACTGGTGTCTACGCACGACTCGTTCTGGAGACCTTTCCATTTCTTCCCTTCCGGCGAGTCGAGTCGATTCAAGAACGGTTCGTTGGTGGTTCCGTTTCAATTCAGATTCGGTTGACTTTTTTTGTTGTAGAAGGTTGCTCGTTTCGCCTCCTTTTATCTTCATTTCATTTCTAAATACAATACCTATAAATTCCAAGTCTGTGTTAACAACCCCGTCCTACTGGGGTTCAGGACGTTTAGGACGGTTTAAAGGGAATCTAGCGCCCACTTCAAAGTGGTCGTCTTTGCCGCTGGTTTTCATTCTGCCACCGTCCCCCGAGTCTGTCAACGTAAAAACGAGGAAAAAACAGATATAACCGGGCCCAACTTGAAGCGAAAAAGGAAGAGTTGGTGAGTACCTTTGGTAGAACACAATCTTTTAACCACGATGGTCCATCTGCTATAAGTTGAGAAAATGATCACATCGATCCACAGAGGTTGTCGTTTAGCTGGTAGGAGGGGGGGATCTGTTCGCAACTCAGGCAACCCGGAGCCGCGAGGTCCCTGATTAAGAATTTCTGAGCTTAGCCTGCGTGTCGTCTAACCCACCAGAATTTCGAGAGCTGCATCAGCAAAATCACAATCTGCGCGCGAACTTTGATCGCTTTGATCTCGCGTTGCTCGCGCATGCAAGAGCGCAAGTGCCACGAGACTGCAAGACCACGAGAAGAATTCAATTTTTTCCTGAACAAGTAAAAATATGGTAACTAAGAAAGACAAGGTGCTATATAGAACAGATAAATCCTTGCTACAGATGTCCAGCTCACATTGCACACCCTGCTGCTGCAATTCGACAGAAAGTGCGCAGATGGGTGAAAGCAAAAACTTGCAAAAAGCGTGAAGTCATTCAAACTCCGACCATCAATATCGTAAGATCATCGACTGTACAGTAGCAACGTGACTTGGCGAAACATCGCTTGTCTTTTACCTCTATCTCCCTCGCTGGTCCTGCTAACTATGCCTCCAAATCTTGCAGCAAAACATGTTACTCGCCTCAAGAATATCACAAGCTTCAAATCTGAAGATATCAAGCCATCTTCCCAGTGTCTGGAACACTAATCAAGCTTTGAAATTCTCTCCCAGTCACTTGAAGTTGATGGTTTATACGGCTCTCTGCACCCGGCAAAAGGCGGCGACTAGCAAAGCTGTGAGTGACATACCGTTATATCTCATTCTATAACTGACCTGCGACTAGCTTATTTATGAACACGTACTACATATCCTCGCTTCTTCGCACTGTCTACTCCTTAGTCCATACCCCTCCCCTCTTTGCCTTCGGGCCCGCCTGTCTTTACTCAGTCCTCGTCTTCTGCGCGCTATGCGTTGCCTGTCTTTATTAGTGTTGAATGTGACGTGCCTGTCTTTAATCCCACTTCCTGCTCTCCTTCGCACCCCATGCTGGCTGCGTTTGCTCAGACCGAGTTCGCTTCAGCTACAAATATGGTGTGCATTTACATTGATTACGGTACGTACCATGTGTAGAATTGCCTATTTTAGCGCATCAATTTTCTGGTGGCCCTCGCGTGCTCTTGTGACTCTTGCAGCAGCCCGAAAAAAATGGCTCTTGTGGGATTTCAGACATAGCTCGCACTCGCGCATTCTCGGACTCTAATGGGTCTTGTGCGAGCGCGTACGAGCGCGTACAAGCACTCACAAGCAAATTGTGTAATTCCTGATGTGGAAGAATTCGAAAAACAGAAACTGGAGCTAAAACCTCACGGCCTCGAACATAAATATTCGTGGACCCATTGGCGTGGATGATCTCCGCTATCTACAGAAGTCGAAAGCTAACCCAGGACTCAAAGGCCTGAATGGCAGTTCAGTGTTGGAATTCAGTCAATGTTGGGACTACTCCCGGCCAGGTGGTGAGACTCATTGAGAGACGAACTGAGTTCATTCTCGTTCAAGTTAGGGATGCACACCGTCCCGTCTACGGTTACGGCCGCAGAATTTTTGAAGCCGTGACGGGTGCGGGCCGTCAAAAACAAAAAAGACAGTTTGCGATCGCAAAATTACGGGGGGGGCGGGACAACCTTCCAAATCGTCCTTGAATCACGTCCACTCAATCAAGAAATTTTCTATGAGGCGAGGTAGGCATTAGGACCTTCTTATATGAGCGCCTTTCTTTGCTTGCTGGAGTCAATGAACAACATATAATTCTGCGGTTTCGACGACTAGGTCCGCATCATGTAAATACTTGAAACACGAGAAAGCATGCGCGACAAGCTCACAGAAAGCCGTGTCCCGTACAGATTATTGACTATGCAGTTGCAAAATGCGTTAGCTTCGCAGTGGGCCTGAAAAACGCAAAAAGCGGGCAACATCAACATAATGAGGGTTCAACCCGTTTGCGGCCGTTAAATTTATCAAGTTGATGGGATGGACGGCAAATTTGCCGTCCCATAAATTTCTCCGTGCCGAGGCGTTAACGGGACGGCACCGTCCCCGTTTACGGGTTGCCGTGTGCATTCCTAGTTCAACTTTCAACACAAACAGTGAAGATTCGCATGTGTCTGACTTAACAGACTTTCAAAATGCAAAAAGATGACGATCCGGGGAAGTTGAAAGCATGACAAACTCAGCACACATGAATCAAACAAAATGGCCGCAGTATATTATATTATGTGCTCAAATCAAGGCATCTGATGTGAGGTGTCCCTAGCGCATTAAACTTCTGGCTGTCACAATCGGCCAAATATGCTTAATAAGTCCCGATTCAAATGGAAACAATAAACTATTCAGCTGCCGCTCGAGCTCGAGCACGCGTGAGAATTAGGGTGTGCTGTGTTTCAATTCACTGATTAGTACCACACTACTAATCGATTGGACACGAGGTCTGGCAGTGACAGATTCCCATGCATGACCAAATATCAACACCACTCAGGAAGCTTTATAATGGGAGACAGTGTATTTGATTTCATCTTTCACTATGCCTCGCCAACCCACTGTTACCGAAATTCGTCTCGAGAACCTCAGAGCCTGTTTGACTCCTGTGGTAACACTTCTGGATGAGCTTAATGGTGCATTTGCTCCCTCATTTGTCCAGCCAATTTCAAACACAGTTGCATCCTTGCTCAAGCTAGTTCAGGTACTGAATCTTCCGATGAAAAATGTTTGTGGCTCAATTATTACCAGAATGTGAAGCAAAATAAAAAAGAATGTGCTGAACTGTTGGAGAACATCACACAGTGCTGTACACAATTATAGAGCTCCATGTTAAGTCTGAAGCTGCAGGGTCCCTATCACCAGCAATGACAGAACATGTTGGGAAATTCATGAAGTACATGCAGTTTAACCAATCATGATTTGATTTGACAAATTCCTCTACAGAACTCTTCACAAGATATACATATATATCGAGGCACAGCAAGATGGGAACAAGTTGAAGCAGCTGTTCCGTAACATTGAAATGAATAAGTTGGTGAAGGACTGTCATGTGGAACTGGATGCAGCAAAGATAATTTTTGAGGTGGGATCTACCATTCTTTGTCTTTGCCATGGGATTTAACACATAATCTAAGGCTGGCACTAGCAGTACCATCTTCAAGGACATCAATGAGATGAAAAAAGTGGCTGAAGCCAAGCATCAGGAATTACTTGACTTAATCTCAACTATGTCTGAAACCAATACAATGGATAGCTCATCAGTATGTCAACAATCAGTTTCCTACATATCCAACTAATTGTGTATAGCTTCACTTATGTGCCAGTGAATTGAAAAACAGGTAGAAAGCAGTCTTATCATCATTGACTCAACTCATGCTTTATCAAGCTCAAATTCATTTTCACTGTTACCCTCAAAACCCAAGATCTTCCATGGCCGTGAAACTGAGTTGAAGATTATCATGAACATGCTTGGTCAACAATCACCCAGAATAGCTATACTTGGAGGAGGGGGGATGGGCAAGACAAGCCTTGCACAAGCAGTCCTACACAATCCAGAGACTTCAGTCAAGTTTGAAAAGCGATTCTTTGTCAGCACTGAAGCAGCAACCACAAGGATTGAACTAGCTGCACTTATTGGGTTACATATAGGATTGGATCCAGAGAAAGATCTAACAAAGCCTGTTATGCAGTATTTCTCAAAGAGATCATCTTGCCTCTTGGTTCTGGATAATCTGGAGACAATGTGGGAACCTATTCAGTCCCGGAGTGAGGTTGAAGACTTTCTTGGCCTTCTTACAGAGATCAAACATCTTGGACTAATAGTATGTGTATGGCTGGTTTCAATTTGCTTTTCTTATATATTATAGATTACCATGCAAGGAGCAGAAAGACCTGCCAAAGTTCAATGGACTCATCCCTTTTTACCACCCCTCCAACCTCTGTCTGATGCTGCAGCACAACAAACTTTCCTTGACATTACAGATAATGCCTATGCAGTGGAGGATCTGAACCAACTCCTCAGCTTTACAGACAATATGCCTTTGGCTGTGGATCTTATTTCCAATTTGGTGGACTATGAGGGGCTGGAAAGTGTCTTGGACCGATGGCAAGCAGACAAAACAGCAATCCTCTCTGTAGGCCATGATCGAAAGTCAAATTTGGATGCATCAATTGGCCTCTCCCTCTCCAGTCCTCGGCTCACAATTGAAAGTAAGGAGCTATTGTGCCTCCTTTCAATTCTGCCCAATGGACTCTCAGACGCTGAACTTGTGCAAAGCAAACTTGCCATTCCCAGTGTTCTAAGCTGCAAAGCAGTATTACTAGCAACTTCTTTGGCATACCAGAGCAGCAGCAAACGACTTCTAGTACTAGTACCTGTCAGAGAGCATATCCAACAATTTCTACCTCCACCAAGTCCTCACCTGATCTATTCTCTCTGCAAGCACTTCTATGCACTTTTGAAGCTGTATAGGAAATACACTGGAGAGCAACTAAATCATGTGGTCAGCGAAATCACCATGAATCTTGGAAATTTGCAAGAAGTATTGCAACGAGCATTATGGATGACTGACAGTATCTCAAATCTTGCAGACACCATCTGCTGTGCAATATTTCTGAATTCTTTTTACCGAATCACTCATCGTGGTGTAACTTCTCTAATTGACCAAATTCAGCATATCTTACCCAAGACGTCAGACCCCCAGCTGAAGTCACATTTTGTGAGTGAAGTTCTGCGATCACCAGAATATTATCCCCGCAAATCCTGGATAAAAGAGTTGGTAGTTCAAGGGATATCTCACTTCAAACAAGTCACTGACCCAGTTCTTGAGTGTAAGTACCTTTCTTTGAGCCACAATTTGACTCATAATGCAACACTAGGCAAGTTCTATCTTGGAGCTTCGATGTTTTGCTCTTATCACTCAGATTTACCTCGTGCTCTGCAATTTGTCAGAAGGGCCCAGGAATTGGCCAAATCATCTGGAGACAGTGGTCAGCAGTGCAATGTTTCAATACATATGGCTGAATGCAAGCTTGCTATTGGTGATTATTCTACTGCTCAACTATTTGCCACAGAGGCACAACGGATTGCGGAAATGGAAATGGATTTGAATCAGAGTGCTATAGCATCCCATATCCAGGCTCTCTGTGCTACATATTTGGGAAATTACCAGGAGAGTGTGACACACATGTGTAGTGCCAGAAAGATGCTTGAGATTTGTGGCTTGTCTAGGGGATATACTGACTGCCTCATCACAGCAGACCAGGCTGAGATCCATCTTTTGAAATCAGAATATTCTCAAGCCAAAAGTATGTTCAGAGAGTTAGCAAACATGACATCTCTGGACCAAAATGCTCCAGTATACACAAATGCTCTTCTGAATATCACATACATTGACATTCAAGTCAATACACCTGCAGAGAATGTGTACAGGGAATTAAATAGAGTCACAGAAATTTTCAGCACCACTGGCCTCTGCAGCGATGTTGCACTGTGCAAAGCAATCAGGGCAGATTTAGAGCTCAGAGAGCAGAAAATTGACTTGGCAGCCATGAACTTCCAAGAATGCCTCCATTCTTTCCGAGGGCTTCGTGCTGAGCTTGAATCATTCTGCTTGGAACGCCTTGCCAACATCAGGGCCTGGCCAACCACAAGACTACAATCCAGGTGGCCAATGGTCTACCTAGGTTTTTCATCCAGATCCAAAGACAAATTAGCTCTTCACAAAGCTCTGCTCTTCCTCGGGGACATCTTTATTGCTGACAATGATGAAGTGACTGCTTTTAATTTGTACACAACAGCACTCAAAGGATTCACCTATATGGATGTGCATAAAAGCCGAGCACAGTGCATGCTACGCCTGGGAGTTCTTGCACACAAACATGGAAATACTGCTGAAGCTGTTGCTTACTGGCATTCAGCCAGACCACTATTTGAACAATCATTGCAAGCCAAAGATGTCATTGAGATTGACTCCAGGCTTGCTGCTTTGAAAAAAGCTTATGAGAAACCCTTGGATAAACTTGCACTCTTGGAACCACCTGCTCAGTTGTTCAGTGAGGTTTCAATTTTTGCAAAGGACAAGGCCATTCTTGTGTGATGTTGGAGAATAATCCCAGTTTTATTTCTCCATATTGAAGTACTATTTATATATTCATTTCCATTATTGAGAAGCAAGGGCAAAAAGTGAGAAAGAAAAGACAAAAAAATAGACCCCTGGTAGGTGAATTCGGTTGAAAGCATATTAAAGACACCATTGGAAGGGAATATCACAGTGTATGATCCAGTAGCTTATGTAGCTTGTCCTTCATTTTATGCCATTTATCAACCTCTGTCAAGGTAGGCGTCAGTCACTCCCCGCAAGCGGTCACGTGGTATGTCACGCGTTATGCGTGACAGCAAAAATTTTGGGTGCAAAACACAATAGGCTGGAAATCGCTCAATTTTGATGTTTCTGAGGTCCGAAAAAAAAATCGAATTTTTTCCGAGTCTGACAGAGGTTGAATCTATATAAGAAAAGCCGTGGTTTAGCTAGACAAAAGTGGCGCCTGTGGGAACGTTCGGGTAGGTGGACCGGTATCCGATGACGTACCTACAAACACACCACACTCGGAGCACTGCCGCTGATGGCTCTCCACGTCTTGCTCCACGATGATTCCGATGCCCCACTCCAACCCCACCCCGTTGCTCTGGTCCTGAAGCGCATGTAGCTACCACCTAGACAGTGAAATATACATCTTTTCTCTCCACCATTGCTTGCATACTGAATTTCTTGACCAACAACATCAAAAGCAACAAGAATGTGCGACATCCTTTAGCACTTTAGTCACGGCCCCAATGCATGGATGTTTCGGATATTGGGTAATCTCTACCATTTATGTGGCGCGCTGACTGCCCCGGATGGGGTGGCTCCATCATATTCTCAATTATATGTTTTTGACCCTAGCATCGCATTACAGCAGCGGATGAACCGAAACAACATCCTGTGTCGTGATACGATGCAGAGTCTGCAAAACTTGTCTATATAAGAAAAGCCGTGGTTTGTCTAGACAAAAGTGGCGCCTGTGGGAACTCTCAGGTAAGTGGACCGAAAATACACCACAAAATGGGGCCAGGTGGAGCAGCCTTCATTGGCGCTCCACATCTCACTTCCCACCGTTGGGATGTTGCTTTTGTCGCTCTAGAATCTAGATTTCTGCCCTGAACAACATGCTGAAACACAAGATAACTCTCTCATGGTCCGCATCTTTGTTGTTCAGGGTACATAGAAAGCTAGATTCTAGAGCTAACAACTCTCTCATAGTCCGCAACAGTCTGTATACAAATCATCAGAGGAAACGCTCGGGTGGGTGGACCGGCAAGACACCACAAAGTGGAGACTAGACAAACGTGGGGCCTGTGAGAGCTTCTGGGCGAGTAGACACCGCAAAGTGGATCAAGGTGGAGTAGCTTCGGGTTCACCGGAACGGTCGGGTTGGCCCGGAATGTTGAATTCCCTTGCACCACACAACTGTTGAGATGATGTTTTCTTCATTTGACATAATTTATTCCCCTTGACGGTACCATTGTGCATGTCTGGGTACATTGAAAATATTGGAGCCCAACAAATATTTATAGACGGGCATCAAATTGTTACACACAAAATTGGGACTTCAAGTATGGCGGAGACAAGGGCCTCCGAGCTCGGTGCTATTGCCGACTTCTGATGAGGTTTTGAATGAGAAAATCAAATGATAATTGTTCAGCACCCCGGTAAAGTGAGCTGTCAGTTGGCCGGACAATCGGCACGGCAGACTATGGCAGTGACCGGTCGACGGTATCTCTCTGTTTCTGACCCGACTGAGGTCGGCTAGAATGCCGGCCGATCCAAACACGTTCCGGCAGTGAGATATTGCACTTGGTCTTGGGCTACAGACAGAAATTTCACTTCAGCTGATGGATGGAGACCCTGAAGTGTGTGTTGAATTTTCAGCCCGATTCCCTTGAAAGAATGTTCTGATCACAGGGCCGTGAGGAGCCAACCAAAGGTTGGCGACGAGTGGCGGCTTCGGCCATGCATTAATGACAATCGCAAGCTCAAAAAATGCACTACATTATCTGATCATCACAAGTTCTCTCATCCGTGGCGAAGACACGGGTAACTGCTAGTAACTTGGAAATAGAATCAAGATAACAAACCATAAGACAACTAGAATGGCTGTTAGATCTAGGCTGAGACCTGTGGGTGCTTCTCTTTTGCTTTCGTTGGCCTCTTCCGGCTTCATCCAGTCATCATTACCCTATTTGGACCGTGGGAACCTTACCTAAGCGGCAAAAGTTTTCGTTGCTCAGAACCAAATAGTGCCCATTTGCTGAAACAACCACTTCTGCATTGAAAAAAAAATTGAGTCAGAAAATCTCATAATACTCCATGTAGAGACAAAATTTTGGAGATCTGCCTCCAGGGATCTCTCAGGTAGACCCAAATGCATGTTTTCCTGGCTTTCCTTTTTGTCTCCAAGGTTTGTGGCTGGAGCTTTGTCGTTGTCACACTTTGGTCATGTGACCGCTTGCGGGGAGTGACTGACGCCTACCTTATAGTGGGGGCCCTCCGGGCGAACCTGATCACTTTGTGGGTAATGAATTAATATGGGCCTGTAATGAATTTCGGTCCTTAGTCTTTGGATTAATATCTCTACTTGATTTCTAGTCTCTTGTACAACTTGTGGACAGACTACAAACAGGCCTCGGGAAGCTCGCCCAAGGTAACTCCGCCAAAAGTCGGTCAAATGGGCCTCAAGTCCCCTAAATTTTGAAGATATACAGGCCACAAATCCTCCAAGTCAGACCAGGATATTGAATATTAATATTAATTTTTTCACTGTTTTCCATAGTGTTCTGCTGTTACAGGAGAAATACTTATTGATTGCGGGAGGTCGAAGCACCTTCACAGCGGCTCTACTGGCAAGCCCACCCAATGTTCGCCTGTGTGTTCATAGGATCTGCTCTGTTGAAGTGAGTGAAAGAAATTCAGTCCAAGTCAAACCTGACCTGAAATCCCTCAACTTGGAGCGGGTTTCCCAGAATACAGCGGCTCTACTGGCAAGCCCACCCAATGTTCGCCTGTGTGTTCAGTAAGATCCTCAGGATCCGCTCTGTTGAAGTGAGTGAAAGAAATTCAATCCAAGTCAAACCTGACCTGAAATCCCTCAACTTGGAGCGGGTTTCCCAGAATACAGCTTTAAATCAAAAATTGCAAAATTTTCGCCTCGAATCCTTCAACTTCAAATTTGCCCTTAGGTGAGCCTCCTAGGGCTCAATAAACTTTGAAGCTCATAATCAATTCATACTTCGCTTAGTTGTGCCTGATTCAATCCGCTGAATTGGCAGTGATCGAGACGGTAGGCAGCACATGAGACATCGGACTCGGGTGTCACGGTAGATTCTTGCATGGTGAGTGGAGGTAAGGTTGTGTAGAGAAATGCGACTCGAAACGGTGGTGAAGCACAGTTAAAATCGAGAATAACCGGAAGTTCCGAAATAAGACCATGCCTCCGATCCAATTCCGACGAGGTCAATCCGTCAATTTATATACTGGCTGCTTACCACTGTAATTCCAACTGTTACTCGATGCCTGTCGCAATTCATGCATTTTTTTTTTCCGATGGAAACCATGCTGGAATCACAGAAAGTTGACGGCAACACGCAGAAATAACTGGTCCACAAACTCAGGAATAGTAGCAGGAATCAAGCACCGACTTACGGACCAAAATGACACCAAAAGATCGGAGTCGGACCCGATGCCGATGTGGTCCCGTGAGCAACATGGACAAGACCCTCCGTATAAACCTGCTCACTCACGTGATCAGGAATTGTTTAGTCAAATAAAAATCCCCCACACTTCGCACCGACTCCGAAATAAAGCTACAGCTGTCTGTCAAACGGAGTTATACTCGAGAATCTTTGTTGCTGTCCTCGACCCACATCGAACTCGCAATCGATATTGAACTTGAACTTCCGCCAGATCTCTGTTCCGAAGGTTCAATCTTGCTGGCTTATCGGACCACATTCAACAAAGCAATCAAGGGTAAACTTCTTCAAGCCCCTTCCTACCAGAGTAAGCAGAATCCAGGCTGTTCCCCCAAAAAACTCAAATAATTCGAACAGAATCTGAACCTGAATAATCCAACAACAACGAAGATAACAGATCAAAAAGACCAGAATGGAAGCCTACATAAACCCGAGGTGCTTGGATTATTTGTTCCTGCCCTGCCAATTTTGTGGCCGAGGTGCGATGAATCCTCCTGCTCCATTCATTTGGGCATCTGCGCTGACAAGGAGCAGGAGGAAGTCGAAGATGCGTCGGATGCAACGGAGTGAAGACGGAGGGAGAATCACTTTGACATTGACCTCGTCGTAAGTTGTAGTTGGATTCAATTTATCACCATATTGATATAATGGGCTTGGGCGCAGAGTCAATCTCACGAATTGGTCTTCTATATACAGTATACATGAGCACCTCCAGGACTGTCACCTGGGCATAGTGACTGCGGACCGGTCCGAGTGGGAGTTGATTACATGTCTCGACGAGACAGAGATTACCACCTGAGTACCTCGGTCTACTCAGAGTTTACCCTTGTACCCAGACCCTCGGTTTATCCCAGAGGGAACGCAGTGAATAGCTGTCATTATCTAGTTTTTTTATATGGCATCGGAATTGAGTAAAGAATAATGTTAAACTGTGCAGCGCCAATGAACACGAGTTTTCCGAACAACACGAATCGAAGGAATCAAAAATCCCTTCCTGGCGCACGGAGGCTGATGAGAGATCACACCCAAGTAGGAGGATAAATAGGACTTGAATGGGAAGGGTTCGAATAATGGGAGACTCCGAGCTCGTAGTCGTCCTGCTGCAGAGATATCGGGTTGATCGGGAACGTGGAGGGCATGTTAGTACGCTGCAATGGGTGGGTTCAAGGCCGAGTAGTAGGAGAAAAGTTTCCGTGGAAGGATGGACTCAGCCAGCGTAAGCCTTTCTTGAACAATAATGTTCAGCCCGCGAGCAAAAAACATCAAGACGAAGAGCGACGAGCAGAGTGCACGGCGAGAAGCTTAATAAGTACTGGTAACCGGTGCTCAGATTAAGAAGAGACATTTAGACTTTTTTTCTCGTCGAACAGAACTCACGTGTGAGTCTGGTCATATACTTGGGGTGTGCCCCAGGTAGGTCTAAAGCACATCGAGACGCGAGATTATACGAGACATTCAGCCGCATCACACTAGCCTTTCAGCCTCCACGGTAGCAGCCCGCATCTGGATGAACACCTCCGCGTCGGTCCAGACGCACTTTAGCCTCCAAGGTAGCAACCCGCTTCTCGATGTCCCATTGGAGAATATCGTCTCTGCCTATCATAGGGAATGATCTTGATTGCGGACGACGATGGACCATAAACACGTTCTGCGCACCACCAGACCCCCGCATAGAAACCGAACGCCGCGACACGCCGCCCACTCGCGTCCCATATGCACTTGATACCATACAAAGTGCCCCACCGCGACGAGATCGGATAGCACAACCGCCCAGCCAGCCAGATTGTTGTAGTAGTGTGCGAAGTGGATGTGCGGGTGCGGCACTGTCGACTCCCGGAACGCTCTCAGTCCGATGATAGTCGCTGTCGCTGTGGTCGTTGAGACAGCGGGAAGGTAATCCCCGACCCCAATTTTACAGAGGTTGGAACAACAAACAAATAGGGAAGACTCTAAGTCCCCGCCATCCCACTGACACCACCGTGTCGCGGAGCCGTGCGCCCTCAGTCGCGGGGAGGGTATTCTTGCCGGCACCGAGGAAGTCCTCTCATGTGCGCGCGGCGTCGGCGAGGGACGAGAAGGATTAGCTGGGCGGGTGTTAGCGAACCAGCATCACGAGGCGAGAGAAGGGACGGGGAGCCGAGGGGACGAAGGGTCGAAGGGTCGAAGGGAGGACAAGGGGCGGGCGGGGGCGGAGAGGACGAAGTGGGAAACGCAAGAAGGGAGGGCCGACGGCGACAAAAGAGGACGATCAAAAGGAGAGAAGGAAAAACGTACCTCAAAGGCGCCAACAAAACCTCCAAAACTCTGGCTCGACCAGCTTCGCATGGTACGCGCTGGTGTCCTGCTGTTCCGCGTCCATGTCAAGCGTCAAGATAATCTGTTATTCCAGTCCCTACCCCACGCTTGGTCGCGGGCGAGCCGACGGGGAGGACGACAAGGGGATACGCGCGTGGCGGCTAGTGTTGTTCGGGTCGGGTCGGGCTTGAAAGCCCGGGCTCGGGTCGGGTCGAGGAATGCTTGGGCCTGCGGATATCCTGAGCCCGACCCTACCTCCAGGGTCGGGCCGGGTCGGGTCGGGTTTGGGCTCAAGCCCGGGCTTGACCATGATCTTTCTGAATGTACGAAAGTAGGTTTTGTAGTGGAAATTTGAGACATACTGACCTCTTCTGAAGCTCAGGAACTGTTCTTTGGGGTAAACGACGTGATATCCAACTTTCCAAAGTGCTTTTAATGTCGATCAGATATCGGCGGAATATCCCAAACTCACTTACGTGACACTGAGAAGAGATGAAAGGACTTAAAAGTCTGTTAAAGATTCAACTCAGCTTGGGTAGATTCGAATGAGGCTCCAAGTTATAATTCACTGACCAAAATGCCCACATATAGCCCAAATGTAGCCCAGTTACTGGGCGACCCGGGCCCAAGCCCGGGTCGCAGGTCTGAAAAAATCCCAAGCCCGACCCTGGGCCCTACTGAAGCCCTAGTCGGGTCGGGCCTGGGTCGGGCTCAGAAGCCCCGGGCTTGGGTCGGGCTTGAGCTTGAGCCCTGACCCGGCACATCACTAGTGGCGGCATGAACAGGTGGCGGCGTCGGCGGCGAAGACGATCGGGCGGTCGGTGAGGGTGAGGTCGCTGGAGGCATCGGTCATGGTTGTATCGACAATGATGTTAGTTGGTGGTGGTGCAGGTACTTGAGGGATGGGTTTAAGTGCGAGAATCACATTATCCCGTCAGAGCAGGTACCTTTTCACGGGCTTCGCGTCCGCTGTTTCGGTAAGAGAGTAGAATCGGCGGTCGATGAAGGAAAGCATGGTTTGAGGGATTTGAATGTTGGCACTATCCCAGTACTGCTGCTTGCGCTCTCGGTGCCGGTGCCGCTAGATGCAACTGATGCAACTGATGCGGAGCGATGAGGGGAGGCCAGGACGGATATCTGATCATCGACGTCGAGTCGTCGACATCAGTCAGTGCACAGTGTGAGATTTGTGAAATGGAACAGACCTAAAGAATAAGAACTTCTAGAGCCAATTCTGAGGTGGCTGCTGGTATTCGTTTGTATATACGACTGGCTGTGGAGGAAAGCGACCTCTGCCTGGTCGGTCGAGTCTGTGGCGATTGCCTAACTGGGCGAAGCGACGCACAAACAAACAGCCGCCGTTTCTTCCTGTTCTCTGCCACCATGTTCTGTTCACTTTGACAACTGTTACGAAGCCGGTCTGAATGCATCCTGCCCAATAATCATCTGGATGGCTCGCGCTGTTTCCAGTTGCGATCCTTGCTCGATTTCCGGGAACCAAGGCGGAACGAAAAAAAAAATGCAAAGCGCAGCACCTTGATCCAAAATACTGCGTGTCCGACGGGCCCTGACGTCAAATGGACAGGAGTAGGCTTCCTGGTAGTCCTCTCAAGTTTTGCTTCGCTGAGCGTTCCTCATCCTATGGGCCGCCCTTGTCCGTGAGGAGCGGAACGCACCATTGTCTGAGGCGCAACGCCACCGGCGCCATGATTATTCTCCGAGCGTTCCGACTTCCGACCTACTCTCGGTCCAGACTCCAGACTCGGAGTCCATACAGCACCGTATTGCCCATATTGCTTTCTGGCCTCACGCGATCCCTCATCGCCCGTCGCGCCCTGCTCACAACCGAACCCTGACTTCAAGCGGAGACCTCGAGCGATGTAGTAGTTTCTTAGCCGCTTCTAAGTGAAACCGAATCTAATTCTAGTGGAAATCGCACTTCTCGAACTAGTTGGTCATGAGTTCCGGCGACGTTCATGCTCGGAGTCAGGTCTACTTGCCTATGGGAATCCAGCGCCGGCGAACGAAATATGCACCTCGTGCTACGACCCTTGCTTCTTGTCCGGCTGTTTTCTGCCCAAGAATAACGAGTTCAACGTCCGCCGATAACACAGTTTCCACGTTTAGAGGGTCGGCCGTCCTGCCGATTGCTTAACCCAACCCGGACTTCAAACGAGGGACTCGCAATAGTATGCTATGCATCATGTCCAAATGAAATCCGATCCAATTCCAGTCTGCTCTCTAAAATTGCGGTTGGAGACTAATGTTAACATTCTGTTTCGTTTGGGCTCGATTTTCTGCCAGTGAATCGATCCGACTTGCTTCTGGAAATCCAGCACCGGCGAGTTTCCATGGCTGCCACCATGCGATGCCCACGGAGGTTACCGTCACTGCCGTCTGCCCGATTCAAGATTATTTAATTCAACCTCAACCCAACGTTGCAATGCAACTTTCAATTTTACCCCGGCTCCATAACGCGGCACAAGTCATTGTCGGTATTCAAGTATGACTTGAACCTCCCGCCAACATTTCTCCTCGGATTAGTCTCCACCTGTGATCTGAAACCCGCGGAACCTGACAGGCGCATGCAGTAGGAAATAACTTGCGCTTCCACTCATGATCAAATTCTCCGACGTACGTCCTATCTATGTCGCATTGCAGCTCAGGTCGACCTCGACACTGGTCTAGAATTCTACCGCCTATTACGCGGGCGGTATCATGTCTAAAGGCCAGGATTTCGAATCCCCGGTCCTAGTATGATACACCGTCGGTCAATGTCATTGTCAACGCTCGAGCGCGCGGCCTCAACGTTTCTGCCCGGGTTGAGGCTTCCCAATTCCACGTTTCCCACTCGTGGCCTCTTCCGGCGGTCGGTAAGCATGAAGTTACACCTGTTCCAAGGAAACATTAATTTTCTCGTTCCGTTTCAATCGTGCTTTGTTGTTGAATACCCGGAAAACACCCGCAATACGCGATCACGGTTGAATACTCGAGTTTTAAACCAATATTCTGGCCCATGTCCTGCACCGTGCAGCCTCACCAGAATTGCTTGCATTCCTCGAGGGCGGGGCGTACCTATTTACTATTATAATGCTTGTCACTTCATACCTGCCATTCCGTTCAGCCCTCCACTCATTCTGGTGCATCCGCATTTCGAACTGACTTTGCCTGGCCCGTCTAATCTCCTCAAACAAAACAGAAAAGAAATGATCAAGTTAGAAATCGGACAGAGTTGTGTTTTTTTTTTTTTTCTTTTTGGTGGTACTCGGACAGAGTTGTCGCATGGTTCGACACGTTGTACTTGGGCGAAGAGACTCGATATGAATGACTGCGATTCTTTCGGACCAACGCGACGCAAAATTAAACTAACCCTTCAGCCTCAACGGCAGCAGCCCGCTTCTCGATGAACAGCTTCTCCGCGTCTGTCCAGACGCGCGCTGTTTGTCGGTTGGGAAACTCCAGCAACGAAGGCAGCAGATCCATGCTAAAATGTTCCGAAGCTTCGCGGGGAAGGAGCGTCGGCAAGTGGTCAATAGATACGACTGAGAGCGGGGGCATAGAGCTACATAAACATAGACAGGCGTCAGATAGCGCTTGAGTACACCCTAGCCACATAAGTATGGTACATCACGCACCCAACGTCCACGGCAACTGAAGGCTCCGCAAAAGTGGTGTTGATGCTATAGACCGGGATGGGGTTGAAGGGGTTTGTGGTATCGCAGCTGACGTCCACGACGACAGACAACCTCCTCTTCGCACCCGCTGCAATAATTTGCTCGCGCGTTATGAAGGGCGGGATTTGGCTATTGAGATAGATGCAATTGACGAAAATGTCGACGTCCAGAATCTCATCGAACGGACCGCCCTTGGCCGTTTCTGCCAAGTCCCACTTGAAAATATCATTTCTGGGTAAGTATGAAGCGAGTTAATCAAAACAATCTCGATTGCAAGTTGAACGACAAGCAAATAGACGCACTCTGCAAGGCCGATTTTCCTGAACAGATCGACTGCACCTCGGCCACATTTTCCCAGCGCACCAGTTACCAACGCTTTAACACCTTTTCCGCTTCCTCTGAGCAACCGCTTGACAGTGGCAACCAGTGTCGCTTCATTCTCGAAGGGCTGGAGATGCCCCAGTTTCTCCCCGTTCTTTTGCGATGCTAGCGCAAGCGCACCCGCCGCAGCGCCAGCGAATCCCGCATGAAAACCAAACGCCGCGACGCGACGCCCACTCGCGTCGTTGAGGAACTCGATATCATACAACGTGCCTCCACCACGCTGGAATCGGTTTAGAACAGCCGCCCAGCCGGCTTGATTTTTGTAGCAATGGGCGAATTGGATGTGCGTATGTGAGATGGGCTCCGTTGATTCCTCGAGCGCCTTCAGTCCGATGATAGTCGCTGTGGCTGGTGCGGTGGACCAAGAGTTGTTCGCGACCAATGTGCAGCCCACGCTACATGCGATGAGGTTCCGGACACAGGAAGTCAGAAAGCGTACGCTTCGTATTCAGAATCCTCAAAGATCCTCTGTTCGTCCCGTTCGACAAAAATGTCGAATCCCGCGTCAATCAAACGCTTGGAGGTTGTAGGCGTCAGAGCAGCACGACGCTCGAATTCCTTGGTCTCGCAGCGAAGCCAGAAGATGGGTTTGGCCATTTGGAGGATGGAGTGGAAGTCAAGAAATATTTTACGCTGGATGATCGTTTTGCCTCAACTCCAACTTGACTCAGACTTGCTTTGATCGGATTTGTTCGGGGTATTGGCGTTCGGCTCGCAAGTTCGAGTTCCGGAACAGGAGCTTATTGAATATCAAGAGTAGTGAACAAGTAGAAACGAAACTGAGGGCCCAGGGAAAAGCTCCGAGATGCACAACGAATAGTCGATGCCGTTAATCGTCGCGTGAACTGTGTTGCTCAATGATAGTTCCAACTGCCGGGATGACCCCAGAGTAGAACGCGTACCCACCTGCTGCTGGGAACGACGGGTCAAGCCGGAAGTCTGTGGTGACCTGAGTGGGAGCGATTAAAGTACTATTTTCAGCAACCGTGATAATGGAAGTCAGGTTGATCGTTCCAGAGAGATTTCTCACCTACGGGAATGAAATAAAATGATTCAGCACGACGATTCAACTTTCAGCGATAACCAAGGTAACCCCAATTGAGCTGAAACCGACAATTTGCGGATTGAACAGAAGGACGTCCTGCTTGATGGTGAAGTTCATCCCTTGGGTTGTCAACGAAAAACGGCGCGGACCCGTCGTGGTTGTCTACCTCGAACCAGAAATGTGATATGGAGGTCGCAAGATCAATGGAGGGACTGAAGGAATGCATGGTGTATCTTGTCACGCCCTTGAGGGAAGCGTAGAGCGACGAATCTGCCTGAGTCTGGATGGCTGGGACAGAGCAGCCCGCCTCTGAACAGAATTTCCCTGTGCGTTCCTTCTAGAACATGGTCACGGTGAGGTTGAGGTCGCAGTTGATGACCCATACCTGCGTTCAGATGGCATTGGTGGCGGGAAGATAAATAAACATACGCGCACTGACACCGTACGTAAGTGACCCGTTCCCAAGGAACAGCGTGGTATTCCAAATTTTGAAGTCGATAGGCTCGATGGGATCCGACAGCGTTACGGTGCTCGGTACCGTGTTAATCATACGTGCAATTAGGTCCGCACAAACCTGATTGAACGTCTCCGGTGAAGTCATGCTGTGAGTTGTCTGTTAATGAAACACGAAGACAGGGGCAACGACGGCCTGCTCACCTTTGCATCGTGTCATTGCCATCGCTAGAGAAGATACGCATATCTGAGCGGGTGGTGACCCGACCACGAGCACATTTTCCGTCGTGTTGTCCAGATATTCTGTGACACTGAACAATCGTGAGCGTAGTTGTACTCTACACCACTGTTGATCTCACACCGCGGTACCGAATCCGACAGTCGACGCAAATGCTTGAACCCTAGAAGGCACGTCCTCAGTCACGATCAGTGGAAAATCGATCTGTCGGACACCACCTGGGTATACTACGGGTCAGTGACGGCGGCGGAAAGTTTGTGGTTGAGGGTGACCGGGAAGAGGAGGAACTTACCAAGGCTGTGGCCGCATCCAACAAGGTTGATCATCTCGGTCGCCTTGAGTCCCATGCGTGCGAACGCAGCTGTATGCGCCGCGAGATCTTGCTGCGGTTCGGGCACCGTCTCGGGCCCAGCTTCAGTCGCGCCTATCCGTCAGGCTCGGAATGAGATGGCGGGCCCTCCGCACCCAATCACGGCGTTGATAGCTCCCATTGCGATGACGTCCGCCACTATCGAGGGAATTGATGCTCAAGCAGATGGGGCCTACTAGCAAGACGCGACGAACTTCCAAGATATTGGTTCGGCGCGAAGACGAAGTCAACTAGTGTCTCCCGCATTCCAAATCCAATGTCCTGTATTATTTTGAGCCAGCTCTGGACGCAAGTCGGTCAAGTTGTTACAACTCACCTGAGGCCGATCCAACTCGTACATTATCAACGCGTCCAAGCCCCCCGGTGCCGGCCACGCCATCGTGCGTAGCCACGTCATGATACGCCTGCCCAGTTAATATAGGTATACTGAAATACTGTTGACCCACAATCCAGAGCCACTGCGCAACTACGGTGATGTTATCTCTGGCGGCGCAGTTCAAAGCGAATTGCGAGACAGAAACGATGGGCGGCCTATAAAGTGCTTTGTCTATTCTATCCGTGAGCGGATCGGGCCACTGGAATACCGCGGGCCTCGCTTCGACGACGAGGGAGCAAATGCATGACAGAGGTAGGACAAGAGTGAAAGAGCGAAGCATATGTAGTCCAGAAAAGCGGGATAAGTTTGAGCGGTCAATCTCGAGTAGAGCAGGTTTCGTTGACAAGTGAGTTCTGCACAAGCGGACCACGTGGCTAATTTAGCATGATGTGCTGGTTTGAAGTCTCATCCGGTGGAGAAGGAGTGATAATGAGTTCCAAGCCTAAACGCTGGAAAGCTTGAATCGAGAAATTCAGCGGCAAGTGAATTTGAGAATCGGGTGAGTGACGAAGAAGATGTGTCGATCGTGACATCAAGTGTTTTGAATTCAGCAAGCCGCGATTGGCCAGCACCGGCGGGCTCCGATCCCCGAAACTTGCTGATGTCGTAAATCATTCGAGCACAAGTGAGGATGGAAGTACTTCGAAAAAGATCATTCTTGTCTGAGGAGCACACAACGATTGCTTGATTTGTCCGTCAATATCCAACTCAACGACGTATGCATATGGCCCTTCATCCACTCAACTCTCCCTACTTACCGAAAAGGATTCCCACGGTTTAAACTGAAAATGGGGACGACAAAATTCGTGGGAAAGATGCAGTAATTTAGCGTCGTGTGCTCGAATTGTGTGGATTAGCTCCTTATTTTCACGAGAGGGAACCCAGAGTAAGAATTTAAAACTACTGTAAGTGAGTGTATGTAGGCAACGGAGCCTCCAGTGACTGTGACAGGCAAAACGGTTTTCGGCAACACAACCAAGACTTCCGTTACCGTGACTGTTGCCAATCCGGGCAACCATATCTTGTGACTTTCTACCTTTCAACAGCTCGTGAGCTGCAGAATTGATTCTAGGATCAGTACTAGATGCTTTTCGACGCCATCCCCCACTTTCCGCAGGCTTTTGAGGAGTATTGCAAGGCAAAATATTTTATTTTATTTTTTGTAATGGTATTTTCAAGGCAACAGACCTGACTGTTACCGTGACTGGCATGGGTTTGTGCAATGCAACCAGCCCCTCCGTTACCGTGACAGTTGCCTACATACACTCACTTACAGTAGATTTCAAGGTTGAGTTGAGATTACGGATTCGGTGGTTTAACACTCAGGTGTCCATTGTATTATTGTCGAAATCGATGAATTCAAGGCCCCCTCATCTCCGAGTGCGCGACAAAATATTATTCGTGTCATCTCAAACCAATACAACACTAACGCTATTGTGAAACGAGTAGAAGGAGATATTAGGCGCGCTACGCAGACCGCTTGCAGGCAGCCCGAATTCGGGAACCATCATAAACAGAGTGCTGTTGTCAACTTTTGGTCAAAACACTGTCCGTTGTTGGGATAGCCTGTGAGTCTTACAAAATATTCAATACACAATTCGAGGAAATAACCAGTATGAACGAGACTCAGGTTAGACATCATCCAGAGTAGACAAATATGGATCTAGATTATTTCCTGTCCATCAAGTTCCATGCTTCACTTCTGGCTATTCCGAGTCCAGGCTTGCTTATCAATGCAAGATACTTGGTTTGTACTTCACTTAGCTGGAAACACGGCCCACACTACTATCCCACAGTGTTGTATCAATTGCTCAAAGACGTCAACTATCCACAATTATCAATGCATGCCAATGTAGGTGAAGTGCTGGTTCCCGGGCAGCCTGCCTATACTGTACCATTTCGACCGTAGATTCAGTCACAGGTCACAACGGAGGCTGAATTGAACCTATTTAATTTTGGTCACAGGTCACCAAGGACCCTAAACTAGGTGACCTTTTCGGCCCCCGAAGGGACTTCCAAAATCAAACTTTTTTCTCAGCTTGTTCAATTACATCTGGTTTTGCACGTCATTTGGCATGTTTCAAAGCCTAAAATGAATGACATTTGCAATCAAATTCTTTGCTGAACATGTAAACACTTGAACTAAAAAATCATGGTCCCAGGTCCCAGAAGTGGTTGAACTGTGTAAAAGTTGAACCTACTAAGATTCGTCTTGGGATCTTGCTCCACGCGGACACGTCACTTGAACGGCGATTCCTTATTTGGACGGTCGAGTCATATCGCTTTAAGATTCGCTTCCCAGATCAACTCCTTTAAGGAGATTGATTGGATCCTCAGTATACCAAAAATTGGAATGAGAACCCAACTGATAAGTATGCGTGCCCAAAGAAACAATCCTCCGAAACAGCTGGTGTTCATTTGACAGGTTTTTTCAAACAGAAATGAAGTTACATACCAATCCGGATCAATCATCAAAATATGATTGCCGGCTGCTTCGATGTTCTCTGCTTCGATGTGACTCGACGCGACGGTGCCGCGCTCTGACTCGAAGCGCGAATTAAAATGTCGACACCACATCGCCCGATGCCAATTCAACCATGTTCGCACCTTTCACAGATGCCACTGACTTCTACCCTGGGCTCATCGTTTGGTGCGATCCCGCTTGTTATGAGTCAGACCTTTGGCAGCCTGGCCCACGCGAGAAGAAATCAAGAGAGCTCAGACCATGTTTAATAATTAGCGTCAACTACAACACTCGAACGTTCCAGGGGGCTCGCCTATCAGCAACGACGGTTGGCATTATTCCGTTGGGAATCGAGCACTTTCTTCGGCACTCATTCTACCCACGCGTTTCATCCAGCCCGCTGACCCTTCGCAATGGGCCAAAATCGACAGCCCACCTGTGATCACTTGGAAATTGAACAATGCGTTTATCTGGGTTGGCACTCCACCCACCATCTCGATGATTTTCGACGACGTCAAAGTCATGCACCGTAAGTCAGGATCCTTCAAGCGAACTGCAGGCAGTGTGTTTAGTTCATTCCTCGGGATATCAGCACACAAGGACCCGTACTACAGCACCCACCCTGTCTCGACAGCCAACCTTCAGAACTACTGGATGCACCGACAGATGCGTGGTTAGTGCATCGTCCGGTCGCGAGTGGTCACAGCTAACTATGATTGTACAGCTCGTAGTAGTACTAAACATACTTACCAGGAACACAATAATAAGTTTGATGATCGTGCCGCCGCTCCCTTTGTCAGTCCTCCTCACCGACATGCACCCCCAAGAGCTCAAGAGCAAGGACCGACGTATGCAAGCCCTTTAAGCGCATTCAACCACTCAGCCACTGTGTACTTTCAACCCCAAGCCACTCATCAGAGTGCCGCCCTAAGCACCATTTCTCCTCGCCCTCCAATGATTGGGCCACCTCCTGGTTTCACAGAAACTCGTGAAGGTTATCCTGGTTGGCTGCGTAATCCATCCACTGGATGGTTTTGGAATGCGAGTTGTGGCCTTATGCCACCGTCCAACTCGCGTACAAACGCGGCTTCTGTTTTACACAGATGAACAGACAATTAGCCACTCAATTTTCCGCCGCCTTCTCGACCGTTATATCTCGTGTTCACTGCATCCTCCGGTATCTCAGATAGTAGATACAGAAAGTTTAGACTTTTGTGAACTGCTACATACTGCCGGTGTATTCTGTATTCTCAGTTGAAGCCAAAAGGAAATTCGTCGTCGTCGAGTTGAGACACTCTTTGAACCGGATCTCTGCTGTGGTGATGAGTAGCAATGACCAGCCGTAAGTTTGCCATGAGCAGGTACTTATCTTGGACAACTTGCTCTCAAGCGTGGGATGCCTAGGCTAACTATTTTTCGGAGACGGATGAAGAATGAGCTCAGCACGGAGAAACTTCACAGGCTTCCGTTTTCGCTGATGGAATTCAAACCAACGAAGGGCCGGACTGACAGCCGAGCACCGCCACTGGATTCCTGATGTCCCGTATCGTCCATATTGCTCCTTAATGAGGACCAGCTCCTGCACTATTTAGTCGACTACTAGCGCCACGGGCTTCAACACTCCAGGTAATTGACACATCGGAAAAATATTGGCCGCTCGATCCGAGCACTCCGAGTTCAAGTCGGTCTAGGGCTTATCAAGGAGGGCGCTTAGCGGGAAATGCATCAAATCACGTCAAGTGGGCGCCTTGATCTCCAAGTTACTTCGCTTCCTGGTCCAATTGTTACGTTTTAGCCCAGCCCACCGTGGAGCTGAGTACTTTTACTGCGGACCTATTATAATGTTATGGAGCGCGTCCTATTTTTCGCAATAGCCTCCCACATTGATGAGCTTTACATTCTTTTTCGTGGTCGTCGGAGTGTCTCAGGGCTGTCCATTCTCAAGTTCCACTACGAGTATACGATTGTAGCACCGATGTTGCTTCTATTGCTCTATTTTGCTCCAGGAACAGTGTCCGTGATCGGCCATTCCCCAAGAGCGACGTGATCACCGCTATTCACGGTCCGGCAACTATTGGTCTTCCCAAAATCGTATGCGAATCACATACCCCACATCATGAAACACTTGTAGACGCTCAGTGGGTATATAAACCAAGGTAAATCGTGCCCCATGAATGAATATCATCTGGAATGTCTCAACGCAGTCCTTCGAATCAGACTCTGGACGTATTTACCAAGAGACGCAGAGTCAATCTGGCGTGTGTTCACTGTCGCAGACGGAAGGTGAAGGTGCGTCCACCCCTTCGTTCGCCGGCCAAGCCAATTTCTTACCGTCAACTTGGTAGTGTACCACCTCTGATGTATCGCCGTGTAGTCCATGCGGACGTTGCGCCAAGATGGGGCTCTCGTGCACATACCTCTCTGTAGCTGCCCAGGGCGCCGACTTGAAATATCCAGCGGCAGAAAACTCTGAACACCTGCGCCGTTTATCCACACCTCTCCCTCAAAGGACACACCCGCGTGGCCAACTTCGTGAACACCACAATTCGATCGGTACTGACCCTGGCACCTTCGAGCAACGTCTCCCTGTTGCATCGGACGAACTGTGCTCCAGTCGTGAAATTCAACTCCCACCTCCGACCATCGAGCGCGATATCTTCCCAGATACACCCAATTCGATGCTTTGGCCTTTGCATACTCCACTGCCAGGTCAAACGATGTCTTTCCATCAGGCCCAATTTCCCACAAGGGAGTACGACTCGGATTACCACCGTTATATGCTGGAATTTTCTGTCCAGCATCGGTACACTATGCCATACCCCTCGGACTTGTATGTGCACATATGTTCTCTCTCAAAGTGCATGTAGCTCAATTATACCTAGGACTTGTACATGTCCGCCGGGCGATTGCCACTGCGGTGGTACAAAAACTCTCATATCCAATGCTGTGGAGGTTAATTGGGGTGGGCGGTATCATTTTTGAGCGTACTTGACCAAGAGATCTGTAGCATATTCCATACTTTTAATACCCTGTAAGCACCTTGTATCACTCTTCTGACGACCCTCCTACATTATTGGGAACCGAACCTTTCCGTCCCGATCGTCGCGAAATAATAAAAGATCAACATGAGATAAAGAACAATAGAAGCGGTTACCGCTGTTATCATGCTAACGTCCTCGCTTTCCGCTTGCGCAAATTCAAAACCCGGCCCGTGGAAGATATCCCAATTTGGTATGCAAGGTTCAAATGTCACTGATCGCCGGGTCTACATTTCATTTCACCGTGACGAGAGCAAAGCCTGCGTGGTGCCCTGCGCATTGCACTCCGACGTTTTGAGTCCTTCCTCAACTGCCTCTTACCTTGGTTTCTTTTAGGGTTATGATAACGACAAAACCATGTTACAGTAATTACGATTGATGAAAAATTCGCCCAGAGTCCAGTATGTAAAGTCCAAGTGTGTATAACGAAAGTAAGCGAGAGTGAGGGTTAGTCGTAAATGTCCGTGTCCTATCATTGCTGCCAGAGCATGAACAAAACGGCGGCAGATAATACCGCCGTCGGTCCGGTTGTCCACCGCGAGGAAGCAGAACTCTTCCCCGTCGTCGAGGTAGAAGGGGCGGAGCTGGTCCCAGTAGGAGAACCGGGGGATTTAGCTCCCTCAGATTGACCGGCTCCTCCGGTTGCAGTAGATTTTGATCTTTCCAAGGATGAGCATCAATTTGAGAGAGCAATCCAAAATGAAAGAACTGACGAAGCAGTACTAGAGCCGCCAGTCGTAGAGGAACCTCCGGCCGAAACTTGAGCTTCATCGTTCTTTGCGTTGATGATATCATTTTCAGTGACGGGGCTGAAATTGTTGGCGGCATTCTGGTATGACACGTTGTTGCCCACGAGCGACACCAGACTCTCTACCTTCCATCCGTTGGACACCATAAGAGGATAAGCCGCAATAAAGGCTGCAGCGGACTGCGTCGACAGCTCGTGTTCGAGGATGATAAGACCGGGGCTTTTCGAGCCTCCGAGCCACTGCTTCATCTGTGATTGGATGGTGGCAGCCGACGTCCCGGGAGGTGTGTCGGTGAGACTCCAGTCCTCCGTGCTGCCAAGAGGGTTAATAAAACATAGACTGCAACCTCGGATAACATTACTCTTGGTTCCAAACGATCGTTGTCAGTCCAAAGACCTAGGATATATTGTCAACTAGTGCATAACAAAAGAAGATAGTTCATACCTCTTTGGCGATGGCGGAAACTCGCTTGTCGGTGTCTGTCAACGATTTAGAAAAGATGGGCTCGCAAAGCTGGTAACTACGTACCACCGTAGGGGGGCTAGAAAATTCGGTTAACTTTTCGCATGGACCACAGAAAACCGAGATGACATACCCGCCAGTACTTGGGGATGCGACCACCCGTAGAATTGTGAATTAGCTGCATCGTCCAACCCAACTATCAAATTGTAAGCGACAAGACTGAAAGGTTCAGAGGGAGGGGTATACCTCGCCCACGACCTGGAGGTTGGTCTGAGTGGTCATATAAGGGTGGGACCAGGTGTGCACAGCGATATCGTGGCTCATGTTGTACATTTGGGTGAATTGGTCCGCCAAGGAAATAATCTGGCTGCCGATAAGGAAATGCGTCACCGGTTGATTGTTCTTCGCCAAGAACGTAAGTATGTCTGCCGTGCCCTTTCGAGAGTTGAGAATAGAATACGAAATAAAACATGAAATCGATTTACATCTGTCAAGGTCGGTTAGTTTACTATCTCGGACACATTAACCGACAACGGACCTGCGGGACCATCGTCAAACGATATTCCGACGGTACCGTCCGGTCCGTCCCAGATATCCCCTTGGCTTGAGTCAGCTCCGAGTCAGTTGGGTTGAATCGTTTGAGTTACCTGGAACTCTGCACTGGTATGTTCCGGAGCAAATGTCTGAGCTGGTGGGATCTTGACCTAGAGGCAATCAGGAATAAACCAGTACGAAAGAGAATTCAGCGGACCACTGGGATAAGCTGGATTTCCGTCTGAACCGATGGTCGGAATAGGAACGTCCGGGATAGTTTTGCTTGCAACTGCGGCGTTGAGGGCAGACACCCACGCCGCGGGCAATTTGCTGGTATCGATGCCGTTACTCGGCCATGGGTCAGGATATTGAGCCGCCCATTCTGCGAAAAACATATATCCTTAGACGGACAGATCCTTAACAGAGACACCCACCACTGGAGCCTACAGTGGCGTACGTGACTCCGTCTGTGTCCTCCGAAGCGCGCCGGAATAATCCATGAACTGACGGTTTGAAACAATATTAGAGCCTTGTCGACGAGGCTAAATGTGCAAACGAACCGGGATGGTCAGACTCGTGAAACCAGTTCGCAGTTGGAAGCCGTTTAGATTCGATATGCGTATGGGCGTCGTGGCGTCCGTGTACCACGGCAGTGGAAAGGAGCGGAAGGGCGAGTAGAGTCGGGATGAGCATTAACGAAGATTAGGGCGGAGGAAATGGGAGGAAAGAAAAAAAATAACGGTCTGGAAACGCCGCATTCTGAGGAGGGTTTAAGTAATAGATTGTAGTGCGGCCGCAATCGGGCTTGGCATATGATGATTTCCTCTGCCGATAACTTCAAAATGCCCGGCCATCGAAGGCCGCTGTGGAAGTTCGCTCTTCCCGACATGCATCGCGGCAGATGTCGTCACCATGGCCTTCTGATTGAATGCGACGGATGCAGAAAAAGAGGTTGTATTCACTGCAGGTATTTCCGTATACTTCGTATCAACGGAAATTTGACGGAGATCAAGGCCATTCGTGTGGCCTGGCTAGGCTCGCCCCAAGCTGGCCGGCCATGGCCCCATCCAAGAGAGTCGACCTGGCAGTATATGATAGTAGTCCAGGCCGAGTATTCGACTGAAAGAATTTTCACTGTGTCTGCCAATAACTATTCCGATTTGTACGTACCGCAAAGATATTTCGGGGCGGTGCTTGGAGACGCATGGCGAGTTGTTGCGTTGTCGGGTCATTGCCCAATCCGGCCGCAATGGGTCAACCCTATCCCGCAAAAGGAACGAGGCTGTAAAAGTATGATCCTGATTAGCGAGACCAGCCGAACACGCACCGACGAAAATCCCAGTGCTCGACGCAGACTGAAGCCTGTCTCGGTTACTTAGACGTTCCGGTGATCCGGGCTGGAGTGCTATGTACCGGAACGTACCTTCCGCCCATCATTTCTTACCCGAACTGTCCAACATCATCATGGCGGATCGCGCGGTCCGTCATGACCAGAACGTCTGGGCCACCGAGACAGACTGAAGCATGAAACGTCCAGTTCAGACGGAATGAGCTTATTGGATCATCGGTGCAGATTCCCTTACTCGGAGTTGCAGCGAATTTAGGTTCACACTAGGATGATTGAAGCCTAGACAAATCGAATCCAGCCCAATCTGCGTCTGTCGAATCGATCCGTTGAAGTACTAATTTTTCCAGAATCGCAAGCGTACGTTCCTCCAAAGTGGCAGCGTCCCATAGTTGAACACGGGATTAATACCCGCCAATGGGCAATTGCGTATGGCAGTGAAGGCCAGAACAGATGGCTGTGATGCAGCTAGGCGTGGGCCCCCGTTGCCTATGAAAGTCTGCAGGAAAATTTGCGAGATTGTCGTAACGGCAATCGGCGCAATGATAAGGCACGAATACAACAAGGGCGCAGAATCGAAGGATGCCAACAGAGGTGAGTGGAAAACTCGAGTATATGGACGTGCGAGTGCAAGGCCGCGATCAAAGTCTCACAGAAGTGCGTTCGGAACGACCCGACTTGCCTTGATGTTCACACGCCTCTAGTGCGCTCCTGACGTCTCCCACGTTATAAAATTACGCATGTCCGAAGCCTTTTCAAACTCGTTGTCAGCGCTCCCACACTTCCGGCATTTCGCCGCCATTTAGCGCCAACTTTAGCGCCCACCGTTATCTCTGGGATCTGGACTTGGCAGTTGCGACTTCCTTAGACGAAGTGGTGGGCCGCGAAGCTCTTGTTTCTCTAAAAATCTCTGGACCACTCCGATCAACGGCCCAACAATCTTTCAAAGTTGGTATCTACACTTGTACTGCCTCAAAACTGGTCAACTTGATCTGCCTTGAAATGTCCCTCCACACTCGAGCACCGCGACGGTCTTGTGGACCTCAACTACGAGCCTACTGCGGCCGTTGGAACTGCATGACCACTCAAGAAGTTGGCTGGCTGGCTGGCTCTCAAGCTCATCTTTCAGCATGTTTTTACGTTTGCTGTAGCCCAGGGCTTGAAGCACGGGGGAGGCACCGGTGAAGTTAAGGACGCTACGCCGCGAGCCTGGAGTCAACGCTGCTGCCACCGCCCAAAAGGGAGTAATCAGCCCTGGCCGGTCGATTGGGGTTTAGCTCTGTCGCGTTGACAGGCGTAACGACCTCTGGAGTCGAAGTCGAGGGACATTGGGCGGCAGGTATCCAGCGAAAGTCCATCTGCCAGCCTCTGTCATTCGTTCTGTCGGGGAGACTGAGGGCAGACCTTCATGAAGGAACTCCAGCGTCACCTATCTATATGTTGTTTTCATTTCGAGCACAGCCCAGCCATGTGTCATGGATACAGGCCCGCTTGTGTAGTTCGAGCGCATTGGTCGCGCAAGTGTCATGCTACCTAGTCGCCGACGTAACTTGGTTGTCTCGGAGGCTCCTCCGAGTTTCGTGGGGCTGCGGGCCACTCGTTTAGGTCGGTGACGATGCCCTAACCTCGGGAAAGCGTTTCGTCAAGATACTCCAGCGTCTCCTACACTCAAGCTCCAGCGTCCAGCCATGATATTGGCCCGCTCGTGCTTGAGCGTATTGGTCACGCAGGCATCGTCACCGAGGCACCATGGCTGGCTTACGCTTCGCCTTGTTCTGCCCGCGTAATCAGGCCTCCGGTCCCTCTCGGGCTCTGCTTCACCGTTGCATGCGACTTGTCGGAAATCCAGCCGTCGAGCAACCCTGTCTTCCATATTCACAATGTACGGATAGGGTCGTTTCCAAAGCAACGGCGATAAGCACAGGGACTGCTGCTCTGCACCTCAGCCAAGTATTTTGGAGCACTAAGATGATTATTAAGATAAACAGGCACGCTCGAGTAAGTACAATTGTACAATGGCATACAACATAGAGAATAAATGAGACTAAGGCGTCCATGAGCGCTAGCATACAGTACCGACCTACTTTTTATTTTAAAATATTTACCAGGAGCTGGGGGGAACGTGCACACCAAGCCCTACGATGTCACCATATGAACAAACCCTTCAGAATGTCGCGTCAGCCCCCGGAGGACCGTCTTGCCCTGCAAGAAGTCTACCCGCAAAACACCTTGATTCCGGACTGCGATCGCTCGATCGTGCATGAGCGCAGGCGATCCCCCACTGTGTAACGCCTCCGCGCGACACCGCGCCGTAAACGCCCACGTCACGCGCTTCTGGTCCTCGGAGCCCAGGGTCGCCCACTCCGCGGCTGTGATGCGCACATGCAGCGCACGGTGCAGCGCGACGAGGATGTCGGAGAGGGAGATCGGCGGCGCCTGTGCGCTGGAGGGGAGCGCGAGGTCGACGGGCCATAAGGGCAAGCGCGGGTGCATGATGCGGAGGGCGAAGATCGGGGGGGTGGAATGCGGACTCGCGGAGCTCGGCGCTGCCGATGAGCGCGCCGGTGGGAGGGTTAGTGGTGACGAGGCGCATAGGCAAAAACGCCGCGGGTGCGAGGTCGAAGTGGAATGCGGGTGAGGGCGCGTCGCCGTTGAGGAATGGGTGTATCAACAACGACGCATAAGGATTGATATACGGGTTCACGTTGACGTTGGCGACCCATGCTGGCGTGTTGCTCCAGGACTTAGACTTTTTGTGTCCAGGCCGAAAGGGCTGCGCCGCCTGGAGGAAAGCGGGTACAGTGGGCGCGAGGAAGGGGGGAGGTTCGCGGGGCCGCGGGAGCGGTCCATGAAAGGGTACGCTTCCGCGGCGCCAATGGAACCCACTGTGCGGTGTATGGAGACTCGTATTGTGTCGCGTTCTCAGGCCATAACCCCATGTTCGGATTAAAAGCATTTGGAGTGGGTAGAAGAGCGGCGGGAGGGAGGATAGGTGTGAGGGGAGCTTGAGGTGAAGCGTAGTAAGGATTCTGGTAGGCAGCGTAAGGATTGGAGGCGTCTCTCTCAGGGACGAAGACGAAGGGTGCAGCCATTGGAGATGAAAGTTGCGGTCCAACAGTCGACAAGATTTATATAGGGCGCCAGGGAAAGTGGCTGTGGCTGTGTGCGAATTAGCGGGACAGTGCGCCGCGAAGACGCGCAGCCTCGAGTCACGACAGTGGTGTGGGAGGGGAAGGAAAGGGTTCCAGGAACAGAGTCCCCGCTAGCAACGGCCATTAAATAAGTTGACGCGTCCACGCGGAAGCGCACTTGGTATCCTGATTCGCACTTCAATCTATCCAAAAACTAATGGGCGTCGGCGCTTGTTCAAGGCGTTAATTGAATGCATCCACTCATCCCTCCCTTCATCCCAGATTGCTGCGGAATCGTCCAGTGGCCACGGCATCCGTCCAGGCTCTGCACGAGCACACAGCTGTAGTCGGACGAAGGCAAAGACTCGGACAGCGAAGAACAGCGACGAGTCGGGCGGTGTGGCGGTGGAGGCTGTGCACGAAAAACGCGGCTGAGTCATCCCAACATCCCACCTTTGCATCAGTTTGGGCGTCAAAGGCCAATCAAAGGCGGTCTTGCGCGCGCCTAATTTTGATGTACTGACCAGACAAAAGTCGCAGCGAGGGACAGGTTACTCGGTTCTCCCATGATTTCGCCAGCCCGACGACAGCTTCTGCGGCACCTGCGGACATGAGGACATAATTGGCTTGCTCTGTCGGATTGGAACGGGCTGCCTATTCAAGGACGACACGACCACCCAATCCTCACGTAGAATATGCGCACCAGCTAGCTCTGGAAATTTAGAGACGGTGAGACCAGAGCAGGCTGGATAAAGCTTACTCTCGAAGTCAAGTGTCCGGCGAGTCTTTCGGGGACTCTCCAAGACATGGAAGATGCTGTTCAACCGAGGCCATATCCTTACCAAGCAATGGCCCTCGGGGAGCTACGGGTCTAGACTCAAAGCTGTAGACATTGGCTGAGTAAGACACAGAGGCTTTGGAGAAACAGATAGACTCTCTCGCTTTCTGTTACAGACTGGATTGGATTCTGGAATGGAATGAGCAAATGGAGGACGAGGTCTTCGGAAAAAAAATAAAAATGGACGAGAGCTGTAGCCAAGCATTTCATGGCTCGGAATCCGGGCCTAGATGAATGAAATAAAAATCACTCACCTGTAGGACGTGTGCGAGGACCAATCGCAAACGATTCTGACCCGCACGCAATCACAGATCGTCTTCTGACGGAAAATATTTCACGGACCTCTCAGGTGGATGCGCGCATCCCAAAGAATTTGTTAACCGAATCGGCCGCCGCGACGCTGAAGCTGTACTTGAGATGGGCCGAAAGACACTGCGCCGTCGCGCAACTGATTACTGTTCGTTCTCGGTGTAACTGTCGGGCCGACTCCTTTCTGTTGAGCGCCATTGACAACATGTCGGGCGCCAAAAAAAAAATGCTGCGTCTGATATTTCCAGTCGGAATGCCTTTCCGAGGCGCTGATCATGACAGGCTCAAATGAATGAACTCAAAAGGCTGAAATTGTTGGAAGCCATGTGGCATGAAGAAACGCTGCCGGTGGCGATGACTTTATGATGTCCAAATAGGCGATTCTCAAATCGCAATTCGTGAGGGCTTTTCGCGAAATTGGAGTTTCCATGCTCAAATTTCAGTCTCAAAAAACTCGGAATCCCATGGGGGCATCCAGAAATACATGCAAGATCCGAGAAACCACTGACTCCAACTTCCATGTAACCAGTGTTAGGGAGACCGTCTCCACGCTCCCCAGCTCCCCAGCGACTGACCCGGATGTTAGCACATCCGACGTGGATAGCGGCGACAACAGTGACTCGAGACAACAAAAGAGGCGACAGATCACAAGCACGAGGTAGTGAGAATCAAAAATTAATCCTCTTATTAATGAGTGGAATGCATGAATGAGCGGAAGGCGCGTACACAACGTAGGTTATGTATACTGAAACCAGTATATATCTTTAAATGAAAGTCCCTGGGTAAGGTATGTAGTATGCGAGTAAGGTGTGTGAGAAGATCCAGATCCTCAAAGTAGGGCCAGAGAGCTGCCGAGGAGAGCGAAGACCAGGCAGACGGCGCCGGTGAGGGGGCAGCCGGAGGGAAACACCAGCGCTGGAACCGCTAGCGGCGCCCTGCGCGCCAGTGGTGCCGCTGGACTTGCTGCCAGAGGCAGTCCCGGAGGGGGAGCTGCCGCCGCCAGTGGCAGAACTTCCGCCAGACGAAGCGGGGGGTGAAGCAGCTTGGCCGGAAACGTCTGGAAGGAAGGAAGCATGAGCGACCGAATTATGAAGGCGAGCAGGAAGATTAGGGGCCATGTCAAAAGGAAGAGGTGCTCACACTCTGCGAAGTTCTGCTGGGTGTAGTTGGTCTCCACGTAGGGCTGCGTGACGTTGTACCCAGTAAGGACCGGGACAATGTGCTAAGAGCAAGATATCAGTTGGTCGCTCGTGGGAGGGAGGGAGGGAGGGTAGAATGACGCACGTCGAATGCCGCCTTCAGTTTTGGGGTAGTTGTCAATCGCCGTTTGCATGGTGTAGTTGTCCAGCTCATGCGTAAGCATGATCGTACCAGCCTGAAGAAGCAGCTTTAGCACCGAAAAGTTGTCCCATAGAAGGGGAAGCACGCACGGAATTGAACGTCCCGGCGGATACGTTTGCAATAAGGTAATCGTAGTTCGCCTGCACCTGGTCAGGAGTAGCTTCGCCGGCTGCGACCCTCCAGTCGTTCGAGTCGTACTTCCACAGGATGTTTTGGAGACCAAGTTGTTGGGCGATGTAGCGCACGCGGTCGTCGACATCTCCCTGCGGGGGGCTGAAGAGGTGGGGTGGTTAGGAAACGGAGAAAAGCAAGAATGATGGACACGCACGCGCCAGCAAGTGGGCGTGTACCCGGTAACAAGCTTGATCATCTGCATCGTGTACCACAGCTCACCGAACACCTGCTCATTGGTGAAAGCCGTCATGGGGTGATGCGACCAGGTGTCTATGAGGTGGTTCAGAAGTATTCATAGCAAAGAGAAGGACAACACTCACGGACGCAAATCTCGTGGCCGTCCTGAGCAGCACGCATTGCCTGCAGAGGCTCGTACACTATGTTTGTCCCGATGTAGAAAACGGCTGCAGAGGTTCAGAAGGTGTACGGCGGTGCACGAAAAAACCAGGACTCACTAGCTTTCTGCTTCATCTGCTGCATGTAGTCGTAGAATGCGTTGTGGGAGCAGTTGGGGCCATCATCGAAACCATAGCCGAGCGAGCGGGGTTCAGGAACAATATCCCAGTCCGGTTTCAAGCCCGAGAGCTTTGGGGTGGTGCACAAGCTGAATGTCCACCAGCAGTCCGAATCGGTGGGAGCATAGCTGGACATAATGGTGGTATCGATGACGCCGTTGACACCCCTGAGAAAGGGGTTCAGTATTGGAGGAGCGAGATGTGCTGGGAGAAAAAATCCACCTTGGGCTGAATGTTCGGGATGTTTGCCGAGAAAGAGTCGAACTTGGCCTTGCCAGCTGCGTCGTTCGCCAGGATACCAGCGACGGGCGTCGAGGCCGGAGGGAATTGGCCAGCATTCATCGCATCGGTGACGGGCTGGTAGTTGTACGGTGCGCACTCGGCTGTGGGGTCTGGAGAGCCTGTCAGGATTTCCGTGCGCCAAGAAACATGAATAGGCGCGGACCTGTAAGGGCATTCTCTTCGGCAGAGGTGGGGTCGGCGCGAGAGCCAAGCAGGAGTGCTGCGACTGATGATAGTAAGAGAGTTGAGCGCATTTTTGTCGTTTCTGAGGGTGTCGTCGCTCTCCCCAGGGTATACGGAGCAGCGGGGTGAAGGTGGGTGGAAGAGAGGGTAAAAAGCGAGAATCTCCGAGACACAAGGGGTGCGTGACCTGTCATAAAAATGATTTCCATCTCCATTGGGCCTGTTGATGTCCTTGCGTCGGCACGGCAATTTTTCGCCGTTCATCTCCTGTCAGACTCGCTTTGATTGAGGGTCATGTAGCCCCTTTAGTGATAGTATCTAGCCTTCATACTCTTCGGATTTCATGAAGACGGGGTCAGAGTATTCCTGATTACTGCGTCGATAGTGCACTCAGCAGCATGCGTGCGTTATGTTCGTTGCAATAACGATGAAACCTTCCGGACAACGGTAGGCGATGGTGGATGATCTGAATCAAGTAAAAATAGATCGCGTGACATGTACCAAGAATAACTTCACCTGGGCCTTCGTTCTTTACTGACATTCCCCTAGCCTACGTACCATTGGATACTCACTCATTATTTGAAAAATCTAATATGCCTTTGACCACCGCATCGCTGTTGTTTCCACCGCCCAAGATTGCAGAGATTGCATGCGGGAGAGTGAAAATAGATTGATGCCAAGCCAGAGCCAAGACTGTTCGCCCTGATGCGCTACAATGACCCGTAACTTCTGATCTTCGTTGCTACGGGCCGATGTGCCGAGAGCGGCCGTACCGTGTCGTCCTCCGTGCCGTCTCGATTGGATGATACATCGACGTCTCGGCATTGCGTCGTCCCCGGTAGACGGTAAACACCGAACTTGTCAGAACACTCAACTTCGCTCAAGTGCCAGGCTGTCAACACGAGTAGCGGCGATACTTGACCGGAACCACATAAAAATAGGTGAAAAATATGTTGAACATGTTGTTTCTGCGACTTCGCTTCCCATCATCAGGCAGCGAATTCAATTGGTGCTCCCACCGGCCTCTTGCTGCAGTCCAGTGCAGTCCCATCCATGTCTGAACATTCGGGTGGTACCGTCCCGAACTGGCTTTCCCTCACCGTCATCCGACGGCAAACCACGCATAAACTGCCTCGTTTGCATTCCCGGGCTCCACTCTTCCCCTCAAACCCGATCCCCTTCGCTTGCTATCTATATAATGTTCCAATAATAGAGCGTCGCTTCAGCGCGGCTTTTCCGTTTGTTGAACCGTCAACGTTGCATCTGTCCGCCAATTCAATTTCTCGGCTGGATCGAGAAGCTGATCCCAACGGACTCGACCGTCCGGCTGGACCGGGTTGCGAGTAGAGCATTTTATCCTCTATAAATATTTCTTGCGTTACCTGATTTGAGAGTTGAAATCAAGTTGAAATTCAACTCCTTACAGACCCTGCGCGACCCTGAGATACCGATCTCTATTGACTTTGCCTGTGTATATAACTTGACCAGTTGACTTGGCGCGCTGACTCGGAGGCATATCAATATTGCGCAAATGCTACCAAAAGAGTGCTATACTTCCACGAAACCGTGGAATATTACATTAGGCATAAGTAAAACCCAAACAAACCCGAATGAAAGAAGAAGCTGAACCTACGCCACGCCAGCAAGAGGCTGCGGGACCCACAAAGAATACGCCGTCCCGTCGATGGTAGCGTGAACCGTATTGCTCAACGACGCGCTCGAAATGGAAGCCGAGTAGAATGTGTACCCATCCGCTGCTGGGATAGACGAATCAAGTTCGAAGTTGGAGGTAACCGTGCTGGGAATCGGCACACTAGCGTTGCCGTGCAGTGTCGTGGTGGAGGTCACGTCTACAGTTCCAGAGAGATCCTTCACCTGCGGAAAGTAAAATCTTTAGCACAAGCTTTATTAGAGAGCAGGAGCAGGAGAAGTCGCACAGCAACGACCATATCCAAGCCCGCCGAGGTGAAGGTGGTACGTGGAGGCACGAACAAAAGAACATCTTGATCAATCGTAAAGTTCGCGCCTTGGTTGTTGATAATGACGGGAGCGGAACCGTCATTGTTGGTTACCTCGAACCAGAAATACGAGATAGATGTCGCGAGGTCGATTGACGCATTGAACGAGTGCATCGTGTATCCCGTAACGCCCTTGAGGGCAGCGAGGAACGATGGTTGTGCGGACTGGACCTGGAACGAAGGTACGGAACAGCCTGCCGCCGGGCAGAATGTCCCGGTGCGCTCCTTCCAGAACAGGGTCACAGTGCTTTTCAGGCTGCTGTTAATGATCTGGGGTACCATGGTAGTATCAGTGTTCAGATGTGATATGGTGGCAAGATAATGGATAAACAGACCCGCATTGTCGTCAAGAGAGTCAGCGATCCGTCCTGTGGGTACAGAACAGTATTCCAGACTTTGAAGTCGATGGGCTCAATGGGGTCGGTGAGCGTTACGGTGCTCGGCACTGTGTTGATCATGCGTTCGATTAAATCTCCACATATCTGGTTGAACTTGTCTGCCGAAGCCATGCTGCGGATTATTCCGTTGGTAAATCAAAGTGCGAACATGGGTATAATACTCTAATTACCTTTGCATTGTGACATTGCCATCGCTGAAGAATATACGCATGTCCGACCGGGTGGTGACATTTGACCCCACAACGAGCACATTTTGCGTCGTGCTGTCCAGATATTCTGTGACCCTGAACAATTGCAATGTGAGTACAATATACTCCGGAACGACGATGCAACTCACACTTTGGGGTCAAACCCGATTTTTGACGCGAATAATTGAACCCCTGTTGGTACATCCTCTGTCACGACCAAGGGAAAGTCGGCCTGTCGCACACCACCTGAAAAAACGCGTGAGTAAATTGGAAGGTGATTGTCGTAGACATTAAAACGTACCGAGACTGTGACCACACGCGACCAAGCTGATCATTTCCGTCGCATTAAATCCTTGGCGTGCGAACGCAGCGGTGTGCGAAGCGAGATCTTGTTGCGGCTCAGGCACCGTCTCAGGCCCTGCCTCAGTCGCGTCTATCCGTCCGCCACGGAATGGGACAATGGGGCCCCCACAACCAATCAAGGCGTTGATAACTCCCATCGCGATAATATCTGCCACTAAGGAAACGAATCAATCTGTCCGAGGGAGATACTAGCCAGCGAGATGCGAACGAACTTGCGACGTGTTCGTTCGGCGAGAGGGCAAAGTCGTCCAGGGACAACAACATGCCAAGACCGATATTCTGTAATTTTTTCTTTGATCTGAATTTGTTCTGCAGCTGCACACTCGTTGGTACAACTCACCTGCGGTCGATCTAACTCAAACATAATTGACGCGTCCAAGCCCCCAGTGCCAGCGACGCTATCGTGCGTAGCCATGTCGTGATACGCCTGCACAATTAACTCTGAGCCGAGCTTCAGGTACGAGGGCTCACAATTCGAAGCCATTGCGCAGCTATGCTGGAGTTATTCCGGGCATTACAGACTGTAGTCAATATTCCGACGCCGTTGTTGGGCCTATAGAGGATCTCGTCCATGCTGTCGATGGCTGGATCCGGCCAGTGGAAGACCGCTGGCGTCGTTCCGAAGACAAGGGGGAAAATACATACCAGACGCAGCAGAAAGGTGAAAGAGTGACGCATAAGTGGGTCGAAAAGTCAAATTCAAGGCGAAGGCTTGGCTTGTTTCCGACGCCTAAAAGCACGGGGACCAGCGCCCGCGCTCACGGCCTTGGCGGTCATCAGCATGATTTGGTGAGCTCATATGGGCCGCTGCGAGAGTTCTGCTAGTTTTCAGTTTTTTGCAGCGTATTCCGGTCCAAAAGGAACGATGTGGGCTCCATTGCAGTTCCTCTCCACAAAGGCGGAACACAAATAGAATGCCGAGATGCTGCCGCCCAAGCATTGATCGTATTGATCGGGCACTGTTTGCCATAGTGATCCCAACGACGTTCTTGCTTTTTTTCAATGACTTTGAACCACCTCTTCGAGTTTATGTAGATTTTGGCTCTGCGGTTTGGATTTCATGCATACGTGCGGCATCGTCACCCCGCGCATCACATACTCCGTTGAATTTCCTGGAAAGTACCTGTCGCCCTAACACGAAGATTCATCGCGGGCGACATTTAACTGACCGATTCGACAAACCCAAACCAACGACAGACCTGGATGGGCCATAATCGCGACCAGCTTCCTACTCTTGCATTGAATTATTCGGACACAACCTATCTCTGACCGCAGTCCAAGACTGAATGATGGATCAATGCCGGACCGCAGCCTGCGAACGACGTGTCCCGCAGCAATTTAAAGAAGCGCCTTGTCTTTGGCTCTATCCACCATCTAGTTGACAACACATAACCTAGTCTGCAATACATAAACTCACCTGGAACCTGCTCGATGGATCTTGGCGGCTTCCTGACTCGGTAAATCCTCCAATCGTCCGCCCCTACACATAATTGAAATTTATTGCCTTAGAATGGAGTCCGATTATATACGGCCCACACAGCAGCTGCTCATGCAGTTTCACGAGAAACACCCTACTGCTACTGTGGGTATCTGTTTGTCGTTCTGAATTCATTCAACTAATTGTATCCTAGGCGATCATGGCGGTATTTGCGATGACCAGCATCATTCCAGTCGTTTCCGCGATGTGAGTGTACTGTCTCAGCATTGACCTAAATTCATTTATTTATCACAGAGCTCTGGCCTTGTTCGCTTCTTTCCTTGCCGTTGCTGGCCTCTTAACTACCCTTGTTGCGCTTGGTAAGTGATATTGCAAGTAACGTCGAACTGCAGAGTTTATTATATATGTGGGTTGCCAGGTCTCTCCCTTCTAGCGATCCTATCTTCCACGCTCGTTTTTTCCGTGGCTTCTACCGTTCTGGTGTCAAGCTTCATCCGTTCCCGAAAAGCCTCCGTGCAGACCGGGGATGGCGTCCCAACAGAGCCTACAGAGGCTGCCAGCACCTCTTCCCAGAATGATCCCACGCATCACGCATTTACAGCGTTCGGGCACTGGTATTCCAAGAAAGGCTCTACTTGGAGTACTCGTCTCTTCCTCTTCTTCCTGCTCCGCAATACCATAGCTCGAATTTTCCTTCCCAGATGGATGCGTTACCACCGCATGTATCCCTTTTTCTTCGGCTCCGACCGCACGCCACACCCATTCAAGTGGATCATACTGAATTCCATCGAAATGGTAGGACGGCTTGTGTACCCCATAATTTTGGTTATCGGATCGACCGCTATTCTCGTCGGGTGTGCATATCTTTTGTTCACCTCGCAGCGTGTGCGGGAGATAAGAATAGCCGCACTCGCTGCCTTGGTCGCCTTCCTCCGCCAAACTCTGGACTCGTTGGAGAAGAACACAACCACGACTACTGGCGCCTCTGCGGCGGAACCGCATGCTAGCCCGGACGCTCCTGCTACCGGGACGAAAACAGATGAAACGGTTCCTTCGGTCGTACCGCCTGGTCAGACTGCTGGAGCAACGGCTATCTCGACATCAGGCGTGGCTCCTGAGATGAGAGCGAGAAATGTTACGGAAACCGCGTAAATTTTTACTGATATGTACTGCTCCTTGTACGAAGAGGGTTTGATAGAGGATTCGCAAACAATTTTTCTGAAACGTGGCCCGCTCAGAGAATCTTCAACGTCAAATTTTGATTTGGGTCAGTCCAGCGTGCTCCGCTTGCTGCTGGTGTACAGAGCTTGGGTAATTATTGCGGCAGCTCAGTGATCTGCACATGTTGGGCAGGGCAGGTTCCCGGCAAGTCCTTAGATTCAGTGAATTGTGGACGACAATGGCGAACGACGTTGTCGTTGTTTTCTCGTCCCATGAAAATTCAGCACAGGATCGTCGTACATCCTCAGAATCGACGTGGGCGATTCGGCCACGATAGCTGGGATGTTTAGTGATTAATGTCACCGATTATGTAGAGCACTTAGACTCGGCGTTACATCAGGTACTGTAGTATTTCGACCAAGTGTTCACGATTTTGGAAAATTTCACCCACCGAGGAGGCCGAAAAATATACTTTCGAATTATGGTGATTTTCGACACATCAAAAAATCCTGGCCGTTACCGTCACCTGAACACTTGGTCGAAATACTACAGTACCTACACCGTTCAACGCAGGGAAAGGCCTTACAATCTTGTGGGACACGATGGGGAGGTGAAGACGCATGGCGAAGCGGGTTAACAAGAGAGGGGACTCGGGGGGAAAGTCGAGACAGAGGAGCTGTGGAAGGAGTTATATTCCTTGCGCCCAAGGCGCGAGTGAGATCTCTTTAGGCCCGCTTAGATTCGGAACAGTGCAGCTCAAGTAGCAAGCACCACTAGCGTCAGCAGATAAAGAGAAGCAATAATATATAGGACCCACAAAGAATATTAGCGTCAGATTATCTCGACGCCCCCGGAAGTAACGATCAGCTTCATCACAAGGGTAACCGACTCTTCAACCGACCCGCTGATATCTATTGTCTCCACAACCAACTTGATCGACCCATCGCCGCCTTCATGTGGCTCAATGAGTCGGTTCTCGCTGACCAGCTTCTTGAGTACGTCCAGGTCAGTCAGCTTGGTCTTGGACCCTTGGTGGCGTTCGGGGCTGCCGACGCGCCTCTCTAGCTCCGGAAGATCGCACTGCGCGTTTATCCAGAGGAGGGGCACGTCGGTACCGCGCACGATATCGAGATGCTCATGGAGGACACCGTCTTCATCCTCAGCCAGGCATGCCGTCATGAGGATGATATAGCCCTTCTGCGCGAGCTCTCGAACCTGGTCGAAAACGGGCTTTCGTATGCAGCGACGCAGGCGGTGGTGCTCGTCGCTACGGTCAGGGAATAGAGCCTGCACTGGGTCGATAATAAGATGGTTATCCAGAAGGCGCGTCTTATCTGGGGGCAGGAGCGCTTTGGCCTGCTGCAAAATGGTGAGCTTTCCCGCGCCGGGGAAGCCGTTCAGGACGACGACCATGCCTCTAGCACTTTGTGCCTTGGTTTGCAGGAGAGAGGGACTGAAGTCGTCGCTGGAAAGCATCATGGTGATGTATTCCTTGGAGTTTGTGGGCGCAGCGATCGATGCTTGATGGGAGGGGGCTTAAGAAAGCGACTTGCTTTGTCGTCTGTGAGAAGGCGACGCGTTCATGAGACCGGAATGCGATCGAGGTACGAGATACTGCCGTGTTGAAGGCTGGCTCCGAGACTTTGCTCGACCTGGTGGTCGAAGGACAGGCGTAATGCTTTGTCTTCTTCGGCCACTCAAATACTCACCGACCGTCTCAATTGCGTCTCAAATCTTTAGAGGTATATACCGAATAGAATGCACAAACTCAGATTACACTAAAACACGTAACATACATTGAAATTGTCTTACGGTATCAATTGAATATACAATAATTTCCTCTTCTTCCGTGTTCATGATATGAGACTCGAGCAAGACAGACACCCTCATCCTCACAGAAGCTCCCGCCTACGAATTCCCACATCACACCGCAATGGCTTGCGCAGGAACCCCTCGCGCGTCGCGAGCTACACGTCCATCAGAACGGGCGCAAGAAAGACCAAAGCAAAACAGCGACTCACCTCCTCCCCAGGCCGCTCCAGCACAAACTCGTAGCGTCTTAAAATCGACGCAACAATCATCTGCAGCTCCAGCGACGCGAGGTTGCGTCCGACACAGGCCCTGGGCGACGCGTACAAGTGATCAGTATTTGCCGTGCTGGCAGACAAGAACGCAAACATACCTCGGTCCAACGGAAAACGGGTTAAACGTGTGTTCCCTCTTCTCCTTGCCATCTTCGAACCAGCGTTCCGGCCGGAACGCCTCGACGTCTACGCCCCAGACAGCGGGGTCGCGGTGGATGGTATAGCTGGGGACGGAGAGAACGGTGCCGGCGGGGAAGGGGTGCTCGCCGATGACGAGGCCTCCTGTGGGCGGGTCAGCAATCCGGATGGGTGGGAGGATGTGAGACGAGGGGAGTTAGAACGCGAGTGGGAGGGATCAAAAAGGGCGGAAAGCGGAAAGAAGGGGGTGGATGCCAAGGTCACAAAAATGGAACATGGACCCAGAGAATGGATAGGAGCACCACAAGAAATATCGAAAGCGGAGCGGAAAAGTCACAAGTCCGCCAAACAAAGCTCAGAATAGCGATAACGAAAAAGGAGAGTGGGAGACAAACCAGACAACGTAACGCACCTTCAGGCACAACCCGCGGCAGGCCTAAAGCCGACGTCGAATGTAGGCGGAGAGCTTCGTTTATGCACGCGTCCAGGTACGGCAGGCGCTTTACCTGCGATGCGTCATCGATTAGGACGTGGTCGAGATATTTGAAAAACTAGGCAGCCCACCTGCTCCGCGGTCGCAACGAGCTCGTCCTCGATGCCAAGCTGCTCGTCGAGCTCTTGCTGAAGTTTAGCCTGCGCGGCGGGGTTCTTCGCAAGGTAGTAGATGATTGCGCAGGTAGAGCTGCACGAGAGGGATCAGAACGCGTATACGAGAGGAAGCAACGCCGACTAGAAGTTGGCAGGCAGATAATGAAAACTTACTTCGACGTCGTGTCACTCCCTGCGATAAGCAACGTAAGCGCCTCTGCCGTGAGCTCCGGCCTGCCCATAGGCGCGCCATTGTCGTCCGTCCCCGCCTGCAGCTTGCTCAACAAATCCACGCGGTCGCTCGGCTGCCCCAAGCGCTTCGCCACGGCCACGATCGCGATCCCCGCCAAGTATTGCACGTCCTGCAGCCCACGCGCATACCAGGGGATGAGGCGCTTTATAATGGGCCGCACGAATGCGGGGAGCACGCCCATGGACATGGTGTACTCGCCACGGCCGTTGAGGACCGCGACGGCGGGGATGTACGTGATATCATCGGAGGCCTCTTTCTCGGAGACGGTGGCCGACGCGGGATTCGAGGTGGGGACGGGGGGCGCGGTCACGACCGGCTTCGATCATGCCAAACGGTGCACCGAAGGCGAGATCGCCGATGATGTCGAAGGCGAGGTAGTTTGCCCCTAATACGAGAGGAGTTAACGTCTAGTGCCTGGAATATTAGGGTGGGTTTGTATAGCTTACAAGGGAGACAGTCTAGCCACAGCCAACCGTTGCGTCCCACCCAACCTCCGTCGCCATCTGTGCCTGAGAGCCCCTTTTGGGCGCCGACGCAGAGGCGGTCCCCATTGCGCGAGGAGCATGCTGATGTACAAGCGGATGTGCGGCTCGAATTCGACGACAGACTTTTTGAGAGAAGATGTGCGAGACGATCTTGCGTTTGCGCGCGTGCTGTTTGCGGTCGCGGGTGTTGAAGAGCCCGCGTTCGATGGACACGAAGGCGTCATAAAAACTTGACTTGAGTGCACCGTTGCCGTGCGCATAGACAATGCCCAGCGCATCGGGATCGGCGATGGATACTTCGGAAGGCGAGATGCGCACAAAAGGTCCATACTTGAGGTGCATCTCGTGAATAACCTCTGAGCGGTGCCCCTGTTTCGAGATGTATCCTAACCAGGCGTCAGAGAACTTGGCGAGGAAGGGACCAGGGTAGTGGCGGATTCCATAAGGGTCGACCAGATAGATAAGGAGGTGGACGAGAACAACGACGACGGGGACGGCAGCGAGCACAGCGAGAACGTTGAGGTAAGACATTGAAGGACCAAACAGGGATAGCCTTGTATTAAGTACCCCAATCGAAGGCAAGATCCGAACGTCACCCTTACCCGCCTTGGACGTATGTGCGCATACCCGCGCCACCTCGAAAAATGGATCACCAATAGCAAGCCGTCACGATCACAGGATCCGCCCGCGGACGATGGGCACGGACCAAGGGGTGGCAAGCTCGCGGTTAAAGTCCGTAATGCCCTTTGCCGCATCCCGCCGTTCGCTTCATCTTTGCAGCAGAAAGTCGCGCGTTTTCGTCGAGCCCGCGACTTCTTTATAACACGCCGTCTTCGATAGACTTCAGGTCCACACACGTCTTGACACAGCGCTGGACTTGTTGAATCAACGTTAATCAACCCGCGTTGAAATTTCTGAGGTCATCGGTGAACGGGCTCCGAGTCTTGGGTCTGACAACTTGAAGGTTGTCAATGACGACCGAGCCCCCCTTCAATACTTGGTTGCTGAGCTCTGCCTTTTATGGAAATCGAGTGATTGACCCAGATTAAATGAAAACGGTTTCATGTCAAAAGCACGACCAGAGGAAATCAAGTATGGAGAGAGCAGTTGGAAACGAGGGTTTGTTAGGCGATGTTTATCAAAGCCAGATTGATCGGACCTTTCCGCTTGTTGACGTCACTGGCGGCGGCCGTCTTTGACGTTCAACGCTCGGGCTCAACCTCCGTTGACGTTTTTATGCCAAGTTTTTCAATCTGCAGTTCAAGCGGGCTGAGCGTCAGTTGTTTTATCAAGTCGTGACTCTTCAATGTTCGTCTCAGCCTTGGGCCTTTATTATAGCCTAATATAGGACAACCGGAAAGTACAACTTGAAGATTCATCGTCCTCAGTCCAATTCCTAAAGTAGGGCAACAATTCGCCGTAACCCACCCAAAAATCCGATTCTGAATTACTCTGTATCACATCCTGTCCTCTGGTCTCGGCTACGCCGACTGCTATAGACTACTAATCGACAAAATCGCATCCGCCGTGACATCGATTCAGATCCAGACCTTCAGGTACCGTGTGCAACGGGTTCGCCCGGACCATTTTTGGAATACGGAAGTCGACTTCCATTTCCCGATTCCGCCCAGTAATAGATTTCTGCCGGCGATTCCACGATCGGCGACATAACGTCAAGATTTGATGCAAATCCCGTTAATCCCATCCTTCGCCGTGGCCAAAATGGACGTGAGTATCTTGCAACTGGGACCAAACTGGCACTAGCGCATGATCGTCGTAGCGTGTGTTTGTGAGACACCCTTTGAACTCAACATCCGCAAAAGAGGTAATTTTGATCGCATTTCCCCGCCTCTGGACAGTCATGCACACGCACTGGGCACCCCACAACGTCAAGAATTGGATACTGGAAGATATATTTATGAAGCAATTTAGAAGGCTTACAGATCGGGGGCCACTCGCTGCACTGCTTCGCGGACAACACTGACACAATGCATGAATCAAGGAAGATAATGGAACGGTTCGATTGTTCCGCTGCACGGACTGTGCCTGAAACTTCCGGTTATCAATTGCATGAGTGGTAGTCTGCAATCTTCAACTTTTTCTGCAGGCACATCAATACACCTTGTCAAGTCCATTTCGGGAACTTGATCAAACCAACATAGCGAAGACGCTTGAAACGGTTGAAGCGGGATATGTGTAAACTCAACTCAAATTTGTTTTTCTCCTTATACGCTTACCTTCGCTCTTTTAATACTCTCATCTGAAGGCACGCGCACGACTCGTCCTTCCCCTTTACGCTGAATTGGTGCCCCCATCTGCGGCAGCCGGGAGAAGGTTGTTATAGCACAGTGACCCCAGTAAATAAACATCTCTTAGTAATCAAAAGGATCCGAATTCCGAGTTTCATGGGCCTCCGCAGCCCACAATTCCTCTCTCCGGACCTTCCCAAATCTCCCACTAATCTCAGTCTCAATCAAGACAGCTCTTGGAAAATTAGGATTTAAGTTTTCAGATCATGATACTGGCCGGCTTCTTTTCTCTCATCAGCATACCTTGTCCTAGGCCTCGGGAAACTATTTGCGAATGCGAAAACCCACGCTCGGTCAGAAGAACAAGCGAAGACCTAGGTTGCGCAACAGACGCGCAATAGGCACAGAAAATGACAAGTTTCGAGGCCTCAAACAGGCAACCTGCTCCACGCAAATCGCACGCTACAGGGTGGGCAAATTCTCGTGAGTCTAAAGGCGGCCGATGAACCCGGGATTGCGGGAGACGAGTCGGTCAACGGCGACTCGAGCGGACGCCTGCTTCGGGAGGGTATGAATCTGAAGGTTATTATGATTCCGTGCCCCACACACAACAGATATTTGTAGGGCAGCTGAGAGGGTTTGGAAGTCGGAGGCACTCCGGCATTCTCGGAGGGAAACAATTTGTTCCGCTGCACTGCATCTGAAATTGGTACCTGAGGCCTGAGTACGTACATTTCGGGAACACGATCAAATTCTGGACGAGGCGCCCGAGAGAGTTCAACGTATGATATAAAACTCGATTTTTCTTCCCTTGTCCACTTGATTTTTTGAGTTTTTCACGCTTCTCTTTTTCCCTTTACGCTTGATCGGTTTCTAAATATGTGGAAGCAGGTAAGTATAAGCACAGGACCCCGAGTGAATAAACATTTGTCTATCACAAGTTCCGTGCACGGCGTGGTGAGAAGCCTGCGAAGACTTATTTGTGGCCCAGCTGCGCTAAACCCCTCTCCGGAGCTTTCTGAACAAATGTCGTCCAAGTTGAAGGAAGCCACTTCCGCGAACAGGTCCTCCTAAATTTCATCGTCCACTATCCCGGCATTGATAGAGATAATCTGCAAACGCGACAACTAAGATCGGCCAAAGAGCGAGTGACCAACGCTCAGACTGCGCAATGACTGCACAGTGGTTACCGAAAGGTTGGCCGAAACGAACTACCTGCTCCCGATAAAACTGCACGTCAATCGGTCGCTCAAATCATTCTCTAAAGGCGGCCGATGGATCCGGAATCGCAATGGCCGAAAGCAAAGGAAGGATGTATCACTACAACGGTCTTTAAAAAGAATTGGTCAATAACGACTTGAACCCTTAATAAGCGTCTTGCTACAATGCCATACTCTCCACGCATCCCGTAAACCGGAACAGTGATCCCGCTGTTCCCCCTGAATCCATTAATACATAGACGCCAACATGTAACTTCGTCGAACGACATAGAGATCCTGAATTGCAATTGATAGTACATCAATTTCCCTCGAACACTGGCAGCATGTCTGACAGATAATCGAGCTCAGTTCCGACTTCGTCGTTGGAGACCCATTGACGCATTCCTGCAGTCAGTACAAATCCTGAAACATGGAGATCCATATAGGTCGGAAGAAACTTTAAAGGAGACTTCTTCAAGTTCGCCGATTGAATTGCCGGATAAAACTTAGCCGCACTTCAACGCATCATATTGATGAGACTCAGGATAATGTATTATCTCGGCGCGGTCCCATTTTGGAACATACTGGTTACATGAATCTCATCGGATGTTTTGAAAAGAAGGAGCCTATTCTGGAGATACAGCAATGAATGCAATGGTACTCCGACGTACAAACAACGATTCAGCGTTATACACAACGAGGACGTGTTTCAAAGTTGCCGGTATCGCCAAGACAGACATTCTTGCACGATCGGATGGGCCCGCAAAAGCACTGCAGGTGCCAAGCGCTTCCCGGTTCTTTGACATGTCCCCGGCTCCTTGACATGTCCCCGGCGTTTGTGGGACTTGGTGGAGATCTTGAACAAGGCGAATCGGCGTCTATTCTTAGGGTAAGTATGGTTTCACCAAATGTCTAGTGCGGTTGCCTACGAGGTGGAATTTTGAGACCGACGTCGACGACATCGGATGACACCACTCCGAGATAACAACAAGATGAACACCACGGAAGCTAGCAAATGGCAACATTGGCTATTCTAGCACTGTAGCTTGACTCAGATGAAAATTCAGTTCCGACGAACTTGGAAGGCTCTTTCAGATTTATGCCGCTGAAAAATCTCAGAGTGTTGCCCGTCCGTCATTGACCCAAACGACAGCGATAAATTTCATTTATCAAGGAAGCTTCAGCTCGGGAAGGTTTAAACTCCGATCATGCTATGCGTGCTACTCCGCTCCCTCAATGATGTTCGCGCTTGCTTTCACCACGCCGGAGTGAGTCGCCAGGCGATACGCGCCAGAAAAAGACTGCCTAGACTCACGAAGGCCGCTGCGTACGCTGTGGATCCGGGATGGAACGAAATATAAAGATATTTCCTTTTTCAAGAGACGAGTTTGGTGACTCACGACCGAATGAATCACCAAGTTCACTCGTCATCCAACGCCCCAGATCTAGCCCGACCTAGCAAGGTGTGCACAAACTGCAGGTTAGTTTTGTGCGTTTATAGCAATTTCTTGACTGATACTATCTGGCAGACGACGGAAAATTGCATGTTCATGTCGGTTGCAGTTGTACTGGAGACTGACATCTACTTTCAGAAATGCGACACCGCTCGCCCCAAATGCAGTCAATGTCGCTTACGGCCACCGAAATCGTTGGCTCCGTGTTATTATCCTTCCCTGGACCCCGCCCATGACCATTTCCAAAAAACACCTTCCGAAATGGTGGAAACGATCCGGGCGCTGGAGGAGCGGGTTCAGGAGCTTGAGCTTCTTGTGGATTCCGACACTTCAAGAGTGTATCTTAGCCCGCCATACACAACGACGAGCGGGCATGCACCCTCAGTTCCCGCTACTCTGCTTGTGAGTTTTTTGCGATTGGTTGGAACATTGATCTAAACAGTTTCAAGGAACCCGCACTAGATGTTAGAACTGATCTGCAAGTCAATGGCTATAAAAAACACTCGAGAAACTAATCTGTTGTCCAGTGTAGATATCTTTCTGGAACGCTTCGCCGGCAGCGGCTATTTCTTCTTCGACCCAGTTCAGTTCAAACATTCAACACTCTTGCCATTTCCATTCGGACATCCAGATCGTCCATCGCCGGCACTCTTAAGCGCAGTGTACCTCTGGGGAAGTGTTCTATTGGACATCCCGCTGCATGGTCCTCATACCCCGGACGCATTTCTTATGTGCGTAATCCAAAACATACCACAGGATCTTGCCGGCGCTGGCGTTCATTCTAAACTAACACTTGAAATCCTCCAAGCGGAAGTAATGCTCTCCCTGTACTTCATGCGTTGTACAGAGCCGGTTCAGGGGAGGTACCATTGTGCGGCCGCTGCTTCTCTCGCGTTAGGTGCACGCTTACATCTGACGGGGCCACCACTGCAGAACAGTCAGTCTTATCCTTCATTCCCGATGCCAGCATCGACCACTTCCGTTGTCGCCAACATCGAAGTAGTACATGCGTTTGAGGCCGTGTTAATTCTCAGCAATTGCTGGATTGCTGCAGATGGGGCCCCGTCTCCGATTCCATGCGGCATTTTAATCGACACGCCGCGGCCTCATGTGAGCCTTTTTCCTCACTTTGTGTTGCAAGACTTTGATAGAATAAATAGGGAGGGCAGTCTCTGCAAAGGTTACTCGGCGGTGCAGATATCGCTGGTCTCTCGTCCATCACTGTTCTGGCGAAAGCAGGAATCCTCCTCAAGCGCATCATCTGGTTCACAGATTCAAGTGAAAGCGCGCCTGACCTTGTCATGTTCTCTTCACTGGAGAGACGACTGTTGGCCTTTCGAGCACAGCTTCCTCCCCTTCCAGGCGACCAAGTCCTAATTCTGACACACGCCCATACCGACTTGGCTCTTCTTCGACTCCATGCACCGTACAGTAGCACTTGGGAGCATTCTCGGTCCCAAACGCTCGCTGCTTGTGCCCGGATAATAGAAGGTATCAAGGGTTTTCAACGAATCAAGCCACGCCATATTGACCCAGCGTTCGGTGTATGTTTCCCCATATTTCTCTATCCCATCGGCTGATATCTCTGCATTTCAGCCAATCTACTGGACCATCGCGAACGTTTATATATCCGAAATCACCCTTGCATCACAACGTGCTCCAGAATTCAATTTCCCAAATAACGTCCCCAACATGCATGCGGAGTTGAGCCAATTGAGAGCTTGGTTGACGTGGTTGGCGCCACACAGTCCTATATTCGGTACGCCATCCTAGCTTTTTGTGCCGTATATACTAACTTGTTTTGATCCAGACCGATGCTTTGTCGATGTAACCATGGCGGTCGACAAACTTCCTCACTAATGCTACGTATTGTTATTTTTGAAGCTAAAGTAGAAGAATCCTGGATCAGATTCCCCTCACGCTCTTAGTCTCGTGTACTGCCGTTATTCTCGTAAACATATGATAGAGCCAAATATTGAATAAAATAGCTGTCTTGCGACATTGCAATTGGGATGGATTCTGTTCTACAGTTCAAGTTTCTCCAATATGTTTCTTGAAGTCGCGCATCTGACTGACTCACATACTCAACTCCGAAGTTACAACCAGATCGGTCACGGAAAGATTTTGTAGTATTTCACCCGCAACTCTGAAGAACTTGAGGGTGGGGGGGAGGAGGGCTCCGCGCAGCGGTGAGGTCTTGAGTTTTGATTCATGGGTTCAACGCAAGTGTCCGGAAAAGGCCGGGACTGTTCACACGGTTCAACGTAAGTATCTTCAACTTCATGTAGTGTTTCCTTCCTGACTTTTGTTTTCTCGGCGCCAACTGAAGTATCCGGGTCTTAAAAAAGGACATACACTTCTGAATATGCTGTCCTACTGCTCAATCAAGCGGAGGGGAGTGTCGAATTCCACGACTAGATAAAATTAGCTGACAACGTCTCACAAAAAAAGGTAAAATAACTCGTATCTTCAGACGGCATCAAGGTGGATCAGTCTTTCCTCTTCGCTTCATCCCAGCCAAGGACGGGGGCAAGAGGACCAGAACCGGTTCCACGGGCCGGGGCGACGGGCCGGGTTCTGCCGATCTCATCACGTTTCACAAAGCGATCAAAGTTGCGGAGCCTTCACTTTTCAAAACGTACTAGCTACCCTGGCTATGCGCGCGTAGAGCCAGAATCTAGCTGAATATGTATTCAGCTGCAGTTGTTTGCCCTCCGGCCTGGCCCTATACAGAAGCTTCCGCGGCGGCTCCTGGTGCTGCTTGCCAAGCCACTGAACAATCTTTATGCCGTCTGATCCTTGTTGCTGGGTGTAGAAGTCCAGCTTCCTGCACAGACACTGAAATTATTTCGGTATTTCGGGCTGTGCGGTGGCGCGGTGTTGAATGATTATCGTGACGGTTCATCTCGCAATGCCTTCCATGCTTCTTGTGCGTACAGGATCGACGATTCTTACCGTCGCCGCCTCATCACGCAGGACTCTGTCCCCCCCTGTGGATTCAACCTGAGCCTCGAGAACGGCTATGGGCATCTGTTCACAGTGTGGATCAACTGTGGGTTCCCCAGCACTGAAGGATTCAAGCGTTTGAACCGGCTAGCACGGCCCTGGCACTTCCTTGGCAGCAATTGGCGGTGCATGCGTGTATTTGACCCTCTCGTCTATTCATTTGAAGGTGTCTGTAACCATGACTCGCGTCTGATACCAGTCTCAGGATCATGATAATACCACCGAGTACGTGTTCGTCAATGATGGCCTTCCGCACTCTTACGAAGCAGGCGGACCCGAATCAGATACATAAAGCGCAGCTTCGCGCAACTACATCGTTCTCGCGCCCAGGATGCCTCGCCATCCCCCTCTCGATCCAGGTGTTCCCCCGAGGAAACGAAGCTCATTCTGCCGATTTTGCCTGTGTACCTGTCCTGTGCTTTTCGGATTTTTCGTAGCTGTAATCCTCTACGGAGTTGCAAAAGCGCTCTTTCAAATGACTCAGTTTTCGCATTCACGGGTCTTTCAAAACCAGACGCTCGACGAAGTGGAGGACCGTGCTGCCGTAGTTCGTCCGCTGGTTGACGGAAAGCAGTCATTTGATATTGCCGTGAGTGTCTGGGCTCCGTCCGCAGATATCGACGACGGCGAGAGCGGAGTTGACGTTTCAGAGACACCTTTATTCTCTGATATCGTCTTTCGTGGACTCCACTTGGTCGATAAACACATATCGATGAATGTTACCTATCAGCTCCCCATTTCTATTTTGTGCGTAGCCCTGATTCATCCTGAATCGCTGATCGAGTATTTCCAGCCAGCGTAATATATTGGAAGAGAACGATCTCCGAGCATCCTTCGTCCTCATTCCGACAGTTCCGTCGCTTGTAAACCAAATAACAAACTTTTCGACATGGCGTCCCGAAATCCTGAAGACACCTCCTGTTCGTTCGTGGCCGTGAGTTTCTCCCTTGACTTTCCAAACGCGATATCAATCTGCTCCGACCAGATTCCCTCTCGGAGCCGCCGACAACGGACCACAGAGCATCGCAGATAGAGCCTTGGACTCCTTTGGCTTCTCGATGCCACTGCTGGAGTTCCATGAATTCGGTAGTAAATGCACAAAATCCGAACCTATCTTGGAAACGAATTCCACTGACGAGGAGGCACTCTCCGACGGAAATGATGAAGATGATGAAGAATACTATGAAGAACAGGAGCAAGTACAGAAAGACACCACGGGCGAGCCGCCGGGCGTTTCTGACATCTCGAAATATCCCGAACATGCTTTGAAGCGCCATCCTTTCGTCGTGACACGGTATGTTACGTAGCTATAAAATGCGCCTTGAAACTCAAGATCTTCCAGAACTCAAATCCGTGTGGTCGACGAGACCCACATTTTCAATCGCAAGTTGTATAACAAAGAACACAACAAATTGCGCGCCACTTCAGTTCGTTTTTTTAAACGAAAATCTTGTCTGAATCAATCCTTAACGGTTTGCTTTTTCCAAGTGCGGTCAAGGAAAAGACAAGCAGCCCGAATTGAATTTATGCCATAGAACTTACAAAGCGAATGGGAATTGGGAAACGCGCCTTCAGCTTCAAGTCCCAGATAAAGAAACTGGAGAGCCTGGTACCGAATGGGCATATGCTCCGTATATCAGTCATGCCGCCTTTTCGGCTGGGCCGCAGGTAGGTTCTATGCCACTCTCAGCCGGGAGGCTGACTCGGAGACACTCAGGATCTTGTTCCTGTTCCCGTAAATAGAGAAAATTGCACCCAGTTTGAAAATACGTCTTCAACAGACCCTGGTGCGATTACCCTACGATTCTGCATCCCTTGGTGCTAACGTTTCACAAGAATTCATAACTATACACTGGCGACTCTCTTATTCAGGCCGCAGTCCGGCGAAGTATGCTGGGGCCGAACTGATCACGGCGCCAAAGCGCGTGGCCTACAACGAGAGTGACTACAAAAAAGCCATGGCGCATAGTTCAGCCGAAATACAGAGTGAGTATTCTTTTCCTTGCATCCAAGCGTGGTACAAGGACTCACACTCGCAAGATGGTTTGATCGGACACCGATTTTATGAAGATGCCCATCCGCGTCGTCGCTTCCTCATCGGCGGCCTCTTGTGAGCCAGAAGGTCCTATGATTCCAACAAGGTAGTTGACTCTGTCTTACAGAGGTATTCTGTCGCCGTTCCCGAGCCTCCTCAGCATGAGCTACTGGTATACTCGAACGTCCACTGTGTCTATCAGCGTGTCGGGGACTACCTTCTTAGCACTGGACGAGATTCTGTCGGCTTTTGCTGACCTGGCAAATGCTGCGGAAACCTCAAAATTGGAATTTTCATCCTCGGAGTGGTTGAAGTGGTCGGCGATGATCCTCTGGACCGTGGCATTTGAATTGTCTTTGCCGTTTTTTATGATGAGAACCGTCACACGTCTGACTTTCAGCCGGGACGCATCCCAATGGATTCCCACCGTCCGCCAAATCAGTCCGACTCACATGGAACGTACTAGCCAGCGGCTTGATTCCCGGACCAGCTGGCGCATTAAAGTTGGCGTGAGTTATTATTCACGGCACGATAGTGCCAACATTCTGACCGTTTCTTTCACTCAGGTGTGTGTTACGCTCATCGTCGCCAATTATGTCTCCATCAAGTACTATTCATTCGTTCCGCTCGGCTATTATATCGTTGCGCCCCTTCATCCACCTCTTGGCCCAGACGACCAGACTACAGTTTCCAATCCATTTGCTTGGGCCTACGCCGCCGCCTCCGCGCCTCTTGCGCTCACGGGCCTCCTGTCTCAAATTTTACTGAACCAGCGATCGAAAACTTTTGCTGGTCGGTATAAAGTAGCCGTCGTCGTCGGATGTATTGAGGCGATTCTACGCATGGTCAACTTTCTCCCTTTCGTCATTGGACGGTTCGATGTGCGCCCAGGTTTATCAGTTGCGCAAGTCATCGAATATACACTCCGTGCGACAATGGCTTGGCAAGCAGTTGTTTTTCCAAGTGTGACGGAGAAGACCGAGGAGGAGGACAGCCAGTGACAATAAAAAAAATGCTCAGAACTAGGAACCTGGTTTCAGTGCGTGAGCCTGGTTGAATGGTTTAATTGTTGACAGCATCTCATACCAGATTTCCAACGCCCTCGCAGAATGCAGGATAATATGAGCGAATGTATAGTAGATAGCTGGCGAATCTCGGACAACAAGTAATAGACACGTTTCTGGACCTGCGGAATTATGCGACTTGGACTCGAATGCTTTTCAAAAAAAGACGCGAATTGAACTATACAGAATATACTCACCGTCCTTGAATGGCCGTTTCAGAGAAAAGACCATTACTTGAATCGACTTGCAGATTGGATACCCCACCGGCAGAGGTCTAACCTCGATCGGTTGAGCCAGGCCAAGTTGAGCAGGCCCGGGGCTTGGCCTTGGGATTTTTCAAGCCTCACCCTAGACCGCAAGCCCGAGCCTGTCACATAAAATATTGATTGAAGCATTTACATGATAGAGGATAGTATTACAGACACAGCGCCCGCCTCACTACCTGTTCAAGCCTGACCCAATGATCTGAGGGCAATCTTTTCTCCCTCCACCCAACAAAATCGTAGGGACGCACGCATAAAGCACCTTTGGGGAGAGATGCCCGCAGCCGACTTGAATTCCCCCGCCTTTGCAGTCCCCAGATCGGCTTCTGGTCCTACCGAATATGCAGAAATCTCGACGCCCAGAACAGACGAAACATGCTTCGCGGCGTCCACCCAATCCCTCCCACTTACTCCAGCCAACAGCACGAAACTCTTTCCGCACAGGTCGAGCGTGGAGACGCGATTTCCCTGCTGCTCGACCCAGACATGCGGTATCCTTCTCCCTGGTCTTCCGTCGATAGAGAGGAAGAGGCTTGGCAGCGTCCACGGCCGCCATGTCAGTCCGCCAAGCGGCCCTGTATCCTCTTCGCAGATAGACGGACCCGCGTAACCATACTCATGCCCCGACGCCAGCGGCGCTTTCCGCAACATCCCTCCCAGCACCGCCAGGTTCTTCTTCATCGAAATCATCCCCCGCTCGTCCGCCCCGCTCGCCGACGTCTCTGCTGCCATGCGTCCGACTGGCTGTCGCTCGACATCGTATGTCTCAAGCAAGGCCTTGCCCGCTTTGCCGCTCAGCACTGCAGGGAGTTTCCAAGCAAGGTCATACGCGTCCGCGATGCCGCTGTTAGCACACCCTGACCGCCCCATGGTGGCATTTGATGAGCTGCGTCCCCCGCCAGGAAGATGGGTCCATGCTGCAGACGCTCGGCGACGCGGACAGACGGTTCCCAGGGGAGAATGCCGTCGATGTGATCTCGATCTCCGGAATGCCTATCGCGACGCGCAGGAGCTCCTTGCATTTTTCTGGCGGAAAGTCCGACGGTGATTCGCCCTTGGAGGTATCGTAGGAGAGGTGGCGGTCGCTGTTGTTGATAGATGTGAATAAGCCGCAGATTTCGGGGCGCTCGATGATGCAGATCGAGAACTCGCGTCCTTGGACAAGGGCTTCGAGGTCGGCGTGAAAAAAGGATGTTGAGATGCCCCATACTGCCCCGGCCCGTCACTGGGACGTCGAGCTGCTTGCGGATCGGACTATTCGCCCCGTCTGCGGCGATGAGATACTGCGCACGAACCAAGCACGAACCGACTCTGTACCACCGGTCTCCCGATCCTTCAAAGTCGCGGTAACGCCCTCCTCATCCTGCTCGACCCCGCGTGGGTTAAGTGTTAAAGTGGGAGCGGTGTGAATATATGCTGGACCTGGCTGGCTCCTTGTGGGGTCGTCTGCGCCTGGGCGATCTTCACCGGACGCACGGTTCGTCGCTCCTCGGCACGTCGAGCCACGGCATCCTTGCGTCGTGTGCGTCGCGACTCGGCGCGACCTTGAGCTATCGGCAAAAACAGTGATAGTACGAGACCCAGATTCCGCTGCCTTGAGGTAAGGGTTTTAGCCTCAAAATATCTCATGTCGGGCGATGCAGGACAGTCCCATTACTAAACGGTGCTTCTGAATCTGATGCACTTGCTGCTTCCTCCGGATAGCCAGCTAAGCTAATGTCCTTGCGTGCGAGCGAAGCGGAACGTTGGGCATGAATTCTGTATTCTTGCAGGAGAATATTACAGCCCTTTGATATACACTACATAACCTATTCCTGCCTTCATTTTACGATAATCGTATAATACGCACTCAATATCTAATTCGGCCCAATGAACTGATATAAGATCCTGCGCACGAGCCCCCGAGAGGTGCTCCGGGTCGTTCTGATACGTGCTCTGCGAAAAAAAAAAAAAATCACGTCAGTCCCAGTGCCAGTGAGAACCAGAGAACGCTGCAAAACAGAGAATGCGGCAAGACGTGAAACGCACCATAACCATCGCCATCGCCATCCCCGTCAGCGCGCTCTCGCCCCAATTGCCCGTCCTAAAAACAAGCCCCCTTCCCCTCGCGGCGATCCACACGCTCTCCAGGCCTTTGGGCAGGACGTACATCGCGAGCTCCGAACGCCGGCGCTCCTCCTCGATGAACGACGCGAGCCCCGCGAGGAAGCCCGTTACCCAAAAGGAACCCTTAGATATGAGGAGGTTGATGATGGGCTGGGGGAGGAGAGCGCGGACGAGCGGTGAAGCCATGAGGCGGGCGAAGGCTTGGTGCTTAAAGCACGTCGAGCCTGAGAAGCATGCAAGGTCAGAAAGCGAAGAAAGAAGCGCGGAGGGACGCACCCTGGTAGATGACGACGAATGCGCCGAGGAACGCCGAGCTGCGCAAACTGCCCAGCCCAGAGCGCACAAGGACCCGCCCGGGATCCGCACGGAAGTGCTTCCACCGCAGCAGAATCGGCGGGAGGAAGTGCAGCGCCGCATACACCGGCAACATATACCTGAACACGTCCGCAAACCGGTCCGGCGCGACGCTCCAGCAGCTCGTCAGCCGCGGATGCAGCACCTCGCAGGGCACATAATGCGGGACTGGGGCCCCAGAAACGACTTTGGTGCGCAATACCTGCAGGGCGGCGGCGTTGGCGGGCGAGACGTCGGGGAGCGCGATGACGGTGTCGAGCAGGGGGAGCGGGATCTTGTGGTCCCGGACAGCGAAGTGGTTGATGCGGACGCTTTCTTCGGGGGAGGTGACCCGCGCCTTGGATCCAGTTGATGTAGCTCCGCGGGAGTGTGTCGGGGCGCATCGTGAAGGCGTACATGATCTGCCCGCAGGCAACCGCGAAGAGGAGGACAGAGCCGTACGGGATGTGAATGCCGTGCTTGTCCGAGTACGAGTTGTACGTGCCCTGAAGGCCGCGGACGAACATCTGCTGCGCGATGACGACGCGGCGGCTGCGCTTTTCCCAAAGGATGGCGAGGCTGCCTGCGACAGCGCCGGCGAGCGCGGAGTGCCACCGGCGCGTGCGCTTGCGGACGATGGCCATTTGCGCGTGTGCGCTCAGAGACAGCCGCGCAGAGCGGCGACGGTGATGCGGGGTTGCTGCACCTGAAGCGGGATACGATACGATCCTGGGGAGCTCCATCTCTTCTTCGTCGTCCTCGTCGAACGGGGAAGCCAGCGTGCGGGGACGGGGCTTTATTGCGGGAATGAGGATAGGAAGGGCATTGATCAAGAATTTGTACACCGCCGCGAACGTCCCTGCGGAATTGAGAACCTTTGAACTAGACTTCAGAGCACAATGTTACCCAGCATAGCTGCGAATCGCAGGGAATCAGTTCCGAAGATGGCATTTCGGATTAATGCAACGCGTTTGTCGCTGGATCATCATCAGCTCAGAGTATTCCTCGAGTTTACTGCCACGGACCTGGGCACTCTATGTATTCGAATAAGGGCCAAAACCAAGTTCAAAGACGCGCGGATGTTGAACGCAAGTGTCGCCGATCCTGTCCGAGCGTCAAAAAACGAAAACAAAAGCTGATATTGTGCCGCACTCAAAGCGCCAGTCGCTGCATGCTCCAGACAGTCTTTCAGTGTCGGAAGCTCCACTACAGGCTGTCCCCGGTCGCGCCAGACGATCTTGCGGGCCCCTTTGAGACGCTCTTGGTAGTTTGCGAGAGCGACAAGATTCTCAAACGAGGCCATTGCCTGGCGCGTGGTAAACTCTCTAGGCTCGCCGGGAGACGTTGGCGAGCTGTAGAAGTATTGAGGAGACTCTTCCATCGTTCATAAGTGTGGAATCTGGATCCTTAAAAAGTTTGGGGACCGCGAAGTATGGGGAAGAGAGCCGAGTATCACATGTGCCACTCCGATTTGGCCTTCCGCTCTCAACTCCTTCAACAAAGACTCTGACTGTGCTATAAAGGCCAAAACTATTCGACCCCGGTCTACTTCTTCGCTGTATCATCTCTCTTCTCTATGAACGCCAATTTTTTTTTTTCTCTTTCGTTTTTTTGTCTTCACCGGGGCCGGCTTTACCTGGATCCCGGTTGCACCCGATCACAACGCGAGCCTGGGTGAAAACAGAAAAAATGCATATGGAGGAAGAACTTCTATCCATTTGTGAAGGCAGTAGGTATTTTCGAAGAACCTTGGGACAAGGATCGATTCTGTCAAGTCGTCGAGAAAGCATGGACAAGCGCAGCCTGGAGCGGCAACTAAAAGCCCAGGCCTGACCTGGCTTGGGCGGGCTCGAGCCTGGGATTTCTCAGATCCCTGGGACAGGCCTGGCTTGGGGATATTTGCGCCCCCATTCCGCAGCCGAAAACTTGAGTTTCTTCGTTTCCGCAGTATTTGCAGCGTACATGAGACCTGCTAGGATTCTGTGGCACGCTATGAAGGTTGTACCCGCGACACTGATAGACACAGTGGACGTTCGGGTGTACCAGTAGCTCATGGTGAGAAGGTTTGGGAACGGGGAGAGAATTTTTCTATATGTTGGAGTCAACCACTGCATTGTTTGAGTCATAAGTGAGGACTTTATAGCTTACAAGAGGAGACCAATGATTAAGCGACGTCGCGGATGGGCGTCTTCATAAAATCGGTGTCCGACCAAACCATCTTGTAAGCGTAAGTTCTCTTGTGCCAAGTAAGGAAAATACCACTCGCTCTGTATTTCGGCCGCACTGTGCGCCATAACTTTTTTGTATTCGCTCTCGTTGTAGGGCACGCGTTTCGGTGGCCTCCTAATCAGGTCGGCCCCAGCATACTTAGCCGGACTCCGACCTGAATAAGAGAGTCGCCAACGGATATCGATGAATTCTTGCGAAACGTCAGCACCAAGGGATGTAAAATCATGTGGCAATCGCACCAGGGTCCGTTGAAGACGTATTTTCGAACTGTGTGCAATTGTCTCTGTTGACAGGGACGGGAACAATATCCTGAGTAAGTACCTCCGAGTTAGCCCCCCGACGGAGAGCGACATGGAACCTACCTGGGTCCCAGCCGAAAAAGCGGCGTAACCGATGTACGGAGCATATGCCCATTCAGTAATAGGCTCCCCGGTTTCTTTATCCGGGACTTGAAGCTGGAGACGCGTTTCCCAATTCCCATTCGCTTGGTAAGTTCTACGGCATAAACTCAAATCGGCCTGCTTGTCCTTTCCTTGACCGCACTTGGGACAAAAGTGCTAGTAATTGAGTCAAGCCAAATCTTTGGAAACGGACTGAAGTGGCGCGCAACTTGTTGTGTTCTTTATTATACAACTTGCGATTGAAAATGTGAGTCTCGTCGACCACACGGATTTGAGTTCCGGAAGATCATGAGTTTCAAGGCGCATCCCATAGCTGCACAACATACCGTGTCACGACAAACGGGTGGCGCTTCGAAGCATGTTCAGGATATTTCGAGATGTCAGAAACGCCCGGCGGCTCGCCCGTGGTGTCTTTCTGTACCTGCTCCTGTTCTTCATAGTATTCTTCGTCATCTTCATTGTTTCCGTCGGAGAGTGCAACCTCGTCAGCGGAATCCGTTTCCAAGATGGGCTCGGATTTCGTGCATTTACTACCGAATTCATGGAACTCCAACATCGGCATCGAGATCCCGAACGAGTCCAAGGCTCTATCTGCGATGCTCTGCGGTCCGTGGTCGGCAGCTCCGAGAGGGAATCTGGTCGGAGCAGATTGATACCGCGTTTGGAAAGCCAAGGGAGAAGCTCACGGCCACGAACGAACAGAAGATATCTTCAGGGTTTCGGGGCGCCATGTCGAGAAGTTTGTGATTTGGTTTACAAGCGACGGAACTGTCGGAATGAGGACGAAGGATGCTCGGAGATCGTTCTCCTTCAATATAAGACGCTGGCTAGAAGCTCTCAATTAGCCATTTATCAGGATGAAATCGGTGCCACTCACAAAATAGAGATGGGGAGCTGATAGGTGAGGTTCACCGATATGTGTTTGTCGACCAAGTGGAGTTCCTGAAAGACGATATCGGAGAATAAAGGTGTCTCTGACACGTCAAATTCGCTCTTGCCGTCGTCGATACCTGCGGATGCAGCCCAGACACTCACGGCAATATCGAATGTCTGCTTTCCGTCAACCAGCGGACGAACTACGGCAGCACGGTCCTTCACTTCGTTGAGCGTCTGGTTCTGGAAGACCCGTGAATGCGAAAACTGAGTCATTTGGAAAAGCGCATTTGCCACTCCGTAGATGGCTACGGCTACGAAAAATCCGAAGAGCACAAAACAGGTGGACAGGCAAAGCCGGCAGAATGAGCTTCGCTTCCTAGGGGGAACACCTGGATCGAGAGGGGGATGGCGAGGCATCTTGGACGGGAGAAAGATACAGATCAAAGCTACGCTTTATGTATTGGGATCCGTCTGTGTCGTAACAGTGCGGAAGACCATCATCGAGGAACCCATACCAATTATAATAGACTGGTATCAAACGTGAGTCATACTTACCGACGCCCTCGAGTGAATAGGTGGGAGCATAAAGTAAATGCATACACTGCAGGTGCTGCCAAGAATACGCAAGGAAGCGCCAGGGCCGTGCTCGCCGGTTTAAACACTTGAGTCCATTCAAATCTAGTACTGGGGAACCCACAGCTTGTGGGCCACAGGGCCGAACAGATGCTCGTAGCCGTTATCGAGGGGCTCATTGGAGGGACCAGAGTCCTGCCTGATCAGGCGACGGTAAGAATCGTCGACGCTGTCCGTAGCAGAAGCATCAGGAAGCATCCCTGCTCACCAAAAAGTATTGCGAAATGAGCCTCCGTGATAATCATTCAGCACCGCCTGTACCACTGCACGGCCCGAAATAGTTTCAGTACCTGTGCAAGAAGCTGAGCTTCCACACCCAGCGACAAGGACTAGATGACATACTGTAGTATTTCGTTCAATTCGTATAGTCACGCGTCACACAGCCAAAAAAACTTTCGTAAGTCACTCAGTCACAACGGCGATTTTGGCCTTAGCCGAGCTTAGCCGAGCCCTTGCCGACGGATCAAAATACCTAATTAGGGAATTATACGAAAGGTTCAATTCGTACGATGGTGTCACACCCCAAACCACCTTACGAATTCAACGAAATACTACAGTATAGATTGTTCAGTGGCTTGGCAAATTAGACGCAGCAGCACCAGAAGCCGCGGGAGCTTCTGTATGGGGCCAGGCCGGAAGGCAGACAACTGCAGCTTAATACATCTTCAGCCAGATTCCGGCTCTGCGCGCATAGCCAGGCTGTGTATGGCAGTCGCGGTAGCTCGTAAGTGCTCGTTTTGAAAAAGTGACGATCTCCGAAAATTATCATTGTGGAACGTGACGAGATCGGCAGAACCCGGCGGGGCGCCCGGCCCGTGCAACCGGTCCTGAATGTGTAGTCCCGTCTTGCCCCCCGTCCGTGGCTGGGATGAAGCACGGAAGAAGGACCGAGCCAGCGGGATGAATTCCGAAAATACGTGCTGTTTTGCCTTTTTCGCGAGACATTGTCAGCTAATTTTATCCAGTCGTGGACTTCGACACTCCTCTCCGCTTGATTGAGAAATAGGGCAGTATATTCAGAAGTGTATAGCCCATTTCGGAGACTTGAGCTTGCGCCAAGAAATCACAAGTCGCTGCGGAAACACGACATGAAGCTGAAGATACATTGAACCGTGGGAAGTCCCGGCCTTTTCCGGACACTGAGGTTGAATTTCAATCTATGAATCAAGACTCAAAGGCTCACCGCTGCACGGAGCCCCCCAAGGTTTTCAGAGCGAGCTTCTGATGAAATGCTATAAAATGTTTCCATGACCGATCTGGCTGTGATTCTGGAGTCGGGCCCGAGTCAGTCAGACACGGACACGTTGGAAACTTGAACTGTAGAACAAAATCCATCACAGTTTCGGCATTGCAAAACGGCTACTTTATTCACTATTTAGTTCTATCATATGTTTACCAGACTCACGGCAGTACACGAGGCTAGCATTAAAAGCGTTAGGGGGATCTGATCCAGGATTCTTCCTGTTTGCCTTCAAAAATTAGCATTAGTGAGAAAATTTGTCGACCGCCATGGTTATATCGACAAGACAGCGGTCTGGATTCAAACAAAGTCAGTATATATGGCACAAAAGACTGGGATAGCGTACCGAATATAGGACTGTGCGGCGCCAACCACGTCAACCAAGCCCTCAATTGGCTCAACTCCGCATGCATGTTGGGGGCGTTATTTGGGAAATTGAATTCTGGAGCACGTTGTGATGCAAGGGTGATTTCGGATATATAAACGTTCGCAATGGTCCAGTATATTGGCTGGAATGCAGAGATATCAGCCGATGGGATAGAGAAATATGGGGAAACATACACCGAACACTGGGTCAATATAGCGTGGCTTGATCCTTTGAAGACCCTTAATACCTTCTATTATCCGGGCACAAGCAGCGAGTGCTTGGGACCGGGAATGCTCCCAAGTGCTACTGTACGGTGCATGGAGTCGAAGAAGAGCCAAATCGGTATGGGCGTGTGTCAGAATTAGGACTTGGTCGCCTGGAAGGGGAGGAAGCTGTGCTCGAAAGGCCAACAGTCGTCTCTCCAGTGAAGAGAACATGACAAGGTCAGGCGCGCTTTCATTCGAACCTGTGAACCAGATGATGCGCCTGAGGAGGGTTCCTGCTTTCGCCAGAACAGCGACGGACGAAAGACCAGTAATGTCTGCACCGCTGAGTAATCTTTGCAGAGACGGCCCTCCCTATTTATTCTATCAAAGTCTTGCAACACAAAGGGAGGAAAAGGCTCACGTGTAGCCGCGGCGTGTCGAATAAAACGCCACATGGAATCGGAGGCGGGGTCCCATCCGCAGCAACCCAGCAGTTGCTAAGAATCACCACGGTCTCAAACGCATGTACTTCAACGTTGGCGACAACGGAAGTGGTCGATGCTGGCATCGGGAATGAAGGATAAGACTGACTGTTTTGCGGTGGCGACCCCGTCAGATGTAAGCGTGCACCTAACGCGAGAGAAGCAGCGGCTGCACAATGGTACCTCCCCTGAACCGGCTCTGCACAGCGCATGAAGTACAAGGAAAGCATCACTTCCGCTTGGAGAATCTCGAGTGTTAGTTTGGGGTGAACGCCACTGCTGGCAAGATCTTGTGGTATGTTTTGTATTACGCACGTAAGAAATGCTTCCGGGGTATGAGGACCATGCGGAGTATCTAATAGAACACTTCCCCAAAGATACACTGCGCTTAAAAGCGCCGGCGATGGACGATCTGGGTGTCCGAATGGAAATGGCAAGAGTGTTGAATGTTTGAACTGAACTGGGTCGAAGAAGAAATAGCCGCTGCCGGCGAAGCGTTCCAGAAAGATATCTACACTGGACAACAGATTAGTTTCGTGAGTGTTTTTTATAGCCATTGACTTGCAGATTAGTTCTAACATCTAGTGCGGGTTCCTTGAAACTGTTTAGATCAATGCTCTAACCAATCGCAAAAAAACTCACAAGCAGAGTAGCGGGAACGGATGGCGCATGTCCGCTGGTGGTTATGTATGGCGGGCTAAGATACACTCTTGAAGTATCGGAATCCACAAGAAGCTCAAGCTCCTGAACCTGTTCCTCGAGCGCCCGGATCGTTTCCACCATTTCGGAAGGTGTTTTTTTGAAATGGTCATGGGCGGGGTCCAGGGAAGGATAATAACACGGAGCCAACGATTTCGGTGGCCTTAGGCGGCATTGACTGCATTTGGGGCGAGTGGTGTCGCATTTCTGAAAGTAGATGTCAGTCTCCAGTACAACTGCAACCGACATGAACATGCAATTTTCCGTCGTCTGCCAGATATTATCAGTCAAGAAATTGCTATAAAGACAGAAAACTAACCTGCAGTTCGTGCACGCCTTGCTGCGTCGGGCTAGATCTGGGGCGTTGAATGACGAGTGAACTTGATGATCCATTCTGTCGTGAGTCACCAAACTCGCCTCTTCAAAATGAAAATGTCTTTATATTCCGTTCTACCTCGGACATGCAACGCCCTTTATGAGACCGGGTACTCTTTTGCCGGTGTGTATTGCCTGGCGACTCACTCTGATGTGGCGAAAAAAAGCGCCAACATTGGCATGAACGAGTCAAGAAAAAAGTGTTACACACACAGCATCACCGGGTTCGCCTTGTCCGACAATTCCGGCTTGATTAGCGTCCAATTTACGGCTCCGCTTCCAGTGTTTTCAGTGAGGAACAGGTAGCACAAGGAGTAGATCTTCACAAAAGTCATTGAACTCCTTGAGAAATAAATTATAACTTCCTCTCTTTTAGTCAAACGAGACAACTATTACCGCATGCTGAAAGCTGACTATTGCCGCATGCTGAAAGCTCAAGTCAAACTACAGTACCAGAATAAGCACCGTTCTGTCACCCGCTCGTTTTCATTCTGCGCGGGTCCGATGTCGTCGCGCTGTAGATTGGAGTCAAGTTCTACCTCATAGACAGCCGCATTAGACATTTAGTGGAACCATACTTACGTACCTTAAGAATGGACGTTGACTCGCGTTGTTTGTCCAAGATCTCCCTAGGTCCCACAAACGCCGAGAACATCTTAAGGAAGCGGGCAGTGCTCACCTGTGCTTTGCCGGTTATTCAACTGTGCAAATATTGTCTGTCTTGGCGAGATTCAAAACATGTCCCAGTTGTGTATAACGCTGAATCGTTGTTTGTACGTCGGAGCACCATTGCATTCATCGTCGTATCTGCGAAATGGACCCTAGTTTTGATGACAGCATTGAAGTGAGGCTATATACGGCACTCAAGCAGCGATCTTGAAGAAGTCTTCTTTCTTTCACACCAATAAATATAGGTCTCCATGTTTCAGGTTTGGCATTGGTCTTGAAATGGCCGAGGATAGACCGGCCACAATTCGGATTTCGGCGCTCTTTCCACCGATTCCCGTCGCAACGTTCTTCCAAGCCCCAACTAAGGGATTGGCAGCGGGAATGCGCGAGTCATGTTCAGTGGGCCTTCAACGACAGCCGGAACAGACCTCCATTTTCTGGTCAACGCGAGGTGATCACGCTGTTCGAGAGAAATGGATGTATCAATAGGGCAGGCCAAAGTTAGGTTAGGAGGTCGATCCACGGGTCAATTCAAACGTCGATTCAACCGTCGATTATTGATGAATCGAGATCAACCTCGATTATCCGTCGATTTTCAGCGGAGGATCAACGAGCTCAGAGAATTGACATTCGAATCGACAGCTACTGTAAATCGACATGTGAATCGACCCCATAGCCGAATTTTAAATTCCCCTAATATGCAGTTTAGGATCTCTATGTCGCTCGGCGAAGTTATATGACGGCGCCTATGTATTATCCATTGTCCTACTTAGATTCTGAGGGAGCAGCGAGTTGACCGTTTTGGTCTACAGACCTTTCGGGAGCAGGCGTTTGAGTCGCTGTGGATCAATTTTCTAGAGCCATATGAGCCCCTGTGGGACGTGCAATTTTGTCTGCAGCAAGTAGCTTGTTGTGAGGCCTTGATCAAGATTGTATTGGAATTTCGGGCAAGGACAGGTTGTCGGAGCTCGATTCCCGACAGCCACTGTGCGATTGTTGCGCGACTTGTTTACTTGTTCTCTCACAGATGTCACGTTCGTAAATAGTTTCTCTCAATACCGAGAATAGTTGAGGCAGCTAGGGTTCGCAAAACCCGTATGGCTGTGCTGATTTCGTATCATGATTATCGACCATCAATTTCCTCCGAGGTATGGGCTCAGCCCCATCCGTCGATGCATAGAACTTGGAATATTTGTGTTCTCATCCATAAAGTCAACGAAAAGTCGGAAGCAGCACATGTATTATGCTGAGAAATCTCTTCAGCAGGCTCACGAAAACAAGGCACCAAATTCAAAGGTTTCGCCATTTTGCCAAGTGGCCGCAACATCAATTTTCGGACAAATTTCGGATGTTGGCCTTGTTCGGGATAGCGACGTCTTTTCCGAATCTTCCCACTATCCCCGCCGTGGGTGCTAAAGCTAAAGGTCCAGGCCCTTACACAACGGGTTCAATGACTTGACTTGACAGTTCTAACTCAAGTTCAAATTTGTCCTCACTCGGGGGTCCGACTTAAAATTGGCAGGAGATGCTTACACGTACAGGAAGAGCTTCAATGAGCGCGAGGCCCACAGCTGGACCGTCAACAAAGACGAGTGAAGGGTTAATAAATTGCATTGATACTCATGGAATGGATAGCAAGTAGTTTGTATTCAACAAATAAAAAACCACAAGCTCCCCCATTTCCTAGGCTGGTAGTCTCTGTTACAGAACCGATATACAGGTGACGAACAAGTATGTACCTGCATATGCTAGGCTGGGCACCAGTATACAAGCTTGATACAAGCCCCATATTGGATCATGCTGATGAAGTAGAAGAAGCCGACCGGTATCTACGGTTTCAAGTAAACTCGCCCAAATACTTTTCAAAAAATCTGTCTGTTGGACTCCGGATGGTTTAACGAGCATCGGAGCTCGGCCAACTATGGGAGTAAGCACTCGGGCTTCAGGCGCCCAAGAAAACAATACTCAGCAGGTCCAGCTATATATAAAGACAAGGCGATTAATTGTACCTACTCATCCCGGGTTTGTAATCCACCTTTCACTGTGACTGCTGTGTCTCAAGTGAAAATGTAAGCTGATCAATTTCTACGCTGTCTTGGCTGCGCAAGATTAGGACCGATTTGGGAAGGTTCAGGGAGAGGAATTCCGCCCTGAGAAGATCCATGAAGCTCGGAATTCGTGTTCTCTGACTACATTGCCGACGGAACAGGAGGAAATGTTTATTCAATACTCGGGGTCACTGTGCTCATACCGGCTTCCAAAGATCTGGGCCCCAATCAAGCGTAGAGAGAAGCAGGAGTCGTGTGTGTGCATCATGATGAAACCCTCAGCGTACAAGGGGAAGACAATCCGAGCTCTGTTCCTCACGGTGAATTGTGTCAGGCATCTCGGCTATGTTGGAATTTGATCAACTTCCCGAAATGCACATACTGAGGGGTATTCATGAGAAAGAGATTACAACCCAGCACTCCTTCAATTAACCGGAAGTTCCATATGCAATGCAACTGAACAGAACGATTAAATTGTTCCTTGCTCCGACTAAGGCCATGTGGTGCTTGTTTAACGTGATGGTTTGATGCGGTTGGGCTTCAAGAGGCGGGCGGCCGATAAATCCGAGATATCATGCACAGCTTTGCAGTGCCACCGGTGGACGGTCCGATCGCCTTTCGATTTCTTGATTCAGCTCAACTCGCCTTCAACATAGCTCGGTCAATTTGGGATATTTTCTTTAGCAGCAAAGTAGAGCGCCCCCATATTCATATAATGCAAAGACATTGGGCTCTTTACAATTGGTTCAATGTGGCGAGGTAGAACAAAACCGCGAAATTGATTCAACTTCGACGTTCGGTACATGGTCCGGAGTAGCCAGACTAGCGGAGTTTCCCAATCGCGGGTGCTGGCGTTGTGCTGGCGAGATTTTGTGCGCGGACATCGGTCCGCGGGCCATCGGAGCGATCAGCCGCTCGCGTGGACCGTCCATTTGAGATTCAGCGGATTTTGGAGCATGATATCATCAACTTTCTGTCCGCCCGCCTCGTCACAACTTCGTCAGCTTGCTGCGGACTACTCACTCATGAAGTTGTGGAATACTCAGGTCCATTCTGGCCACGGCGAAGGATACGATTGACGATGCGATATCTTTCGTTTCCTCGCCGTTTGCCTCACATTTTGGGAATCCCAGCCCCGCCCATTGTCAACGCCTAGCTGTTCGCCGTCCCAACATTCTCGCTGAGCCAGTGCGACTATGGCATGAATCGACGTCGCGATTGTCTAACATTTCTGCAGTCCAACCTCAAAAACCCGCTCGCTTCGACTCCGAAACGCTGCGATGCCGCCGATGGACGAGGCCTGAGGACGCAGGTCCCGCTGCGCTTCCTCTTGTGACTTGGCTGACAGCTCTACAGTTCCACTCTCTCCGCGCAGCCCTCAAACTCGCATCCCGCGCGCGCCATCCACTCTGCACCACTCGCCCATGACGTCACCCACGTAGGGTTCAACACGGGTATCGGGTCCACCCGCGGGTTTGTACCCGAGGGTCTGCCGGGTACGGGTACGGGTTGGGATTTTTCAACCCGTCGCAATACCGTGGACCCGTGCGGGTAAACCCGCGGGTTTTCAGCCGACAAAAACTTGCCTGTAAGTGAAGTTTTAATCTTCAAACTTCAAGTTTGGATGAGGTTCGGACTGCCAGTATTTGTGGTCTAGACACTCAAAAGTGTGATTCAACGTGTTCTGGAGCATTCTTGCTCGATTGGAGAGAATATGTCATATATGGCAGCTGTCATTCACCCGCGTATCATCTTCTCGGGTCCGCCACGAGCATCGGTATACAATACAAACTGAATAAATGTGGTGGAACAGTGCGTGGAGGATATAACAATACATAAAAATATAAATAGCTTGCCTTTTTTGCTGTTTTGCAGTTGAATATCGCGAGTTGACCCGACGGGTCTGAGGTACCGCGGGTAGTGCGCCAACCCGCGGGTGACCCGTACGGGTTGAGACCCGCGGGTCGTTCGGGTACGGTATTGACGGGTACGGGTACAGGTTGCCCTTTGGGTACCCGCGGGTAGACCCGTGTTGAACCCTACACCCACGCCCGCGCATCGATCGCACGGCGCCAACCGCTCAAAATCACTCTAATCTACCGTGTGCGGCATAGGGATTTGGTGAGTCCGCATTGCTCTCCCCTTCTTCTCTTCGCCCCGTACCTGTCCCCGCCTCCAATCCCGCGTCCCGAGCACATCCACGACGACCCGGCGACGGCGGACGAAGCCCCGCTCGCGATGCGCGGGCCTCGGAGGCACCACGGCAGTACCAAGTGCGGCCGGCCGTTGTCGCGGTGTGGGATACGCGCACGAGTGCGCGCCTAAACGACTGCTCTCGCAGTACGTGCGGACAAGATTGCCCTCGGACCCCCGGATCAGGCTTGAACAGGCGGTGAGGCGGGCGCTGTGTTTATAATATCATTCTCTAAATGCTTTTATGCGAATCTGCCTCGCCTGTGACTTGGAAATTTCCAGTGGCAGAATCCCGAGCCCGTCGTCACCGACAGAGCCATCGACCGCCATCCGCAAAGAACAGTCCTGGAGTGCTAACCGAGTGGTCGGCATTTGATAGGTCTGCAAACCGACATAGTAACGAGCACTCAGCGGGGCACATTCAAGTACTTTAAAGAACGAGTCTGGCTCACCTGTGGTTTACAGTTGTCTATTCAAAACGCCACAACTGTGTGGCGCTGGAGATTTGATTGCGTGTGAGAAGTCAAGTCGCGACAGATTAGGCGGCCTACTAGAGGCTTCCCTGAGCCAGAGCGCTGTGATACTTTCCTTGGCGTCTTTTCAGGGTGCGGTGGAAGCACCTCTGCGCGGACCCCGGGCGGGTTGGTCCGCTCTGGGCTGGGCAGCTTGCGCAGCTGGGCGTTCCTCAGTGCATTTGTCGTCATCTACCAGTAACCCCTAGTGCCAATTGATTTGTCCTTTCTCTTCTCCTCCTTCAACCAAGACTCTGGCTGTGCTGTAAAGGCCAAGAATATTCGACCCCCGGTCCAATTCTTCGCTGTATCATTTCCCTTTTCTGTGAGCGCCGTTTTTTTTCTTTTGCTTTTACTGGGGCCAGCTTTACGTGAATCTCGGTTGAACCTGATTAAAGGACAGGGCCTGTACATTTTTCGAGGTAAAGTTATTTTTCATTTTCCCTCGCAGGCTTTCATTCCAGCCTGAGTCTTCTGTGATGGAAGTGCTCAAAATAATATCGAAATGAGCAAGCCCAGGGCAAGCCAGAACAATTTCGTCCACTCTGAATGTCCGTTGACAACTACACACGAGCCTGAGGCGAGATGGAAAAATCTCAAGGCCAAGCCCCCTGCTCAAGCCCTCAGAGCTCTGTGCAGCCTGGCTGAACCGAGTTCCAAGTGGAGGCTAGACCTTAGTGGGTATCCAATCTGGAACGGACATCAAACAGTGGCCATATTATAGGCAACAAGGGCCAGACGACATCTAGATTGTTCAGTGGCTTGGCAAGTTGGACGCAGCAGCACCAGGAACCGCGGAGGCTGGGGAGCAGACAATTGCAGTTAATCCATCTTCCGCCAGATTCTGACTCTACTTGCGCCGGTCCGTGGCTGGGATGGAGCGCGGAAGAAATACTGCCCCAGTTTGATGCCGTCTGAAGATACGAGCTGTTTTACCTTTCTTTTTGTGAGACATTAATATTGTCAGCTAATTTTATCTAGTCGTGGAATTGGACACTCCCCTTCGCTTGATTGAGAAGTAGGACAGCATATTCGGAAGTGTATAGCCCATTTAAGAGCCGGAGACTTGCTTTTGCACCAAGAAATCACAAGTCATTGAGGAAACACGACATGAAGTTGAAGATACATTGAACCGTGGGAACAGTCCCGGCTTTTGCCGGACACCCGTGAATCAGGACTCAAGACCTCACCGCTGCGCGGAGCCCATTCTCAAGTTCCCCAGAGCTGCTGGTGAAATACTACAAAATCTTTTCGTGACCGATCTGGCTGTAATTCCGGAGTTGGGCCCGAGTCAGCCGGAAACGGATATATTGGAAACTTGAACTGTAGAACAAAATCCATCGCAGTTGCGACGTCACAAAGCAACTACTTTATTTGAGATTCAGCTCCATCACATGTTCGCGAGGATCAAGGCAGTATCCAAGACTAGCATTAAAAGCGTGAGGGGCCTGTGATCCAGTATTCTTCTAGAATTGGCTGAAACATACTGATTTTTTTTTTGGATCAGTGAAGTGTGTCGACCGCCATGCGTATATCCACAAGACATCGGTCTGAATTCAAGCCAAGTCAGTACACGCGGAACAGAACAGTGGGTGAGCGGACCGAATATCGGACTGTGCGGCGCCAACCACGCCAACCAATCCATCAATTGGCCCAATCCCGCAGGTGAATTGTGGAAATCATCAGGGAAGTTAAAATCCTGATTACGTTCAGACGCAAGGATGATTTCGGATATATAAAAATTCGCGATAGTCCAGTAGATTGGCTGGAATGCAGAGATATCAGTCAATGGTATAGATAAATTTGGGAAATAATACCCCGAAGACTGGGTCAATATGCCGTAGGTTGATTTTCTTGAGTCCCTTGATACCCTCTATGATCCGGGCACAGGAAGCGAGTGCTTGGAATCTGGAGTGCTCCCAAGTGCTACTGTACGGTGCATGGAGTCGAAGAAGAGCCAAGTCGGTCTGGGCGTGGGTCAAAATTAGGACTTGGTCGCCTGGAAGGGGAGGAAGCTGTGCTCGAAAGGCCAGTAATCGTCTCTCCAGTGAAGAGAACATGACAAGGTCAGGCGCGCTTGCACTCGAATCTGCGAACCAGATGATGCGCTTGAGGAGGATTCCTGCTTTTGCAAGAACAGCGACGGACGAGAGACCAGAAATGTCTGCACCGCTGAGTAATCTTTGCAGAGACGGTCCTCCCTGTGTATTCTATGAAAGTCTTGCGACAGAGAGGGAGAAAAAGGCTCACGTGAGGCCGCGGCGTGTCGATTAAAATGCCGCATGGAATCGGAGACGGGGCCCCATCTGCAGCGACCCAGCAGCTGCTAAGAATCAACACGGCCTCAAACGCATGTACTTCAACGTTGCAGACAACGGAAGTCGTTGATGCTGACATCGGGAATGAAGGATAAGACTGATTGTTCTGCAGTGGCGACCCCGTCAGATGTAAGCGTGCACCCAACGCGAGAGAAGCAGCGGCCGCACAATGATACCTTCCCTGAACCGGCTCTGTACAACGCATGAAGTACAGGGAGAGCATGACTTCCGCTTGGAGGATTTCCAGTGTTATTGTGGAGTGGACACCACTGCTGGCAAGATCTTGTGGTATGTTTTGTATTACGCACATAAGAAATGCGTCCGGGGTATGAGGACCATCATCCGGGATGTCCGATAGAACACTTCCCCAGAGATACACCGCGCTTAAGAGTGCCGGCGATGGACGATCTGGGTGTCCGAATGGAAATGGCAAGAGTGTTGAATGTTTGAACTGAACTGGGTCGAAGAAGAAATAGCCACTGCCGGCGAAACGTTCGAGAAAAATATCTACACTGCAGAACAGATTAGTTTCGTGATTCTTTTCTGTAGCAATTCACCTGCAGATTAGTTCTAACATCTAGTGAGGGTTCCTTGAAACTGTTTGGATTAATGCTCCAACACCGCCATGAAAGATTCTTACAAGCAGAGTAGCCGGAACTGAGGGTGCATGCCCGCTCGTCGTTGTGTATGGCGGGCTAAGATACACCTTCGAAGTATCGGAATCCATGAGAAGCTCAAGCTCCTGGACCCGTTCCTCGAGCGCCTGGATAGTTTCAACCATTTCGGAAGGTGTTTTTTGGAAATGGTCATGGGCGGGGTCCAGGAAAGGATAATAACACGGAGTCAACGATTTCGGTGGCCGTAGGCGACATTGATTGCATTTGGGGCGAGCGGTGTCGCATTTCTGAAGTAGATGTTAGTCCCAAGTTAACTGCAACCGACATGAACATGCAATTTTCCGTCGTCTGCCACATACCATCAGCCCAGGAAACCAAAAGACAAAAAACCAACCTGCAGTTTGTGCCACACCTTGCTACGTCGGGCTAGATCTGTGGTGTTGGATGACGAGTGGTCTTGGTGGTTCATTTGGTCGTGAGTCATCAATTCGCTGCCTCAAAATGAGAATATCTTTATATTTGGCCCCATCTTGGATCCGGAGTGGTCTTCAGGAGTCCGGGCAGTCTTTTGCCGGTTCGTATCGCGTGGCGACTCTTCGGCGTGATGAAAGCAAGCTTGAACAGAACAAAGTAGCCCGCAATGCTATGCATAGCATTATCAGAGTTTGAATTGGTTTGAATCTGAAACTTCCTTGAAATCACCGCTGATGGGTCACGGTGATCAAAGGCCCGGGTGAGAGGCGGTGCGATAAGGCTGGTATTATTACAGCTGCTGTGAATTAAATAGTAAAATACGAACTGGATAAACAGCCATGCCGATGGCGTCACCAGACAGATGTAACAGTCGGGAAGTTCGAAGATCGCCGACAGAACGAGTAGGCGACCACACACATACGCATTGAAACAACCAAGATTATGTTCACTTCCATTTTTTGGCAGCAACTGGTTCAAAAATGACTGATCTCATCGTTCTTGTGGAACAAAATTTATCGCAGGGCAGTAACGGGCGAACGGGCGAACGCTGCAAGATTTTTCAACATTAATGCAATAAATCTGAAGAAGCCATCCAAGCCCCAACTTGAGTCAAGCCACAGCACCAGAATAGCCGCGGTTTCTTGTCGTCCCAATAATCTCGTAGTATTCATCTTGTTGTTCTTTTGGAGTAGCGTCGTCGTCGGTCTCAAAGTTTTTACCTCATAGACAACCGCACTAGCATTTGGTGAAACTATACTTGCCCTAAGAATAGACGTAGACTCGTGGTTCAGACAAGATCTCCATCAAGTGCTACAAACGCCGAGGGGGCACGAGGCCATCTCAAGCAAGCGGGCAGTGCTCACCTGTGCTTTGTGGGGCCATTCAGCGGTTGCACGGTTGAAACTAAATGTCAACCGTGCAAATAATGTCTGTCTTGGCGAGACTGGAAACATGTTTACGCTGTGTATAACGCTAAATTGTCGTTTGTACATCGGAGTACCCTTGCATCTCCGAAATTCCGAAATGGGCGTTTTTTCAAAAAATTGTTTTGATGACATTCAACCACGAGGGCATTGAAGTGCGGCTGTGTTCGGTAATCAGCGAACTTGAAGCAGTCTTCTCTCTGTCCGACCCACATGGATCTCCATGTTTCAGGCAAGGTGATAATAAGTGAGGAGCATAGAAGTAAAGAGAATGAGCAAAAGGAAATGGAACAAGGTTCAAAACACATAGGATATTACTATCTATAGTTCGTGGGAATGTTTATGCGATCATTATGATCAGATCCGGATCATCCCGGTTCTCCTCCGATAGCCGTGGGCGGTCCTGTATGTACTCACGATAGTTGTGTGCCGTACCCGTACCCGCCAGACCCTACCCCCTCATACCCCTGTACAGACCCGCGACCCGTGCTCTTCTGGAGCTCGATTCTCGACAGCCACCGTGCAATTGCTGCGCAACCTGTTTACTTGTCTCCAACACTGGATGACCTGAGTTGTCGCGTTTGGCACACACGACGTGGCGGTCGGTGTTCCGATGCCCAGTCTGCCCTCGGTCATCGCGCACCGTGCCACATACGTGCCTACGTGGCTATCTGTATATTTTACTCACTGCCTGCAGAACCACCCGCGCTGACTGAAAAATACGACGCGCCGATCTCGGGCACATTACACGTCGCCGTGCGCGCGATTCGGGCGCAGCGTACGCCGGGTACAGAGTCGGGGACACAGTACGCACATACCAATCTGCTTCAGCTCGTTAGCAAACTGAGAAAAAAAACCTGTTTGCTCTAGCTCGCTCACCCCACGTACCAACGCTAACACCGCGGCGAATCGGATCTTCCTCATCGGGTACGCACTGCGCGGGTCGCAAGCCGGAGTGGGGACGCAAACGCAGACACATCGTGCCGCGCCAGGTGCGTCGCCGTTTCCAATGGTGCTTTCAAGTCTCGTTCAAAGGATTTCAATTCCGCAGGGACGGTCGCGGCGGTGCACAAATTCTTGATCAATGACCTTCCGATCCTCATTCCCGCAATAAAGCCCCGTCCGCGCACGCTGGCTTCTCCATTTGATGACGACGACAAAGAAGAGATGGAGCTCCCCAGGATCGTATCATATCCAGCTTCAGGTGCAGCAACCCCGCTTCACCGCCGCCGCTCTGCGCGGCTGTCTCTGAGCGCACACGCACAAATGGCCATTCTCCGTAAGCGCACGCGTCGGTGGCATTCCGCGCTCGCCGGCGCCATAGCAGGCAGCCTTTGGGAAAAGCGCAGCCGCCGCGTCGTCATCGCGCAGCAGATGTTCGTCCGCGGCCTGCAGGGCACGTATAACTCGTACTCGGACAAGCACGGCATCCACATCCCGTACGGCTCTGTCATCGTCTTCGCGGTGGCTTGCGGGCAGGTCATGTACGCCTTCACGATGCGCCGCGACACACCCCCGCGGAGCCACACCAACTGGAGCCAATGCGCGGGCCACCTCACCGAGGAAGGCGTCCGCATCAACCACCTCGCTGTCCGGGACCACAAGACCCCGCTGCCCCTGCTCGACACCGTCATCGCACGCCCGGATGTCTCGCCCGCCAATGTCTCCGCATTGCAGGCATTGTGCACCAAGGTGGTGAGCGGGGCCCCCGGTCCCGCATTATGTTCCCTGCGAGGCGCTGCACCCGCGGCTGACGAGTTGCAGGAGCGTCGCGCCGGACCGATTTGCAGACGTCTTCAGGTACATGCTGCCGGTGTATGCGGCGCTGCACTTCCTGCCCCGATTCTGCTGCGGTAGAAGCATTTCCGTGCGGACCCCAGCGAGTGCTTGCCCGCTCTGGCATCGGCAGCTTGCGCAGCTCTGCGTTCATCGGCGCGTTCGTCGTCATCTACCAGGGTGCGTCTCTCTCCCTCCGCGCTTCTTTCTTCGCTTTCTGACCTTGCTTTCTTTTCAGGCTCGACATGCTTCAAACACCAAGCCTTTATGGCCTCGCCCCTCATCCGCACCTCCCTAACCCGTCACCAACCTCCTCATCTCCGAGGACTCCTGGGTAACGGGCTTCCTCGCGTCGCTCATCGAGGAGCGCCGGCGCGCCGACCTCGCGATGTAAGTCCTGCCCAAAGGCCTGAAGAGCGTGTGGATCGCCGCGAGAGGAAGGGGGCTTGTTTTATGACGGGCAATTGGGGTGAGAGCGCGCTGACGGGGCTGGCGATGGCGATGGTGGTGCGTTTGACAGCTTCCGGCGTCCTCTGGCCTTCACTGACGACATTCGGTTTTTTTGCAGAGCACGTACCAACGACCCGAAGCACCTCTCGGGGTTCGTGCGCAGGATCTTGCATCAATTCATTGGGCCGAATTGGATATCGAGATGTCGAGTGCGCATGGGAATGCGATTATGATAAATGGAGGCACGGTTATGTAGTGTATGCCCCACGCCAGGAGTCCCCACTTCGCTCGCACGAAAAAGGACGCAAGCTTAGCTAGCTCTCCCAGAGCACAGCAGCGGAGAGCATCAGAAGCACGTTCTGCCCGATGTTGGCATAGCCGTAGTAACGCGACTCCTTCGCAACGTCCGACATCAGGTATTTGAGCACTAGTACAGTCTAGGAGACCATGTCAGGACGATGTAGAGGGGATATGATAATATAACGCACGACACTGTTCAAAAGTCCACTCGCCATTAACGAGAAGCAGAGGAAGAGAGGCAATGATCGTGCTTGAGAATCACTGGCACCAAGGTCGAAGCCAAAGCCGCGAAATGGATCCGGATCCTTGTCGATGAGGGCGATACCGAAGAAACCTATGATTGAGCAGACGCCGGGGAGCCAGTCGACGTATGTGATGAGGGCTGGTACTGCTTCGCCCCGGGGTGTCTTCGTACGACCCCGGCGCGCGGAACGAATACAAGCGTCGAGGAACAGCCAGTTCGCGAAAGCAAACTGAAGGCGCGGTCAGCATTCAAGTATGTCGCGGATTTGGATTGGACAGATGTACGAGGCTACTAGACACCGAGACTCTGGCCAACGCGCCAAGCATCATTCATCGAGCGTGGAGGGAGACGGGCGGTGATCTGCGGCACAGCCCCAACGTCAATTTCACGCCGTACAAATCTGAGTCTCGTAAGTGCTCACCACCGTCTTGCCGCTAGCTTGTGTGGCGCCGTGAGGTCGCGGCGACGCACACGAAGGGATGCCGTGGCACGACGTGTCGAAGAGCCGACGGACCGCGCGTCCGCTGAAGATCGTCCAGGCGCAGCCGACCGCAGTCTAGGGACTCCCAGGCTCCAGCATATATTGACACCACTCCCACTTCAACACTTGACCCACGCTTGACCAAGTGCGACTGGACATGGCTGCCCAAACACAGGTCCCCGTCCTGATTATTGGCGGCGGCATCGTCGGTCTCTCCGCCTCGCTCAGCCTCTCGCACCACAATATCCGCTCTCTGGTGGTCGAACGCCATTCAGGTACATCCATCCACCCTCGCGCGCGCAGCGTCAACATGCGCACGATGGAGATTTATCGGCATTTGGGCGTTGACCATCGCGTGCGCGACGCTGGGGCCACATTCGTCGGTATCTACACTGGGCCCTCGATGCGGGAGGTCATCGAGCCGAAACCGCGCAAGGAGGGGAAGAAGAAGTGGCCGCTGGCGGACGTGCTGGCGGCGATCAGTCCCGTGGCGGGTACGTTTGCAACGCAGGATGTCATCGAGCCGCTGCTGGTTGACGCGGCGAGGGAGAAGGGGGGAGAGGTGAGGTTTTACACGGAGTGTGTCAAGGTCGAGCAGGATGAGGAAGGCGTCACCGCGATTTTGAAGAATCGGGAGACTGGTGGTACAGAGTCGGTTCGTGCGCAGTACCTCATCGCCGCAGATGGGGCGAATAGTCCGATCCGCAAGCAGCTCGACGTTCCAGTGACGGGCCGGGGCAGTATGGGGCATCTTCTCAACATCCTTTTTCACGCCGACCTCGAAGCCCTCGTCCAAGGACGCGAGTTCTCGATCTGCATCATCGAGCGCCCCGAAGTCTGTGGCTTATTCACATCCATCAACAACAGCGACCGCTGGGTCTTCCACCTCTCCTACGATACCTCCAAGGGCGAATCACCGTCGGACTTTCCGCCAGAAAAATGCAAGGAGCTCCTGCGCGTCGCAATAGGCATTCCGGAGATCGAGATCACCATCGACGGCATTCTCCCCTGGGAACCGTCTGTCCGCGTCGCCGAGCGTCTGCAGTATGGACGCATCTTCCTGGCGGGGGACGCAGCTCATCAAATGCCACCATGGGGCGGTCAGGGTGCTAACAGCGGCATCGCAGACGCGTACGACCTTGCTTGGAAACTCGCTGCAGTGCTCAACGGCAAAGCGGGCAAGGCCTTGCTTGAGACATACGATGTCGAGCGACAGCCAGTCGGACGCATGGCAGCAGAGACGTCGGCGAGCGGGGCGGACGAGCGGGGGATGATTTCGATGAAGAAGAACCTGGCGGTGCTGGGAGGGATGTTGCGGAAAGCGCCGCTGGCGTCGGGGCATGGGTATGGTTACGCGGGTCCGTCTATCTGCGAAGAGGATACAGGGCCGCTTGGCGGACTGACATGGCGGCCGTGGACGCTGCCAAGCCTCTTCCTCTCTATCGACGGAAGACCAGGGAGAAGGATACCGCATGTCTGGGTCGAGCAGCAGGGAAATCGCGTCTCCACGCTCGACCTGTGCGGAAAGAGTTTCGTGCTGTTGGCTGGAGCAAGTGGGAGGGATTGGGTGGACGCCGCGAAGCATGTTTCGTCTGTTCTGGGCGTCGAGATTTCTGCATATTCGGTAGGACCAGGAGCCGATCTAGGGACTACAAAGGCTGGGGAATTCGAGTCGGCTGCGGGTATCTCCACCCAAGGCGCTTTACTCGTGCGTCCCGACGATTTTGTGGCGTGGAGGGAGAGAAGATTGCCCTCGGACCATCGGGTCAGGTTTGAGCAAGCAGTGAGGCGGGCACTGTGTCTATAATATTATTCTCTAAATACTTCAATGAACACCTTGTGCGAATCTGCCTTACCTGTGGATTTCAAAAGGAATTCCGATCCCGTCGTCACCGACACAGCGACCGGCCACCACTAAAAGCAGTCTGTGTGCGCAAAAAGTGCAATGTACCTAATTTGTCGGTGTAGCACTTAGCACACAATAAGACGCATTCAAATACGTTGATTAATACTTTGAACGAGTCTGGCTCACCTACAGTGCCCCCTTTCAAGTTGTCTATTCAGGGCGCCAAGTCTGCCTCGACCCTGGAGAGTCTTTAAAAATAATATGGCGGCGTTGGGGTTTGAGAAGCCAAGCCGCGGCACATCCATGTAGAAGATTCTTGAGAACCACAGCGCTGAGATATCTTTCTCATCTTTTCATGATCAGGCAAGAAACAGAGGATGCATTCCGGACATCGGTTGAAGGATTGCAAAAACATCATTTTTCTCTTGCACGGTCCGCCCCAAGGTGACGGAGGCCGCAGCCGGACGATCTACTGGAAAAAAGCGGCGTGTATTGCATCCACAAGACGAAGTGGAGGAACAGTGGAAGAATGGAGTGGCGGTATGTCACGGTCACAGTAATGGTCACGCCCAATCTCTTCCCAAGACTAGCTAAACTTCCCAGACGCCTCCTCGAACTGTATCGGCCATGAAACCATGAACTCCGAGGAACTGCTGCTGTACATCTGCCAGTGACTTTCCTTGGGCACTAGATGATCTGAAAAGATTATTCGCCTCAAATGCTCTACGACTTGGCCCAACCGAGACTTCAAGCTTCAACATTGCCGGCGGTTCCGAGTAACAAAATACCCCTCTTCAGGGCTTTGGTGCCTGGACCCCTTTACGGAGCGGAAGGATATGCAAAGGAGAACCGACATTTGAGACAGTCGTATTTCCGACCCTGCGGGTGTAATCGGATTCACATGCAGTTGGAGCATATATAATATGGACTCTCTTACCTGAAATTTTGTCGAGCTCCTCAGTATGGCCCCCACACTCGGTGCATCCTTTGTTCTGCCCCCCTGTGGGTCCATATCCGACATTCACGCGGCTCCCCCAACCGACTTCCAGCGGCACACCCTCCGCAACTCCGACCCCGAGTCCCAGTCCTGCTTCATTCTTCGGAAACTCATCTACACCTCCGTCGACGCTTATCGTGGATATAATTCTTTTCATCGGCATCGCCGCAGCGATCTTGGGCACAGGTGCCATCGTATGGTTTTGTTTCCGCCGTCGTATGCGGTCTCAAAGGGACCATGAAAATGCGCCCGAGATGATCGAGGACGCAAACACCACTAGCAGCCAGGCGAGTGGTTTCTGCTGGACTTTGACGGTAATACCGACCCTTGTTTCAGCCAAAAATTTTGGGTTATCGCGACCTCGCAGACCGAGACCAATGAAGCACTGTTATCGGAAGCACCAAATGTCTGGCGGATACTGGGTCGTCCAAACGTCGCCACGGAGGGTTTCGAACCGGATTACGGCGAGGCGACATCTGACCGTCGCAAGACAGCCCAGTAGCTGTTTCTCGGGAATGGAGATCTCACCGTCATTGTTCTTTGACATGTATTCTTTCTCACCTATGGAGGAAGGGGCTTGCGATGTTTGTCTGTCCACATGCTGCATTGGTCTGAACTGTACTGCTGTCACTGACTAAGGACAAACTCGGCTGGACTTGGGATTCACCATTGAATTCATGACGCAGCTTAATTGCGGAGCTACGGAGACGCGTAAGGCGCCAAGATATTAATATCTCCGAACTTACGGTGGGCGGCAACTGACAAGCAGCGGTTCGGACATCCATCCGATTTAGGAAATTGTCGACCCAATTTGGGAATTGACGATTGAACCGCAGCGCGCGTTTTGCGTAATGACGCAGTACACTGCGCTTTCACGCTCGAGACAATTACCTCTTATTTTCTGCTAATCTCATGGAAAGACTCCACATTTTCTCCACCAAGTCTGTGGCGGCCTAACACTGCCTCATCACAGGTTCTAGTCACGTCGTGTCAGACCTCGTCAAAAAGGCATCTCTCTCAGAATGCGACACGTTTATTAAGGTGCGCATGCTGTGCCTGCGCTTTTGACTCGGGACCCGCCAGCGCATGCGCATATGGGCTCGTTATGTACTTTATGTCCGGTCTTTTCGAAGTGCGCGGCATTGCTGTTGTAATCAACTCTGTCGCTCAATTATCAGAGCATCTGCCGCCAATATAGCCGTACTTGGTGTTTCGGACGGCTTTGTACGATGTGCATCATCAAAGTGGTCCATTTTGCAGAATCAAATGGCGAACTAATTAGAAGCGCAGAGAACAACGGCGGTCAACGGCAAACTCCCTGCGCGCCGGACCCGCGGCCATTTATGGAATCCTGAGCTGTTGCATCCTATCCTTGTTATAAGGCGCAGGTCGACCGCGGTCTCGTCTCACCATGTCGTCGCCGCCAATCCTGCATCCTCTCCTGCAATACTCTCAGCACGTCGGCGAACTGGGTCACTGCTGTCCACTACTTTGGGATTTGCGCGAGTCACCTAGAACAGCGCGTCATGTGTCGGCTCCAGAGAGATATCTCTCCGAATTCGAGCTCTCTCAGCATGCTACAAACCCGCCAGTATCCTATCTGCGCGTCACCTGTGGCATCTTCCCAGAGGAATCGTGGGTGTCGGAGGCGCGGAACTGGCTCGGTGTCACTGTCGGGAACGTTCTCGACGCAATCTCCGAAACAGTGAAGACACAAATAACTTACCCGGAATGGAACAAACTTTGTCCGAAGCAGCAAAATCGGGTCAACATTGTATTCGACGCACGATGGCGGCGGTCTGCAAATGCTGCAGAAATCAGGGAACGCGGGGTGCTGCGTTCGGACTGCATGCTGCATCACGTACTATTTTCGGGACTCTCTCCTGCACCAGACGCCGACGCGACTTACTTCCTCACGCTCAAACGCCCGAAGCGATGATAAACAGTCAGTTGGAATTTAGTCTCCAACAGCTCCAGGCTCTCACTTACAACGCGTGGCAGATGAACTCGGTATGCGCTGCCACTTGACTGCCGCTGAAACAATCAGTTCATCGCAGTTTGCAGTGATGCCTTCCTAGGTTTCACTATTTTTGGTATTGCGAGTAAAAAAATACAACCAGCACGTACAAATCAGTGAGTTTTTTTCCATGGCATTTCGTACAGACCAATACAATATTCCAGCGGAGGTTCATCATCATCAAGTTCTGTCCGTGATTCCTCACGGATAACATCCGGACAGGGCATGGCGATTGTTACTGCAATTTGTAACCGCACAAGGGATTCGTCACAGTTCACTTTCGCGTCCAATAAAGTCCCGTCCTGGGACGTGCGGCGTCGATATCTCCTACGCAAATGTGCTAGGGCCGCGGCCGCAAGACTGTGATGCGGAGGAGGGACATTGTTCGGAGGTGTGGGTCGGGGAGTATGATCCCACACTGTTGCAGAGAGGGGCTGCCCAACATTTCAATATCTAGAAGAGCTTTTATTTCCGTAATAAACCGCACCTGAATATTGCACCACTCCGCTCTCGGCGCGTTAAGCGGTTGGTCGCGTGGACTCCAGACGTCCCACAGCTTTGGTTTCTCGCGAATTAAAGCGTTATCAGGTGGAACTACCCAAGTAGTACGCCCAGCGGTCATCCTGCGCCAGCCAAAGAAGACCACCATCGAGATTGCGAATAAAACCCACGGCCAGAAACGCGATAATAAGCGGTGGGGAGGCGGTGAGGGAGAAACCGGAATCATCGGAATCAGAGTCAGTGGTGGTTGGGACGGGGAGAGGGTGACTGCGAGGAGGATGCAGCCGTTGAAGTATGGTCTTGGGTCTGAAAGGCCATGGAGTGCGCCGGGAAGAAGCATTCGAGAAGCCTTACGGCAATTGGCAGTAATTGGCTCGGATGAGCCGTCGGTTGTAATCGGACCGGCAACGACCGCTACGCCTTGATTGTACTTGAATTCGGACCAAATTTGAAGCATACTGAGTAGAGTCACTGTTGGGCGGAAAATGGCTCGATTCCCTCAACATAATTTTCTCCAGTATAATGAAAAGCAATTTTACTGCGAATAAAATGGTCGGGAAGTCGATCAAAGATTGGCTGTTGAAATCAAGTTGATTTCACACGTTTGACACCTCCGATGATTTGAATCTCTTCAAACTTAAGGTGTCCACAATGCTGCCCCCTTTGCCCACCGAAGTGCTCGAAGTGGTCGTCGATGCGAGTCGAGACGATCGTGAAACCGTGGCCGCTTGTGGTGCAGCAGGGAGACAATTCTTGCTCCGCAGTCGAATGCACCTGTTCGCTGAGATCTCTCTTGGGTCCCCTCGCGCTAGCACCCGCCCAGACAAAAGCTCCATGCATACCTTGTACCCCTCCGTTCCAACGCGCTGCGATCTTTTCTCAGAACTGCTGGCAAAGAACCCGAATCTGGTTCGATGCGTCACTGCGCTCGAGCTATCTGAGGGCGGCCCGGGGCACACAACGCACTGGATCTCCCAGTCTACCACCCTAGTGCCAATGGCACGGCGCCTCGTCAATCTTCGGACCTTCGCTTTACGACATGCTCAAGCGTCGGAGTGGAGTCCGGCCCTGATACAGACGTTGTATCTGTGCACCCATACTCCATCCATCCAATCTGTCGAGCTTATGGGCCTTCGCGTGACAGAGCTGCCATCCTTGTTCACGATGTTCTCCGCGACACGTCTCAGGACGACACTACAGAGTTTAAAACTGTCAGACTTCACCGTCCCTCTGGATGTCTCTAGCAGCAAACCCACCGCACAAAAACGAGCTTCGCCGCATGGGTGTTCAGACCCTAGACATTTCATTCTCCCAAGAGCTGGCTGCTCAAGATCGCTTAATCGAGCTCCTCTCCCAAGCTCCGCCCTTGATAGACCTATCGCGACTTCGCCATCTTCGCCTCGGAGCGTCTGACCTGCGTCTGGCCACTTGCTGGATCCAACTCCGCGCAGACTCTCTCGTGCAGTTGGATCTCGAACTAAAACGTGCGATGTCTGGTTGTGCTCAATGTGACCTGCTTAACTTTCCCGATAGGTGATTGGTTGACACTCGGTGCATCAGAGGAGGACATTGTCCTCGACCGGTTGACGACTCTCCGCTTCGATATTTCGGGGCGAGGAGCCATGGCCGCAGCCTTGAGGATCCTTCGGATGCTCAGAGCGCTTCTGCTCACTGACATTCTATCCTCTTCGCTCGATGCGAACTTCCACATCACCGCAGATGATCACTTTCACTGGTCGGCTCTCGACTCCCTCATCTCAAGGCAGCATTTTCCTAGTTTGTCCACGGTTTGCTTTACCACTCTCTCAGGGCAGCCACTGGTACGAGAGTGGATGCCGGACCTCAACAAGTCTGGGATGTTGGTTCTGGTACAGGCATAATTTCCATTATTTTATCAAGAAGGTTGACTCCTTTTCAGAACTCATTGCCGACGGTTTGATTTCGTGGGGTTTCTATTCCCTTGATTTTCCGTCGTGCTGTGGCTCTCGCCTCTATTTATTGCAAAAAAAAAAGTGCTATGGCGGGTTACCCCCAGGCCTGTGATCCACCAACATTTCCTGCAAATCGCCGAGTTGTGGTTGAATTTTGTCCAACAAATAAGATACATACATAAAGGTACATGAAAAAATTCAGTGCCGTACCTCTACTACCATGGTTACGATAACGTAGATATTTGCCGTCAACATAACCAACCAGATTGCACACCCCAAGATTGTAGTGGCTAGCCCGCTACTGAAATCGATCATATCATCCTCGGTCCCTGAAACAGTCGAGACAAGCGCGTCGGGTCTCCGGACTCGCATGAAAGTTTTCGAGGAGGTCAGATAAATCAAAGGGAGCGTAATGAATGGCAGAACAATAGCCAATATAACTTGTGAAGCCACCAGGAGACCATTGATGCCAGGACGGCCGACTGCGATTGCAACGACCAAGGCGGGAATTACCGCAAGGAGTCGGGTAAGAACTCGACGGAGAACAGGCTATTGAGTTCAGTTCATTTTTATTGGTTCGTGGGTTGAATGTTTTGAACGTACTGAAACACGCCAGTTGAGGAATCCTTCCGAAACCGCTTGCCCCGCGACCGTGGCGATTACGGCGCTGCTCTTCAAATTCGAATGAGGGACAATGCTAACGGATGGACTAATTGAAACCGACCTGGCCAGAGGCTAGAAGAGCAATGGCAAAGAGAGTAGCAGCAGCTAAGACCCGTCATCAACAAAATTGTCCCGACGAATAGCATGATTGAACCGTACGTGCACCGACAACTTCATGAATGAGATCATAGGCGTCGAAAAGACTGGCCGATGCGGCAATCTTCGGACCGTTATTGTGATAAAAAGAACACCGCGCTTGCAAGGATGAGGATTCTGAAAAACGCGTCAGAAAAAATGTACTTCTCAGAAAGGAAACAAGAGCACAAGGAATTGATGACAACTGCGAACCCAAGCAAACTCCCGACGATGTCAATAATTCCATGGGTTAAATGGGCTGTGATGAAGGCCAGAGAATTGTTCTCTCTATCTGCGTGTCTTTTTACGCGGGCGGAGCTTTGACTTGGCGGAGGTGGACGGACGAGTTGTGCCAAGAATTTGACCAGCCGATTTATCCTTGGCAATTCGCACAGCGTGTTCGCCGTCTTCTCCCTCGCTGGCTCCAGCTTGGCGCCCAGGGATGAGGCTTCTGCGGTCAACCTATCTTGGGTTGCGAGGGCGGAGCCCAGAAATAAACTATGCGGCATCACAGTGGCGCCTAATATTCCTACGGCTTTCGAGTTGAAGTCAGACATGAAAATCTCAGGTAGGAATGGATACCGACAAGTGTAGAGGGCACTATCACCGAAAATATATTTCGAAGGAAGAAAGCCTTCGAAAGCTTTTGCCCACTCCACGTTCACTTTGGTGATAACAATGACCATGCACATCAAAACGGCCAGTACCTGTTCTATTCCATCATCGAGCGGAGAGACGGAGATGATAATAGCTCACCAAGCCCGTGACAAAAATCTCGAACATCTTGACGGGCGCAGACCGTAGGGGATCACGCAGCGCCAAAAGCAGAATTACGTCGAACGCAGTAATCAAAACGCCGTGCCATAATTGTAATTTTGGAAAGAGAAGACACAGTGCTATCGCAGAACTGGCAAAAACCAAAGATGGAGCGAAGCCGAGCAGTAAAAATATGGCTCACCCTAAGAGTTCCGCTAAATCGGTGGCTATGATTGCAACCTCCGACAAGACATACAGAGGATATAGCACCAACCGCCGATAGAACAGTGGATGACTTGGTCGGTCGTAAAAAAGTATACGACAATGTGAGGCAAGACCTGGAATGGGAAGTCAAATGTGTCGATGAGCTAGTAATAAATGACACATACTAAGCCCAGTAACACACCCCAATCTTGCTGCTAATACCTATTCTCGAAGATTCTAGTTTCCTTCTTGATCGGAAGGAACCATAACTTACCTGAAAAAATGCGGCAAAAATCCCAGCAAGCAGAACAACAAACAGCAGTCGGAATCCGAATTGGGATCCGGCTTGCAAGTCTACTCCCCAATTGCCAGGGTCAAAGTAGGCCACAGCGCAGACCATCCCGACCTGCGATGAGTATCAGTCGCTACAGTCGCAGCCTTGAAGGATGGATCCGAACACCAGCATGCTTTTTCACATGTAGGATCACTATCGAGCTGACGGACCTGAGGCGCGCGCGCAGCGATTGCGGCTGGTTGGCGAGGTCGGATTGGAGGTTTGCAGGCATGGGGAAAGTTGGCGGGGGTCGCAGCCCCAACGGTATTTAAAGAGGGAGGCACCCAGCGGACTGGGCTCGACCAGTGCAGCGGATCGATGACCACGAACGAAGTTTCGGTCCATTGGGGCGCTGATGGCCGCCGCGCCAAGGTCCTCTCGGTCACTACGGGCTCTCTGAAAGCACTGTACACCAGTGTCCGAATATTCGAAGTAAGGCACAAATGGGATCACCGTTTTGTTCAAGTAGGTTGCTTTTGGTCTTCGAGTGTCACCTGGTATTAATAGCACACAAATACGACAGTCGGCGGCAGGCTAAAAATAAGTCCCGATCTTCTGTTTCCTATAAATGCTTGCCTTGCACTTGGCCATATGGACATAATACTTGCCTCGCGCCAAGGGTAGTTGGACAGGAGGCATTGAGGCATCCGAGAAGCCTCTTCGTCAGACCAAACGGCTTCAACGCCTACTCAGTTCTTCAAATAAGTTTGTGAACGTTTCAGAGTTGGACTTTCATGAACGTTTTTACATGCGCTTCGGGACGAAGGCCCGGCCTTGAATAATCTTCCTTCGCGTGGGCTCGAGCTTGGCCGTCAGTCTGTGTGCATTTCCGAAACATGCATTCTGTCGATGTAATTTGGATCATGCAAGTCAAACTGGATCCGCGGTGGATGGAGATGAAAAGTGACATGGTCTGTCGGTCTCCCGAGCCCGGGCTAGATTTGATGCAGAGGTATGCATTTTGGTGGCAACCACAACTGTGGGTGAAACCATTGATTACCTTTGGGATCGCGCCATCGACCGTCAGCATAATCTCCTGGCTCGGAAGAAGGAAAGAAGCTGGATCGTAGGCCTTGAATGAAGCCGTGAAGCGAATCGCGACCTCTTGATGAGTCTTGCCGGCAGGCTTGCCTTGACAACGGTAAGAAATGTGACAGAGGCGGACTGTCCGGGAGGTTGGGTCTGAAGTAGAACGGAACGCGACCGGCGTTTGCAGACACCCGCACTCTGGAGAATGAGAGTCGTGTCATGTACTTACGCGGGGGGGAATAACAGGGGTGGACTTTGCACATGTTGTCTAACTGCTTGATCAGCACAGCCACGGCCGGCGTCAGTCAGAAGAAACTCGAGTTGTGAAGGGAAGGTTGACAAGATCGCTAACAATAAGTGTATGTATAAGTCCGATACATACAACTAAACCACGGGCGCGTGAAAAATGAAACAAATTGGGGCTTATGATCCTTGCCAAGCGGGATTCAGAGACACTATAGCTACTCTATAGCTTGCCACAGCTTTACTACGCGATCGATAACGTGGAGTAGCCGGTCGCTGCCCACCATCCTGGTACTGTGTCCGTAATGGGCTGCGCACGCTGCGAAGGTGTGTCGAGCTAATGCAGATGGAGGGATCCGGGCTATGGCGAGGAAGTGAGCGTGCCGCAGATCTTTAAGTTAGGAGACAAGAATCGGACCTGAGCGGAGAGCCGAGTTCTCCAGCGACCCGGAGGCGGCAGTATGAAGCTCCCGTCGACATTATATTAACGCTCACCGTGTCGCTGGGTATCGTGTGCTCGGGCTCTATGGCGATGCGTCTGCGAGACTCAGTGAGGACCAGAAGAATATGGGGGGCGAAATACACGCCTCGAGTATCCGCTTTGGTTCGGACGTCGGAGCGGACTTGAGATGGTGCAATTGTAGCTGCAATAAATGCACAGCCGCGTTCTCGATCCCATTTTCCTGATCCTCGTGGGTGTTCCATTTAGAATGGAGGTAACGGACGTTTATGTTCCTTGAACGTTCTGGATTCGTCATCGCCTACGCTGAGACACGAGGGGACCGGTACAAAGAACTGGGGAGCTCTGAGACGGAGCTTTCGGATGGCTGCGGAGGACATTGTCAAAGGCATTGGGTGCAATTTTCCTAGCGTTGCCATTGAAGCATCGCTGGAGAAATGTTAGCTTCTAGTTTGAGGATCCACGAAGAATATGCGCATCGTCCGGCGTAAATTGGTGCGATAACGACGTTAAAACTTAACCGCCGCTTGCGTGGAAAGTGAGATGGGGCCTTAGTACACAGCTTCTTGAGCTCCGAGTCGGCCCTTACGAGGGGAATGAATGATCTTCATGCAATGGCCAAATGCGTCATTCTCACCTCCAATACCACAGGCTGGCGGGGTGCCGCTATAAGGTTTTGACAGAGCGATCCCGAATGAGGTAGCGTGTCCGCACTGCGCAGCGCCATATAAAGGGTAGTCCCAAGATGATCATGTCGTCCGCAAGGGACCCGGATATAGTCTTCCATTGGAGCAATCGGCTTTTGCAGCGATCGTTGTGCGCCGCGGCAGCACGGCGGCCTTCGAATTCATTCTAGGCGTGTACGGGAGGAAGCGAAAAAAGAAGTTAGTGGCTGTGCATACGCTTCTGCGCATACACAACGGACGGTAACTGCACTTCGGATGAGGGGCGGTGGCCTGGCCCACAACCACGCCCAAAGCTTTGACGATCCATCTGCTTGATTAATTTATTTTACTGTCAGATTGCCACTCTGTCTCCCTTGCACTTGCTAAGCACGCAGTACGCAGCGCACTTTGTCGCAGCCAGTCTCAGACTCCTCTGCGCTGTCTTGTTCTGGCTCCGAGTCTTGAGCTCAACTCTGCTTCCTTGTTTCGCCTTACTTGCCCTTCCGCTTGTTCACCTTGGAAACATGATACTGTCACGCTAGGAGATATAACATTGCTTTCATTCTTCATACTCCGGCAACGCCTCGTCCTGCGCGACAATCGCACGCAGACGCTCAACCTCTTCGAGCAACATGTCTATCTGCTGCTGCTGGGCCGCAATCTGGGACTCGGCGTCGCCATCCCCAGGCGCATGGACAGTGAGGTTCCGCTGCAGCTGCTGCACAGTAACCTGCATCTGTTTCAGCCGCCGTCGTCGCTGTCGCTGCGTTTCGGGCTGTTCCGGGGCATTCCTGAATACGGTCACCGTCGGCGTGCCGATGGTCCCTGCAGCTGTTTCTGCGGATGAGGCGTAGGACGAGGGAAGGGCCTGCGGCCGCGAGTCCGCAATTTCACCGTCCAGTTGCATGAAAGCGCCTTCGTGCGCTGCTTCTGGGTCAAGCTCGTTCTTTTCGCGGGGGTTGTTGCGCTGCCGCCTCCGTCGATACCACAGCAGGACAGCGAGGGCACCACCACCTAAGACGACGCCGCCAAGCGCAGCGCCCACAATCGCGCCAACAGGCACTTTGTGTGAGGATGCCTGTTTTGCCTGATGTGTGCGAGTTGGAGGAGAGGCGGTAGACGAGCTTGTCTTGGATCCAGCCGGTACCTTGGTTGCGGTCGGGAGGGCGGCCGTGAACGTGAATAACGGCGTCCTTGTACCAGTAATCGTGGACGTTCCCTGGGCGTTGTTATTGATTTCACAGGCAGCCACTCCCGCTTTGTTGAACGCGCATGACTGAACGACAGGAATTCGTGCGGCCGATGCTGGCTCGGTGAAGTACATTCCCGCGGTATTTTGCACCAAAATGCCTATGCCAGGTCTGAATATGAAGGTGTCCGCTTCTAAGGCGAATATTGAGACGCACCATTCTCCGTAACCGTTACGGTATCAGAGCCAGAAATCTCCGTATATACGTCCTGGTAGGCAAATGTCGTCTGTTCATTGGTGGTATCGATTCCGAGGATACTGATTTGGGGCTGGTTCACTATCCAAGGTATAGGTCCTGACAGTTCATATGCGGCGCCGCGGGAGGGTGGGTTGCACGATTGCAGTTGGGTACGCTACGCCTAATAGTGTACCAGTGACAATCTGCGCCGATGAGGAATCAACTTCAGCAGATACCGTTCAAAATTCGTTTCTGGTGATTGTTTTGTTTAGCTCACCAAAAATCAACAGAAGAAGGATAAAAAGCGACCGAAGAAAGAGCATGGAACCCGCCATCGCGGAAGAAAGCATTCAAGAAAGGTGTCTTCGTTTGTCTTCACGTTGATTCATTGGAAGAAATGCGGTGGCGTTTCCGTGATGGGATTTGCGACAATCAAAAGAAAATCAATCACTGATGCAATTCCCGCTCATGCTTGTGATGCATCGCCGATGACTTCTTGGGCTTTTCTTGCGTGCGCGACAATGTTTCTTCGTCCGGAATTATCTCTTTGACTTCCGCAGCCAGCAGACCGACCCATAAAGTTCGTGGATGCCAGCCCGACTGAACGTTCGCGACCTTGGCAAACCTCAAGCTGTTTCCAACGAACGGATGCAGTGTGGAGTCCGCCACTTCTGACTCTTACCACCTCAAAATGCGTTAAATGAACTTGTGGGCCATTTCTGGTTTCTCTTGTCTGGAGGACTTCGATCCCCTCAACAGACATCTCATCGGTTTTTTGACCGGGTTGTTTCGGACGAAATCCCGCGGGGACCTCGGTCAAACCCAAGAGATTTCAAGGAATCAGAGGAGACTGTCGCAATCAGCTCTGGTCCCCAGTCGCTGTGGCGTACAGCCTCGAGTTATTCAGATGACTGTTCAGCGCTCCATTCATATATTACACAGATCCATATCCGAACTTCGGAGGCATATATTTCACTCGCTGGACGTACAGTATGGTAAGACGCCTCGGCGCAGATCATCCTTCACATAATCATACAGGATACTCTGGTGGGGCCTCCTCCTCGTCCCAATTGCGATTTTGTAGGCGTTCGTTCAATATCCGGACAAGTTCCTCAGTGGGAAGGTTGGTGGGAAGAGGAAGCTGGGCAGAATTCTGTACACCGACGCGAACCATTGGTGCAGCTGGCCTCGGCGGTGGTGCAGTCTTGAACCCCACGGTCGGAGGTGGCTGGTCCAGAGGATCTTTGGAAGGTTTGCCCGAGATTTGTCGGAGAGTATCCCACATGCTAAAGCTAACCGGAGACGCGCGCGTCGACGCTGACCTTGAACGACGCCTTTGAATAGCCCAAATACCAATGGCAACGCCCGTCAAACCTACGACAGCGAGAACACTGCCAATTATTATCGCATTATTCGACTTGTGAGTTTTTCGCGAGATGGTTGATGTAGAAGACGGTTCTGACGGAAAACCCGAGACATCCGAAGTATTGCGGAGGTTTATCGCACCAAGTATGGCACTCAGCGCGTTTGACTGATTCACAGGCGAGAATGCCGAGCTCGGAGGCCCAGCCCAAGAATTCCCGTAAATGTTGGTGTTATTCGCAGTGGTCAGATCCATGACCGCGTTGAACTAGATCAAAGGTAGGTTAGCAACGAGGACATTGAAAATCAAGTCCTGAAGCTCACCTGAACTGCGATATATTGCCCAATATCGTCCTGCAAATCCGGTATCAACTCGCGCGCATAGAGGGATGTGAGTCCTCGCAGAAGATATAAGTCTGGTTTCGACATTCAGGAAAGGAAGCTTAGGTATTTGAGAGTGGGATCTACCTCCGTTAGTGAGGACGCCGTTTGAGTGTTGCCATGCTGGATTGGGTATCGTGGCCACCACGATACCATTCAGTCTGCAGTAATACGTCAGTTCATTCGACAGGTGCGCGCGCAGCTAGACGGGACTGACAGAGACAGGGTGGCTGGATCACGAGTGATCGAGTAAAGAATCGAAAGGCCCTCGATCGCAAGACCAGCGTCGTAGGACTCAAGGGACGAGTCGGTTGCACAGCTGTCATTTGATCGAACAGAGATCATGTCCTGTACTTGACCTAGACTGTTCAATAAATGTGCTTGGGTGAAGTTCGCACTGTCAGCCGCAGCCTGGAGATATAGATTTTTTTTCTGTCGGGTCGGATGTTAATTCGGCAAGGAGTGCAGATAAACTGAGGAGGATCAGATCAGTCAGGGGAGACCGGAAAGACCCACACAAAAAATGTGCTAATTCACGGGGTAAACTGTTTATCGATATTCTCTGCCGTTGGACGGACTTACCCAGTTCCGAGGCCCGCTATACCCGGTTCATTCGCATCTGTGCTCTGTGCAGAAGGCGAATCCATCATTCGCACCCCAGGTGAGCTTGGCAAAACACTTACCCAAAATGTTCCCCCAGCCATGGTTACTGCTGAGGTCAGTCTCGATCCACATGAGATATGTATCGTCTACTTACTGTCCTGACATTCCGGTCGGAGGGTGAAGTTCTTGACACTGGTCGTGCCGGCAGCTATTTCTTGGGCCGAGAGCGTGTATGTCCGCCCGAACCACCACGATTGGACCGCGTAGTCATAAAACGTGGAGTCGTTGTACGCCTTGTACGCCCTGCACGCTGCGTGTCCATATGCTCTAGTGTTTGCTTAGATGGCAATTCAAGAACTGGAAAGGATGCCTTGCAGAGCGAAATCCAACTGGGGAGCACGAGGCTGAGTGAAATGGGAAGGATTTCAAGAGGCGACATTACTGACACTATGAACAATTACGGTATCAGACTGAGTGAGGGGATTGGGATCCGGATGATACACACAATATATCAGAAAAGTTGGTTTGCCTGTGCGGTGCTTCCAAGAAGTACTGTTTCAGGCTATCTGCATATTGGGTTTGGTTTGACACAATGTCGAGTTCCGCCATTTGGGAATACAATTGTGCAGCGTATGCTAAAGACTGCCCTGCATCGCTCGGTTTTGAAGATGGGTAGCTATACAGGAGAGTGCTCACCGTCGAACTGGGCATCAGGACTGAGCATACTGATAGCCTTTTGTACTCCTGCATCTGCAATGCGGACCCGGTCCGTGAGCGAGGTGGTGATGTTAGGTTTCTGTTCAGAGAGTCAAGTCCGAGGGCATTTGTAAGAGCACCTGAAAACGCACCCTCCACGCAGACGAAGCCAGTTGTCCGCCCGAACAACCCACCAAGTATAAAACCAGAACCAGTGGTAGAACCGAAGCCATTAAGAAAGTGGTGAGAGGAATCAGATTTTGGCAAACGATATAAATCGTGTTTCGGCCACGTCGGATGGGTGGGCTGGAATTTAGATTTAGATTTAGGGAAACTATCAGCTCGCACTCGATATATCACAGTCCCTTCTATCTTGAGTGGACGTCCATAGGCACATTGATGATCGTTGCATCGAAAGAAAGATGGTACGTTAGCTTTCCGATGGAAATCACGGCAAAACGGCACGCCATGAAACACTCTCGGGAACCCAGACCTACAACTCGAATGAGCGCTAGCCGAGCCGGGCACTGTCAGACTGAAGGCCTCCAGGAAGACACAACCCACTGGGAATAGTACTCAAGTTGTACGAAGCCAAAGTAATCCCAGATCAAATTCGAAGGCGTATGTTCAATGGATGTCAGGCAAGTATCAGAAACGATGCGAAGCCAGGAAGGATGATGGTTGTATCGAGCCAGCGAGCCGCTACAGCTTTGAAAACAGCATGAGATGAGACGAGGCATATTTGAATCTACCAGCCTTGCAACAATAGACTAGTAGTTGGGGCGGAGGAAATACCTTCGCTAGAAATTTGGATTGCAAGTTTGTATGTCGCACAGGTAGAGCACATCAATCGGACGACGGGTGTTCAAATGACGATGTTCAGTCAGAAATAGCTATTAGCCTGAGAAACGGTAACTGGCAGCGATGGTGATGAACGAGAGAATGTCTCTCCATTCGAATAGATCAGAGTCCGTATTCACTCAGGGAATTCCGATGTATTGGGCTCCCGAAAACGTTCCTAAAACAATTAAATCTGGGAACCACTTTGAGAAACCCGGAAACCTTTCTTGTTTCCGTTCCCAAAATGCATCAACTGAATTGTGCCTTGAGTTTTGGGAACGGATCAAGGAAAGTTTTCCCAGCCTCCCGAAATGGTTCCTCAAACTAATTGTTCTCGGGAACGTTTTCAGCGGCCCTTATTCATCGGATTTGCCCGAGTGATGTGTATTTATGACGCCTACTTACTATATGAGTGTGAGATTCTCGCGGAAAATCTCCCGTCGGCGCAAGGCAAGCACTAGTTAAGAGTCAGGTAAGTACACGGTCACGGAGCAGGTCTCTTCCGGTCAGATCAAAGTACTTTTATCTACTTACCATACCGCTGTGAGACTTCCGTGTAAATCTCCCGTCGAGGGCCAGGCAAGTTTGAGTGCGCTGTCCAAGTTGATCAAGTCGATGTAGAAAAGGTGCAGAGTCACGCCGATAACCGATCATGATCGGATCGACCGTAGCAATGGCATATCGCGGTCACGCGATTCAGGAGGGTAAAACATAACTTCAATGCGACTATGCGTTAACGCGTTCCTTTGAAGCAAAAAAAGATTTCGTGTTGTCTTGTGATCATGAAGTGAAGCAATATATGTAACAACTGGCGACTGACTTCAAGTACTTAATTGGCAATGGACCGACTGCGCGCGCGAACTTCCATGCTGTGCGTTTTTTTTTCATGAGCTCTTTGTCAGCATTTAAAACACTCCTTCGCTGTCAGCCTGCCGCTGCATGCTCTAGGGCCCGGGCCCGCCTGTCATCCCGGATCGAATCAGCAGTCGCAGTTGGCACCGAGAATCAAAGAGTAAGTACTGATGTACAAATTTAAAAAATTATGTATTGTCGCAAACTTAAAGACATTTCAACTTCGCTTCAATACAGTCCTAGGTAGTAAATAGAATTATACGGTATTTCTTAGAGTTCATCGGTCACGTGCGGGGTAATTATTTCCCTTAAGTGTGATTTGAGATCTGCGATTGACTTTTCCAGATTCTAGGTGATTGTGAATTCAGATTAACACCCTGAAGAAAACGCGCTGCTCGACGTACCGGTGCGATCGAAATTTTACGGGCCAGCTCCGAGAACAGATACCCTATTCCAGCCCCTGCAAACGAGCGTTAGAACCAAATTCGAGCGCACTCAAACAATAAGCGCACCTTCACATTGACTTTTTGGGTGTGCTGGAGCAGCACCGGGAATCGTCGTGACCGGAGCCCTCTCCGTATCGCCAAAGGTGAAACTTAGTTTAAAGACATGCTAAATTTACGTCAGGTTGGTCTTCAAAAATTAGTCAATGAAACGCACGCAGTTATTTCTCCGCTCTCGCGGCCCTCATCTGGCATATTGTCGTTTTTTTGCACGCGGCATCGCACGATTGGACATGCGCTCCGCGCGTCATGAATTCGTTGTACCGTTGGAATGCCGTGTCGTTTTTCTCGAAGGCTTCAGTCACTTCGTGCCAAAACCGCGCGTCCAGTGGGGCGGTCGGTGCCAGATCCACGAGGGGACCGTATTCCTCACGCGCGCTGTAATAGAGCTTCCATTCAGCTACAAGAAACACATCAGGGTTCGATATTGCCGATGGTGCGGTATACGAACGTTTCGTTTGGTATTCGGGGTTTTGCATATCGCCTGTAAGCGTCATTTCAGCGTCACCTCGACAAAACTTCCTCAGCTTACTATAGTAGACTTTGGAGTCCATGATTTCGTACGTGTCTGGGTCGACGTCATAAACTCTGAGTGCTGGGTTCCCACCTAGCAAAGGCGGACGTCAGAACTCTTATGGCACACGCGGTAACGTGCTTACTTCTGGGTGTCAAAGCGGGTGCGATCCATGCGACGCTCATGGCAGTGTCGGCTCGCCGATTCTCGTAGTCCGAGTACGCAATTTCGAATTCGTCCTACAGAAGATGAACACATGCAGCAAGCACGTTAGAATTGATACACATACATAATGTGTGTGGCCGAAGAATTGGCCAGCGATGATGTTGTGATACCGTTGCAGGATTTGGTTGTAATAATTTGACTGAGACAGAGTGAGCAGACACTTGAGTCAAATAATACGATGACCGACCTGGTCACTGAAAACGTCTTGCGATCCGGGAGGCATGTGGCCGATTATCCAAACCCGTTGACCGGCATCCTCGGCTGCTTGAAGTTGATTTACCATGAACTCTAGGATACCGCGAGGATCAGGTCTAGACGAATGTCAAGTAAGAACCGGGTAGACTGGCCCAGAGGCGTTCGTCAATCTCACGCTGGAGTATCGGAATCATACAGCCAGAAACTTGAGGTGATAGCATGAGCATGCGGTACCACAGAGTCGAACATATCTCACTTTTGCTTGTACCAGTAGACGGTGTTGATGGAAATAATTCGCAGATCGGTGCCAGGCGCAATGACTGAATAACTCCCGGAAAAATGCCTTTCCTCACTCGCAGCCGTGTCGTTGGTCCAATGCTGCAGCAAACCACGGATGAGTTGAATCAAGGATTGGTAATTACAACTTGAACCGACCGCCCATTCGCTGCTCTCCAAGTCGAACACCCACTGTGCGCCGTCGAAACCGATCGTGGCATCCAGAGGGAAATTATTGACGGGGGCCGAGTCGCTAAGGAGATGATGAGATCGAGTTCGGCAAAAGCATACGGCAAACCCACTGGTTTCCTGAACCAAAGCATATTAGTATATGGACCGACTCAGAATGATTGATATTATACCGATCGCAGGGAACACTGGGCCATTTAACGTTGCCCCCAGCGCTTTATTGAACAGTTCGATATCACTGGTTACTTCGCTGTACCTGCGTCAACAAAAATCGAATAATGCTGAGACGAAATAATCACGTTCTGTTGACAAGCCAAACGGCAGCTGTTGAGGAGTGGTGAGATGCGTGTTCGCGGGAATTTAGAAGACATGAACGTACCTTCTACAACATCACCAGTGAATATGCTCCATGTGTGATGGGCCGAGATTTCTTCGAGCATCGACTTTGCGAGAACCCCTGCAAACGCATGAGTTGAATTGCCGGTGGAGGTTCAAAGGACCAACATGGGCTATCACAATTGGGGTTACCAAAAGGACCCGCTGGCTCCTTTGGCGGTTTAGCTTCATCCGCAAAGTCGCGGCAGCAGATTGGTTTCTTGCAGTTTGCATCTGAGCCCGCCTTGACTTCGTTTTAGGTTTTATCCCAACGCAACGGTGATAAACTATACTCACAGCGTACTGGCGATCAATGTGAACGTCACTGAAATGCACAACCTGGAATGGCTGCTTTCCAGTCGACACCGGTAGCTTTGGAGCGGCCGGTGCAGCCGCAGGAAGCGGAACGGCGTATTGGGTGACGGGAGGCGGCTGGCACAGACTCAACAGACCCTCGCAGAGCTTGGCCGCTGTCTTCCCGATAGGTGATATTCTCCGCAGGGCATGGCCAAGGATGGGTCCTTGTTCGGTGATAGCGCCGACGCAGACGTCTTCGTCTTCCAGCTTTTGAAAGCCTTCTCTGAGTTCCTAAGCCATGACGGTGTTGGTAATAGCTCACCTTGAAGGCTTTACACGTCGCGATGAGGGTGTGTACAAAAGCTGAATCCCCGAGCTCCGCCAACCCCTTCAAAGGCGCTAACAAGGCAGCCTGACAAGAGTCGCAGTCGACCGCGTTTTTCAAGCCATCGACAATGTCGTCCGGGTGTGGGTGTTTGACGGCAGATACAAGTGGGAGAAGAATCCAAGGGAGAGAAAGGTACATGGATGAGAGAGCGCTGGACAAGCTGTGGGCGGCTGTTCCTGCCCTAGTCAACTGTCAAGTGTTGCCAAGATTTATTTATATCCTGCCCGTGCCAATGATCCGGGCACCCCGGAACCAATAAGGATCCATCACTGTCGGCAAGTGCATCTCTACATAGTCCTCTGAATCTGCTAAAGCATCGATAGCCTGCTCTGCACGTCTCAGAAACGCTGCGACAGAAATTCAGACGAGAGAACCCATCTCTAAAAGTAACGTTATGGTTCCGACTCGGAGGTTGTGGACTCCGTGTTCCATTCTCCACGGCGTTTGCACATATCATAGTTCCCGGCGCCACACTATAAATCATTCGAATCAAGTCTCATCCGTAACAGCTTTTCTTAGAAAAACTGCGTTTACATCGGAGACAGAACACAGATTCCCACGGTTCAAGCAAATTTCAACCTCATTTACGTAATCAACAGGTGTGCCAATTATTACCACGCGAACACGTACCCGCGCTTTCTTCACTTCTTTTCTCGCTGCAGTCAAAAATTTTCGCTGCCGGTTTTCATAGTTTTGTAACACGCCGGACGTCGTACAATTCCATAATGTAGAAAAAATAGAATGCAAGCAACACATGTAAATCAATGAGCTTGCCCCCATGGCATCTCGTTCAAACCAATACAATATCCCTGCAGAAATTATGATCAAATTCTTCTCCAACCTGTGCTGAATGAATACGTACATCATCTGGGCTGGGCATAGCAATGAAAGTTGCAATGCGTAACCGACCACAGGCCCGGTGTTTGTCACAGCTGTTAGCAGGTGACTGAAAGACATTCCATACAGTCACAGTCAGGGGCTACAAATATCTCAGAACACGAACTATTATTCATTTCCATGAGGAGACGCGCACCTGAATATCGCACCACTCCACTGTGAGTCGTTCACGAGGACTTCGAGTCCAAACCTCCCACAATCGTGGCGTTGAGGCTGTCTCACTGTTTCCGATCAACCCGGCATGCGTCGTATCATGGCCTACAGCTCTTATTGCCCTGTAGACGCGGCCATACGAGACAACGATGGAGATTGCAAACGCAGCCGCGATGAGGAATAGAACAGTGAGAGACGGAGATATGTTAAGCTTGGAGGAGAAACCAAAATCTGACGAGGATGAGCTTGAAGACGGTGCCATAGCATGCAGGAGGAAGGATCTTATGGGAGGTTCTTCCGCCTCTTCACTGCGTTTAAGACCTCCCTAAACCTGCCCATAGGCCCGTTGAGGCGTCGGCTAGACTCGTCAAGCCTGTCAAGCCGTGACCAATTTTAGCTGACAAACCGGATCGCTGTCTAGGCTGGCCTAGGCCCGCTCGCGAACTGTGGGAAGTTGACGTACATCGACGGGCCTCGACACATTGGACTAGGCGGACACTTACCTCCTGTGCTATAGTTGACTCTCTGCCTGGAGCTGTGAGCATATCTTGCGATCATTATCCTCGTATATCGGTGAAGAATTCGGATTCACCAGAATGCGAACTCCTGCATCGTCGTCACGAGTGGGGGCTACGGTGCGAAAGCTCAAGCAAGAATGTAAGTATAGCTCCAGCTGAGTCCAATCCGATGATTTTGCGATGAACAGTTCGAGCGAGCGATGTCAAGGCGACGTCCTTTGTGGAAAGAGGGGTGACGTTATTAGCCACTCTCTGCGTTGGAACTCTCAACGCGCTGAGTACAAACTTGGCGTAATCGTTCCGGCCATTAGTACCACGTACAACTCGACCTGTAGTCTTCTATGGCATCTCCCAGTCGCTCAAACCGATACAATACTCCAACGGAGGTTCATCAACATCCCGGCTGGGCATAGCAATGAGCACCGCAACTTGAATTCGTATTTGGACGGGAGGTTCGAAACTTGTCGCGGTGAATATTCGATTTCGCCTCCTGGGACGTGCCACGGCATCGACATCTCCTGCGTATAAGGAGGTGCAAGTGCGCGACGGCTGCGGCCATCAGACTGGGCTGCGGTGCGTTGTTCGTAGGAGTAGGAAGCGGCTGAGCGGAATCCCAGCCCATCGCAGCCAAGGGCTACGAATTTAAAACTCTCAGCGCGCAAATCAGGGCCCTCGCACCTGAATATCGCGCCACTCTAGTCGTCCGTGTGGGCTCCGAACGGTGACTTCCCACAGCTTCGGAGTCGGCGTCTCCCCTACACCGTCACCTCCCGCCCAGCGCGCGAACACTCGAGTTCGAACCCAAGCTCGCGCCGCACACCAGCGGCGCGCGACCGACTTGCGGGCGCAGAGGGATGGGCACGGCCGCGATAGCGAATAGCGCCGCGGCCAGGAAGGCGAAAAGGAGGGGTCTGAGAGAGAAGCCATGGCCGGATTCAAACGGTGAATCCTGAATGGTAGTCGAGACTGGTTGAGAGGTCGATGAACTTGAAGACATCGCCAAAGTAGGGCCTTCCAACTCGGAGTCGATCTGTTGAGATTATGATACTTATGTGGTCGTTCCAGCTGCAGTTCTCCGCCACCGCGCGAAAGTTCCAAGAAGGTAACTACATCTTAAAGAAAGAGACGCCTACCGCAAATAACCACCTGATTGATTCTTCCGGTCCTACACGGTGTCAATCGACGTGCTGTCCGCAAGCCAGCTTGAATCCTCTGGCACAGCCCCGTGAGGCGTCCCATGGTTCAAAAGCGCTTAAAGTCAGGAGGGCTATTAATTAACGGCTATTGAAACTCGAAAGGACCGACACTACCGTTTGTATTTTTCTCATCCTCTGAGCAGCCGCACGGCGCAGACAGAAGGATGTCTGACCCAATCAGAATCTTGTGCACACGATTATGTCCCCGACCTCGGACGCTGCGGGCTCAGCTCGCCGTTATTTACGATAATCCCAGGCGCCAGCGTGGTCGCGAGTCAGCCGCCTCAGTTTGAAATTCAAAAATCCACGAAGATATATTCAGTTGTACCTGTCGTTCTTCTCCCGTCTGAGGTCCTTGTATAGTCGAACCTGACGCCGGGTTCCGAGTCAAGACGCACCCCTGCAAAGTTTTTTTCTTTCTTTTTGTCCGGTGACTCGGTTCCAGAGCGAGGGAGCGAGCTCGAACATTGACGGAGTAGCTGGCTAGCATGTTCCCCGGCGCGTCCGGAACGTAGATGTGCAGATTTACGTCGACTCGGTTCTGAGTCAATGGCACAAACTGAAGCTTCGATGATGGACAGCGAGTTTCAAGGCCTGCAATGGAATCTTTGCGTCCGAGTCGAGCGAGCTTCCCTCAACGTCCATAAACTACTGCGTTTGCGTCGTTCATTCCGAGAAATGCAGTGGCATGACGGGAAGAAACAAGAAGTGGTGGCTGTGTATCCACTTCGCGAAACACGCAGCACACGAAGGACTTACCGCAAGTCAAAACTTCGCTCGGTGAGGATCTTTATATCGTGAAGGATATGCATTTATTCTATTGAGCTTGGTTACTGGTATGTTATGTTGGTACTATGCAGCGTGGGTATTGATACAAATGCTTCTCCCTCCTCCCTCCTCCCGTTCCGCTACCTTCCCCTTCCCCTTCCGCTCCTGTCTCCTCCTCAAACCACCAACGCCGGCACATGCCTCCCTTGCATCGCCGGCACGACGGCCTGCGGTCGCCAACCGGCCGCATCCATAAACCTATTCGTATTCCTGCTCGCCGTTGGGGTCCCGGGCCGACGCGTATTGAACGCAGCGCGGTCGGTGGCACGCCCAGGAAGAGGACGCCTCCTTGCTGCGGTGGATGCGGCCGTGGGTCGGGAGACGGGTGACGGCGCAGTGGCGGCGGGGCTGGTGGCATGATGTGCTTTGGTGCCGGGAACGACAGGATTCCGATGCGCATGCTCCCTCGCACGCATCTGCTTCCGACTCATTGCGATCTGCACCAACACGTTGTCTTCTTTCTCTTCCGGATGCAGAGCGTGCAGTAATGCACGCGTGGCGTTCACTTGTGCCTTCACAAACGGCGAGTGCGCGAGGTGCAAGAGTTGTGCGGGAGTGTAGATCGGAACTGCGGCGCGAATATCAGCACAGAGCTGTATCACGGTAGAAAAGACGTACGGTGTGGTTGTGCAGGAGTAAACGTCGAAGACGCAGACGGGCCACGTCGATGGACGGGGACGTACACGCCCGCTGAACTTGAGCTCGATGTCGATGTCGGGGAGGATGCCACCGACAACGTGGACGATGAGGACGAGGAGGCAATATCAATCGGCATCGAGGGCGACATCACAAGTTGCAAGCAACGGCGGAGAAGATTGTTGGGAAAAGAAAGGCGGGGGTGGCGGATTGTCGATCCTCCATTATCGCCTCCGCATTTATACGTTTCAATGCCGTTTTGACGACTGCGCTTTGTCCTGTCTGACTTGCCTCGTGCTGTCAGCGCGGTACTTAGAGCGAAAAGACAAGACACGCCACATCCAGGCGGTGACTTGCCTTATCCGGCAGTCGGGTGAAACCGGGTCGAGCGCCTGGAATGTTCGGAGGCTTTCCATGGCGTTCGGGCACAGTCAGCATACGTGTCAGCGTCGTCAGCGTCCGGCTTGTTCAGCGAGCTGTCCGGTGAGATCGTATAGTGCATTGTCCTTCGCTTGCTCAGCGCGACTGTCATCGCAACATTTGCAGATGCTTCGTGAGAGCAAAGTGAGAGACAAGGTCAATGAAGACGCGCAAACGTTAACGAGCAGCCAGGTAGCTTCATCGAGGCCCTGGGAAGCTCCCGCCAAGGCTTGTCCAAAAAATAGGATTTTTGAGGGCAAAATTTTCACATTTCCTTGGTCCGAAAATAGGATTTTTGAGGCCCAACTTGCAAATCCTTCTCCGCTGATGGGATTTTTAGCGGTCAAAAAAGTGAGTTCTCGGTCATTTTGCTCGGTAGACTCTGACCACGGCGGATCAGTCGTGAACGCGGTGGAAACAGCACGCCGCAGATATCCATGGCCGATATGGATTTTCGAGGCCAGAACGGAGTCAAAATTTGGGGATTTTGAGCGGACAAGCCTTGGCTGGAACTTCCCAGGGTCTCTTCATCGTTTGTAGCGTCTATCGACTCTACGAGGCTCGTTGGAATCAAATTTTGACCCGTGAGTCTGGGTGTTTCTTCTTCCGAATTACCTGCAGGATATACCCTCGCGACCATTTGGCTAGATATGTATCTCAGGGAGTGCAGTTTGACTCCGAGCGTGGCGGGTTTAATTGAGCACGGTAGGATTACATTGTATACGCATGGCTGTACATTACTTTCTATTTGCGCTGAATCCAACAGAGGTTAATCAAAGTGGAGGATATAAGTCGATCGACATACCGAAAACGGGTTCCCAGATTCTTGCGGTTATTCGCTATCTTCCTCCGTCGTCTGTATCACTTTTGGGAAAACAATCGCTTGCCATGCCAAAGCCGCGAGTAACACATCGTGGACGATATCATCCACAGATAAACCCGGCCGCGCATCGAATCGCCCAATGACGGAGGGAATAAACTTGATCAGATGTAGAACCGCATAACTGCAGTCGGCTACTACGGTTATTTTGTAGCGACCGGCGAACGCTTTGGATCGCTGGTTCAGTAAAAGTTGTGACAGGTAAGCCGTGATCAGAAGAGGTGAGGAGACCAAGTCGTAGATCCGGGCAAATGGATTGGAAGTCCCGTCTAAAGGACCGAGAGGTGGATGGTGAGGCGCAAGGACGTGGTAGCCGAGCGGATCGAACGAGTGATACTTGCTAGAAATATAGTTGATAGCAATGAGCGAAACGCACATCTACAGTAGGACGTAGTCAGAATAATCAACCAGATCTTCATGGACCAACTCACGCCAACTTTGATGCGCCAACTGGTACGGGAATCGAGTCGCTGACTGGTACGTTCCATGTGAGTCGGCTGGGCTCGACCGACAGTAGGAATCCATCGAGCTTTTTTGCGGCTGAACGTCAGGCGTGTCACGGTTTTCAACATGAGGAATGCCAAAGATGAAGTAGTTGCCACAGCGCAGGCATTCAACCACAACCATACCAGCCATTGCTCGGCTGAGGGAATGGGTTTCTGCGTTTCGAACGCATTTGCTGCGTACGTGAGGACCCACAGGATCCGGTGAAGTGCTAGGAAGATAGTTCCCGACATGCTGATAGACACGGTGGATGTTCTGGTGGCCCAGTAGGCTATGCCGAGGAGGCGCGAGGCTGGGGATAAAATGAAGTCGCTAATCGTCAAATTTAGCCACATCGATTTGAACCAGTGGGGCATATTTTAGCTCACAGGAGCATGATGAGAATGAAACGACGGCGCGGATGGGCATCTTCGTAAAATCGGTGTCCAGCCAAGCCATCTTGTAAGGGTGAGCATTCGTGTCATACTGGAATATAAGAGAACGAATACTCACTCAGCATTTCCTCTTTATCGTGCGCAATGGCTTTTTTATAGTCGCTCCCCGCATATGACAGGGGTCTCGATGGCCGCCCTTGAAGCAATTTAGAATTAAGATGCTCCCCCGGACTGCGGCCTGAATACGAAAGTTGCCAATTGATATCAATATATTCTTCTAAAGCGTTAGCACCAAACCATAATTCCAATTGCAAAAAATCGCACCAGGATCTGTGGCAGACACATTTTCCCCCGGCGAACAGATTTTACTGCTTACGGGGACTGGAATAAGATCCTAGGGTTAAACTAATTAGTCTGAGGTCGGCACGAAGACTATGAAACGACTCACCTTTGGGACCAGCCGCAGAAGCGGTATAATCGATGTACGGAGCATACGCCCATTCGAGATCACGATGTCTGGTCTCGTTATTTGGGACTGAAAGCAGGAGGCAGGTTTCCCAATTTCCATTCTTGGCATATGTTCTATCGCACAAGGTCGAATTTGGTTGCTGGCCCTTGTCTCCACACTTCGCCCCCAAAAGTAGTTGGTGTTTTATTTACACGGAGATTCAAAAGACGAACCAAAAAGGAACTGTAGCCGCGCAGTCTGTTATGCTCTATATCGTATAATGTGAAATTGAAAATATGAGTCTCGTCGACCGCTTGGATTTGTGTTCTTGAAAATCGTAAGTTTCCAGGCGGATTCCTAACTGCGAAACATACCGTGTCACGATGAATGGATGCGTCAGAGCATGTTCAGGATATTTGGAGGTGCCAGAGACGCCCGCGGTATCTTTCTCTGTCTGATTCTGTTCCTTATATCCGTCGTCTGCTCCGTCAGAGAATGCATCCTCGTCAGCCGACGGTGTTTCCAAGATCGGAGATTTTGTGCATTTACTCCCGAACTCATGGAACTCCAGAAGCGGCATCGAGAATCCAAACGAGTCCAAGGCTCTATCTGCCTTACTCTGTGGTCCGCTGTCGGCGGCTCCGAGAGGAAATCTGGGGGGACCTGATCGATACCGTGTTTTTAACGGTGGACGTAAACACTCACGGCCAGGAACGAACAGGTGGTCTCGGCGCGGTTTGCGGCCACCATGTCGAGAAGCGTATCATGTGGTTCACAAGCGACGGCTCTGTTGGAATAAGGACAAAGGATGCGCGGAGGTCGTCCTCTTTCAATTGAGAACGCCGACTAAAATCCTGTTCAATCAACGACTCCTCGCGATCAGGAGCTACGCACAAAACAGCGGTAGGGAGCCGATAGGTGAGGTTGACTGATTTGTGTTTATCTGACAAGCGAAGTCCCCGAAAGACGATATCAGAGAATAACGCCGTTTCACTGCCGTTGTTGCTGCCGCCATTCCTAGACGGAGCCCAGATGCTCACAGCAATATCAAATAATTGCTTTTCGTCTACCAGCGGGCGAACAACGGCCATCCGGTACTCCACTTCGTCTAGTGTCTGATTGTGGAATAAGCGTGAATGCGAAAACTGAGAGCGAATGAAGAAGGTTTTTCCGATCTGGTAGATGCCTAGAACCAAGAGAAGTCCACAGAGAGCAAGACAGGTACAGAAACAAAGTCGGCAGAATGAGCGCCGTTTCCGTGGGGGAGGCCCTGGGTCGAGAGGGCGGGACATCTTGGGCCGTGAGGGAAATAGATGCGCAACCAAGCTGTGAATTTATGAATCTCTGATTCTCGGGTCCGTATGCTGTTGTTCCGTTTGTTCCGTAAGAGTGTTAAACGCTGGTATCCACCATTCAGAATGAGTCATGATTGTAGGCGCCAAGCACTTGAAGCGGGGGCCTTCAAATCAAACAGTACAACCACACTTTCGAACAAGACTTACAGTCCAAGCCAAAAAAGCCAGGCGCAAGACGTTTAGACACATGAGAACAATTCTGGCAGGACAACGTTGAGGAGATACTGAATCGCAGTTCCACCAACTTGAAGGTCCCACACGGTGTCAATTAGTTGTCAAGAGTCGACGTGACCGCGTCGGCGCAATTGTCCAGTCGGTGTCCTGTCCTTGGCGAAGAGTCCGATTCTTGGAGAAAGTACGAAGACGCCTTCAAGATCTGTTTGTTAGATGCCGCGAATTGTCACCAGCTCAGCTCGTCGTGGAGCGGCCACTGTCGGACTGTCTCAAGCCTACGTCCGTTTTTGACGAGCCAGGACGGAGGGGGATTGCAATCCCCGCGCGATTTCAGTTGGTTAACGTTGATTTCCAGCCGCGTCCGTAAAGAACTGCGTTGTCTTCGCTTTCGAGCAGGTTGATCAGGCCATGCGTGTCCTCACGGCCGATGTGGCCTTCCCAAGTACGTTTTCCTAGCACAGTAAGCGTCGGGATCAAAATCGGCGTCGTCAGCGCTTCATCGATGCATGGTCCCGCCTTCTCTCAGCGCGGGTGGCATTTGAGTCGTTGAGCGCAGCGGCCAAGGGCGGCAAACTTTGCCGACTCGATCAGATTCTCACGATCCGGATCCACACCTTTTTTCGTTCTCTTTCATTGCCCACATTCGCGCGTTTCTCGCGTCTCTCGTCGTTCTAAAAAACCTAACGAAGTAATATAGCTTCCACATTTGAATCGCACTCCGCACTTCCTCGGCAAGCACCCGTTCGGCTTCGTTCAGCCAAACGCTGAGCGTTTGGCTGATAACGCTGTACTACATAGTTCTTGTTCAGCCTAAACACCAATCCAGAATTCACGAAGATCGGATGGCAGTGACTGGCGCGGGTATACAGGAGACGACTTCATAGCCAAGCTTTTGGGGCAACTCTGGCTGGTCTGTCTTTCATTTCATTTCTGTACCAGACTGTTTGGCTTGGTAAGGGACGATTTTACGGAAGGTAATTGGAAGGGAATCATCTTGCGGCCAAGGTTTCTCCAAATTTCAATGGAAACGTCATTCTGTGCCGCTGTGCTCTTAATCGACTAGTTCGCAGCTGCCAATAATTTCATTCCCCTTGGTCTTCGCCAGTTGTTCGCTTCTCGCATCAGCGAACTGTCTGCTCCACCTTTCCATTGCTTCAAGAGGCCGCTTCGACGGCGCAGCGGCCTAATGCACGGCTGAACTTGTTCGCCCGTCGACACGCACCGCACAAAGTGACTGAACAGAATGCTTTTCAAGGCAACTGAACCCCTCGTTTCCCCGCTTAGCCTTCAAGAGGATGCGCTTACTCGCTCTGATAAATGCTAGCGCACACTGCCTACCTAGTCTGCCACTCATTACAGCTGCCAGTTACCTCTTTAGCCCCTCGATTATTACTAGCCAACTCGGCGTTGTATAAAAACGGCTCTTTCACCCCGCCTACCTGTGCTCTTCACAAAAAAGCCGTCACTAGCCACTGCTCGCCTCTCGTTCATCCAGCTCCATAACGCTCTCATTTTGCCGCCGTTTGCCTTGGCGCCCTGGCGCTTGGGCGCGCTACCGGCTCAACGCCTAATTCGTGAGTACTAGTCCCGAGTGCATAGTGTCGGATAGTCTCTCGTAGACAGACGCTTTATATGAACGCTCGTACCTCGCTATATATAAGTGTCGGACCGTTTTCGGCTCAGTAAGTACTCTAACTAATGATTTCTCCCTATCAAGTGGCGCCTCGAGCGGAGTGGAAACCCCACCTCAAATGAATATACAATCACATCGGGCTCAATGGTGGTGTCATTGCCACTCCTGAGGTGCGTAAGTTCTCAGTGAGTGTTGGCTAAATCAATATACTCATATTGTTTCAGAGCGACATCATCACCACACCCAGCCCCCTGCGACACGCCGACACCTTCTCCATTTCGCCAGCGAGCGAGGGCACTTTCACCGTAAGTACGCTTGTCCTTCATTACCACTACTCATCATCGTCGATGTCAACAAATCCAAGTACCTAGCGAGGACAAGGTGCTGACTATCGGCTCCATCCCGCCAGACTTTTTCTCCGAATCACCTGTACGCATTTTTCCTTTTTGGCTGGTTGAATATTGTAAGTGCTGAGCGCATGTTCATGCAGATCTACCTTGGACCGCAGACTAGCGGGATCGAGACCGTTATCGAGTGGAAATTTGTGTGAATCCAGCAAAGAGCGACAATTCTTACAGGATGCACTAGATCTTGGATCGGATTCAGATCTTGTATTCAACAAAAGAAGTCAAAAATTCAAAATTTGAGTTCCTCTTGAGTGACTGAGTCCTGGTGGCCTGATGCGCCAAATATAGAGCAATTCAGTATTATTTCCAGAATCTGAACTGCATGAAACACACTGAAGCAGCTGGTGAAAGGAAAATATTCAAGAGTTGGTGCCGCGATGTGCCGGTTTTCTCGAATTATTACGAATTTGATTGATCCTGGCTTGCTGTTCTTTCTTGTTTTAATGAGGTTGGAGGCGATATAGATGGTCACGACGTGACAGCTTTCTCTTGTTCTTGAATTCCATGAACGAAACGAGTCTCTCACCGACAAGGCCTCCACTCTTATACTCCAGGCCCCAACCCCGAATCCACACGAAAACCTTGTGGAATGCGGGACGCCGACCCAGGGTACACTGGGAATTTAACCCCGCGCTGGTCGCGATGCTTACTGTCTCTTACCCTGAGCCGTCTCCTATGATATCGATTATTCAGGACAAATTCAGGAACATATCACGACATGCTGAATAGAAGCAGAAGCATTGTGGGCTAAATTCAAGCTAAATCAGCCCAATTTTGTGCTGCTCATAATAGGCACGCGTGGCAATCGCCGAAAGCCAGCTCCCCTCGGTTCTTGCCCACCATGCTCTCCAGGTGCCTGAGCCTGTTGCTCTCTGCTGGAACAGCTCTCGGAGCCATCTATACCTCCTTCCCCCAGCTACCGACGGAACTCATCTTTGACTTTATAGTCGTTGGGGGTGCGCCGCTACCATATTTGGCTACTAAACTCGAACTTCACGCTGCAGGCGGTGGTGCTGGAAATGTTGTCGCAAACCGGCTAACAGAGAATCCTGCTTTCTCCGTTCTCGTGTTGGAAGCTGGGCCACTGTGCGAAGTTCACCTCTAGCCTTTTTCTCCAAAAATCGCTCACAACTTCCTCAGTCCAGAAGGCCTGAACTACAGTGTCCCCTTCTTCCAATCCTACCTGCGGTATCCAAACCCGCGCGACTGGAACTACACGACCGCACCGCTAACCGGAATCAATAACCAAGTGCAGCAGTATCCGCGCGGTCGTCTTTTAGGTGGTTGCACTTCCATGAGTGTGTTTTCTTGAGTCACGTAGAATTTCACCCATTATTGCAGACGGCATGCAATACGTTCGTGGCCCGAACTCTGATTACAATCGATATGCGCGAGTGACCGGAGATCCTGGTTGGAGGTACGTAGCCCCGATTATCTTCGCTGAATAAAAGCCTGATTCTTTAGCTGGGACTCGATGCTGCACTACTTCAAGAAGGTCGATATACTTTTTGTTTGATTTGGGTCGATGATATTCAGTCCCGTTACTGCAGAGCGAGCATTGGACGCCTCCCACCGACGGCCACAAAACTACTGGCCAATTCGATCCCGCTGTGCACGGCTTTAATGGTCTGGTGGGCGTCAGCCTTTCTGGATCTCCTCTCGGCCTGTCGGAGTTCATACCTCGGAGTCTTCAAGTCACACAAGAACTGCCCGACCAATTCCCGTTCAACCTTGACTATAACTCGGGAACTCCAATTGGACTGGGTACGTCTACATTCCTACCAGCCGTGCTATCAGTTCAATTGTTATGTTGGTGAGGCTGGTCGCAAAACACGATAAAGAATGGAAAACGAAGCAGCTCATATACATCATACCTCGCGCCGGAATTCATTGCTCGACCAAACCTGCACGTTTTGCTCAATTCCCAAGTTACGCGTATAATCCAGACCAGTCAAAGTCCTAAGAGGTTCATGACCGTTGAATTCGCGGAGAACCGAGAAGGTACGGCGGGACAGGATCGACTTGATTGCACAGTCTTTAAATTTACCCAGGTTCTCGTCATCGGTTGACGGCGTCCAAGGAGGTCGTAATCTCAGCGGGCGCGCTCGAGACCCCCAAACTCCTTCTCAACTCTGGCATCGGCGACGAAACGGCTCTGCGAAGCTTTGGTATCCAAACTCTCGTGGACCTTCCTGACGTCGGCAAAAATCTATCCGTGCACGTAGGCTTCAGCGTCAACTTCTTTACCAACTCGACGGATACGCAGGATTCGATTTACCTAAACGAAACTCTCCGAAACATGCTGCTGGATGAGTGGATCGCCACGGATGGAGGCGGGGTTTTGGGCTGGTCGTCATCGACGCAGTTGTCCCATTGGAACAGGCTTCCCGACTCGTTGTTTGAAACTTTCCCAGATCCTTCTTCTGGCCCAGACTCGCCGCATTGTGGTGCAGGTCCCTCGGTAGGTACTCTTCTTGATGTCTGAGAACATACAAATCACCTAAAATTCTGAAGGACGGGCTCAATAGTGCCACTTCATCCGGAGCTCATTTTATTTCTGCCATGGCTTCGCTTGTCACTCCCACCTCCCGTATGCTTTTTTGATTTTTTGAGCCTTCAAATTTTCTCAGCAACACTATTCAAAGGCGGTACCATCTCGCTGAACACAACCGATCCGTTTGATCAACCAATTATCGACATGGCTTCCCTCACAACCGACTTCGATATCGCTGCCTTGCGCGAAGCCATGAAGCTCAGTTTGCTCTTCCTCAGCACCCCGGCATGGGACGGCTACATCCTGGGCCCCGCCAATAACATCACCAACGCGACGAGCGATGCCGATCTGGAGGCGTATGCCCGGGCTCACTCCGCGCCGAATGCTCATGTGGTCGGAACGGCTTCCATGTCCCCGCGAGGTGCCGATTGGGGCGTCGTTGACCCGGACCTCCTTGTGAAAGGCGTGGCGCAGCTGCGTATCGTCGACGCGTCCATCTTGGTGTGTGCTGATTTTTTGTCTGCGATGCTGACGAGCTAACACTTTCCTGTAAATCGAACAGCCATATGTTCTACCCGCTAACAAAGTAACATGGCTTCCACCTTTGAAACCCGCGACCACACTGCCCAGCTTCTCGCGCCGCTGGGCCTAATGAGCGATCTGGCTCTTCTTCGGCCCTAAAGACCAAATTCACGAAGCACTACCACCAAAGCACGACTACCAGCGAAGGGTACCTACAGCAGACGGCGACACGACCAAACCTCCTCTGGGGTAATTCTGCCTTCAATTTCGAAATTCTGCACAAAAGTATTTCACTGGTTGAAAAATCCTGGGTGTTCATTGCGAGCCGCCGCCGAACGATTCTACAGCTTGGCCAAGGCTCGGCGACATTCCACTGGTTGCAGCTTTCCGCAAGTCATCTCGCGGCGCAGCACTCTGACTTGATTCGAAGTTTTAGTTCGCCACTTGGTCTTCTCTGGAGTGGATAGGTTATGACTGAACATGGCTTCACACCACGAAGGGACTAAACAGCATATAATTTGCAGGTAATTGAACCGAACGGATGCGCTCACTATTCCGCTCACTATTCGCTCCCGACGAGTGCCAGCATACCGTCACCCAGTCTACTCGCTACAGTCGCCACTTGCGCCTTAGCTCCTCGATTTGTCTGCACTAGAACTTGTGTGGGTTAATTTTGCGCCCTATTGCCACCTTCATTCACGAATTCAAGTTCATATTATTCGGCAGCCAAGGAAGGCGCGATGTATAAAAGCGGCTGCCCTCACTGCGCTTTTCACAACGAAGTGCACACCCAGTCACTCGTCGTCTCTCTTCTTCATCCAGCTCCAATTCAAGCACCATGTTCTCCACCCTCCTCGCCTTTGGCCTCAGTACCATGGCGCTTGTTCGCGCAGCGCCGGCCGGATCCTTCCCGGCACCTATGCTTTCGTGCAGCGTCAACCTGAACGTCGACTCGGTGCGGAACCCATTCTCTAACCTTCCTTTGCATATGCAAACGTTCCTCAGCCCCAGTCCGTCGTCAAGCCCGCTTCCACTTTCGACTTCACGTCCTTCAGCGGACTCGAGACGGGGGTGTACCAAATCTCCAACATGGTCCCCTTTGGCGGAGCCCCCGGCCAACTGCGCGTCTACGGCGCCAACCAGCCGGTCGTTGTCGGTCAGCCGTTCGGCGCCCCGAGTACGACCGCCATGGTACGTCGCACATCCCACATTTTTTTAAATAAAGTACCATACTGATGATGCCTTCCAGTGGAGCGTCGTGTCGCTCGGCGGAAACGAATACACGATTTCGAACTTCAGGTCCAAAACCGCTACTAGGGCCACCTCCCAGGCGCGTACATCCTCACCGCACCCGCCCCTCGACTCCGAGTCACTCGGCACCTACTTACACTGATGCGCAGGGCAACATTATCACCGCACCCGGCCCAGGCGACGCCTTCACCATCTCGCCTGCGGGCGAGGGCGTATACACGATCAAAGTACCTAACGAGGACAAAGTGTGGGCCATTTCCGACGACTCCACGTTTGCAGCCCCCGATTCACCTGTGCGCATTCTTTCGACTGTCTTTCAAATGGAAATCTTCCGCATACTGATTTTATACTACACACAGGTCTATCTCAAACCGCAGGATGGCGAGCTTGACACGGTATGGATGTTCAAGCGTTTGTAGAATGGCTGCGCAAGTACCAGACCAAAGGGGCCAGCATACAAATGAATCCATGGCTGAAGCAATAAAGATGTTTTGAATTTTCTCAATAAAATTTCTTCAAGCAAGCTCACTCGGGGAAATCCGATGTTCCGAGACTCGCGAAAACGTTCCCAAATCAACTAGTTTTCGGAACCAGTTTGGGGACTGCCAAAATCCTTGGTTTCTGTGCTCACGAAACCTGGTTGCATAAAGTAATTGTTCTGGGAATATTTTCGGCGGCCCTCGAACAACGGATTTTTCCTAGAGTTATCCTTTCCTTGCTCAATCCCAGCTTACAACGTACATCACACCTCCGCTGAATACTCCTCGCAGATAATACTTGGACGTATCGGTTCCTATCCTACACCAACGTACAAATCTATAGCTATTTAAATTTTAGATATCACAGTCCGTTCTACTAGTAGGGCTAGGTATGCCGTAGCGTAGCCGAGTCGTACATACAGCCTGAGCGCTACGCGCGAGTGGGTGGGTGTCGGTGTAGGTATAGGTACGTAGGGATATGTACGTGCGTGAAGTGGGGATAAACAGAGGAATAAATTATACCCATAGATTTTATCGTGGTAGTAGCACTGTCCTCCCCTCCACGCTAGTTGAACAACTTCTTATATCTTGGTATGCACGACTGCTGCCGGAAATCTACAACGTGTCTCATCAGCACTCTCTCAAACGAAATACCTCTCCGCGGTACGGAGGCGGGCGGGAGCGCACTCACCCAACGTATCCCCCTGATCACACGAACACCTCCTCTCCCTATACAAGTTCGAGTCCAGCGGACAGTGCTGGAACGGCGAATGCCGGTACCCGATGTCCTCGAAGAAGTGCAGCTGGCTCTTGGACGCAAACAACGCCGCCGCAATCGAATGCACGGGCGCGTCGCCCCAGCGCTCGTAATAGAACCCGCCGCGGTGCTCGAGGAAGGAGAAGAACGCCTGGTAGGCCGGCGCGCGCCAGAAGGACATGTCGGCGATTTCAAAGTTGGACCAGACTGCAATTTAAAAATAATAAGTATACGGATGAGGGGAGAGATAAAGGATAAGGAGAGAAACGACGAAAATCCGGGCAAAGACGCGTTCCTTCCTCGTCCCTCCCCACGCATGGCCATGACATGTACTCGAGTAATTCGGCGACGCAAAATGGCAAGAGATAAGGAGAGAACGAACGAAATACGCCGGAAGAATCCGAGCGCGGCTCCACCTCAAGCCGCGTCGCGGTCATGGGTGCGCACTTCCCACGTCTGCGTTTGCTCCCACTCCCCGCAGTCGCACGTGCGCGTCACGACCCGCGTCAGGACGGCAAATCGCGGGGGGTGGGGGGTGGGTGTGGGAAGCGCTCCGCTCGCTCGGTCCGTCGCGCGAACGTGCGTCGCGTCGACGGACGGGAAACACTGCCCGCGATGCAAGGAACACCGCGGCGCCCGTCGCGTCGCGTCCAGGGCGATCCCACAGACAGGCAGGGCTGGGCGTCGTCGCGCTCCACTCTCCCTGTCGCCGTCGCCCCGAGTCGTCTCGCGCGCCCGAACCCTAGCCCCTGCCTCCCGCCCCACGTCGCACTCCACTCCACCCTCCCAACCGCCGTCGCCGGTCGCGGTCGCACATTCTCCCCCGCCCCGTCCCGCAGCGTCACCGTCGCCGTCACCGTTCTCTGGTCTCGGCGCGCAGCCAAAACGCCGTCGCATCGGCTCCCGACCCCCGGGCATCTCAGTGAAGCGTCGACGCCACAACTCGTCATGCCCGTCGCCGTCCTTCAGTTCGTGCGCGCGCCCCACCCCATGCCCATCCCCGGCTCCCGGTCCCGCCCCGCCTCCTCCCCCGGCTCCCGGTCCCGCCCCCGGCTCCCCACCTTCCCCGCCTCGTTCTCTCGCACCCTGCCCTCCGCACGAGTCAAAGCAAAGGCACCGAGTGCAAGCGAACGAAGAAAACCCTCCCCCCCCAAAAAAAAAAAAAAAAAAAGAAAAAAAAAAGAAAAGAAAAGGATAAGGAAAGAAAAGAAAAAAGAAAGAAAAGGGACAAGTCAAAGGCACGCACAATGACACAAATTATACGTCTGCCCCCCGTCGTCGCTCAGATACGCCATCGCATTGTCCGGCGCGACGTGCTCCGGGTGTTTGGTGATGAATTCTGTGTTTTCGCAGGTTAGTTTGCGTCCGTATAAGTTTGGAGAGGTGAGGGAGCGAAAGGGAAGGAAGGAGAGGAGAAGAGAGGTGGGAGGGCAAGGGTTCCTGGCGCGGCGCGGCACGGACAACACAGGTCCTCGCCCTCGCGGTCGTGGCCGTGGCCGTGGCAGTAGAGCAGAGCAGGCAACCACGGTGGAGGGCAGAGGGGACAGAGAATGAGAATGGCGGAGTTCCTGGCGGGCACGCCAAGCCAAGCCAAAGACATATCAAGAGGATTCCCCGCGCCAAGACCACGCATGGCTAAGAAAACGCGACGCGAAAAGAGACAAGTTTCTCGGCGGGCCTGCCAAGCAGGCACCGAGGCGCGCCAAGCAAGGTCTCGCACCCCGCACCTCGCACCGCGCCAAGCAAGGTATCGCATCTCGCACCCCGCATCCCGCGCCAAGGTCTCGCACCCCGCGCCGAGGCCTCGCACCTCGCACCCCGCGCCAAGACCACGCACGCAGGCACCGTGATCGTGGAGGTAGAGACACGCTCGGGCTTGGGCTTGGGCTTGGGCTTGGGCTTGGCGAACGGCACGACGCGACACTGACTGACACTGACACGGGGCACGGAGCGGATCGGAGCGCCGCCAAGAGGACGCGACGCGACGCGCCGTCCCTCGCCCCGAAAGCAGAATCGGTGCAAAAGGAAAATCGGTGCACGGCGCGAAAAGAGAAGGGAAGGACGCGAAGAGAAGGGAGAAGACGAGGAGGGAAAACGCACCTTTAACGTTCTTCCACAGCGTCGGTATCGTCGGCTCCCATTCGTAGAACGAGATTGTGAATCCTGACGGCGGGCGTCAGCGAGCGCGTTCTCCAAAACAAAAAAAGGGGGGAGCGCGTGAGGGCGTTCTCCGCGTCGCACTCCCCACCCCGCGAGCGAGGCAAAGAGAAAAAAGGGACGAGACGCACCGTAGACTTTATCGTTATCCTGCATGAACCTAAAGGGATCGTACGGCACGTCGCACGTGTACTCGATGTCGGGCTCGACGCGCCAGTAGTAGCGGTACTGCTGGAGTAGAGGGTGGTGAAAGAAGAAGCCCGAGTTGAAGCGGCACATGTTGCGGTATCTGCGCGGGCGGGCGTCAGCGCGCGCAAGCGAGAGGCAAGCACGGGGAGAGTGTAGGGTGAAGAGAAATGAAGGTGTAGGGGGAAGAGGAAAGGATGGAAAGAGGGAGAGAAAAGACGCACGGCACACTCCCCGCGTAGATGATATCCTGCGCGACCATCCTGTCCCGCCCCGCGCGCGCGAGGTCTTCGTCGATCCAGTCCGGCTGGACCCAGTGCTCGCGCGGGACGAGGCCGAAGGAGACGGAGCCGTTTGTTAGTTTGGACATTTCCCTGCCCGTGCGCAACATCATTAGCACCACACACAAAGGGAGGAAAGTCGGAGAAAGGGAGGAAAGTGGGAGAAAAGGCGCACCGTCGAAACTCGGCATTAAACTCCTCATCGTTCAAGAACACCCACGGGTAGTTGCAGTGTCGGTTGAATCGGTCTTGGATTTGGGAGACGCTCGAGATGGCGCCTGCGAGATCGGAGTTGCGCGCGAGCATGAGCATCGTCGCGTTTGCGTGCTCTTTCCCGAAGCACGTTGGCGGCCCGGATGATGTGGGGGAGAGGTTCGTGAGGGCGGCGTGTGCTTGTGCGTCGGCGGGGATGCCCTTGAGGTTGGCGGCGGCGAGTGCATCAGGGTCGGCGCTGGAGGGGAAGCGGAAGGAGGAGGTTGGGCGGACGGCGGATTCGAGGAAGTATAGTAGTGAGATCTGCACGCGTCGCCGTCAATAATTCTTTCATTTATATGCAGGAGGGCACAGACGAGAACGACGAGTGCAACGAGGTAGCGGCGGCGCACGAGGACTCCCAGCGCCATCTTGCTCTTCATGCCCTGCCTTTCCTACTCGTACTTGATAATCGGCGGCGTGGTGGTCGTGGAAGAGATTAACAATCAGCACCAACTACGCATAATCGTGACACAGCAAACCGGTGGAGCGATATCTGCCAGGCATTGCTTCGCAATTAGCGCATTCCCTTTCCAACTATCCTAAAAATAGATCCGACATGACACAAACTCAGTTTGGGGTGCAAAATTGCCGCCGGCTCCGTGGCGTGATTTCCCAGGCTGGCGTGCGATGGCGCCCGTCGCCAGGCAACGTCTCCGCAGCACCTGGCTCTCACTCGATGTCAAGCAGATCCCAAATTCATTCGATTCAATTGAGTTGAGGGTGCCTATCTGACGATGTGCTCCCGCTGCTGGCCAAAGGCACAGAAGTATACGATTTGCAGACGTAGGGCTGACGTGGGGCCGAGAGAGCGTGTGCGAGTACGTCGAGACGCGCACGTAATGAGACTGCGGAGCCGTCTGGGAGTGAGAACCGAATTGTGAGCAAAGGAAGGCGGCTGCGGAGCGCGCTGACGCACGAAGCAGCGGCGATCTGACGAGTTGCCGCACCGCCACGGCCACTCCGCATAACGCCGATCAGAGCTGCGCGCCGATGCCGCGGCCATCGTCACCGTGCCTCCGCCACTGTACTTATCAAGTTCGAGCCCGATGTCGGTCTGCTGCGCCCCTAACACAGCAGGACGCAAAAAGGTGGTAGCGCCCGACGCGTCGGCTACGTAAAGCGGGCTAGTAGTCGACGGCGCGCGCCGATGTCACCTCGCTCCATTTATTTTTCGGATTGACAGAGTTCGGGCTAGACAGAGATCCAGCCAGGTACGCGACGTCTATGTATGTGGAAAACGCCGTCATCGCCGACGCCCGAGCCCGAACTCCGTCCTCCGCGTCTTCGATCCTCACTATGCGCGGGTCGTCTCGAGGCCTATCATTTAGCACTTGATTCTTAGTGCTATTCCTGTCGGCTCCTGCTGCCAACAACCCAACATTCAACGTGCTCGCCGCGCCATGGCCTCCGCGTGCAGTTGCTTCATCTTGGTCTCGTCTCGTTGGTGATGCTGGCTTATTCCGCGCTTTAAAGTTACAACGCACCGCCGGTCCGCACCTTCTCAAATTCCGACTTCTCAACTCGATTTACGTCTTGCCGAATCCCGCCTTCCTCCTCAACTCACTCACACCTCGCCAACCACTGGCAAACAAACTGCTGCGCATCTCGGGCGGCGTTTCCGTGTCTTTCTCTATTCTATTCTTGCTCTCAATTCTTGCATATCAGACTCGATTCATCGACCGCACGCTGATACAGATCTATCTCTACCAAATATACCTCTGAGGATGCTGGACTCTCAAGCCGGAGACGTTTCGCCGGCGGCGTCCCGCGTGAATCTACGAATGCTTACCTGGATGCGAAACATCCCCTCTGCTCACTCGTACGAGTACAATGACTGCCTGCCAACGCGTTTCAAGCTGGACTTAGACTTCCTCGATTCAATTCACGTCCTGAGCTCACGCACTTATTCTGGAGCCAAAAACACGTACATAAACCTGTCCGGGCCGCACTAACAACACAACACCTATACATGTTATATACCTTCTCGCGCTGCGCCGCGCCGACCACCTATGCAGTAATTGCAGCCCACCGCAGCACGACCGTGACGTCTCACCTGCGCAAGCTCTACACACTTCTCTTCAGAATAAACCCCAAACCCAAGTTGACCCCTCGTCCCGCCCCGTCCCCGACCCATCGCGCCGTCGCGTGCTGCCCACAACACGTTCCGCTTCTCACTCAGACTCGGACTCGGACCGTGACTTGCGTTGGACCGAGACTCGGACTCGCGTCGGCGGTTGGCGTTCTCATCCCATTCCCAAGCACGCGGCGTGTTGAGCCCGAATCCGAATCCGAATTTCCAACCCGGTTCTAGAGTAAAAGTAAACCTCCCCTTCAGAAGCTAGACTTGGCCACGATGATCACACGCACCCTGACTTCTATATCTATGCATACCCTGGCAAGCACATACTCAGATCTTGGAGAGTATCAAAAGGGAGAATTCTTTGTCGCCACGATCGTGACCTACGCCATTTTTTTTTGGCTTCCCCACACGAGCGGCGCGCAATGATGCTTCGCGCGCCATCGGTTGTCGTCTCGTCAATAGCGCCGACTTATGTTACATGTGCTCCGAGTGGTTCTGCTTCTCACTCAGCCTCAGACTCAGACTCGGGCTCGGGCTCGGACTGTGTGTGATCTGCATTGGCATCGGGATTGGCAGCTGGTGCGGCGTGTCGAGCCCGAATCCGAATTTCGAACCCGGTTCTATTGCTAAACGTACTTGCGTTCTCTTCGAATTCGGAGGCCTGGACTCGGCGGTGATATTCTGAGAATTCAACTCATGTCGATGTCGATGTCGCCGTGATCGTGATCTACGCTAATTTTTTTTTTTTTTTGGGGGGGCTTCCCTACAAGAGCGGCGCGCAGTGATACTCTGCGCCATTGGCTCTCGTCTCGTCTCGCCAATACCAGCCGAGGCTGCCCCATCACGACACCACCAGAGTAAGATCTACTACCAGGACGCCGCAAATGTTGAATTGAATCGAGTCTCGACTCCCCCAATTCGGTACCCTGCTGAATTTCGCTCATCGTCGCACGCTCGACACTTGAGTCAAAGTCGGGTTTGGGATCGCGTCAGGCCTGCACTGGTGGCGTTCTCCACGCGAATAACACTCATCTCATCTGATTTTGATTTTGCAGCAGCAATGACATTATTTTTGTCTGGTCTTGGGCATTTCGTCGACAAACTCGTCATCTCATATCACTTGGCTTGGCTTGGCGATGGCTTCCAACACTGCATCCACACATCCGCGGATCCACTCATCTCATGATCGTCGCGGTAGATCCATCTTTGCCGTCTTTGATGCTGATTGGTACCCGTACAGCCCTCATCAGCGATATTATTAAGGAATATTCGCACTACCGACTCGGACTCGGAATCTCCATCCCATTTCCTTGCGTAGCTTAGCTTACGTTACGGAAGAATCTGAGTTGATTAAAGTTGAGGATTGAGAAAAGAAGTTTGATTTGAACCACCTGCCTTATTCGGAAACAGTGTTCAATTCCAGCTATGCACAGAAGGTAACCTCGACGCCGGCGTAGAAGTCGTTCGGCTCGGGAACTATATGTATATATATATATATATATGGATTTACGCCCATGACTCGGTTCAACTTTCGAGAGCTAACAGTACTTACTAGCTCCGGATGGCAAGCCGAGGTAGCTCTGCACTCAAGTTAACCTACGAACTCTTTTTTTCATTCAAGTAAGTATGTATGACATGAGTGGGCGGTCAAGACTCAAAACCATCAATGCCACGGAATCTACTTATCTCCAACATAGATACTTAAGTATCTGGCACTGCGTGCGTTCTTGTGTTCTCTTGTTCGACGACCCCGAGTCTGCGCTGCAGAGTTGAACACCCCGCCCGCCCGTGTCGACTTGGCTTTGCTCTGATTTGAATTCGTCCTCAGCTCACGCGTGCTGGACACCACACCACACAAAAGAAATTCTGACTACCTCCTTGACTCCTCAAAGCACGTGTACACCAGTGTCACCCCCGCTTTCTGTTCTCTGGAAATCACCTCACTTTTTCAAACTAAAACTTTTATCTTCATTTTTCAACTCCAAGAATCTCGCCAGAGTTCTGTCTCAAGCTGTGCAGGTGTTCCCGGGAGCCCCATCATAAAGCCAGAAAAGGGAAGACAAGCCAAGCCACTAGTACCCCCCCCCGTTAACCGCTGATTGTCTACTGTGATATTCTACCTCAATGCTCTCCTCACCATTATTTCAATGGAATTCACATGGTAGAGGTCCAATTTTGTTTTATTCCTCTCCTTTTGTTGCTCCTGGTCTAACTGTCCTCAATGATGAAAATAAATATATAAATGTATTTCAATGCAATATAACAAACAGGAAGTAAACAAGATATATAAATCATTTTCAAACATCACACAAGAATAGCCCTGAGTTAATCTGTTTCAGAAATTGAAACCTTGCTAAACAACTGGGCAGGTGCCTCCAAGATTGCAAGTTGATCCAAGCCTTCCTTATAAGCTTTTTCCAGAGTAGCAAGCCTAGAGTTGATTTCAATAACATCCTTAGTTTGCCCTGAGTGTTCAAATAGTGGTTTAGCTGTGTTCCAGTGAACAACAGCTGCAGCTGTATCTCCATGTTTGTGTGCGAGATCTCCCAAACATAGCATACACTGTGCACGGCTTTGATGCACATCCATATAAGTCAATCCCTCTAGTGCCACTGTGTACAGAGTGAATGCAGTGTCTTCATTATTGCTCATGATAAACATATCTCCAAGAAAGAGCAAAGCTTTGTGAAGAGCTAATTTATCTTTGTATCTAGATGAGAAACTCAGGTAGACCATTGGCCATCTGGATTGTAGTTCCTTGGCTGGCCATAACTTGATGTTGGCAAGGCGTTCCAAGCAGAATGATTCAAGCCAAACATTGAGCCCTTGGAAAAAATGGAGGCATTCCTTAAATTGCATGTCTGCCAAGTCAACTTTGTGCTCTCTGAGCTCTAGATCTGCCCTGACTACTTTGCACAAAGCAATATTCTCTGGAAAACCAAGAGTGCTGGAAATTTCAGTGACTTTGTTCAATTTTGTCCACACATATTCTGCAGGTATATGAACTTGGATGTCAACATATGTGATATTCAGAAGGGCATTTGTATATATGAGAGCATTTTGGTCCAGGGATATCATGTTAGTTAAGTCTCTGAACATACTCTGAGCTTGAAAATATTCTGATTTCAAAAGATGGACCTCAGCCTGGTTTAATGTGATGACATGATCAGTATGCCCCCTCAACAAACCACAAATCTCGAGCATCTTTCTGGCACTATGCAGATACATCACACTCTCTTGGTAATTCCCAAGAAATCTGGCACAGCTAGCCTGGACAGTAAATGCCATAGCACTCTGATCCAAACTCATTGCAACTTTTGCAGCCTGCTGTGCCTCCATGGCAAATGATTGTGCAGTAGAATAATCACCAATGTTAAGCTTGTATTGAGCCATCCGGAGCAAAACACTGCACTGCTGTGCACTTTCTCCACATAATTTTGACAATTCTTGAGCCTTACAGATAAACTGCAGAGCACGAGGTAAATCTGAATGATGAGAGCAAAACAATGAAGCTCCAAGATAGAATTTGCCTGGTACCACCACCATAAGCCAAGCTTGGGTTCAAAAACAGGGGTACTTACACTCAGGAACTGGGTCAGTGACTTGTTTGAAATGAGATATTCCCTGAACTATCAGCTCTTCTATCCACCATGTCCGCTGATAATATTCCGGTGATCGCAGAACTTCACTTAGAAAATGTGTCTTCAGCTGAGGACCTGATATCTTGAGCAAAATATGCACAATCTGATCCATTAGAGAAGGTATACCATGATTGGTGAATCGGTAGAAAGAGTTCAGAAATAGCACACAGTGGATACCATTTTCAAGATTTGAGTTACTGGGCATCCATAAACTTTGTTGCAATATTTCTTGTATATTTTCAAGATTCATGGTGATTTGGCTGACCACATGACGTAGTTGCTCTCCATTATATTTCTGGTATAGCTTCAAAAGTGCATGGAAGTGGTTGCAGAGAGAATGGATCAGGAGAGGGCTTGGTGGAGGTAGGAACTGTTGGATATGCTCTCTGACAGGCACCAGTAGTAGAAGTTGTTTATTGCTGTTCTGATATGCCAAGGAAGTTGCTAGTAATACTGTTTTGCAGCTTAGAATATTGGGAATGGGAAGTTTGCTTTGCACAAGTTCAGCATCAGAGAGTCCATTGGGGAGAATTGAGAGGAGGCTTAATAATTTCTTGCTTTCAAGTGAGAGTCGGGGACTTGAGAGGGAGATGCCAATGGATACATCCAAATTTGATTTTTTGTCATAACCCATAGAAAGGATAGATGTTCTCTCTGTCTCCCACCAGCCCAAGACATTATCTAGCCCCTCATAGTCAACCAAATGGGAAATAAGATCCACAGCCAAAGGCATATTGTCTGTGAAGCTGAGGAGCTGGTTCAAGTCCTCAACTGCATAGGCATTATCAGTAATATCCAGGAAGATTTGTTGTGCAGCCTCATCAGTCAAGCGTTGCAGGGGCAGTAAAAATGGATGAGTCCATTGGACTTTTGCAGGTCTCTCTGCACCTCGCATAGTGATCTGGTCCACATTAGCAAAGAACATCAACTCCAGAATACACATACTATCAACCCCAGATGTTTGAATTCAGTAAGGAGGGACAGAAACTCTTCAATTTTGTTTCAGGATTGTATGGGTTCCCAGGCTGTTTCCAGGTTGTCTAAAATCAATAGACAGGATGGCTTTCTTGAGAAATATTGGATGACAGGCTTTGTTAGATCCTTTCCAGGATTCAATCCTATATGTAGCCCAATAAGTGCAGCCAGTTCAACACTTGTGGTTGCTGCTTCTGCACTAACAAAGTATCTCCATTCAAACTTGACCAAAGTCTTTGGATGGTGCAGGATGTGTCGTGCAAGGCTTGTTTTCCCCCATTCCACCTCCTCCAAGAATTGCTATTCGGGGTGATTGTTGGCAGAGGACTTTTATTATCTCCTCTACCTCAGTTTCACGGCCATGAAAGATCTGGGGTTTTGAAGGCAGCAATGAAAATGAATTTGAACTTTCAAGTCATTGTGAGCACAGGCAGCAATAATAAAAGCACTTGTCTCTCACCTATTGTTTAATTCATTAGTACTCAAATGTAGCTGTTTGCATTCTCAAGATGTGGCGTCAGAACGGTAGTTGTGCACATACTGATGACTTATTTGAGCTTGAGCTGGTATCAGAGAGTGTTTGAATTAATTCAAGCAACTCTTCATGCATAAGCACAGCTGCTTTCTTCAACTTGCTGACATTGTTTGAAGCTATAGTTGCAGAGTCCATCTAAAATATCTGCTTAACCTTCTGGAAGGAAATAATATGCAAGCACATACTTTGAAAACCTCTGTTGCTTGAGTTAGTCCAACTTGGCAGTCTTTCAATAACTTGTTAAGCTCATTATTGTGCAGCAATCGCCTAATCATGTTCATATCCTGCTGTGCCTCAACATATCCATATATTTTGTGAAGTGTTCTATGAGAGATTCTTCAAAATGTCTTTATCGGATAAATTTCATAACTTACTGCATAAACTTCCCAACATGATCTGTCATTGGAGGAGGTAGAGAACCAGTGGTCTTTGACTTTATATGCTGATGGATAATTGCATACAAGATCTTGTATATATTCTCCATGAGCTGTGCACACTCAGTCCTTTTCTGTTTCACAGTCTACAAAATATCTATGTAATAAGCAACAGTGCTGTCCAGGTCTGCAAATACTTACCTGCACCATATTGATCAAGGACAGGATGGTGTTTGAAATGGATTGAATAAATGGAGGCCCAAAGGCATCATTCAGTCCACTGAGAAGAGGTAATGCAGGAGTCAAACAGGCTATGATATTGTCAAGGTGAGTTTCAGCAGCAGTGGGCTGGTTGGGCATTGTGATAGAGCCCACTGGTTTAACCTAAGGTCTGAGCACTCATATAAGCTATCCAGGCCATCTGTTACTATGACATTTGGCATCCCTGCAGATACACTAAGTAGTAATTATACCATTTAGAGACTAAAGACTATGACAAGCTTGCTATCTCCTGTTATCTGCACTTAGCACAACTATGACATTTGGCATTTCTGCAGATACACCAAGTAATTATACCATTTAGGGACCAAAGACTATGGCAAAGCTTATTATCTCCTATTCTCCATATTTAGCAGATTTATGGTTCACTCAAGACATAAATATTAGCCTATAGTCTGAAAATTGAGTATAGATTTCTCCATGTCAATGGAACAAGAGACAGAATGCCTGGATGAAAAAACAGTTTCATTGGTGAGCTCTGTCCATAAGGGAATCAGGTAAACAAGGATAAACTAGTCTACCTTGCTAAATCTTACTGAATAATCAACTGAAAAATCTATCCCTGATGGTGGCCCTTTGAAATGAGCATGTTGTCCAGTGGCTTGGGTAAGATAGAAAGTTGTAGCATGATCTTTCCCTGAAAGCAAATGTCTCAGGTTCCCAACAATGGACATGAAGCACTTGAGCTAGTAGTCAATGTTGATGTCACTTTGCTCAATATTTTTGTGCTAGACAGTGGTCCAGCCAGCTGGTCCAGGTACACATCTATGTATGTGGAAAACACCGCAACCACCAACACCCGAGCCTGAACTCCTTCCCCCGTGTGATCAATCCTCACTACATGCAGCCATTTCGCTGTTTCACTGTTCAGTTTAACCTCAAGTTTTCCAGGCCTCAAGCCACCCTTAATCCAAGCCTTTCTGTGCCTCTTGTGTTTTCAATTCTATTGCCTTGCCTTCATCAGACTTGTGACAAAGATCTCTGGATCTTGTGCAAGACCAAAAAAAGACCCAAAAAGATGTGAAAAGTCCACAAGATCACAAGCCCAAATGCTGAGATGCAAAAGTCACAGGATGGAACTTCTGGCTGAAGATATTTCCTTTTCCATGTGTTTTGGGTTCAGTTTTGGAATGATTAGCAATGTAGAGAAACATGTTGCACAGCCCAAGCCTGCAATCTCTTTGTGGTAGGGGAGTACAATGTTTGCATAGGTCAACTCCTTGATTTTGTCTCTTTTTGATTTTGTGAGCTGGTTGCCAAGACAAAAAGATTGAAAAGATCGCCAGATTTACATTAGAATGCTGATGTTGCTGAGTCCAACTTGGTTATATTGCTTTTTTAATGACAGTTGAGCTAATTTTGCATATAGGGATTGATTGAATCTGGATTCTGAGTCCAAAGCTGCACTTTCAATCATATATGGGATCTGGATGTACTTGGAATTTGCTTGTACCCTTTTCATCAACTTGAACTTGGCACCTGAGGCTCTACCACAGAATTTCCAGATCTGAAATCTTCAAGTTGTCTGTGTCTGCAGATGGCTGGGCACCACAAATTCCTCCAATCATCATCACTGTTGGAACAAGGCACAGATATCATAAAGGTACTAAGTGCCTGAAACAGGAGATAGCAAGTTCTTTAATTGGTATAATTACTACTCAGCAATTCTCTAGAAATACTGAATGTCATGGTAACAAATGGCTCAAACAGTTTATATGAACACCCAGACCTCAGGTTAACCAACTAGCTCCACCACAATGCCTCACCAACCCACTGTTACTGAAATTCATCTTGAGAACCTCATAGCCTGTTTGACCCCTGCAGTTGCACTTCTGACTGAACTCAATGATGTATTTGCTCCTTCATTTGTTCAACCAATTTCAAACACTGTTGCATCTTTGCTCAAGCTAGTTCAGGTGTGCACTAGGGCTTGGGGGAAGATGTTTAAAACTCACCAAATATGCCAGAATGTAAAGCAAAATAAAAAGGAATGTGCTGAACTCTTGGAGAAGATCCACCAAGTGCTGTTTGCAATTATTGACCTTCATATCAAGTCTGAGACTGCAGAGTTTCTATCACCTGCAATGACAGAGCATGTTGGGAAATTCATGGAGTATATGAGGTTTATGTGATGATGATCTGTTTTGACAACCTCCTCTGTAGAGCCCTTCACAAGATCCGCATATATATAGAAGCACAGCAGGACAGCAACAAGTTGAAGCAGCTTTTCCGTAACATCGAAATGAACAAATTGGTGAAAGACTGTCATGCAGAAATGAATAAAGCAAAGAAAATCTTTGAAGTAGAACCTGCTATTCCTCATCTGTGTCAAGAGGTTGAATTGAATGTATAATTTCAGGTTGGCACTGGTGGTGCAGTCTTCAAGGGCATTGAAGAGATGAAAAAGGCAGCTGAATCCAAGCATAAGGAATTGCTTGTATTGATCTCAGCTATGTCTGAAACCAGCACAACTACAGATGGCTCATCAGCATGTGAACAGTCAATGTCCTATCTATCCAACTAATCCTGTGTAGATCCGCTTGGGTGCCAATGAATTGAAAAACAGGTAGAATGTAGTCCTCTTATCAATGGCTTTACTAATGCTTTATCAAGCTCAAATTCATTTTCATTGTTGCCCTCAAAACCCAAGATCTTTCATGGTCGTGAATCTGAGGTGGTAATTATCATGAAGATGCTTGGTCAACAGTCACCAAGAGTAGCAATCCTTGGAGGTGGTGGAATGGGCAAGACAAGCCTTGCACGAGCAGTCTTGCACAATCCAGAGACTTTGTCCAAATATGAAGAGAGATACTTTGTTAGTGCAGAAGCAGCAACCACAAGCATTGAGCTTGCTGCACTTATTGGGCTCCATATAGGATTGAATCCTGGACAGGATCTAACAAAGCCTGTTATTCAGTATTTCTCAAGGAGGTCACCTTGTCTGTTGATTCTGGACAATCTTGAGACAGTATGGGAACCAATCAAGTCTCGTAGTGAAGTTGAAGAGTTTCTTTCCCTCCTTACAGAAATCCAACATCTTGACTTGATAGTATGTGTATTGCTGATTTCAATGTGTCCTTCTGACATATTATAGATCACAATGAGAGGAGCTGAGCGGCCTGCCAAAGTTCAATGGACCCATCCCTTTTTTATCACCCTTCCAACCTCTGCCTGATGCTGCAGCACATCAAACCTTCCTTGAGATCACAGATAATGCCTATACAATTGATGACCTGAAGCAACTCCTCAGCTTCACAGATAACATGCCTTTGGCTGTAGATCTTATTTCTCATGTTGACTATGAGGGGCTGGAGAATGTCTTGGGTCGGTGGGAGACGACAAAACATCCATCCTTTCTGTCGGCTATAACCGAAAATCCAATTTGGATGTATCAATTGGCCTCTCCCTTTCAAGTCCCTGGCTCACATCTGAAAGCAAAGAGCTATTGTCCCTCCTCTCAATTCTGCCCAATGGACTCTCAGATGCTGAACTAGTGCAAAGCAAACTTCCCATTCCCAATATTCTGAGCTGCAAAGCAGTATTGCTAGCAACTTCTTTGGCATATCAGCACAGCAACAAACAACTTCTAGTACTGGTACCTGTCAGGGAGCATATCCAATGGTTTCTACCTCTACCTCCTCTTCTGATTCATTCTCTCCAAAAGCACTTCCATGCAGTGTTGGAGCTGTATAAGAAGTATACTGGGGAGGAACTACATCAGGTGGTCAGTCAAATCACCATGAATCTTGGGAATTTGCAAGAAGTGTTGCAACGAGAGTTATTGATGCCCAGCAATCCAAACTTTGAAGATACTATCTACTGTGTATTCTCCCTCAACTCTTTCTACCGAGTCACTAATCGTGGTGTAGTTCCTCTGATGGATCAAATTCAGCATATTTTAGCTGAAACCTCAGATTCCCAGCTGAAGATATCTTTTTTAAATAAAGTTTTGCAATCACGAGTATACTATCACAGGAGATCATGGATAGAAGATTTAATAGTTCAAGGAATATCTCACTTCCAGCAAGTCACTAGCCTTATTCCTGAGTGTAAGCACCCTTATTTGAGCCACAGTCTGTCTTATAATAGTGGTGTCAGGCAAATTCTATGTTGGAGCTTCAACATTTTGCTTTTATCATTCAGATTTATCTCGTACTCTGCAATTTATCAGTAGAGCCCAAGAATTGGCTAAATCACTTGGAGATAGTGAGCTACAGTGCAGTGTTTTGCTACAGATGTCTCAAGCTAAGCTTATGAGCCATGATTATTCTACTGCTCAACTATTTGCCATAGAGGCACAACAGATTGCAGAAGCAGCAATGAATTTACTGCAAAGTGCCAAAGCACTTTTGATGCAGGCTTTCTGTACCAGATATTTTGGAAATTACCAAAAGAGTATGACACAGCTCTGTCATGCCAGAAAGATGCTTGAGATTTGTGGCTTGTCTGGAGGATATACTGATCTTCTCATCACAACAAACCAGGCTGAGATCCATCAGCACAAATCAGAATATTTTGAAGCTCAAACTCTGTTCAGAGATATAACCAACATGACATCTCTGGATGAAAGTCCTGCTGTATATGCAAGGGTCCTTGTGCATCTCACAGAGATTGACATTACAGTCAACAAACCCACAGAACATGTGGAGCAAGAGCTGAACAGAATCACTGAAATGTTCAGCACTGTTGGTTCCTCAGCTAATATTGTTCAGTGCAAGATACTTAAGGCAGCGATGGAGCTCAGAGAGCACAAATTTGACTTGGCACAGATGCACTTTCAAGAAGCCCTCTATTCTGCCCAAGGGTATGAAGCTTATATTGAATATGATTGCTTGGAACACCTTGACAACATCACAGCCTGGCCAGCCATAAGAGAACAATCTAGGTGGCCAGTAGTCTTTCTGAGCTTTGCATCCAGACTGAAATACAAGTTGGCACTTCACACTGCTCTGCTCTTTCTTGGAGACATATTTATCATTGATAATGATGGAGAGACTGCATTCACTTTGTACACAGTAGCACTGGAAGGATTTACCTGCATGGATGTACATCAAAGCCAAGCACAGTGCATGCTACGCCTTGGAGATCTTGCATACAAACATGGAAATACTGCTGCAACTGTTGTACACTGGAACACAGCCAGACCACTATTTGAATGGTCATTACAAACCAATGATATCATCCAAATTGACTCCAGGCTTGCTACTTTGGAAAAGGCTCATGAGAAAGCCTTGGATAAACTTGCAATCTTGAAGGCACCTACTCAGTTGTTCAGCAAGGTTACAATTTCTGAAGAGGAATTTGTGAAGAAGATTCACTTAAGGTCATTCTTGTATGATGTTTGAATTTGTATACAATTCTGCTTTTATCTATCTTGTTGCCAGTTCAAGTCCTATTTATATATTTATTTTCATTATTGACAACAGCTAGACCAGGAGCAAAAATGGAGAAAGAAAAGAACAAAATTGGGCCCCTTGTATGTGAATTTTATTGAAATGACAATGAGGAGAGCATCAGAGTGGACTCCACTCTGATGCTTATTCAGAATACAGTGGTGACAGAAAGTTCTGCACATGGTCATTCTTGGCTGTGATGGGATCAAATTGCCCAAATAAAATTCTACCATGAAATACGAGTGTGTATGTACTATTTTTGCTCCTGTACCATTGTCCATAAATGGTGGTTTTCTGAAAAATTGAATCTGTGGATTTGAGTGATAATGAAAAATGCCATATACCATCTCAAAGTACTTGCAAATATGACCCTATCCATATTTTGATTGACCTAAATCGACTGGGTTTTGAGCTCAGAATCTGGCTTGCAAGTTGGTCACTTTGGCCAAAAATTGCACAAAATAGGATAAAAACACTTAAATTGGCCAACTTGCAAGCAAGATTTTGAGTTCAAAACCAAATCAATTTAGGCCAACCAACATATAAATGGGGGCATATTTGTAAGTACTTTGAGATGGTATACACCATTTTTCATTATTGCTCAAATCCACAGATTCAATTTTTCAGAAAAACCACCATTTGTTTCATTGCAGGACAATGGTACACAAGAGATATGGCAAAAATGGTACATACACACTCATATTTCATGGTAGAATTCTATTTTGAGCGATTTGATCCCATCATGGCTGAGAATGGCCCCGAGTAGAATTTTCCATCACCACAGTAAGTAACCCCTTTTTTGCTCTAAAAAATATTTTTTCATGCTCACAATTTCTTTTTTTTGGTGGGCTCCTCCAATTTTTTAAAAAAATGTGACGGATGACCCTGGCTTGTCATCTGCCTCCACTGCACTCTGCACTCCCTCCAACTCACCCCGACCTCCGAGTTCATTCGGCCATGTTTTGAAACTAGTATTATTCAAAAATGTGGCTCCTTAATTTTAAAATATTATTTACAGATCTTGATGCCTGCTGTAGTCGTGGATCCCCACACCTGCAGTGGCACTCACGGGTGGGCAGGCAAGCAGTGATGCGGCGCCGTCACGATCGCACATGGGTTGCTGAGCTCGCAATAGAAATTCACGACTCGAGCTTGCACAATTAATCTTAATGAGTGACATCTGCAGATACAGATACAAGTGAGTACGAAAAGCAGTATAGATATTAAGAATTTTGTTTACTTACTTGCATGCACTACTGATAGCTTCCTCACGGCGAGCATCCTGGTGCCGACTGCATGCAGCATGCGATGCGTGCATGGTGGCTCATCATATATATGTGTCGGTGTGTTGCAGGCATGACATCACATGACATGCACGAGAGGATGGACACGCACTCAGTCAGCACTCATTCCCAACATGCGGAAACACCCGTTTCAGTGCATGATGGCTGCACAAGGCAGCGATCTGCCGGCATTGAAGCGATGGGTCGCCTATGTGTCCGTGCGGTGGGGCAGCAAGGATGAGTGCGCATGCAAGGCAGCATGGGTCTCTGATCGCGGCGAGTGTGCTGGTGTGGACCCTGAGACAGGCACTTCTCGTGAATGGTGAAGGGCACAGCTGGGACTCGGAGATGGAGATGAGGTAGATGATATTTGCATATACATATGTGCCAGAATCTTTGGCAGCGTGCTGTTGACAAGATTTGAGGTTGCAATGTACTGTGGGGAAGGCACGCCCTTTCCACGCCCGAATTCATACAGTGCAGTGCTTCGAGGGGTGGGCAATGGCAATGCTGGGCATCTCAGCGAACACTTTCAAGATGAGAGCTCCGTGTGCAGCCGTTGGTGTGCAGCTGAGGTAAGCAATCTATGGAAAGTCACATTGCTGATCTGGTAGACAGACAGCGACGTATGATGTGCTGTGCGCCCGCTTCACTCCAGACTCCATCCGGTGCAACGAGGGCAGCCCTTTGCCTGCTTCGTATATACAGCACCACTCACACGCTAGCGGTTCCCTTCATGCGCACATCGTGAGCGCAGCAGATGAGACTCAAGCAAAGTAAAAAAGAAATTCTATCATAATTATTTCAGCCTGCTAATCTGGGAGGTGGACGACGATGTACCATGCATGGGGTGTATCATCTGCACAGGGGATCCTTCCACATATGACGTGTCAATTTGCTGTTTGCAAGCAGCTGCATGGAGACTTTGATTCCATACATACTTTTTTTGTGTATTTAGACACAATGTTGACAGTGTGCGGACCCGTGCGCTCTTGTGAGCCATGGGGAAGAGATGCAGAGCAGAAATGCGTGGCTTGTCATTCGCATTTGGCAGACACAAGGCACGCTGGAGTGCACTAGGACTTGCAGCTCGGGTCGACATGGGCTGTGACACGTGACCCTTCAACCTATTCGACATTTCAGCAGAGGGTCCAGCAGAGTGTGACATGATTAAAAATTTTGGTAATACCTCTAACCTGTGTGAGGAGGTAGGAAATGACTTTGAATATGGTTTTATATACATAGAAGTGATGGGAAAGTGCATTCGAAAGCTGATGATGGCTTTTGGAAACATAGAGACGATGCTTGCAGGCAGTCAGAAGAGGAATTTAGCTAGATTTTTGTTGAAATTGTGGTCACCATTTGTGTTGGAAGTCAAAAGTGTGTATTGACCAGCAAGGTGTGTTCTAAGCCGATTTCCAACTCTTTTTCAAGTCAGTGGACCAATTCGACAAACACCTGCATGACGCATGACCTCGACCAAAGTTCGTGATTGACAGAGAGGTGTGTGATGCGTGACTACCAAATTGAATGAAATAGTACAGTATTGCCTCTAGCTGTCGTCTGCCTTATCAAGCCCTGCAAGTGAGGCAGGCATCAGAGGAGCCTGGAGGATCTATGGGACCTGTGATACTTCTCCTGACAACACCAATTTTTTTGTCTTGCCTTTGTCATCCCATACTGGCTGTGGACCACTGCCGCAGCTGCAACTTCCACCTCACATTGGTGGTGCAACTTCAAATGGTGGCTTGACAAACAATAACACTGTAGCACATGGCAGCAGTGGTTCTATACTTGCTCTGTTGTCTCCCCTCACCTTCCAAAAGCAAAACTCCCATTTATCAGCTCCAAGAATGTCCCCAGAGCTCTCAATTCTCAAGCCACACAGTGGCACCCATTTATGGGGGCAAGTATGTTCGGTACTGTAACGAGGTCATTTCCACGAGTCCATGAAAAGGATAACCCATGAACAGTTCCCTCTCGAGCTTGAGCATTCAAGTACTAATTATTCTGAGGCACCTGATAGCCAACTAGCTAGCAGCACAATGAGATTGTCAAAATTTGAAGTATTGAACTCTTCCGCCAATCCATCACCCTCTGGCACACTGCAGGAATCCTGGCAGCTCTCACCTGGCAACAGACAGAAAATCATACAATCTTCACCCAGGTGGTACTTGGCTTAATCTGTTGAATACACAGCATGGCAGTTGACTTCCCGCCCACTGATTAGTACTGTACTACCACTCTATTGAACATGCGGCCCAGCAGTGCCAAATTCCCATGCATGAGAAAACATCAACACAGCTCTGGAAGGCTTATAATCTGCAATGGTGTACAAAATTGATTCCATTCTTCACCATGCCTTGTCAACCCACTGTCACTGAAATTCAACTTGAAAACCTCATAGCCTGTCTAACCCCTGCAGTAACACTTCTAAATGAGCTCAATGATGTATTTTCTGCCCCCTTTGTCCAACCAATTTCAATCACTGTTGCATCCTTGCTCAAGCTAGCTCAGGTACTGAGGTCTCCAATAAAAATGTTTATGGCTGACGATAATATCCCAGAATGTTAAGCAAAATAAAAAGGAATGTGCTGAATTGTTGGAGAACATCTACACAGTGTTGTACACAATTATAGAGCTTCATGTAAAGTCTGAAGCTGTAGGGTCCCTATCATCTGAAATGACAGAACATGTTGGGAAATTCATGAAGTACATGCAGTTTATCCAATCATGAGTTGATTTGACAAATTCCTCTGCAGAACTCTTCACAAGACATACATATACATTGAAGCACAGCAAGATAGGAACAAGTTGAAGCAGCTGTTCCATAGCATTGAAATGAATAAGTTAGTGAAAACCTGCTATGCAGAACTGGATGAAGCAAAGAAAGTTTTTGAGGTAAGACCTGTCATTGCTTGTCTGTGTCAAGGGATTGAATTGAACCAATTTCAGGTCAGCACTGGTGGTACAGCCTTCAAGGATATAGAAGAGATGAAAAAAGCCACTGAAGCCAAGCACAAGGAATTACTTGAGTTAATCTCAACTATATCCGAAACCAATACAACAGCAGATGGCTCATCAGTAGGTGAACAATTAATGTCTGATATATCCAACCAATCCTGCATAGATCCACTTGGGTGCCAATGAATTGAAAAACAGGTAGAAAGCAGTCTTATCCTTGGTTGCTTTGCTCATGCTTCATCAAGCTCAAATTCATTTTCATTTTTGCCCTCAAAACCCAAGATCTTTCATGGTCGTGAATCTGAGGTGGGGATTATTATGAAGATGCTTGGTCAACAGTCACCCAGGGTAGCAATCCTTGGAGGTGGTGGAATGGGCAAGACAAGCCTTGCACAAGCAGTCCTGCACAATCCAGAGACTTCAGCCAGATTTGAAGAGAGGTTTTTTGTTAGTGCAGAGGCAGCAACAACAAGGATTGAGCTTGCTGCACTTATTGGGCTCCACATAGGATTGAATCCTGGAAAAGATCTAACAAAGCCTGTTATCCAGTATTTCTCAAGGAGGTCATCCTGCCTCTTGATTCTGGACAATCTGGAGACAGTGTGGGAACCCATTCAATCCCGAGGTGAAGTTGAAGAGTTTCTTTCCCTCCTTACAGAAATCCAACATCTTGGCTTGATAGTATGTGTATTGCTGGCCTCGATGTGCCCTTCTAACATTATAAATAGATCACCATGCGAGGAGCGGAGCGGCCAGCCAAAGTTCAATGGACCCATCCCTTTTTATCACCCCTCCAACCTTTGCCTGATGCTGCAGCACATCAAACCTTCCTCGAGATCACAGATAATGCCTATGCAATTCAGGACTTGAAGCAACTTCTCAGCTTCACAGATAACATGCCTTTGGCTGTGGATCTTATTTCTCATTTGGTCGACTTTGAGGGCCTGGAAAATGTCTTGACTCGATGGGAAACAGAGAAAACATCTATCCTTTCTGTGGGCTATGACCGAAAATCCAATTTGGATGCATCAATTCATCTCTCTCTCTCAAGTCCCCGACTCTCATCTGAAAGCAAGGATTTATTGAGCCTCCTCTCAATTCTGCCCAATGGACTCTCGGACACTGAACTTGTGCAAAGCAAACTTCCTATTCCCAATATCCTAAGCTGCAAAGCAATGCTACTAGCAACTTCTTTGGCATATCAGAGTAGCAACAAACAACTTCTAGTACTGGTTCCTGTCAGAGAGCATATCCAAAAATTTCTACCTCCACCTCCTCTCTTGATTGATTCTCTCTGCAAGCATTTCCATGCACTTTTAAAGCTGTATAAAAAATATAGTAATGAGCAACTACATCGAGTGATCAGCCAAATCACTATGAACCTTGGAAATCTGCAAGAAGTATTGCAACGAGGGTTGTGGTTGACCACTAATTCAAATCTTGGGGACACAATCCACTGTGTACTATCTCTCAACTCTTTTTACCGAATCACCCATCATGGTGTAACTCCTCTGATGGATCAAATTCAGCATATTTTGCATAAGACTTCAGATCCCATGCTGAAGACACCTTTTTTGAGTGAAGTTCTACTATCACAGGAATATTATCACCGCATATGGTGGATAGAAGAATTGATAGCTCAAGGAATATCTCACTTCAAACGAGTCACTGACCCTGTTTCTGAATGTAAGTCTCTTTTCTCTTTGAGCCACAATTGATCTCATCATGGTCCACAATGATACCAGGCAAATTCTATATTGGAGCTTCAATGTTTTCCTCTTATCAAGCAGATTTAACTCATGCTTTGCAGTTCATCTGTAGGGCCCAAGAATTGGCTAAATCATGTGGAGACAGTGGGTTGCAGTTTGGTGTGCTGATATATATGGCTGAATACAAAATTATTATTGGTGATTATTCTATTGCTCAACTATTTGCTATAGAAGCACAGCAGGTTGCAAAAGTGGCAATGAATTTGCAACACAGTGCCGCAGCATTTCGGCTTTGGGGGGTCTGTGCCAAATATCTTGGGAATTACCAAGAGAGTGTGGCACACATATGTAGTGCCAGAAAGATGCTTGAGATTTGTGGCCTGTCCAGGGGATATACTGCTCACCGCCTCATAATAAGCCAGGCTGACATCCATCTCTTGAAATCAGAGTATTCTCAAGCTCAAAGTTTGTTCAGAGATGTGGCCAACATGACTTCTCTCAACCAACATGATCCATTATATTTCACTGCCCTTCTGAATATTGCAATCATTGACATCCAAGTCAATATACCTGGAGAAATTGTGTGGAGACAATTGAAGACAGCTACCAAAATTTCCAGCACCCTTGGTTCTCCAATTAATATTGCCCTATGCAAAGGAGTCAGGGCAAGTTTAGAGCTCAGAGAGCATAAATTTGATTTAGCGGAGATGAACTTTCAGGAATGCCTTGGTTTTGAAGTGCTTGACAATCCTTTTCAATCTTTTTGCCTAGAAAATCTTGCCAACATCAGGGTTTGGCCAGCCACAGGACCCCAGTCTAGATGGCCTATGGTCTACCTCAGTTCCTCATCTAGATCCAAAGACAAATTAGCTCTTCACAAAGCTCTGCTCTTTATTGGAGACATATTTATTGCTGACAATGATGAAGACACTGCATTCTCTTTATATATGGTAGCATTGGAAGGATTTACCTGCATGGATGTGCATCAAAGCCAAGCACAGTGCATGCTACGCCTTGGAGATCTTGCATACAAACATGGAAATACTGCTGCAGCTGTTGTACACTGGACCACAGCCAGACCACTATTTGAACAATCATTGCAATCCAATGATGTCGTTCAAATTGACTCCAGGCTTGCTACTTTGGAAAAGGCTCAGGAGGACACTTTGGATAAACTTGCAATCTTGGAGGCACCTACTTAATTGTTTGGTAAGGTTTCAATTTGTGAAGAAGATTCACTTAAGGTCATTCTTGTATGATGTTTGAATTTGTATACAATTCTGCTTTTATCTATCTTGTTGCCAGTTCAAGTCCTATTTATATATTTATTTTCATTATTGACAACAGCTAGACCAGGAGCAAAAAAGGGAGAAAGAAAAGAATAAAATTGGGCCCCTTGTATGTGAATTTTATTGAAACGACGATGAGGAGAGCATCAGAGTGGAGTCCACTCTGATGCTTATTCGGAATAAGTATCATAACAGATGATCAACAGGTACTAATAGCTTGTCCTCCCTTTATGCCTTCTACAGCCATTACCAAAACAACTTATACAGGTTGTGGTAGTCTCTGTAGATGATGAACAATTGTGTCTAGAGACATTGCTTATTTGTGCTTACTCCCAGATCAATCCGGTGGCTGTGTAGGCTCTGCCGATGCTGCCGAGGTGGCTTCGAGGCACTTTATAAGAACCAATTCAACCTTAATCACCAAACTAGAACCATGGTGGTACCTATCTAGTATGACGGACCACGGGTTGCAAAAATGCAGCGCTTGAATTTTTTTTCCTCTTTCCAAATTTTTTTTTCATCAAGTCATAGAATGCCCTCGGCTTACATTCCTATACACTACAGAGGTGCAGTAGACTTATCCTGACCACCATGAGACCACCCGAGCAAGATCTGCCAATTAAGTGGTACATTCGGAGCTGTCCGGCATTATTGATGCGATCAATATATTCCCACCTGCAGGAATCTTCAATGTTTGAGTGCTCTTTTGCAGCTCTGGATTGTTTTTCAGATTCAGTCAGTGTTTTCACTTATAGCACTGTCTGATCCTGTTGAATTTGGGTATTCCTGCTCTGCTACTCATTGCGCTGAAGCTGGCCTCAGATGCCAAAATGCCGAGGTGCGCTGATGTCCACGTCTAGCAAAGTTAGCCGACATCTAGCAACGCCTAGACAACTGATCCCGCAGTGCTAGGCGTCGGCTAACTTGGCAAGCTCATCAACGCGCCTCGGCATTTCGGCTTCGAAGGCTGGGTTCAACGCCAGTGATGCATTTTATTATTATTTTTAATGGACTTGCTGTGCAACAAAGAGGTGCTGGTGCACCAGCTATTCAGCTGTGGAGAATTGCAGCTGCTGTGAGGCACGGAGATGTCAAAATGTAATTGACGTGGTGGCTATACACCCCGGTCCAAGACAGTCCGAACATGCTTTCTGCAAGTTTCTGTTGCAATTCCGCTCAATTCCAATTCAATTCCTCTCAAGACAAAGCCAATTCACTCACATGGAATATAGAGGTGAAGCCCAAGGGTATTCTAAGACTTGAGGAAAAAAATCTTGGAACGGGAAAAAAAAATTCGGTGCTGCATTTTTGCAACCGGTGGTCCGTCATAATCTAGAAGTCCGAAGGGATTCCCATGTTTGAACCCCTTTTTGCTCTAAAAAATATTTTTTCACGCTCGCAATTTCGTTTTTTTTGGTGGGCTCCCCCAATTTTTTTTTTTTAATGTGACGGATGACCCTGGCCCGTCATCCGCCTCCACTGCACTCTGCACTCCCTCCAACTCGCCCCGACCTCCGAGTCCATTCGGCCATGTTTTGAAACTAGTACATATTATTCAAAAATGTGCTAACTTTACATTCCGCTCCAGATCCTTTATTTACAGATCTCGATGCCGCGGTCTTGAAGCTGCACACCCGCAACGGCCCCGAGGTAAGTACGGGCGAGCAGCGATGCGACACCGTCCCGACCGCACGCAAGTCACCGAGCTCGAACTTGCACCGCTCGGGGACGCATGCGGTCCACACAACGGTGCCCTCTGCAGCCGTGCCGCTAAGAGTCTAAATGAGTGACATCTACAGATTCAAGTGAATACGAAAAGCAGTGTACTAGAAATTTTGTTTACTTACACGCACCTTCCTCGCGGCGGGCACACCTGGGCGCTGATCACGCGATGCCAGGATCTACACCCCCACCGTGGCCGTGGCCTGTCGTATATATGCGTTTGGTGCACGCGAGGCGCGGCGGCGGGTGTTGCGGGCACGACACACACAAGGCGACGGGCGCGCACTCGCTCCCGAGGCGAGAAAACGGTGGCTGCAGGAGGCGGCGATTCACCCGGCATCAGGGTGGCGAGTCGCCCGTACGTCCGTGCAGCAGGGCAGCAAGGACGCGTGCAAGCGAGGCAGCATAGGTGTCGAATCGCGCCGCGTGGTCGGCGAGCGCGGTGGTGTGGATGGCGGGCGCTGAGGACGGTGAAGGGAGCAGCTAGGACTCGAGATGAAGACGAGGTAGCGGTAGCTGACTTGCATGTGCATGTGTACCAGAATTTTCGTGAGCGTGCTGATAGTGGGAGTTTACATTGCGACGTACCGTGGGTGCAGCACACCCACTCCCTTTGAGGGCGGCCGATGCGCCAATGACGGGCATTTCAAGCGACGGGGGAGCGCTGTGCGCGGCCGGTGGTCTGTAGACGAAGTAAGCCATCTGTGGCAATTTTTTCCGTGTCGAATTACTGATCTAGGTCCTCCACTCCACACTCCAGACTTCGACGGTGCAACAAGGGCAGCCGTTCGCCCATTTCATGTACGCAGCACCGCCCGTGCGCTAGCGGGTCCCTTCGTGCGAACACGGTGAGCGCGGACTCGAGCCAAGTAAAAAAAAGAAATTCTATCACAATTCATTGTTTCAGCCTGCTGATCTGGGAGGCAGACGACGACGTACTGTGCGCGGGGCGGACCATCTGTACAGGCGGTCCTGACCCGTACCACGTGCGAGACGCCGCCGATGTGTACCAGTGCTGTTCGAGTCAGCTGGGCATGGTGGAGATTTTGGTCCCATTCATACTCCTTTTGCGTAGTTAGATACAATTTCGACAGCCGGCGCACCCTTGTGAACCACGGCGGAGAGATGCGATGCGATGCGCGGCTCGTTATTCGCGTTTGGCGGACGCGAGGCGCGCTGGAGTGCGTTGCGGGCATGACACGGGAAAGAAAGCAGACTTGCAAGTCGGGTGGGCGCGTCGTGCTGGGATGCATGTGGGAGCGGGATGCGTGGACTGCTCGAGTCGAGGGCGGGCCGAGCGGGCAGGGGGTCAATTTGAATTGCCTGAGACGATTCAAGCGAACGCCGAGCTGGCCCAGCGGTGAAAGCAGCGCGTGTGAATACGTCGAGGACGCGCCCGGAGCGATCAGCGGACGATCTGACGAGCTGCCGCACCGCCACTGCCACTCCGTATAACCCCGATCAAAATTGTGCTCTTCCGACCCACGATCTATGATACCAAATACAAGGATGCTTTGGAGTCAAACGTCAAACACTGACTCACTCCCGAACCGAATCTCATATTGATCGTGATGCGCTATTTCTTGGGCCGCGAGAGCTACACGAAAACTTCGCTTCAATACCAGCTGCCCATCACCCAAACTAACAACACCACAATGTCGTTCACTCCTCACCATTGAACGCTCGCGACTCGAGTCAGGGCTTTGATTGCGACCTGCACTGGTAAGTAGCGTTTCCATATATTAATCTGACCAACCATTCGTATGTCTCCTTGTCCCAGCCCGCATGCGAGGCGGTTTGTTTCCGTCGACGCCCTGCCATCTCTCAAATATCAGATGGAATACGCAGAGCTGCGTGGCCGCACAAAGCCCCCTGCAGCGTTATCCTCCACTGCTCTCGTAGATTAAACTTACTAGGATTGCTAAAACCGATGCCCTAGACCACTGGAGCCCAAGTCGCCTTTGTGCACAAAAAAGCCGCATGCGCATCTGATCCATTGCTCGAACTCAACTTGGCGATGGCTGCTGGCACCGCACCGCACTCAGGTGGATCCATCCATCTTCGCGGCGTTCATGATCATCGCGGCGGATCCATCTCAGCCTCGAAGACTCTGATACTTGATCCTAAGGACCTCGCCTACCTCATAAATTATCTCCATTCTGAGCGCAGCCGGCAGTCTGTGCGACCTACATTTCCATTCACAAACCTGTCATCAAGATTTCCCGCGAATCCGCCGTTGACGTTGGAAAGCTTCAAGGATATTTTCTCCGCATCAACTATCAGTGGTCTATTCTTGCAAGGGCCAAATGCGTCCCGTCTCATCTCATGCTATTTTTGAAGCTGTACTAACGGCTCGTTGGCTCGTTACGGACATCCATTCTGGCTTCGGATACCCTCTAATAGCTTCTGACACCTGCTCGATATCGATCCACACATGCGGCTTCGGCTTTGTACAACTTAAGAACATCATTCGCAGTGGATTGTGTTCCATCTTCCTGGACGATCCTCGGTCTGACAGTCTCAGTCACAGCTTGTTCGAGTTATAGATCTGTGTTCCAGGTGTTTCTTCTCATGGCATGCCGTTTTGCTGTGGAAAGCTAACATACCATCTTTACTTTCGATGCAACGATCATCGATTGCAATTATGGAATCGCTCTTGGGCTCGGGTTACACGCGCACGTCCAACATACTAGTAGAAGGTACTGTGTTATTTCGAGCGCGAACTGATACTTTCCCACATTCTAAATGAAAATTCCAGCTCATCCATCCCATGTGACCGATCTGGGATTACTTTGGCTTCGTACAACTTGGGCATTATTCGCAGTGGATTGTGTCTTCCTGGAGGGTCCTCAGTCTGACAGTGCCCGGCTTGGCTCATTCGAGTTCTCCGTCTGGGTTCCAGTAGCGTGTTTCTTCTCATGGCGTGCCGTTTTACTGTGATCTCCATATGCAACGATCATAGATTGCAATTATGGAACTGCTCTGGTTGCATGCGGACATCCACTTAAGATGGAAGGTATTGTGATGTATTAAGTACGAGCTGATAGTTTCCCTAAATCTGAATCTAAATTCCAGCCCACCCATCCGATGTGGCCGAAACGCAATTTATATCGCTTGCCAGCACCTGATTTCTCCCGCGACTTTCTCCATGGCTTCAATTCTACCATTAGTTCTGGTTTCATACTTCTCGCTAGGCTGTTCGGGTGGACAACTTGCTTCGTCTGCCTGGAGGGTCCGTTTTCACGCGTCCTTACAAATGCCCTCGGACGTGACTCTCTGCACAGAAACCTAACATCACCACCTCGCTCACGGACCGGGTCCACATTGCAGATGCAGGAGTGCAAAAGGCTATCAGTATGCTCGGTCCTGATGCTCAGTTCGACGGTGAGCGTTCTCCTAGCTGCTTCTGTCCAGCTCCAAAACTTTGGGATGCAGGACAGTCGTTGGCATACGCTGCACAATTGTATTCCCAAATGGCGGAACTTGACATTGTGTCAAACCAAACCCAATATGAAAATACCCTGAGACAGTACTTCTCGGAAGCGCCGCACAGACAAACCAACTTTTCCGATATATAGTGTGTAACATCTCGATCCTAATCCTCTCGCCATGTCTGATACCGTGATTTTTCAGTGTTAGTACTGCCGCCTCTAGAAATTCCTCCCTGTCCACTCAGCCTCTTGCTCCCTAGTTGGATTTTGCTCTGCAAGGCATTCTTTCCAGTTCTTGAATTGTCTTCTAAGCAAAACGAAACAGAGCATATGGACATGCAGCGTGCAGGGCGTACGTAGCGTACAACGACTCCACGTTTTATGACTACGCCGTCCAATCGTGGTGGTTCGGGCGGACATACACGCTCACGGCTCAAGAAATAGCTGCCGGCACGACCAGTGTCAAAAACTTCACCCTCCGACCGGAATGTCAGGACAGTAAGTCGATAATACATATCTCGTGTAGATCGACACTGACCTCAGTAGTAACCATGGCTGGGGGAACATTTTGGGTGAGTGTTTTGCCGAGATCTCCTGGGGCGCGAATGATGGATTCGTCTTCTGCGCAGAGCACAGATGCGAATGAACCGACTATAGCAGGCCTTGGAACTGGGTGAGTCCTTCGATATCCACCGGCAGAGGATGAACCATAAACCATAACCCGTGAATTAGGACATTTTTTGTGTGGGTCCATGCTTCCAGTCTCCCTCGACTCATCTAATTTCTCTCCAGTTTATCCGCGCTCCTTGCCGAATTAACACCCGACCCGACAGAAAAAAATGTATATCTCCAGGCTGCGGCTGCCAGTGCGAACTTTACCCAGGCACATCTATTGAACAGTCAAGGTCTAGTACAAGATACGATATCCGCTCTATCAAATGCCAGTTGCGCAAGTAACTCGATCTATGAGTCATATGACGCTGGTCTTGCCATCGAGGGCCTTTCTATCCTTTACTCGATCACCAGAGATCCAGCTACCCAATCCCTGTCAGTCCGGTCTAGCTGTGCACGTGTTGTTGAGTGCACTGATGTATTACTATAGACTGAACACTATTGTGGTGGCCACGATCCCCGAACCAGCCTGGCAGCACTCGAATGGTGTCCTCACGAACGGAGGTAAATCCTGGTCAAATAACCAAGCTCACTTTTCTGAATGTCGAACCCAGACTTATATCTTCTGCGAGGACTCACGTCCCTCTATGCGCGCCAGTCGATACCAGATTTGCAGGACGATATTGGGCAATATATCGCAGTTCAGGTGGGCTTCAGGACCTTGATTTCAACGTCCTCGTTGTTTATATCCAATACCTGTCATTCAGTTTAACGCGGTTATTGATCTGACCACGGCGAATAACACCAACATCTACGGGAACTCTTGGGCTGGGCCGCCGAGCTCGGCATTCTCGCCTGTGAATCAGTCAAACGCGCTGAGTGCCCTACTTGGTGCGATAAACCTCCGCAACACTTCGGATGTCTCTGGCTTGCCGTCACCAGAACCATCACCAGAACCATCATCCATACCAACCAACTTCCCACTGGCAAGCCCTCACAAGTCAAATGATGCGATAATAATTGGCAGTGTTTTCGCTGTCGTAGCTCTGGTGGGGGTTGCCATTGGTATTTGTGCTATTGGACGGCGTCGTTCAAGGTCGGCATCGATGCGTACGTCCCCCGTTAGCTATAGCATGTGGGATACTCTCCGACAAATCTCGGGAAAACATACAAGAGATGCTCTGGACCAACCACCTCCGACCGTGGTGTCCAAGAGTGCACCAAGGCCAAGGCCAGCAGCTGCAGCTGCACCAATGGTTCGCGTCGTTGCACAGAATTCTGCCCAGCTTCCACCTCCTACCAACCTTCCCACCGAGGACCTTGTGCGGATACTGAATGAACGCCTACAAAATCGCAACTGGCCCGACGAGGAGGAGGCCCTGCCAGAGTATCCTGTATGATTTTGCTACTCTCAAGTTGTACCTAGAGACCTTGTGCGTCGTCAGGCGGTTTTCCTCTTGTACGAAGTCGCCAATTTCGTGATACTATTGAGCTTGGACTCTGAGAGGCATGCAAGTAATTACTGTGACTGGTCATAGCTCTCATTACGAAACACTGAATGGATAGACCCGAGAATCAAACGTACGAGATACATAAATGCCCAGTCTTCCTCTGCATCTATCTTCTTCGCGCCCCGGCGCTTCCAAGACGTTGCTCAGTGTTTTGAGGTTGTTTCAAATTCTAAAACTTCTTCAGACGCTGTGATGGCCTAGCGGGTATAAATTCTGACTGACTTCCGAATCTGAATCTCATCAGATTCATGATTCTGACCGCACAACACTTGCCCTGTGGCGTGCTCGCGACTATGTCGCGTCCCTTCGTCAGACATCGTCTCAATGCTCTCATTGTCCTGGAGTTCAATTTGTCGTGCACATTTGACTTCTAAATCTGCCATATTACAAGTTTTCTTTGGCCTCCAACACCGCACCCAGCATTTCATCCGTCTTCCAGGATAATCCGGCTGAGCCTCAATGAATCTGATAATGTACACCAATAATCAGCAGGAATCAGTCGACCCTAGTTTATTGTTTCATTCATTTATCTACTCTGAATTACCATTTCATTATTCACGACATACTTAGGATGGTTGACAGTACTACTCCAAGTTTGAACCACTTGCCTTATTTGGAAGTCGTGTTGCATTTATTGTTCAGACACAGAGATTTGCCGTAGTACGGTGAAAATGGTCCGTACCGAATACTGTGCAGACGGCTGAGATCCTTTAACCCCAATCAGCATCATTAGCCGCTCCGTCGCAGCCAACGTATATGGATGCTTCTTTCCAAGAGTGCGCTTCCTCCGTCCAATAACATCCGATATAATGTTTGCTGCTCTCCGGGTGTCGTGAAGCCTGAAGGATGTGGCAGCCAAGCACTCCATCACTGTCAGAGCATCATGATGCTTCTTCCCCAGAATCCTCTGCCGTTGTTTCACCACATTTATCTGGAGTTCCTCCGCATCTTTGTATCGCTTCAGATGGTAGTATGTGAGCGCGAGACCGTACTGCCCGCGGAGTGTTTGGAGGTCTGGGTTCTCTTGTATGGAGCACCAAGATTCGACGCCGGAAAGCAGTGTCAAAGCTTCGTTGTGGCGTCCAAGCCGTCGGTTGGTGGCGGCAAGGTTGTATATCGCCGTTAGAGTGCCGTGGTGAGTCTGCCCTAACGTTTCGCGACATTTATCAAGCACCTGGGTTTGTAATGCCTCCGCATCTCCATATCTGCCCAGACGAAAATATGTCGATGCTAGAGCCTGCATTGCACTGAGCGCATCCCAATCTACTTTTCCCATTGTTTGGTTCGCAGCCACAATCTCCATTTGTTGTTCCGCCAATCGACGGAAATCCTCGGTATTCAAATCCAGGTCATGCTCGGGCGTCAGGGAATCCAAATACTCCCCATTTAAGAGCGAGGCTTCGGCCCTTTTGAGCGAAGCTGGTTTTGAATGGCGGCCATGAGAAGGTGCTGTTTTCCTTCGTGGAACGCTAGGTGGCGGTAGCGCGACAATCATTTGTGTGATGGTGTCGTAGAGTTGGGTGGCTGTCGGCCGTTTCTGGGGATCCAAAACCCAGCATTCTTCCGCGAGTTCCCAGAGTTCAACAGAAATCTCCCGGCCTTCGCCGGGCTCTAGAGGCTCCGGTCGCACCCCGCGATTTGCGACAAGATCAACGAGATCTGCGTATGGGACGGAGACCAGGGGAGTCTCGTCGGCGTACAACTGCGCAGATGAAATTTATTGAGTACTGTGTGCAGGCAGGGAATAATAAATTCTGACCTCGTACAGCGTCATTCCAAAGGCATACACGTCTGACGTTATCCGATAACGGGAACCAGTCAGGACTTCGGGAGACATCCAATTACGGCTCCCCACGATCTCAAGTTCAGGCTCCACTCGTACCACCTGAGTCCGTGTCGCAGCATCGGCTTTCAGCCGTGCCAGCCCAAAATCGCACAGCAGGGCTTTCCCCGACTCTTCTACGAGGACATTTATCTAGTACAGCAATTCCATTACAGTCTGTGGGATCACAGGAAATATTTTACTCACCCCTTTGAGATCTCCGTGGCAAATCTTGCGCGAATGCAGATATTCTAATCCAAGGGAGATGTCACGTAGCTGCGAATGCAATGAAAATTTGTTAATGTAGAAGAAATATACTGTAACTTGGAACGCACTATATACAAGGGCTGGAATGCTGGTTGTCGTTTGAGGAATTGCCGAGCATTCAGAGGGACATATGGCATCACAATGAATGGTTTATCATCCAATGTGTTTGCGCCGAGGAATTGGAGAATGTTGGGATGACGGAGCGTCGACCAGATCTACATCCGTAAGAAGCGATCAGAAACACATACAACTAATTATTGAGTGCCAGGTCATTTACTTACAGCTATTTCGTCCTGCAGCACCTGTATGACCGTAATTGTAATTAGCACTGTGTCTATCCAATTCTGAAGTCTCCTCACCGCGATACTCGGTTTGACTCCGGCTTGATTGTGAAGAACTTTAATCGCCACTTCTGTTCGATTCCAAGTCCCTCGATAAACTGTCCCACTGATGAAAGTTGAGCGCAGTCTACAGATCGCAGGTGCAGCACTCACAAGCCTCCCGAACCAATTTCTGAGCCACAGTCCACCTCGAACGAAGAAATCATCCAGTCTTCCACCGTGACATTTTTACCACTCCTTGACGTCAAATATTCTAATGTGTGCGTATAGAATTCTTGCTCGATGCGGTCAATGTTCTGTTTATTCAGCTGCTTCTGTATCGACACCATCATTGCGATTGTGTTGTTCTGGTTGATTTCTGACGATTGAATTCACGTCAGCGTTTCGATAAAACAATGGGTTAGACCTGCTCACCGAGTGTCTGAAGTAGTTTCGCATTGTTCTTTTCCAGCATGCTTAAATGCTCGTGTACGGTTTCTACGTCCCGTGTGCGCGCTTTTTTGCTCTCCGCTAACATGGTTTGAATATTCAACAGCGAGGAGATCTGGTGCCCGCGTCAGTACCCAATGATCAGGTTTTATTGGAAAACACTACCTCGAAAGCGGTGATACACGTTCCGATTCGCCTCTGAAATGCCTCGATTTGGAAAACCCGGGTATCTTTTGGAAAAGTATCTTCAGAAATCCGAGTTCCTGTTCTCTTTCGGCGAAGCGATGAATTTCCCGGAGCAACCTAAATCTCGAAACTCAGTGAAGTTCGATCGGGACAAAGCATATATATGCTTACCCTTCTAAATCTGCTAGTGGTTTAGCACATTTTGCTGGGATCAGGCGCCGCTCGCTGAACTCTTTGTTCAATGTTGTCAAAAGCTGCTGGCAGGAAGTCGTTAGCACCATGAGCTGGGCCTTGTTCGCTTTCTGTGCTTGTATGCTCGAGATCACAAATTTCATCACAGTGAACGCTGCACCAAGAGCAGGGTCAACCACCGCCGGAAGGGACATTTGCGGCGAGAATGGAAGTAGAAGATGAAGGCTGCGGTGGAAGATGTAACATACTCACTGACCGCTGTCGCCTGAGGATATTGTTGGTTGACAATGTTAGTGTTGCCGTCGGTGAGTAGAATCAGATTAGAGATTAGCGACTTCACTCGCCCCGCCTCATTTCGCCTCAATCTGCGGCAACAGCACCGCTATATGGCTCTGTTGTTACCACCCATTTTGTAACTCAGTGTCTCTAATTTGAAGGACAGCACCGCTCGCCCCGAAGCATTCAATAAAAAACCTCCGGCTCAGCCAGGGCTCAGCGACTGAGCCAATGGAATTGAGCACTTCTGCTCAGTCCTAAAAGCCCTGGTATCGCGTTACAATTCAGGTCCCAGCCCAAGGGATCTTCGGGAGCGGAACAGCCATGATTCAAGTAATCAACCTATATATCACGTTCAGCGATAATCATCAGGTGAATCCTGATGGTTTCGTTAATTAAACGTCCCTTCAAGTTGGTTCTGCTGCTAACAACGCACCAAGTATAACCACACGGCTAACCATCGTCATGAGTTCCGCGAAAAAATTTTATCCCCTCTCATTGAAGGGCTGTACAACGGCAGTTGGGAAATAGTCTCTCGTATACTGCGTAACGACATCGTAACTTAGGCAGGCCAAAGATTACCCATTTACTTATATTGTTTCATTTGAAATTCCTGATCATGAAAACCTGAAATAAACCCTACAAGTTGTGAATGCACGAAATCAACTTATCTTTGCAAACGAATCGACATTCAAGTCTCGGCGCGTCGCGTCGCGTCGTGTGACCGCGTCCTGTCTAATTATGATTGCACAGCCATCACGTCCGTTCGTGCGCTCCCCCTTTATGCGAGCTCCCGAACCCTGCCTTCCTTCGCTGGGAAACTCGAGTCGCACTTGTTGAGCGAGTTTGTCCGACTGCACCAAACTGGCATCAAGACCACGACCAGGAGTTCTCGCCCACTGTGAACCATCTTCCCAGAGTGCACGAGACGACACGCACGAGGACGAGGCGACAGGCGCGCACTCGTTCCCGACGCGAGGAAACGCCCGCCTCGGCGCAACGTGGCTGCACAAAGCGGCGATTCGCCCGGCATCAGGGCGGCAGGTCGTCTGCGCGACCGTGCAGCGGGCCAGCAAGGACGGGCGCTTCTCGCAGCACGTGGTCGGGTAGGCGAGCGCGCAGGTGTGAAGAGCGGGCGCCGAGAACGGCGAAGGGTGCAGCTGGGACTCAGAGACGGAGATGAGGTAGATGATTTGCATGTACATACGGACCAGAATATTCGTGAGCGTGCTGATGACGGGATTTTAGATTGCGGGCGCGGCACGGCGACTCGTCAGCGCACCCGCTCCGGCTCCACGCCCGACTTCGTACCGCGCAGCGCTTTCGAGGCGGCAATGGCGGGCATTTCGAGCCGACGGGGGAGCCCCGTGCGCGGCCGCTGGTGCGGAGACGAGGTGAGCGATCTGTGGCAATTTTTCTTCGTGTCTGATTAAGATTGCTGATCTGGTAGACAGAAGATGCGCTGCGCACCTGCTCCGCGCCAGGCTTCGTACGGCGCGCCGATGGCAGCTGTTCGCCCGCTTCGTGTACGTAGCACCACCCGCGCGCTAGCAGTCCTCTTCGTGCGCACACCGTGAGCGCTTATCCGGGGACTCGAACCAGGTAAGAGATTCTATCATAATTTTTTTCGGCCTGCTAATCTGGGTGAGCAGACGACGACGTACCGTGCGCGGGGCGTATCATCTGCGCAGGGGATCCTAACGCGTACGACGCGGGACGGCGTCGATGTGTGTACGAGTCCTGTATGCAAGTTAACTGGGGATGGTGGAGATTTTTGGTTCCATTCCGTATTTTTTTGTTTCTTTATGACGTCGACGACCGGGCGCGCTACGATGCGCGGCTCGTTATTCACGTTTGGCGGACGCGAGGCGCGCTGGAGTTCGTTGCGGGCATGACAGGGTCGGTGTTGAGCAAAGAAAGCAGACTTGCAACTCGGGTCGGCGCGTCGTACTGGGATGCATGTGGGAGCGGGAGATGTGGACTGCTCGAGTCGAGGGCTAAGCAGGAGCGAGGGGCAGGTGAGGCGGGCGTCAATCTGAATTGCCCGAGACGCGTTGAGCGCACGCTCTCACTAAGTGTGTGAAACATTGACGACGCGCGTCGTGCACACGTAAAGAGATCGATTGCGTGGACACTGCCACTCCGAATAACCCCGATCAATTTTGTGCTCATCCCGCTCATCGTCCTTCTGCCGCTCAGTGCTTGGCCGTATCATGCGCACAGACGGCAAGGAAGATATCCCAGGCCGAAGTTGGACTGTGGGGACGCAAATGGACATATAGTAATCCTACTGCCCGCCAACGAGTCGGCGCCCAGCGTGCGAGGGGGCTAGTCAACGTCACCTTGCCCAATTTATTTTATGGATTTTACAGAGGTCCAGCCAGAACGTCCAGGTACGCGACATCTATGTAGAGGCCGTCGCGATTCTCGACGCCGTGTCTCCGCGTCCAATCCGCGTCACCCTTCATGCTATTGCGCGAAGCTTTTTCCCACTGCCCAAGTACTTCAGGTTGACTTCAAGCGGCAAGTCCGTCTGACTCTACATGTATTCTTATTACTCGCAACAACACCCTCGCACCGCGACTTCTCAAATTGCGGCTTGCCAAACAACCAAAGTCTCGAGCGGCGTTTCTACGCATTCCATCGTTTAACCGGAGTTGAGCTGCGACTTCGTCGGGCCTGCCCTGGTAAGTGGCGTTTCCATATATTTTCTGACGTCGAAGGAATGAATCCACTCACCATCCACTTTGTCTCGGCCAGTGTGCGAGTTGTTTGCCGTCGTCGTGGATCCATATGCATATCACTTGAACTCATCTTGGCTTAGCGGTGGCTTCGGTGCACCGCACTTCACCCACCCATCTTTCATAATCATCGCGGCAGATCCGCCCTTGATACTGATACCTGTACAACCTTCATCATGCGATATTTATTCAGAGTATTGGCTCGGACTCACCATCACTCGGCTTTCCTCGAGGGACTGGGCCACAGTGACGACAGGGCTATAGTGACGAGAGAGCCAACAATTGAGAAAAGAAGTAGAATTTGATGTGATTCGAACCACCTGCCTTATTTGGAAGCCATGTTGATATCCATTGACAAGCCGTGTCACAGAAATTGTCACAGAATTTTCTATTTGATTTATCCTGCAGACTTTAGAGCTTGAATTGGAAAGAGATTTCACACAGCAATACTCTGAAACTGTTTGCAAGTCCCTGATTTTTTCTCACAGAAAGCAGGCTATAAATGGGTCGGTGGTCAGTCACTCTTTCATATCCCAGCTTATGACAGTACGTGGTGGCACGGAAGCCGGTCAGGGGCCTTCGGCCCCTTCCCAGCTTTTCGGACATCACTGTGTTGATCATACATCAATGACTGGATAGCATCGGGCCAGGAGCAATCATCAATAGCAGTTGACTGACAGCGTTTCAGAGGGGAATGTTAGATTTAGTCAGTCGCGTAAATACTTGGTTTTTTTTCATTCTATTTTGCATGGGAAGATTTCGCGGATTTTGAGAGAAATACAGTGGTAGTTCAGCAACGTCAGGCAAGGTATGGGTTTGCTAGATGTGCGCAGCATCAAGCCACCATATCAGGGGTGCGGATCGCGATCGACGCAACAACAATCAATGAAATGAAATGCCGATCACGGGTGGGGCAAGGTTCAGCAGACGTGGATGAAGTAGGTCTTCGAGCAGCTGTATAAGATGTGCAATGTCGACAGTGCTTTCAAGGTGGACAGAAGGCCATAGGAGGCTAAAGGTTGTGACAGAAAACGACAATGAAGATTGATCAGACAGACTCCACATCACAACAGCAAGGGACAGCGATCGGGAACCGGAAATAAAGCTCGCACTCCACGGAAAAGGAAATCAGAATGGTCTCCATATGCGGGAAGACATCAAACCAAAAGATTTTATAAAGAGTTTGATGATGATACATGCGACTTCGTATTCGATCTGGGATGACTTTGGCTTCATACAACTTGAGCATCATTCGCCACGGCGGCTTCGTCCTGTCTTTCTGGGGGGTTCTCGCTGGTTAACATTCCCAGCCTCGGCTCATTCGGGGGACCCAGGAAATTTCTTCTCATGGCATCCCGTTTTGCCGTGATCTCCATTGGAAAGCTAACATACCATCTTTCTTTTGATGCAACGATCATTGATTACAATTATAAAATCGCGCCCGTTCATTCAAGATAGAAGGTATTGTGCTGTATTGAGTACGAGCATGATAGTTCCCTTAAATCTAAATATAACTTCCAGCCCACCCATCCGATGTGGCCGAAACGCGATTTATATCATTTACCAGAACCTGATTCCTCCCACCACTTAATGGCTTCGATTCTACCACTGGGTCTAGCTTTATACTTTTCGGTGGGCTGTTCGGGCGGAAAACTGGCTTCTTCTGCCTGGAGAGTGCGTTTTCACGCGTCCTTACAAATGCCCTCCGATCTAACTCTGAACAGAAACCTAACATCACTACCTCGCTCACGGACCGGGTCCGTATTGCAGATGCAGGAGTGCAAAAGGCTATCAGTATGCTCAGTCCTGATGCTCAGTTCGACGGTGAGCGTTCTCCTAGCTGCTTCTGTTCAGCTCCAAAACTTTGGGATGCAGGGCAGTCGTTGGCATACGCTGCGCAATTGTATTCCCAAATGGCGGAACTTGACATTGTGTCAAACCAAACCCAATATGCAGATACCCTGAGAAATAACTTCCTGAATGCGCCTCACAGGCAAACCAACTTTTCCGATACGTTGTGTGTGCCATCTCTCAACCCTCCCGCCCAGTTTGATGCTGACAAGTCGCAGTGTCAGTACTGCTGCCTCTTAAAATTAGCCTCTTTTAACTCAGCTTCGTGCCCCCCAGTTGAATTATGCTCTGCAAGCCATCCTTTCCGATTCTTGAAATGCCTTCTGAACTAAAACTAGAGCATATGGTCATGCAGCGTGCAGGGCGTACGTAGCGTATAACGACTCGGTGTTCTATGACTATGCAGTCCAATCGTGGTGGTTCGGGCGGACATACACACTCTCGTCTCAAGAAATAGCCGCCGGCACGACCAGTGTGAAAAACTTCACCCTCAGCAAAGAATGTCAGGACAGTGAGTAGGCAATATCTCATGTGGATGAAAACTGACCTCAATAGTAACCATGGCTGGGGGAACATTTTGGGTGAGTGTTTTGCCGAGTTCTCCTGGAGCGCGAATGATGGATTCGTCTTCTGCGCAGAGCACAGATGCGAATGAACCGACTATAGCAAGCCTCGGTACTGGGTGAGTCCATCCAACAGCAGAGGATATCGATAAACCATTAACCCCGTGAATTAGCACATTTTTTGTGTGGGTCTTTCCAGTCTCTTTTGACTGATCTGATCTCCCTCAGTTTATCTGCGCTCCTTGCCGAATTAACATCCGACCCGACAGAAAAAAATTTATATCTCCAGGCTGCCGCTGCCAGTGCGAACTTCACCCAGGCACATCTATTGAACAGTCAAGGTCTAGTACAAGATACGATATCCGCTCTATCAAATGCCAGTTGCGCAAGTAACTCGATCCATGAGTCATATGACGCCGGTCTTGCCATCGAGGGCCTTTCTATCCTTTACTCGGTCACCGGAGATCCAGCTACCCAATCCCTGTCAGTCCGGTCTAGCTGCACGCACACCTGTCGAGTGCGCTGACGTATTACTGCAGACTGAACAGTATCGTAGTGGCCACGATACCCAATACAGCATGGCAACACTCGAACGGCGTCCTCACGAACGGAGGTAGATCTCGCCCTCAAATACTCAAGCTTGCTTTCCTGAATGTCGAAACCAGACTTATATCTTCTGCGAGGACTCACGTCCCTCTATGCACGCCAGTCGATACCAGATTTGCAGGACGATATTGGGCAGTATATCGCAGTTCAGGTATGCTTTCATGGCTTTAATTTCAGTGTCCTCGTTCTTTATCTGATACTTGTGATTCAGTTTAACGCGGTCATCGATCTGACCACTGCGAATGGCACCAACATCTACGGCAACGCTTGGGCTGGGCCGCCAAGCTCGGCTTTTTCGCCTGTGAATCAGTCAAACGCGCTGAGTGCCTTACTTGGTGCGATAAACCTCCGCAACACTTCGGATGTCTCTGGCTCCCCGTCACCAGAACCGTCATCTACACCAACCAACTCCCCACTGGCAAGCCCTCACAAGTCAAATGATGCGATAATCATTGGCATTGTTCTCGCTGTCGTAGCTCTGATGGGGGTTGCCATCAGTATTTGGGCTATTCGACGGCGTCGTTCAAGGTCAGCATCGATGCGGATATCCCCGGTTAGCTTTAGTATGTGGGATAGTCTCCGACAAATTTCGGGTGAACATACAAGAGATGCTCCGGACCAGCCACCTCCGACCGTGGGGTCCAAGAGTGCACCAGGACTAAGGCCAGCTGCAGCTGCAGCTGCACCAATGGTTCGCGTCGGTGCACAGGATACCGCCCAGCTTCCACCTCCCCCCAACCTTCCCACCGATGAACTTGTGCGGATGCTGAATGAACGCCTGCAAAATCGCAACTGGGACGAGGAGGAGGCCCCGCCAGAATATCCTGTATGATTTGCTGTTCTCAAGTTGTACCTAGAGACCTTGTGCGTCGTCAGGCTGTTTTCTCCTCGTACGAAGTCGCTAATTCCGTTATACTGTTGAGCTTGGACACTGAGAGGCATGCAAGTAATTACTGTGACTGGTCATAGCTCTGATTACGAAACACTGAATGGATAGACCCGAGAATCAAACGTACGAGATACATAAATGCCCAGTCTTCCTCTGCATCTGTCTTCTTCGCGCCCAGGCGCTTTCAAGACGCTGTTCAGTGCTTTGAGGCTGTTTCAAACTCTAAAACTTCTTCAGACGCTGTGATGGCCTAGCTGGTATAAATTCTGACTGACTTCCGAATCTGAATCTCATCAGATTCATGATTCTGACCGCACACCACTTGCCCTGTGGCATGCTCGCGACTATGACGCGTCCCTTCGTCAGACATCGTCTCAATGCTCTCATTTTCCTGGAGTTCAATTTGTCGCACGCATTTACATATTTTTGCCTTCTGAAGCTGTCATATTACAAGTTTGCTTTGGCCTCCAACACCGCACCTAGCATTTTATCCGTCTTCTAGGATAATCCGGCTGAGGCTTAATGAATCTGATAATGTACACCAATAATCATGCAGGAACAAGTCGACTCTAGTTTATTGTTTCATTCATTTATCTACGCTGAATTACCATTTCATTATTCACGATATACTTAGGATGGTTGACAGTACTGCTCAAGTACTGCTCCAAGTTTGAACCACTTGCCCTATTTGGAAACCGTGTTGCAATTATCGTTCAGATACGGAGATTTGCCGTAGTACGATGAAAATGGTCCGTACCGAATACTTTTCAGACGGCTGAGATCCCCTAACCCCAATCAGCACGTGGAACTTAAGTTCTGAAAAGTGGTGTGGAACGGCAGAACTTAAGAAAAACTGCTCGGATTTCATCTCCGATCATCCAGACTTCCCGAGTTCCTCGACCCTGAGATGCTGTCACGAGAATTCTTGATCAATCCTTTGATTTGAACCTGAAGCGTTTACCTACGCATGTGCAGATCTGCCAGAGTACGGTGAAAATTCTCCGTACAATATAATGTACGGACGGTGTAGATCCTTAATTAGCGTCATCAGCCGCTCCGCTGCAGCCAATGTATATGGGTGCTGCTTTCCAAGAGTGCGCTTCCTCCGTCCAATAATATCCGAGATAATGTTTGCTGCTCTCCGGGTGTCGTGAAGCCTGAAGGATGTGGCAGCCAAGCACTCCATCGCTGTCAGAGTATCATGATTCTTCTTTCCCAAAATCCTCTGCCGTTGTTTCACCACATTTATCTGGAGTTCCTCCGCATCTTTGTATCGCTTCAGATGGTAATATGTGAGCGCGAGACCGTACCGCCCGCACAGTGTTTGGAGGTCTGGGTTCTCCTGTTCAGAGCGCCAGGATTCGACGCCGGACGGTAGTGTCAAGGCTTCATTGTGGCGTCCAAGTCGTCGGTCGGTAGCGGTCGCCGTTAGAGTGGCGTGATGAGTCTGCCCCAACGTTTGTGACATTTATCCAACACCTGAATTTGCAGTGCAAATCTGCCCATGTCGCTTGGTTCGCAGCCACGGTATCCATTTGTTGTTCCACCAATCGACGGAAATCCTCGGTATTCAAATCCAGGTCATGCTCGGGCGTCAGGAATCCAAGTACTCCCCATTTAAAAGCGAGGCTTCTTTGTGTGATGGTATCGTGAAGCTGGGTGGCTGTCGGCCGTTTCTGGGGACAACACTTTTCTGCGAGCTCCCAGAATTCAACAGATATCTCCCGGCCTTCGCCGGGCTCCAGGGGCTCCGGCCGCACCCCGTGATTTGCGACGAGATCGACGGAATTCGCGTATGAGAACTGCGCAGGTGGAAGTTACTGAGCACGCTGTCTGTGGGCAGAGCATGATAAATTCTGACCTCGTAAAGCGTCATTCCAAAGGCATACACGTCCGACGTTATCCGATAACAGAAGCCAGTCAGGACTTCTGGAGACATCTAATTACGGCTCCCCACGATTTCCAGCAGAGGGGCATCCATTTGTACCAGTTACTACAAGTTCTTCTTCGTGGATTCTGAATTGGTCTTTGGGCTGAACAAGAGCCAGATCGCTATGGCAGTTGTACAGCAACTTTTTTTTTTTTTTTTTGTGGAACGTTGCAGCTCTTGCGCTGCGGCTTCCGGTGGTAGCTTTATAGGCTACCTCTCTACCCAAAGACTTTCACGGTCACGTCTTGGGTATCGAGGCCGACAATGTCGTCCACCTCGGCGCGTTGGTTTGAGGCCTTGGACTTGGAACCCGGCCAGCCAGAATTTCAGTACCACCCGAGGAAATGCGCAACCGCACCCGTGTCCGACAAGTCGCGACACGGCGTGTGGGGCTCCGGGCTTACCAGCTCAAGAGGTATCTCGCAAGCGACATCCCTCTATCATTGATGGTTACCCGACACCCACTAAAACCTCGGCCTCCCGCGTCCAGTCTTGGGGGAGTGACATTTCGCCCTTCAGGAGATTTTTCCAAGTGCTCAGAACTAACGCTTTGTTCAGTGCCTTCTTCCCGTATTTCTTAGCATCCGTTAGTGCGCGGTCTATTCCCAAACGGTTGTTAATTGTTTTGATCCAACGGTTTTTAATTTCTTGGAGTGAGGCGGGGGCCTTGCCCTGTATGACCCTCTCGCATCTCAGCCTCCAGATGAGGTGGGCCGACTCAGAGACGAGGATACGGTATAGACGCGACGTGCCTGTATTTTGACGTTTGATCGCCGCGCACGTCATGATTTGACCGATCGTATGGTGCGCATCATCAAAACACCACCAAACAGGAACGAAATCTATTGCACCTGGAGAAAACCTCCCTACTTCTGATCCTCTGGCAAAAACACTCCGATTAGATAGTAGTTCAATCACCCAAGAGGGATTTTTCATTGGATCAAAACTGACAATAAATATATTTTTCTTGAGGGCAATTTGAGACATCAGTGATGCGATCAATTAATCAGTCACGTGTGCTTACCAAACAGCCCCTATTCTGCATACACCCACTCTTAAACTGTTCCAAAGTCCTTCCTGTGGGGTCCTTGGCAGCTGTTTCACAGTGGAAACACTTATTCCTGGCTAGAGGCTAGCGAAAAACCACAGCAAAAGCAGTATATAATTTGAAATTTTTCTTGACCTCGATTTGAGACATCATTGATGGCATCAGTGATGGTTCGAGTTTGGTGGTGTTTTGACGATGCGCACCATAGGTGTCGGTAGTTCCTCTTTCGTCTTCATTTGCCACAGTTCGTCTGCGAGTTCCCAGACTTCCTTTTGGCCCGGGGCCTCACATCTGGTGAGTATATGTTCCATGGATTCCGTGATCCCGCAGTGTGCACACATTTTTTTCTCTTCATGTCCACTGATCTTCTCCCAGTGCCCGCCGACTTTGTAGCCGTCGTGGATCAGCATCCAGAGGAAGAAGCGGATGTTTCTCGACACGTCTTTGTGCTTTGTGGATTTCCATATCTTTGCATCCAACGGTGCCTCTCCTTCAACGTCTGCGATTGCCTCTCGCGCGTATCGGAGGTTCTTTTCTGTAGCCTTCCGGTTTAATTTCTCTTGGTATGTCCGCTTGCTCATTTTGATTTTCCTGATGATCCTGTATGCGGTCGATTGTTTTAGCGCTTGTAGTTTTGCTCCCAGGAGTATGAAGGCTGGATTAGGTTTTAGGTCGACTTCATCTGCGGTGGGTTTCCGACTTCCCTCCCCAGCGAGTCGGTCTGCTTCTTCATTCCCTTTGTTCCCGGCGTGACCCTTCACGTATGTGAGGGTGGTTTTCGCTTTTCTCCTGCGTAGGTTTGTCACCGTCCTTTGGAACGTTTTTGGGTTGGCGTTATTGTAAAATCCCAGGTCCTCCCATTTGCTCAGGTTTTTGGTTAGGCCGTCAATGGTTATTTTGGAGTCGCTGTATATTTCCAGAGGTACGTTTGCAGGGCATATCTCGGTTGCCTCTTTGACAGCTAATATCTCCCCTGCATTGTTAGTACAGCCTACGTCTTCCGGCAGGCGAATTGCTTTATTCCGCGGGTCTCCTCCGAAGAATATACCAGCCCCTGCCTGCGCATCCTCCTTCCCATTGCGGGTCGCGGAACCGTCGTTGTATACGGAGATCGTCTCTGCATCGGGGTCTGGGTCTCGTCTGGTGTTGGGGGCCTTAGCTCGTAGGTTGCGGATGTGGCCTTTAGTGAATATGCGGAAGGTGTCCGCTATTGTCCCGTGAGTGGTTATACTCGGGTCGAATTCTACTGATTCTGATTCGGGATTATCTGTTGCTTTTAGCTCGTCTTCGTAGTCTTCTCGTTGTGGTCTCCGTGGGTCCCATTTCTCGTGTAAGGCGTCGAGGAGTTTTCTTGCCCTCTCGAAGCAAGTGTGCGGTGACTTGCATCCCGTCATCTGCCTTGTTTCTCGGCAGGTATCGCAACGGCACCGGTTATTCGGTCTATGTCTTGGCGCATCCCTTGTACAGCAACTTGAAGTTGAACGAAGCTGAACAGACGCGTGCCGAGGAAGTGCGGAGTGTGATTCAAAGGTGGAAGTTATGTTACTTCGTGAGTTTCTCTTTTTGAGAACCACGAGAGACGCGAAAAACGCGTGAATGTGGGCGATGAAAGACAAAACGAAGAACGGTGTGGATCAGGATCGTGAGAATTTGATCGAGTCGGCAAAATCCGCCGTCCCTTGGCCGCTGCGCTCAACGACTCAAATGCCACCCGCGCTGAGCGAAGGCGGGACAATGCATCGATGAAGCGCTGACGGAACCGATCTTGATCCCGACGCCTACTGTGTCAGGAGAACGTACTTGGGAAGGCCACACAACCGTGACGACGCGCATAGCCTGTTTAACCTGCTCGAAAGTGAAGACAACGCAGTTCTTTGCGGACGCGGCTGGAGATCAACGTTAACAACTGAAATGGCGCGGGGAGTGCAATCCCCCTCCGTCCTGGCTCGTTCAAAGCGGACGTAGGCTTGGGACAGTTCGACAGCGGCCGCTCCACAAGGAGCTGAGCTGGTAACAATTCGCGGCATCTAACAAACAAATCTTGAAGGCGTCTTCGTACTTCCTCGAAGAACGGACTCTTCGCCAAGGACAGGACACCGACCGGACAATTGCACTGACGCGGTCACGTCGATTGACAACTATTGACACCGTGTGGGACCTTCAAGTTGGTGGAACTGCGATTCAGTCTCTCCTCAGCGTTGTCCTGCTAGAAATTTGCTAATGTTCGCGTGTGCTTAAACATTTTGCACCTGGCTTTTTTGGCTTGTAATGTAAGTCTTGTTCGAAAGTGTGGTTGTGCTGTTTGATTTGAAGGCCCCTGCTTGGCGCCTAAAATCATGACTCACATCAGTCTGAATGGTCGATACCGCCGTTTAACACTCCTACGGAACAAGCGGAACAACAGCATACGGACCCGACAATCAGAGATTCATAAATTCACAGCTTGGTTGGCAGTTGCGCATCTATTTCTCTCACGGCCCAAGATGTCTCGCCCTCTCGACCCAGGGCTTCCCCCACGGAAACGGCGCTCGTTCTGCCGACTTTGTTTCTGTACCTGTCTTGTTCTCTGTGGACTTCTCCTGGCTCTAGGCATCTACCAGATCGGAAAATCCTTCTTTATTCGTTCTCAGTCTTCGCATTCACGCCTATTCCAAAATCAGACACTAGACGAAGTGGAGCACCGTATCGCCGTTGTTCGCCCGCTGGTAGACGAAAAGCAATTATTTGATATTGCTGTGAGCATCTGGGCTCCGTCTGCGGATGTCAGCAGGGGTAGGGGTAGAGGCAGTGAAACCGCGTTATTCTCTGATATCGTCTTTCGGGGACTTCGCCTGTCAGACAAATACAAATCAGTCAACCTCACCTATCGGCTCCCTACCGCTGTTTTGTGAGTAGCTCCTGATCGCGAGGAGTCGTTGATTGAACAGGATTTCAGTCAGCGTTCTCTATTGAAAGAGGACGACCTCCGCGCATCCTTTGTCCTTATTCCGACAGAGCCGTCGCTTGTGAACCACATAACAGGCTTCTCGACATGGTGGCCGCAAACCGCGCCGAGACCGCCTGTTCGTTCCTGGCCGTGAGTGTTTACGTCCACCGTTAAAAACACGATATCGATCAGGTCCCGCCAGATTTCCTCTCGGAGCCGCCGACACCGGACCACAGAGTAAGGCAGATAGAGCCTTGGACTCGTTTGGATTCTCGATGCCGCTCCTGGAGTTCCATGAGTTCGGGAGTAAATGCAAAAATCTCAGATCTTGGAAACACAGTCGGCTGACGAGGATGCATTCTCTGACGGAGCACACGACGGATATAAGGAACAGAATCAGATAGAGGAAGATATCGCGGACGTCTCTGGCACCTCCAAATATCCTGAACATGCTCTGACGCATCCATTCATCGTGACACGGTATGTTTCACAGTTAGGAATCCGCCTGGAAACTTACGATTTTCAAGAACACAAATCCAAGCGGTCGACGAGACTCATATTTTCAATCTCATATTATACGAGAGAGAGCATGACAGACTGCGCACCTACAGTTCCTTTTTGGTTCGTCTTTCAAACCTCCGCTTTAAATCAAGCGCCAACTTTTTTTGGGGGTGAAGTGTGGAGAAAGGGGCCAGCAACCGAATTCGACGTTATGCCATCGAACATACGCCATGAATGGAAATTGGGAAACCCGCCTCATGCTTTCAGTCCCAAATAAAAAGACCGGACTTCTTGATCTCGAATGGGCGTATGCTCCGTACATCGATTATACCGCTTCTGCAGCTGGTCCCAAGGTGAGTCGTTTCATAGTCTTCGTGCTGACCTCAGGTGGAAGACTAATTAGTTCAACCCTAGGATCTTGTTCCAGTCCCTGTAAGCAACAAAATCTGTTCGCCGTTGCAAAATGTGTCTGCCACAGATCCCGGTGCGATTTTTTTGCAATTGGAACCATGGTTTGGTGCTAACACTTCAGAAGAATATATTGATATTAATTGGCAACTTTCGTATTCAGGCCGCAGTCCGGGGGAGCATCTTAATTCTAAATTGCTTCAAGGGCGGCCATCGAGACCCCTGTCATATGCGGAGAGCGACTATAAAAAAGCCATTGCGCGCGACACAGAGGAAATGCTGAGTGAGTATTCGTTCTCTTATATTCCAGTATGACACGAATGCTCGCCCTTACAAGATGGCTTAGCTGGACACCGATTTTACGAAGATGCCCATCCGCGCCGTCGTTTCATTCTCGTCATGCTCCTGTGAGCTAAAATCATGCCCCACTGGTTCAAGTCGATGTGGCTAAATTTGACGATTAGCGACTTCATTTTATCCCCAGCCTCGCGCCTCCTCGGCATAGCCTACTGGGCCACCAGAACATCCACCGTGTCTATCAGCGTGTCGGGAACTATCTTCCTAGCACTTCACCGGATCCTGTGGGTCCTCACGTACGCAGCAAATGCGTTCGAAACGCAGAAACCCATTCCCTCAGCCGAGCAATGGCTGGTATGGTTGTGGTTGAATGCCTGCGCTGTGGCAACTAGTTCATCTTTGGCATTCCTCATGTTGAAAACCGTGACACGCCTGACGTTCAGCCGCAAAAAAGCTCGATGGATTCCTACTGTCGGTCGGGCCCAGCCGACTCACATGGAACGTACCAGTCAGCGACTCGATTCCCGTACCAGTTGGCGCATCAAAGTTGGCGTGGGTTGGTCCATGAAACCTGGTTGATTATTCTGACCACGTCCTACTGTAGATCTGCGTTTCGCTCATTGCTATCAACTATATTTCTAGCAAGTATCACTCGTTCGATCCGCTCGGCTACCACGTCCTTGCGCCTCACCATCCACCTCTCGGTCCTTTAGACGGGACTTCCAATCCATTTGCCCGGATCTACGACTTGGTCTCCTCACCTCTTCTGATCACGGCTTACCTGTCACAACTTTTACTGAACCAGCGATCCAAAGCGTTCGCCGGTCGCTACAAAATAACCGTAGTAGCCGACTGCAGTTATGCGGTTCTACATTTGATCAAATTTATTCCCTCCGTCATTGGGCGATTCGATGCGCGGCCGGGTTTATCTGTGAATGATATCGTCCACGATGTGTTACTCGCGGCTTTGGCATGGCAAGCGATTGTTTTCCCAAAAGTGATACAGACGACGGAGGAAGATAGCGAATAACCGCAAGAATCTGGGAACCCGTTTTCGGTATGTCGATCGACTTATATCCTCCACTTTGATTAACCTCTGTTGGATTCAGCGCAAACAGAAAGTAATGTACAGCCATGCGTATACAATGTAATCCTACCGTGCTCAATTAAACCCGCCACGCTCGGAGTCAAACTGCACTCCCTGAGATACATATCTAGCCAAATGGTCGCGAGGGTATATCCTGCAGGTAATTCAGAAGAAGTTTCGAAACACCCAGACTCATGGGTAAAAATTTGATTCCGACGAGCCTCGTAGAGTCGACAGACGCTACAAACGATGAAGACACCCTGGGAAGTTCCAGCCAAGGCTTGTCCGCTCAAAATCCCCAAATTTTGGCTCCGTTCTGGCCTCGAAAATCCTATATCGGACAAGGGTATCTGCGGCGTGCTGCTCTGAAGATGGTGTTTTGGGGCAAAAGTTTGCCGAATTGTTGCTATGAACAATCCAAGGCTTTTCAGAGTCCCAACATCTTCAGTTCGCGACCTTTCAAGTCAAGTTTTCCACCGCATTCACGACTAATCCGGCGTGGTCAGCGTCTACCGAGCAAAATGACCGAGAACTCACTTTTTGACCGTCAAAAATCGTATCTGTGGAGAAGGATTTGCGAGTTGGGGCCTCAAAAAAATCCTATTTTCGGACAAAGGAAATGTGAAAATTTTGCCCTCAAAAATTCTATTTTTTGGACAAGCCTTGGCGGGAGCTTCTCAGTGCCTCGATGAAGCTACCTGGCTGCTCGTTAACGTTTGCGCGTCTTCATTGACCTTCCTTGTCCCTCACTTTGCTCTCACGAAGCACCTGCAAATGTTGCGATGACAGTCGCGCTGAGCAAGCGAAGGACAATGCACTATACCGGACAGATGGCTGAACAAGCCGGACGCTGACGACGCTGACACGTATGCTGACTGTGCCCGAACGCCATGGAAAGCCTCCGAACATTCCAGACGTGTCCCGGTTTCACCCGACTGCCGGATAAGGCAACTCACCGCCTGGTTTTGGCGTGTCTTGTCTTTCCGCTCTACCGCGCTGACAGCACGAGGCAAGTCAGACAAGGACAAAGCGCAGTCGTCAAAACGGCATTGAAACGTATAAATGGGGAGGCGATAATGGAGGATCGACAATCCGCCACTCCCGCCTTTCTTCTCCCAACTGTCTTCTCCGCCGTTGCTCGTAACTTGTGATGTCGCCCTCGATGCCGATTGATATTGCCACCTCGTCCTCATCGTCCACGTCGTCGGTGGCATCTTCCCCGACATCGACATCGAGCTCGAGTTCAGCGGGCGTGTACGTCCCCGTCCATCGACGTGGCCCGTCTGCGTCCTCGACGTTTACTCCTGCACAACCACAACGTACGTCTGTTCCACTGTGATACACTTCCTTGTGCTGATATTCGAGCCGCAGTCCCGATCTACACTCCCGCACAACTCTTGCACCTCGCACACTCGCCGTCTGTAAAGGCGCAGGTGGGCGCCACGCGCACATTACTGCACGCTCTGCACCCGGAAGAGGAAGAAGACAACGTGTTGGTGCAGATCGCGATGAGTCGGAAGCAGATGCGCGCGAGGGAGCATGCGCAACGGAATCCTGTCGTTCCCGGCACCAAAGCACATCATGCCACCAGCCCCGCCGCCACTGCGCCGTCACCCGTCACCCGACCCACGGCCGCATCCACCGCAGCACGGAGGCGTCCTATCCCTGGGCGTGCCACCGACCGCGCGGCGTTCAATACGCGTCGGCCCGGGACCCCAACGGCGAGTAGGAATACGAACAAGTTCATGGATGCGGCGAGTTGGCGGCCGCAGGCCGTCGTGCCAGTGATGCAAGGGAGGCACACTGTGCCGGCGTTGGTGGTTTGAGGAGGAGAGAGGGGCGGAGAGGAGGGTGAAGGAGGGAAGAGAATCACTTGTACCAATACCCACACTGCATACTACCCCAACATAACATCCCAGTAACCAAGCTCAATTGAATAAATGCATGTCTTTCACGATGAAAACAATCCTCAACGACCCAAGCTTGACCACAGTTTTTTTTTCGACAGCACGCGGTTAACTCAAGGTTAGCAGTAAGCAACTGCGTGTAGACACAGCCACCGCTTCCTTCCTTTCTTGCTCAAATGTTCCTGTCTGCCGATCTAGTTCTTTTTCGTTGGTGTCGACCAACGGCACAGGACGCTCGAGTCCGTATCTAACGCTCAAGCTTCCGATTCATAGATTTCCGCCAAGCCACATTCCGATCCGAATCTGATCTCACGATCTACCTGAATTCGATTCCCTAGGGCGAATAATGTTACCCAGAGGCAGCCAACGTATACCTTGCGGCCGGGCACTTTGGTTGGCTTATCCTGTGTCGCAACTTTTCTAGATTCCCGCCATACTCCGAGTCACAGCGACCGCGATTCCGAATCGTGCAGTGGTGCCACAGGCCCTGTGAAGCTCCCGCAAAGGCTTGTCTGGAAAATAGGATTTTTAAAGCCCAAATCGACGATGTCCCTGTCCGAAATGGGATTTTTTTAGGTCCCAAAATCGTATACTCTTGTCTACGGATAGGATTTTCGAGGTCAGATTTCTGCAGTTTTCACAGATGTGTGAGTCTGATTGCAGTTGTCCGGGGTGCGCGTTGCATTCAATCAAATAATATTTCAGATCTGTCGGGAAAGCTTGGAAAGGGTAAGAACTCGTAGTTTGTGGTTGGAAACTACCTAAAAATCGGCAAAAGTTCCCCGAAATAGTGGTTCTTGCGCAAGACAGGTGACCACGCTTCTCCGATATAGGCCCAAATCGGTCCAAATCGGCCATTTCGAGCGGACAAGCCCTGGCAGGAGCTTCACGGGGCCTGGTGCAACTCGTCCTGTTCCACCATGTCCTATGCTGTTGGCTCTAGTTTTCAAGCTCGTCCAAATCACAGCGCCATTTTGGCTCTGCTCTAGGACTCGCCATGGGCTCTGAACTTGAAGCCGATGACGACGAAGACGGCGGCTGTCAAACGCGTTTGGGACGCTGATATAGCGGAAGAAACACCTGGGATCGCTGTCAAGTGGGGGCCAGAATCGAAACATCCTCCGCCTTTCACCGCGTACTGCATTCCTCCCTTGATTCGATTTACATACATTCGTCGTCTTCGCGCTCGGTCCACGCAAATAAACCTCATTGCTGCCTCGTTGTCTCTTCTCAGTTTATGATATTTCAATGACTCGCATCCATTTGGAATCCATCAACTGCAGATGTGCGCTCGATCCACACAAACAAACCTCACCGTGCCCACTTCGCAATTCCTCCCACCTATTCAGTTTAGGATACTCCAAATCACTCGTGATCCATCTGGCCACCCAACTGCAGATTCCATCGCCGTCATTAAATTCGCGGACTTGATCGCACGGTGTGTGAATGCACCATTCAAAAAGAAACATGCAAGTGGAGCCCGACTTTGTCGTCTCGTCCCATGGCGCGCCGTATGTTCCGGTCCTAGTTCTCACCACGTTCTCAGGCGTGTTGATCCCGAATCCCAATCTTGTACCTGGTTCTATTCTAACTAAGTAGAGCGTGTGCTCTCCTGGCCGGGCTGGGACAAGTTATAAATTCGGCACCATGATCGACATGCCATGACTCGTGAGACATTCCCATTCCGCAAGAGCGACGGCAAACGGTACCGGTAACCTTTGTTTCACGATCGCCCCAATGCCAGCCGTCTTCGTCAATGCTGAGGACCCACCCTGGCTTTCCAAGCTTTGTGCCGAACTGTCAGTTTTATACTTGCATCTCATTCCGCAGAAGCTAACAGAAGCAACAATCACCATCAATCTCGTCTGCCGCATTCATCGACCCATCCATCTCTCATGATCATCGTGGCGGGGGTCGTCTGAGCCTCAAAAAATCTGATCATACACAAGTAGCCATCTTAACCAACAATCTCGCCAGGCGGCAGCGAATAAGTACGTGAGTGTGTTACATCTTCCACCGCAGCCTTCATCATCTCCCACTCTCGCTGCAAATGTCCCTTCCGCCGGCGGTTGTGCCTGCTCTTGGTGCAGCGTTCACTGTCCTGGGATTTGTAGTCTCGAGCATACAGGCACTGGAAGCCAACAAGGACCAGCTCAGGGTGCTATCGACGTCCTGCCAACAACTTTTGACAACATTGAACAAGGAGTTCAGCGAGCGGCGACTGATCCCAGAAAAATGCGCCAAACCGCTGGCGGATTTGGAAGCGTAGGCCAAGTTGATGTGCTTTTGATCGAATTTTACTCAGTTGCGATGTTTTAGGTTGCTCCGGGAGATTCATCGTTTCGCCGAGAGAGAACAGGAACTTGGATTTCTGAAGACACTCTTCCAAAAAGATGTTCGCATTTTCAAAATTGAGGCATTTCAGAAGCGAGTCGGAACGTGTATCAGCGCTTTCGAGGTACGCTTTCATTAAAGCCTGATCATCGGGCAATGACGCAGGTGTCAGCTCTCCTCACTGTTGAATATCCAAACTATGCTAGAGGAGAGCAAAAAAGCGCGCACAAAGGACGCTGAAATCGTGCACGCGCATTTAAGCATGCTGGAAAAGAACAATGCAAAACTACTTCAGACGCTCGGTGAGCAAGTTGAACCCTTTAGTTATTGAGACGCCTAATGTGAATTCAATCGTCAGAAATCAACCAGAACAATACAATCGCGATGATGGTGTCAATACAAAAGCAGCTGAATAACCAAAACTTTGACCGGCTCGAGCAGAGGTTCTACACACACACATTAGAGTATTTGACATCGCGAAGTGGGAAAAATGTCTCGGTGGAGGATTGGATGATTTCTCCCTTCGAAGTGGACTATGGCCCAGAAATCGGTTCGGGAGGCTTGTGAGTGTTGCACCCGCCATCTCTGAATCGCACTCTTCAACTTTCACCAGCGGCACAGTTTATCGAGGGACTTGGAATCGGACAGAGGTCGCCATCAAAGTTCTTCACAATCAGGCCGGAGTCAAACCGAGTGTTGCGGTGAGAAGACTCCATAACTGGGAGGTCGCATTGCTGATTGCGATCATACAGGCTCTGCAGAACGAAATAGATGTAAGTAGAGGAGTGACCCAGTAGTTGGTGTGAAATTCTGCCAATTAATGTTTCTTCCTGCTAGATCTGGTCAACGCTCCGCCATCCCAATATTCTCCAATTCCTCGGGGCAAACACGCTGGACGATAAACCCTTCATGGTGATGCCATATGTTCCTCTCAATGCCCGGCAGTTCCTCAAACTACGACCGGCGTTCGAGCCCTTGTATATAGTGCGTTCCAAGTGAATTTCATCTGCGTCAGCGGATTTTCATGGCATTCCGGCAGCTACGTGACATTTCCCTCGGGTTGGAATATCTGCATTCGCGCAAGATCTGCCACGGGGATCTCAAAGGTGTGAGTACATATTTCCGTGATCCTATTGACCGTGATCCAATTCTTGCACTAGATGAACGTCCTCATATCAGAAGACTCCGGAAAAGCCCTGCTGTGCGATTTTGGGCTGGCACGGCTGAAGGCCGATGCCGCGACACGGACTGCGGACACCCCGAAACTGGAGATCGTGGGGAGCCGTAATTGGATGTCTCCAGAAGTCCTGACCGGCTCCCGTTATCGGATAACATCGGACGTGTATGCCTTTGGAATGACGCTGTACGAGGTCAGAATTTATTATTCTCTACCTGCACACAGTACTCAATCAATTCCATCTGCGCAGTTGTACGCCGACGAGACGCCTCTGATCTCCGTCCCATACGCGGATCTCATCGAACTCGTTGCGACTCGCGGGGTGCGGCCGGAGCCCCCGGAGCCTGGCGAAGGCCGGGAGATTTCTGTTGAACTCTGGGAACTCGCGGAAGAGTGCTGGGTTCTGGATCCCCAGAAACGGCCGACAGCCACTCAACTTCACGATACCATCACACAAATGATTGTCGCGCTACCGCAACCCAGCATTCCACGTACGAATGCAGCACCACAACCCTCGATATCGACTTCAGCACTCAAAGACGAAGAAACCGTGATCATTGGAGATTATTTGGATTCTCTGACCTCCGAGCTTGACTTGGAGTTGAATACCGAGGATTTCCGTCGATTGGAGGAACAACAAATGAATGTTGTGGCCATGAACCAGTCGATGGGAAGAGTGAATGATCGGGACGCCGTCAGGTGCCATGCAAGCTTTAGCAACGACATATTATCGCCTGGGGAAATATGGGGATGCAGAGGCACTTCAAATCCAGGTGTTTAATATCTGCCACAAGACATTGGGGCAGACTCACCACGGCACTCTAACGGCGATGTACAACCTTGCCGCTACCAACCGACGACTTGGACGCCCCAACGAAGCCTTGAGACTGGTGTTCGACATCGAAGCCTGGCGCCGCGTACAGGGGAACACAGACCTTCACATCCTGCGCGGTCAGTACGGTCTCGCGCTCACATACTATCATCTGGGGCGATACAAAGATGCAGAGGAACTTCAGGTGAATGTTGTGAAGCAGCGGAAGAGACTTTTGGGGAGGAAGCATCACGACACTCTGACAGCGATGGAGTGCTTGGCTGCGACATGCTTCAAGCTCCACGACACCCGGAGAGCAGCAAATATTACCGCGGATGTGATCGAACGAAGGAAGCGCACTCTTGGAAAGAAGCATCCATATACATTGGCTGCAGCGGAGCGGCTGATGACGCTAATTAAGGATCTCCACCGTCCGTACATTATATTGTACGGAGAATTTTCACCGTACTCTGGCAGATCTGCACATGCGTAGGTAAACGCTTCAGGTTCAAATCAAAGGATTGATCAAGAATTCTCGTGACAGCATCTCAGGGTCGAGGAACTCGGGAAGTCTGAATGATCGGAATAATGGAATGTAGAAATGTCGATGAATTTCAGAGTCTACTCGTATCCTTGGACATACATTATCAGATTTTTGATGAAGCTCTACTGGACTGGTAAGTATAACGTCGACGGGGTTCTGGCCCTGGAAAACTAGGTGTGTTCTCCAAGTTTGTTCTGCACCGGATGCTCTCTCTTTCGTTAATTCTTAACAAATACAACCACCGATAACCTGAGAGCAAGCGATGCATATATGTTTGTACTTCGCGTCCTAGCGCAAGTTACCCCCCGCGCGATACCACATGCGCGCACGCGACCTATCTTCAACGTTGGCGAACACTCGTGAATCGCTGGTCTCTCGTAGCCAGACGCTTTATATGAATGCTCGTACTTCGTTATACTGTACTATTTCGATCAATTCGCGTTTGATTCGTAATTTTTGATACAATTAAAATCCAAAAGAAATCCGACAAATGGGTGACTTTCCGTAAGACAAATTTATTCCCCCGGAATATTTCTCGTGATGCCGAGACACCGGCGTTTGGGCGGCATCTGCAAGGCATGGTTGCAATGACCAAAGAGGTGGCCCGGAATCTGCAGGTTCTTCTGTGGATGCCTCCTTGAAGGCGGAAAGCATCGACATTGGGCTGAATATCTGGGAGTTTTTCAATGGCAGAAGGGATGCCGATGATTTGCCGGTGCCTCGCATCACACAAAATATTCTTGAGGAATAAATTTACCTTACGGAAAGTCACCCAATCAAGAAAAAATTATTGCCGCAATAAAAAAAAAGTGGGTGTGACGCGTGACAACGAATTGAATGAAATAGTACAGTATAATCGCGTGACCGCGTGCTGTTCGATCATCAATTTGCACAGCAATCACTTTAGCTCTGCTTTATTCTGACATTCAAGAACGCGCACGTCCGTTTACGCTGCAAACCGGCGAACCCCGCCTTGCTTCAAGAAATTTGAGTCGCCTTTCTTGATGCACACAAATACCGTGTTCCAGACTACTCGGAGATTAGGCAGTTTTGTCGAGCAACGCCGGAAACTCGAGAGCGCCGAGATTGTAGTCGAGTGATCCAAGAGTACGTATGTAAGTACTTCCATGTCGGGTCTCAGGTCCGCGCCTAATGTTCTGGCGGAACTAGCGACAAATGTGGCATCGAACAAACCTTTCTTCAAAGAGTCATATCTTGTAAGAAAATCAAAATCCCAGGAGGCCACCGCGACGTCTCAGACCCGCGGTGACATTGGAGTCCCCGTCCGACTAGAACTGTGCACCGGGAACAAGGACAGGACCATGGGAGTTAAACGATGTCCGCTTAGCGACCGATTAATATCGTGTGAGACCGACATTGAATCGGTTCTGAACTGCATGCACGGCGGTAGCTTGGCGGTGGCTAAGTCATTTCTCAAAGCTATCCTGCTGTAAATTTTGCTATTCTGTTGTACCCAGAGACCTTGCGCGTCTTCAGGCCGTTTTCTGCTTGTACGAGGTCGCCAATTTCGTGATGCTGTTGCACTCGGACTCTGGGAGGCATGCAAGTAAGTACTATGACTCGTCACTGCCAGCCCTCGTTACGAAACACTGAATAGCCGGACCCGACAATCAGACATGCGATACATATAAATGCTTGGCTTTCCTCTGCATCTGTCTTCGCGCCCAAGATGTCTCGCGCTCTGGATCCAGGTTTCAGCCAAAAGAAACGACGCTCATGCTGCCGACTTTGCTTGTGTACCTCACTTGTGCTGTTTGGATTTTTGCTGGCCCTAGGCATCTACCGGCTCGGGAGAAATATCATTGCCATCTCGCAGTTTTCGCATTCACCCATCTTCCACAACCAGACACTGGAGGAAGTGGAGGATCGTATGACCGTAGTTCGTCCGCTGGTTGACAAAAAGCAATTATTTGACATTGCTGTGAGCGTCTGGGTTCCGTCTGCGGATGGGGACAGCGGCAGTGAGGCGGTGTTATTCTCTGATATAGTCTTCCGAGGACTCCATTTGGCAGATAAACACAAATCAGTCAACCTCACCTATCGGCTGCCTACCGCTATTTTGTGAGTACCCTCCTATCGCAATGAATTGTTGATTGAACAGGATGTCTAGTCAGCGTCCTCTATTGAAAGAGAACGACCTCCGCGCTTCCTTTGTCCTTATTCCGACAGAGCCGTCGCTCGTGAACCAGATCACTGCCTTCTCAACATGGTGGCCCCAAAGCGTGCCGAGACAGCCCGTTCGTTCGTGGCCGTGAGTATATCCCTCTGCCATTTTACCGCGGTATCAATCTGTCTCTTCCAGATTCCCTCTCGGGGCCGCCGACAATGGACCGCAGGGAGTCGCAGATCAAGCCTTGGACTCGTTTGGGATCTCGATGCCGCTGTTGGAGTTCCATGAATTCCGTAGTAAATGCGCAGAACTTCCCATCTCGCAACCGGTTTCGGCTCAGCACAAGGATCCAGTTTCTGCCGAAAAGAACCAACATGGCGGGGAATATGAAGGACAGAATCAAGATCGTGATGCAGACCAGGGTATTTCTGACATCCTGAAATATCCTGAACACGCTGTGAAGCGTCATCCATTCGTCTTAACGCGGTATGTGTTGCAGATGGGAATCCGCTTCACAACTTACGACTTTCTAGAACACAAATCCAAGTGGTCGATGAGACTCATATTTTCAATCGCGAATTATATGATGCAGCGCATTTTGACCTTCGCTTCCACGGCTTGGTTTCGGTTCGTCCGTTAAACTTCTGCTTCGACCCAAATACAAACTCCTTTTTTCTTGGGAAGTGCGAAGGAATGGACAAGGATATGACTCTATGCAGCCGAACATACCCCACGCACGGAAACTGGGAGACCCGCCTCGAGCTTCAATTCTTAGACACGGAAACCGGGGAACCCAGTACTCAATGGGCTTATGCTCCGTACCTCGACGCTGCTGCTTCGGCTGGTCCCAAGGTAGGTCGTTTCGTGTCTCTCGGCTGGAGAGCTAAAAGATGCCCCAGGATCTTGTTCCAATCCCCGTAAGCAGAGAAAATTGCTTGGAGTTTGAAAATATGTCTTCGACGGACCCTGGTGCGATTTTTTTTGCAATTAGAATCCTCGTTTGATTAATGCTTCAGAAGAATTCATCGATATTAATTGGCGGCTTTCCTATTCAGGCCGTACTCCGGCGAAGCACTTCGGTTCTAAACTGATTCTAGATCTGCCACCGAAACGCGTGTCCTACACAGAGAGCGACTACAACAAAGTCACGAGGCACGATGCGGCTGAATTACTGAGCGAGTGTTATTTTCCTTGTTCTCCAGTACGACGCGAGTACTCACGTTAGGTATAAGATGGTTTGGCTGGACATCGATTTTATGAAGATGCTCATCCGCGTCGTCGCTTGATAATCGCTGTCCTCCTGTGAGCCACATTGTCCAACTGGTCCAAACCAACATTGCTGAATTTCACGTACTGGGTAGTTATATTTTATCCCCGGTCTCGTGTCTCCTCAACGTGAGCTACTGGTACACTCGAACGTCCACTGTGTCTATCAGTGTATCAGGTACTACCTTTTTAGCGATTCACTGGATCCTGTGGGTCCTTGCAGTAGTGGCAAATGCGTTCGAAATGCAGGAATCCACTGATTTTTCGATTGAGGAATGGCTGGTGTGGCTGTGGTTGAATGTCTGGGCTATCGGAACTAGATCACTTTTGGCATTCCTAATGCTGAAAACCGTGGCACGCCTGACGTTCAGCCGCAAAAAAGCTCGATGGATTCCTACTGTCGGTCGGGCCAAGCCGACTCACATGGAACGTACCAGCCAGCGGCTAGATTCCCGTACCAATTGGCGCATCAAAGTTGGCGTAAGTTATTCCACATGATGAGCACGTTAAATATTCTGACTATGGCCTACCGTAGATGTGCGTTTCGCTCAATGCTATCAACTATGCTTCTAGCAAATACTACTCGTTCACTCCGCTCAGTTACCATGTCCTCGCGCCTCACCATCCACCCCCTGGTCCGTTAGACGGAACTTCCAATCCATTTTCCCGGGCCTACGACTTGGTCTCCTCACCTCTTCTGTTCACGGGTTACATCTCACAGCTTTTACTGAACCAGCGATCGAAAACATTCGCCGGTCGCTACAAAATAACCGTAGTAGCGGACTGCATTGATGAGGTTTTATATTTGACCAAGTTCATTCCTTCCTTCATTGGGCGATTCGATGCACGGCCAGGTCTGTCAGTGGATGATGTCGTCCACGATGTGTTACTTGCGGCTTTGGCATGGCAAGCAATTGTTTTCTCCAAAAGTGACACAGACGACCGAAGAGGATAGCGAATAGCCCCAAAAAATGTAGAAACCCGTTTTAGGTGCGTCGGCATGGCTAAATTATTCCTGATATACCACTGGCAGGCTCACAACGATATCATTACTTTAGATTAATCTTTGTCGGAAGTCGCGGCAACGCTAAGCAGAAAGTAATTACTGCCAGCAATATAAACCTATACCACACTCAAAATTATGTAACTCCCAATAATTGAATAGCTTGACACGGGAAAAGCGGTATAATGGGATCAAAGATTAAATTTCGAGCCTGCAGTTGCAAGTTCGGCTGTGTCGAAAATCCTAGCCGCAGGCCAAAATAAAATTACCCGTTCTCTTTTTGGAGCATCGCCGCCATACTAGCTATGAATGCACCCCCGACACGCTAACCTCTCGACTCACGATTGCAGTACCGCGGTCACCGTGTGGGGGCACTGTATTACGACCAAGCGTTCAGGTGACGGGTGACGGCCCGCCTGTGAACTGAACACTTTTAGCCTATGTGACGGTCAACCAATGAACACCTAAATTTTTGAAAGCTCTAAAACGACGTAAAAACGATTTTGAGCTACTGAAAATTACATGAAAAATTTGATGTTCCTCCCAAAGCGCTCCCTGATAACGGCAGGTTGCAATTTTCTTGCGCTGGGCCACGCCCAAGCACAGGAGGCGACATCCGCAGGTTCATTTGCATCCTTAGCGTCCGACGCCTCCACATTTCCCGATTGGGTAATACCACCATCGTGGCTGACTGGGAAATTCGACGGAAGTCCCATTGGATCCGAGATAGCCGGACACGATATCGAGGGGGACATCACAGCCATCTTACATTTCTCGAGATTGCTGTATGCCTCTTCGTCGGCGCCATCGAGAACAGAGAGTCCGTCTCCAGAGGGGCCGCGTGCCAGTGTTGGATTGGTCGTCCGAAGGTTACGAAGACCAGCGAGGGCTTCATGGGACGTAAGTGAAGCATAAGAGAGGTTCCAGTTGCCCACACAGCACATTTCGAACCCTAAAAACGATTTATTAGTGGAAGGAAAAATGGCCAAGTCGTGGTCATTGATGTCGGGAAGATTCTTGCTGATTCCTGAAGAACTGAGCAGGTTGGAAGCTAGTTATAGCCGGGCTTTGGAGGGGGAGTGGGAACTCGAGCATTTTGGCAGTGGAGAGGTGTGGTGAGAGGAGGAGGTCGTATTCGAGCTCCTGGGGAATCCAGAAGTACTCGGTCACGATTTTTGGGGGCTGAAGTTTTGTTTTGCAGTAAGTACTTGTGTCACACTGGTAGTGTTGCCGCCGTTCGGCTCGGAACCGAATCCCATCCTATCCGGACCCGAGAATACAGGATCGGTGAGCTTCTTGATAACTTACTAACATGGGCCGATTAGCGGAGTGAACAGTTGGTCGTAACAGTAAGTACTCCTAGTCACTGACTCATGGTGACAGATGGATGCATGGAACATCTCGTTCCGAAGGCCACGGATGGTGCTGAGTGTTCTGACAGAGACCCGAGCGTCCCAAATGCGACACTAACGCACCGGAATCTGGTCGGAAAAGTGGAAGGAAGGAAGGAAGGCGGCCAGCGCGACGTTTGAGATAATATCGCTGACATCATGATAACAAGTATGAGCCCGGGAGTAGTGTCCAAATTTGGGGTTCTTGCCTCTCCCTTTCCGCTTGCTTTCCGCCACTTCCACTTGTCCAGAACTTACCTGACTCCAGGCTTCGTTATAAAATGCCAGACAGCGAGCGCCAGCTTTCGGCCATTCTCCATCCCATCTTCCAACTGCACAGCGTCAGTACTGCAAAGCCTTTCATCGCATATTCGACAACCAATGAACACCAACACGGACCCAAAGATTCTGATCGCAAGTCAAATTTTGCGCTCTCGGTGCTGCTCTTCACATTCAGATATAGGCCGGAGCTGGACCAACAGGCTTAATTCTTGCACTTGCCCTTCGTCGCAATGGAGTCTCGGTGAGAGTCATCGAGAAATCCAAGACCCCTCAGCTAGGTCAACGTGGGCCATCTGTCAGCGTTAGTGCAGCCCTTTTCAATTTTAACCTGAATCTAACGCCTACGTATGTTTGCATAGCCTCGCACCCAGGAGATCTTGCGCGCCCTTGGAGTGCTGAACGAGGTTAACAAAAGGTCGATACTGCCACCTCCAGTGCGGATTTATGCTCTCCCGGAGGGAACTACACCGCTGAAAACGTTTGACACGGTCGCTCACTCGGAACCGACCCCAGCCTTTCCCTTTGTGAGCTCTAAGTTTCCTTCTCTACATTCAAACGACCAATGTTTTCAATCTCCTCAGAGGGGACCTATTTGGCTTGGCCAGAACCGTCTTGAGGGCATCCTCCGTGCCGCTTTACAGACATATTCGTGCGAGGTTGAGTTCGGAACCAACTTGGTTTCGCTCACCCAGGATCCGGATGGCGTCAATGCGACAATCGAGAAAGACGGCAAGGAGGATACGCAGAGATTCGAATTTGTTGTTGGTGCCGACGGTGCGCGAAGCGTCGTCCGCAAGCAATTAGGCCTTGCATTCGCTGGTGAATCACATCCGGAGCTCCACGCAATTATTGGCGACATCCGTGTTGAAGGGTTAAGCCAAGATGCAAGTTTCTCCCGCTCAGCTTTGTGAAAAATTTTGACTGACGATAAATGCGCCAGAATTGGCACATGTGGGGTGAGGTAATGTCCTCGAGGTCGGTCTTTTTCTTCTCCTGACATTCTGCATGCCTCACGACAGCATAGTGTATATCTGCGACCCACAGGAGAACCAAACCTGTTCGGAGTCATCATGGCCTTGTCCGGACTTGGCCTTGACAATGGCGCCGTCATGAAAGACCCCGCCGCGTTCCAAGATGCCTTGACCACCGTAACAGGTCGCAAAGATTTGAAAGTCGTTGAGCTTGTCTGGGTCGCGCAGTGGTCGTAAGTGTTTTTTCTTTTCTACCTATTCGATAGCTGATTTATTACGTTCCAGACTCAATATCCGCATGACAGAGAAATTCTCATCCGGCCGTTGCTTTTTGGCGGGAGGTAAAAGTCTTGCCCATTTTCTGCTCGTAATACAAGCTGAATGTATCCACAGATGCTGCTCATGTTCACTCTTCATCTGGTGGCCAAGTACGTATTACTCTTTTATTCTTTCGTTATCCACATTCTTATGTATGTGTTAGGGTCTCAACTCAGGCGCCCAAGACGCCTTTAATCTCGCGTGGAAGCTCGCTCTCGTGCTCAAACGCAAGGCACCACTGGCTCTGCTGAACTCTTACGACGACGAGCGTCCACCGGTCATCAAAGAGATGCTCCACGCAACCACCGCACTGCTTAATAAATTGACCACCAGCGACAGCAGTCCTGATGCCGACCGCTCGCGCTGGGATCGCGGTGGCCCGTTGCTCATGCTCGGCGTCAACTACCGCTGGAGTAGCATCGTCGTAGACGAGCAGGACGGGCAGAAGGTCCCGGACTCGGAGGCGGCATCGAGGGACCCGTATGGGATCCGAATCCGCGGCGTGAAGGCGGGCGATCGCGCCCCCGACGCCCCTGAGCTCAAGGACATTCGCCGTGGCGAGACAACACGTATGTTCGACGTATTCGATGTCTCGCGCCACACAGTACTGTTTTTCTCGCCATCGACGCTGGAGCGCGATGATCGCATTCTGGCGCAGCTGGCGCGCTACCCGCAAGATTTGGTACGCTGTGTTGCGATAGTCCGGAGCGGCTTTTCCGGAACAGCGATGGAAAGCTTTGACATGGCTTTGGAGGATACACAAGGACACGCCTATGATAGCTATAATTTCGAGGGTGGCTGCGGGATTGCGGTGGTGAGGCCAGACGGTGTCATCGGAGCCGTCATTCGTGGTCCTGAAGGTGTCGAACGGTACTTTAGTCAGATTTTTGTTTAATACACCTAATACATAGAATTGATTCCGGAATTTCATTAGTTATCGTGGACTGACATATTACAAAATCCTCGCGATAAGTACTACTTCCAGGACAAAGTGACAAGAAAAGTAACATGCTGCATGACCGTCCAGAATTATACATGCAACAAAACAGTTATTTTCCCCCTGACTATCGGAAAGCAAAACCAGCCCTTGAGCTTCATCGAGAGCAAACTGGACGCAGAACAACAATAGTTCTTTGACCTCCAACTTCCGGAATGTCGTGTGCGGAACTGGATTTGCACTGAAGTGCACCAGTCCCAAGTAGGGTTCTTCGAGCACAAACGGGGCGAGCAAGATGACATACGTCCCTGAAGCGCCCACCGCAACCTTAGAGACCCCGTCTCCGTGCTCGTAGACACCTCCCTGTGTAAACTCTCGATCGCCGTCAAC